>JAPTHN010000003.1:32093744-33293744 GCA_026936325.1 Platynereis dumerilii
TTGCAATCTCAAATTGGAAATGGCAATTTTGCAAGGCACCAGACTTTAAGTCTTACACAATTACTTTTGGATTTATAAACTTTGTACTTCTACGACCATTCTAATTTCTAATAAATAAAGATATATTTTAAACACAGCAGCTGTACTTGGAAAATTTAAAATTGAATTTCAAGACACTTCATGACAATCCCCTGAGTGCAGTGAAAATTTTGGAGAATTTCTTTGAAGCTGAATTTCATTTGCCATCTTATCACCCTCTGGGTAGTATCTTGAATATTATCTGGCTGGTATGCATAGGTTAAGTCTTTCCTAATATGCATAATTAATCATTATGACTTCCAAATTTCCAAGATGGGGATAAGTGATTTCACACAACTGCTGAGTCTGTGGAGATTGTCTGATTGTTGAATGTGTTTTCCATGAATAATATTTTTCAAAATTTCCCTGGCAATCCTGCAGGACTGTAAATTGCATGATGATTTAAAACTTATTATAGAATAGGCCTGGAGCTGTGCCGAACTGTTGTGTCCAGCTGACAAAGGTAGGTTCATATACTAGCGCCTCGCCAGAAATTTGTCTGACTATACACTGTTAATTTTGAATTTTGAGTTAGCTTAATTGATTGAGTGAGATGGTTGCACAATTCCTTTGAGCCAAGATAGCTTGTTGTTTGCAAGTTATAACAAGATAAAGATTATCATAACTCAAAACAGCAAGCTATCATGGCTCAAACAAATTGTGCAACCATCTCACTCAATCATTTGAGCTAACTCAAAATTTCAGAATTTACAGTGTATACCATATTTGGTGGGATAAGGGATTTTCAAATTGAAGTATTGGCCCAGCTGACATGATTCAATGCCTCTGTAGTAAGTATTAATATATCTGGCGAAATTTGTATGAATAGTTAACTAGAAATTTAAATCAATTCTACCATGCACACATTCTTGACGGTTCTCCGCATTTGGAGTAAAAAAATTAATGTTGGTGTCAAATACATGACACAAATTTGATGATTTGATAATTTCCTTGTGTGGCAATGAACCTTTTTGAGCAGCAACATTTGATAGCTTGTGAACAGGTGTGGGCTGGTAAAAATTGGTGAAAAATTGATAAATAAGTGATGTCAAAATTGATTTAATTGCATATACCAAGTGTGGCCCAATATTTGATAAATCATTTTTTAGTTTTCAAAGATTTTTTTTTCCATTTGTGTGCGTTAAAATGTGTTCAAAAAGCTGTTAAATTTTGACTGGAATTTAACTATTTCACAAACCAGCGGTTCATGTAATAATCGTGATAATAAAATAGATTTACAGAATATTATTGTAGGTTTATTGAAGTTGGTGGGTATTTAATTGAGGCAACATGCGCAGACTTTGAAATTACATGATTTTTACAGCATGTGCCACAATTTTTAGCACCCCATAAAATTATAGCAAATAATGGTAATAACACATATGGCTATATAGTAGAAATGCTCTCATTTGTCAAATATAAAGAGAGATATAAAAAATATGAATCTTGAATAAAAAATATGAAAAAACACCTGTCTTTTAATAATAATAAAACGTTTATTTCACGTACACAAAGTCATTCATTTTGGTCACCCAATGTTAAACTCAAATAAATTTCATAATTTCCAAAAAGGACGCTATTTATTTTGCGATTAACTTTAAAAATTACTTAGAAACAGCTTCACAGACAGACGGACGCACAAGCATATTGACAGATAGACACTTTTAACACGTTCACACCTAATTCAGATAGCAGGCTGACAAGATTAGGGGTATTGTTTACAAAATCTGTCAATGAATTATATACAATATATCAAATTAAGATAAGCTTGATGGTTCGTTGACAAATTGAAATGTGCTTCCCATTTTCAATACAGAATCTGCATAGATATACACACAGTTGATCATTTAAAGTGACTATTTAATTTTCATTACTCATAAAATGCTTTATAACTTGATCATTAATATATTCAACTTGCCAAGCCAAATATTGCTCAACCGAAAAGTGAAATATATAAGTATATCCATAGAATATTTTATTGAAATGATGCGAATTATACCTGGCGAACTTCGGGAATTAAATCCACACATATTGTGTGTCAAATGTTACAGGTATATAACACAAAATATTGCAAACTTCAAAAATATGCTTATAGTACATATAGTAGTATTATCATTTCTTCGGAAGATGTTGCCAAAAAATTAGAATGCTTGTGTCTATAATTGATGTTTTTTTAACAATTATTAATAATATATTAAATTTCTCAATATAATAATTAGTATTTTTACAAAATACAAAATTGGAAACCTACTTGAAACACAGAAGGGCCATTTATCCATCCACACTGAAAAAGCAAGTCTTTGAAAAATTTAAAGTCCAGAGATTTTCATAAATAGCTAAATTATGTTGATCAGTCTTTTAAATGTATACACGCAGCCATATATACATATAGCAACCAGGTCCAGTGAATTTGACTATGGAAATGCCTAGTCAATTCTGAAGCAGAGTTTTTGGGTTCGTTCAATTTGAAAGTCACATTTTATAATTTATAAGATGATGTCATATTGTAAGTTGAAGATCATTAATTGCAAAGTTTGTGAAGTCACATTATCTTGATAAGTCACACTAATCTCCCAGAAGTCACAACGTAGCCTCTCAGAGGTCACTATAATCTCCTAGAAGTCACGCACTGAGTTTTCATGAAGTCACAATAAGCTTTGAGAAGTCACTTCATCTTCCAGAAGTCAGTGTTCAAGTCACACTGATTCTCCAAGAGTCACAAAAATAGCCAAGAAGTCACATTCATCTTCAAAAAGTCACATTTCATCCTAGAAGTCACAATAGTTCAAGAAATCACGTTTTAGACTTCCGGAGTCTGCGTCATATAAATTCAGGATATTTTGGGGCAAATTGGACACATTTAAAGTCTGTTTTTGATTCTGTTGCTATGGCAACTCGAACTTATTACAGTCATAGCCATAAGAGTTCTTGTAGTGAGACCTGAACGTAGCGAGTTGGCAGCTTTGAGAATTCGTCTGAGAAAGTAGTCGGCTAGAATCGAACATTGAAGTATAGGAGGCCATGTCAGCGGCAGTAACATCGGCCCCGGCCATGTACCAGTTTACATTGGACCGGGCATACGGAGAGGGGGCTGTCGGCTGCATCCCCAGAACGGCCGATGACTGCTGGGGGCTCGGGGAAGAACCAGGCTGGCCGACAAGAGTTCCCGGGGTAGCACCAGTCAGATCGTCGGAGAGGGGTTGCCCCCCTACGTGGGACATTGACATATTATGGCTTCGTTGTTGTGTGTCTGTGAACATAGAATTCGAGTTTGACTGGTTGTGACTGTTATATGAAGTAGGGGTGGCAGGGTTTTGTGTGCAAGGGGTCCTGTAGTCTGTTGACCGGGGGTAGAGACTGAGGGGGAGGGTAGCTGATGGCCCGGGGCTCAAGCTTTGCTGGGTCGGTCTGGAGGGGGCTGCACCACTCCCCACCGTCCCTAGACTGCTACCTAAACTGGTACCAAGGCTCGTACCTAAGGTACTACCCATATAGGAGGCGGCAGCACTGCTACAATAGTCAATACTAGGGCTCATCGTGGTCATGATATTATCAACACTGAAGCTAGTTGATACATTTCCATCAGTGAGGGGATCCTGGGGAATCGGCAGTGAGGTGTGGGACCTTGCAGTCTGTGACATCACAGCTGCTGTGCATGACGTCATCACAGATGACCTATGGGGGCTTGTGGGGTCCACCTCGGACCTCTGGAGGTCCCTCTGGTTCTGGAGGTCCCTCTGGAGGTCCCGATGATGGTCCAAGGGTTCCAGCTTCGTCGATGACATGGAACTAGACGTCGTGCTCGTACCAGAAGGAGAGATGGCTGGCTTGATTTCCAGAACGGAAGATCCGCTTTCCTTGCCTTCCTTTTCCGGATGTTGATGCTGTTGCTGCTTCTTTTCTGTAAGTGAAGAAATACAATTTTGAGTAAATTTATCTCAAATGGCCAATTTACAAGTCAATTGGTTTACAAGCCGCTACATATTCTTGCAAGTTGCTGCAGTTTCATATTTTAAAAATCGTAGAAAATATTCCACACAAATAAGCCAACACCCAATTTTGTATTGCAAGCATTCTGGTATGTTACGCCTAGCAGTGGGATTATGAACTTTATGTATATATCCCTCTTAAAAGACGAAACTTCATCTATGTCATAATAAAAATAATAATTTTCAATAAATACTATATACTCTACAAATATATATGTTAAAGAGATGGACAGACACAGACTATCAAAGAGAAACAAAAAACAAAAGCCGATAGATAGATAGATAGAAAGATAGACAGACAGACAGATAGACAGATAGGCAAGACAGACAGATAAAATATAATTCCCACAGACAGATAAAATATAATTCCCACAAACTACCAACAGCTCTCTGAGGTTAATGGCTAGTTCTCACGGAGACGTAACAGAGGGTTTAAGTGACGGCGTTTCTTATATTTCCAGGAAAGGGCAAAGATTTGAGCATGTTCGCCGTAAATTTAGGCTTTTCGGCGCAACAGGAACAGCATGCGTCGCTTTAAGAGGTCTTTCTACGCAATTCCTAGAAATTTGACGATGAAAGAAAAAAAGATTCAACCGGTTGAATCTTTGCGAGGAAAGAAGTGGTGAAGCAAGAAGAAGCGTAAAAAGAAATCAGTGCGCGCCGCAGATTTTTAAAGTTGCGACGCACAAAGAAGAGCTTCGACGCAGAAACAGCAGTGTAGCAGAAAGCTCTTGCTTCATGTCACATGTTTCAGACACGCGTCGCAGAAAGACACATGTTCGACGCACGTGAGAGGGTGCGCGCCGCGTCTTTTGGACCCCCAATGCAGCAGACAGAGTGGCGCCTGAGTGCATGCGTTGTTCTATTTTTAGCATCAACCCTTTGTCTGCGTGTCACCCTCTTTTTGCGCAGCGGCTGGGGCAGCAGCAGCGAAGCAGGGGGGGCGAAGGAGGGGGAAAGAGGCGGTCCGCACCCTGCATATATATAGAGGAGGCCAGTTTAGAGCACCATACCCACTCAGACCTTCGACCAGAACACACCTAGAATCCACGACACTATTATCAACTGCTACATTTGCTGCTACTTTTGTTGCTACAATTGTACTTCAAATTGCTGCTACAACATGGGACCAAAGAGGAAAAAGGGCACCGTCGTCACCAGGGCACCAACCAAGCTCAGCACCAGGTCAACACTCCACACTCCTGGGAGCACTCCAGTGACAACTCCAGCTACAACTCCAGCTGCAACTCCTCTCCATGAACCTTCAGATGCTGCAGTGACTGCCTTCTTCACTACAGCCATGGCAGACCTCTCTCTACCTGGGCTCTACACCTCCACTACAGCTGGCAGCCAGACGAAGACCACCACTTCAACCACCAAAGCCACTGTCGTCAGCGAGACCATCTTCGAGGGCCGGCCAGAAGACAGCACAGACGAAGATTCTTCAGTTGAACTCTTTGAAACTGATGAAGGAGACAAGCCTGCTGACAAGCCTGCCAAGCCTGCTGCCAAGCCTGCTGACAAGCCTGCCAAGCCTGCTGCCAAGCCTGCTGCCAAGCCTGCTGCCAAGCCTGCTGCCAAGCCTGCTGACAAGCCTGCTGCCAAGTCTTCCACGGGTCTTCCAGAGCCTACTGCCAAGTCTACTCCAAAGAAGCAGACTCCAAAGAAGCAGACTCCAAAGAAGCAGACTCCAAAGAAGCAGACTCCGAAGAAGCAGACTCCCAAGAAAACAGCAGAGAGCCAGCCTGTTCTTGCTCTAGACAGAGTGGCCATCCATGAGGACACCTTCGAGGAGGAAGAAGACTCTGCTGATGACACCCCTGCAGCTGCTGAAGCCAAGTCCAAGGGCAAGAAGGGCAAAGGGAAGGCCCCCAAGCCAAACATCCGCAACAACATGGGCATCACAGCTGAACAAGAAGATGACCTCATCAACTGGTACAAGGAGCATCCTGTGCTGTACATGAAGGGGACCAGAGGCTACAAGGGGAACGAGAAGCTGCTGCTGGACTCAGAAAAAGCAAAGGAGCTGGGCCCCAAGTACACCTCCCAGGACATCTTCAACTGGAGGAAGACAGTGCGCACTCACTTCTCCAGACTCGTCAGGCCTGAAGCTTCAGGAGCCGCCAGGAAGGAGAAGCTCACAGAGAGGGACGAGTACATCCTGAACAACTGTCGGTTCCTGAAGGACTCCATCGTCCACAAGCCAGGGAAGGAGCTGTCCGCCATCTCGCAACTGTCTGCCAACCGGCCAGCCTCAGACTCCGATGATGAAAGCTACAACCCTGAGGATTCCCTGCCAGCTTCCTATGACATGCCGGACCTGCCACCTGAAGAGCCAGCACAGGACAGCCAGCAGTCCCAAGTCTTCCCTGGAGCACCAAAGCCTGGAGCCGCTGCCAAGGGAACCAAGAGGAAGGCCCCAGGAGATGAAGCCATGCACTCCGCCATGCACGTCATCGCAGGCAGCATGCAAGCCATGTCCTCCGCCAAGAAAATCCTGAAAGGCTCTGGCTGCAAGATGTGCCCCGACCACCAGGAGTTGACACCCGACCAGGAGTACTGGAGGATGAAGTGCCAGGACCTGTACCACGTGGGAGTGCACGCCAGCCCTGAAATCAGGAGGGCGATGGTCAGGACCATTGCAGAGGCCGCCCTCTACTGGGATGATGAGGCCAGCCGCCAGTCAAGACAGCATCAGGAGCACACCTTCCAGCCTCCTCATCCTCCTCAGCGCCTGCAGATGCCACCTCCTCCTCATCCTCCTCCTTCTTCGACGTATGTGCCATCACACCACCAGCACCATCCCCAGGCTTCCAGCAGCCATCACTACCAGCAGCACCAGCCCAGGGAAGGAGGATCCTCCAGGCAGACTCCCAGCTACACCCCGATGCAGCCCAGCCACTCCACCATGACACTGATGATGGATGCACAGGACAGCCCCGAGAAATACGGCTACCCCCCTGGACCCAGCTTTGGTCAACCGGCCGCCCATCACCAGCACCAGCCTTCCCCTTCGCCCAGTTGGACTTCAGGTCTCCTTTCTCCACGAAAGTAGAAGACCAAAAAACAAAAAACCTTGGCCCTTTTAAGGGCCACCAAATCCTCCCAAAAGGGCAGGCCACGTACACATCTTATGTTGACAAAAAAAAAGAGCTTGTGTTGACCGAAAAGAGCCAAAAAAGAGCCAAAAAAACGTTGACAATCCCCAAAAAAAAAGTCCCCCAAAAAAAAAGTCCCCCAAAACAAAAGTCCGGTCCTGGCCTTCATTAAAAGTAATCACCTTCATAAAAGCAAGGTGCTAGTTCCCCCTTTCTTTGCCCCAAAACATACCAAGTGCAGCACTAGTACAAGTGCTGCATTCTTTGGTATAAACATATTTTTATTGCACTAGTACAAGTGCATGAATTTCTTAATTAAAATGTAATGCACTAGTACAAGTGCTTTGCTTTTAAAAATTGTGTTGGTTGGTTGCACTAGTACAAGTGCATCACTTTGTAATTTCACTTGTCTAGCTCAAGTGGCAGGTAGATAGCTAGATAGCTAGCTAGATAGATAGCTTGATAGATAGCTAGATAGATAGCTAGATAGATAGATAGATAGATAGCTTGATAGATGGAACACAATGCTCGTTACATATATACACTGCAGCAAAAGAAAAGCAGTTGTCGTCACTTTGCAGGGATTGGACTTGGATAGATAGATAGATAGCTTGATAGATAGCTAGATAGATAGCTAGATAGATAGATAGATAGATAGCTTGATAGATGGAACACAATGCTCGTTACATATATACACTGCAGCAAAAGAAAAGCAGTTGTCGTCACTTTGCAGGGATTGGACTTGGATAGATAGATAGATAGCTTGATAGATAGCTAGATAGATAGCTAGATAGATAGATAGATAGATAGCTTGATAGATGGAACACAATGCTCGTTACATATATACACTGCAGCAAAAGAAAAGCAGTTGTCGTCACTTTGCAGGGATTGGACTTGGATAGATAGATAGATAGATAGATAGATAGATGGATGGAGGGATTGATTGATTGATTGATTTTTGGGCTTGTTTTGTCAACATAGGATGTGTACATGGCCAGCTCAATTGGGAGGATTTGGTGGCCCTTAAAAGGACCTGGGGTTTGTTGTTTTGAATGCATCTTCTTCAGATTTTCTCCAACTGCCAAGGGACACTTCCTGCCGGACTGTTGACCCAGTCACGTAGGTAGTCTCGAGCAGCCTTGGCATCTCTGGAGGCATTTCCGTGTCGAAGTGGTTCTCCTAGGTCATGCAATTGACGGTCTCCCCTCCAAACTCCTTCAGCGACGTCATGTGTCTGTGGATCTTCTCTGTCCATCACTTCATTGTCACGGGCATGGTGGACGCCTACTCTGTCTCGCAGAATGTTGTGTAGAACACAAGCAGCCATTGTGATGTATGTCACTCTTGTAGGTCGTTGGGGCATGGTGGTCAGGAAGCATCTGAACCTGTTTGACAGCAGACCGAAGGCATTCTCCACCACTCTCCTGGCTCTTGAAATCCTGTAATTGTAGACTCTGGAAGCAATGTCAAGGTTCCTTCTTGGCACTGGTTTGAGCAGCCATGTCTTCAGGGGAAATGCCTCGTCACCCACGATGTAATATGGGAAAGGATTGTCTTCTGTGCCAGGTAGAGGTTCTGGAGGTGGTAGGCCTAGATCTTCCTCGTCCAGGAGTTGTCGAAGTACTGTGTCCCTGAAGACGCCGCCATCAGATGCACTTCCTTGACAGCCAGCCTGCACATAGATGAACTTGTAGTTGGCATCAACGAGGGCCATCAGGACAATGGAGTGAAATCCCTTGTAGTTGTAGAACAAGGAGCCTGCAGCCTTGGGACATCGGATTGCGACGTGCTTGCCATCCAGAGCTCCAATGCAGTTGGGCAAGTTCCATTTCGTCTCAAAAGCCTTGGCTATCTCCTTCCATCTTTCAGGCTGTGTGGGTAGTGCCAGCTGTCTTTCGAAGGCATGAACGATGGCAAGGCAGACCTCAGGGATGAAGTTGCAGATGGTGTTGGGTGCCACACGGAAAGCATAAGCTAGGGACTTGTAGCTGTTTCCTGTTGCCATGTACCGCAGGGTGATAGCCAACTTCAGACCAGGTTCCAAAGCCCTCCTCATGTTGGTGTCTTGCTTAGCGATGAGTGGTCCAACAGCTTCCAGGATTTCAGCAAAGATGGCAGGGGGCATTCTAGTGTAGTTGTAGTAGCCGGACACGTCACGCACTTGCAGTTCAGGCAGCAGTTGATGGAAGTGACCATGTTGTTCCCTCTGCAGCAACCAGTTGCGAATCCACCACCTTTTCTGTCTCCTGGCCCTCCTCCTCCTCTGTCTCAAATAGACAGCTCCGATAGCAACAGCAGCAGCACCAGCCACAACAATAATTTCTTCTTCATTCATCATGCATATGTTCAGTAGGCAGTCGTTGTGTTCTCATTGAAGGGCAATCAGCAAATGAAGCAAGGAGGTCCTCTGTGTCCCTTTTTATAATGACCAAAAGTGACTCCTGCAGCAGCCAAACACACTTTGCCGCAGCGCTGCAACAACAGACGTTCGTCGATGCTTAAGAGACCTTCGTCGCTGCTTAAGGCAAGGACGAAGAAGAAGGTCAGCATCGACGCGCCTGTAATGTCCTCGGCGCTTTATGAATGCATGTGCGACGATGAACCATCAAGTTACGCAGTAACAAGTCCCTAAATGCGGCGTTGCATCCTTACAGTCTTCGGCGAGGCTGTCATTTTCAGCGACGCATCTTACCTCGGGTGTACGCCGAAGGTTTCCTGATGCGTCGCAGGCCGCCAATTTCAGACGTAGCTGCCTCACAACCATCAGCGGCGTAAGAGGAAACAACATTGGGCGAAGTAAAAGCAGCCTCGCCGAATTCCAAAACAAAGTGCGACGCGTCTGTTTGGAACTGCGCTGAGGAAAGAGAGGCGTAACGCGGCGAAGAAAGCTTAAGAAGCGCCGCGGACACCTCAAGACTCACCGCGGCTACTAACTTTAAGCGTCGCACATGACACTAATTGATTACGTAATGTGCCAAAACCAACGTTCTACGCCACAATCTTCCAAGAAATGACTTCTCTTGATGCGTCGCTCTCAAATCGCCGTCGTGAGAACTAGCCATAACTCTTCATGGACCTATCCCATCAATGTGTTTACAACACCCCTTTGTATGAGTGGGCATATTGCATTTCCAATTTACAAAATTTCCAGCGTCATTTTACAAATATTTTGACCTATAAAATGTCCCCCTCTTCATATTTCGCCCATTACTTCATCGTTTACTGTTTATGCCGATTGTTTATCACACCCAGGTTTTGTTTACAACACTCAGTTCTCAATTGGAATTCACATGCATTTAAACACTATGGGAGCTTCAAATTTTAAGTTAATAGATCTATTATAGAGGACATCTATTTTGATTTTAAGGGAGAGCATGGATGTGCAAAATATTAGAGGCTTTTTCTGTAAGATTGAGGAAAAACGTGGTATAAATGTGAGCTACAGATACCGCATTGGCCGATTTATTACATATTAAGGCATAATTTGTATTTTAACTTGCAATCAGACTTTTACTATAAATTCCTACTCTAGAACTAATGTTGAAGAATATATATAACAGACAAATGTTTGAGACTAAAGTCACAAAACAATGATGATATATATCATGTCGAATTTGGAATTTCAAAGATCATGCATATTCCATTATCTGGGCCCCTCAGAATAAATTCATTGGGTGAGAAGTTTGTTATTGAGTTTTTACTTTTAAATTTTCATAAAGTCATCATTTTTAGTTTCAGAATAATGCAAACTGTGGTACTACCACAATACTGGAAGATATTTCCTAAGTCATCATAATGCATACTCTGGCAATTTGTTATTTATAATATCAATTCACCTGAGAGCAAAATGTTTATATTTTCATTAACCGTTGCCAACACATTGAAATTGGTGGCCTGAACACCATAATTCAAGACTTGTCAAAATTGCCTCAATCAAATAGACCTTCACATCTCAATTTTAGAACACCTGCATAAAAACCAAACTTGTTGAAGCATTTAATTAAGTCACAGATAAAAAATAAATTGTGGTTTTTCATAACTTTCAAAAGGCAACATTTTGACAGTTTTAATTGTTACAGAACAACTTACTTTTGGAGGTTAACAAGGCTATAAATATTGTATATTTTATATTTTTTTATAATATTTGTGTCCTTGTCTTGTGAAATTCAATTTATTAGAAATTGCTGGCCAGTATTGACTGAAATATGTCCAAGTTTCTCTTACAGGTACAAATCTAGACCATAACATGCATCTTTTTAGTAAGTTTCTACACTGTGACACATGTGTCTGGATATGACAGGGCGTTTCTTTGTGCCTTGGCTTATTGTCATTCAATGCCAAGAATAACTTATCAGTACACGTGCATTCATACATGCCTAATTTAACCAAAACTTATCCATCTAGAAGTGCTCACAAGACTGGTATGCTATTGTCTTATTCAGAATTATTTAGAAATATGCATTGCATGGACTGTTACCACAAATTTCTTGAAATTCTTGGAAAAGAGGACCTTTTGAGGTTTTAAAGATATATGTATAATATGTTAAATTTCATCACACTCTGGGCAATATCTCATTAGATTATAACTCTTTATGAACTTGTAGCACTATACAGAAATTTGTTTGAAAATGGCAAGATAGATGCACAAAGAATCCATCTCAATCAGCTTGAAAATGTTAACTCTGACAGGTCAGGTCAGTTTTGCTATAATGTGTTCTTTGACCAATCAATCACATATATTTTGGATTTGTCCAAGCATTGCATATATAAAACTTCAGTTATCTATTTATAACAGATTTCCCATTTCCTGCTCAAATATATATCTTGGGAGACTTTTGACATTCATATACCTATACAGCAGAGTAGAACACTGACTGATACAGAATTACAGTTATAGTGATGTTAAGCAGTTATTACCAGATATATATCAAACCATATAAACAAGATTCTGTAGTCATTGACAGATTCAATTAGGCCTATACTGAACACCATTTCTTTTTGTAACAAATTTAACTTCAAAATACTGAATATACAATCTGAACCATGCAGTTGCAGCTTCAAAATATCTCTCAGAGACTTTTGACATTCATATAATATCAGAGGACTAGAAATTTTAGTGATATACTGAGGAGTTATCATCACATATCACATCATAAACAAGATTATGTAGTCATTGAAAGGTCTAAATACACATGATTTCTTCAATTTTCTTGTAATTACCTGTCTCAGGAAGAGGTGTCCCATCCTTCTGGCCATCCTTGTCAACCCTGGCCCTCTCTTCTTTGTCTTGTTGAGCTTGTTTCTTCTTAAATCGTCTCCTCCTTCTCAAGTAACTGCCATTGTCAAACATGTTGTATGAGTCAGGGTCTAGAGTCCAGTAACTACCTTTTCCTGGCTTCTTGTCATCTCTTGCAATCTTGACAAAACATTCATTGAGGCTGAGGTTGTGTCTGATAGAATTCTGCCAACCTTGTTTGTTTTCCCTGTAGTAGGGGAACCTGTCCATGATGAATTGGTATATTCCATTGAGGGTCACTTTCTTATCAGGGCTGGACTGTATTGCCATGGCTATTAGAGCAATATAGGAGTAGGGGGGCTTCACCATGTCTTTGGCTGACGCCTGATGAGGCTGCACCGTGCTGTAAGGTTGGTAGGGACTAGGTCTAGCCATTGAGTATTGGTCGGAATACATGGAAGACATACCGCCCATGCCCGTCATACCCATGCCCATAGCAGGGTAGCCTCCCCGGTAGTAGTTCTCCGCCGACCCGTAAAGGCCCGGCATCAGCCCCATGCTTACTCCCCCCGTGGGCATGGCCATTGTTGACATGCTTGTTTGGTATCTCTGCAGTCCGCTCGGTTGCATCGAGTGAAGATTTTTTTGTTGAAAAAATATTTTCAACCACTGAGGGTCCGCAGATTAGTCTTGTGTAAAACAATTGTCATCAACAGTGTGATAAATCAGTCCCGATCAATCCTAAATATGACACATATTTTGAATAAATGTCTTATATAAAGTCTTTAGAGCAGCACAAATTGTCAATTAATGTTTCAAACGACATTAAAATTCATAAGAAGTCCCACACAGTCGCACTGAAGCATGTAACTGCATTGGGCAGTCAGTCCGGTGCTGCAAACAGCTCGTAAACTGGGTTAACTATAAAATAAGCCAATGTGTTGAGTGCAGTTTCACAAATATATATCAAAAATCCACAAGTGAAGTGTTGTGTTGATCTCAAGCCTGTCAACTGGCCCTTTACCCCTTCACAACAAGTTATAAGCTGTTTAGCCACGCCCTGGCACATCACTCAGGCTGCCAGTCAACTAGCAGGGCGCACTGCTCTCCCAAATATGGAGTACCAAACCCCTCCCCTCTATCTCTAGGCAGCCAATCAAATTACAGCTAATTCATAACCATTCTTTATCTCCTAGAGCTTGATTAAGTGGACGAAATCCTTAATTCAACTAATAACTCTTCGTTTCATAAACGAAACGACTGAAGTAATCGTTTTGTTAAGCATGATTAGATAAGCATCAAAACATTTAATTTATTTCAATCTCCTATGAAAATTTCATGAAAGAGCTTTCTCTCTCAACAAAAACACAAAATGTACAACACTGTTATATCAACATTGAAATGTTAAATCTATTCATTTCACACAAAATATAGAAAAGCTGAAATTTGACCTTAGATACCTACATTAATAACCATTTCATAACTTCCATTTTGATCATCCAAATAACGATTTTTCTGTAATAACCAGCCATTTTGAAAAGCACAAAATATACACATACAAACTAATGGCATATAAATTTTATAAAATAGATTTCAATAAAATTATAGGCCTAAAGGATGAAAATTTTATCTATTCTGAACCTTTTTGTGTTACACTAATATTTTCACAAAAGCCTTTGAAATGCGAAATGGAAATTCCTGAATTCACCTGAAGGTCTACATCCTCAAAATGTGACGATATAGGCCGAACTCAAATTCGGTTATTGATAATTTTTGTTTTTGTTTGATTGATATACCAAACACCTTACAGACACCAAACAACTTTATGTTTACCCGCAGAGTATCAAAAATATTCCTGTTGATCTAATAACGAGTTCAAAAACAAAACCAGCAAATTATACAGTGTAATCTTTCACGTTGGAGTCCAACTTGGACGTTGTGGACGTTGCGTGACCAAATTTTGTATTTTTTTATAATTCAGCTGACGTTTTTCTTCGCCTACTGTATATTTTCAACTAAATACACATGTATACAAAATAAGTAAATAACATTGAAAACACATTAGGGCCTATAACACACCATTCCAAGGCTTTTTAATGTTGGATTTTAATGCATGCATAAAATCATTCCTAAAAGCATTGTCAGATACCCCTTTGTTATCGAAATCTAAAATTGAATATGGTTTCAATTTCCTATCAAAACTAAGCCTATTGAAAACCAAAAACCTCAAAAATTCTTCTGATAATTACTAAAAGCCACTGAATGTTTCTGGAGTTTATTTGATTAAACTTTGAAGAACTTTCAAGAATTGAAGTTTCTCAAAATTCCCATATTGTGTTATATTGACACACTTGTTGAGTTCAGGGATTTAAAAGATTCGATTATATAGAGAGGTATTCTATATAGTTGTAAGGGCCCCATGAATATAGTTAACAAAACTATAGTGCTGTCAAAACTGTGTAAGTGCAAGAGTAAACCTATTCAAGCACTGCCATTCAAATTTTGGCAAATCTATTAAGGGCTAGAATCACACAAGTCAGCAGAAAATTGAATTGACATTTATTTTCAAGGCTACAAGAGTAAAAAGATAAATAAATACAAATTGTCTATATTTTGTGTGAATTAACAATTCAAACATGGTATTTTAACATAATATAATATCATGTTCCTAACACAAAAAGATTTTCCAAAAAAAGTAGAACAGTTTTGTTTTGTGTTCTATTTTGTAAAATATATCAATGATGTGCATGTTCCAATATTTTGAAAATCAAAGTTTTGTAAATATATATATATATACATGCTAAAAATTAAGGAATAATTACAATTTAATTATTATTGCAATATTTCAAGAAATTGCTAATTAAAATTAGTGAGTTTTATTTTACATTTAGATAATTAATATATTGCATGCAGTTAATTTTTTGCCCAGTTTCAGTCACATCATTATACTTGCCTCTTTAGTGCTAATTTTATAGTAGCACCACTCAATAATACAACTGGAACACAGTGCTTTTAAAATTGTTATTTATACATATAAATGGTCATATAATCTACAGAAAAAATTTAAAAAAACAATTGAAAATATATTAAACAATTAACACAGTGGCAAAATACTCTTAGAACATTTAAAATCAGATATCTTTGGGGTTATGAAGTTACTAGAATAGACATAGAATAAATAAAGGCCTATCTATGAGAAGATATTTTTCTCCATATCAATCCAAAAGAAGTTACAGCGGCTGCAAATGTTTTTATGCAGAACACATTTTTAGCACAGAAATCGGTATATTATAATAGAAAATAAGATGTTAGCAAAAAGCCACAGTCTAACTCTAAAGTTCTTTAATATAAAACTGAAATATGTTAAATTTCTATGAAACCCATGGTATAGCATATAACATGCAGGTGTCCAAGGAATGGGGCACCCTACTTCAAAATCTGTGAATTAAATTCGATTTTGTTAACAAATGCCATTGGTGGGGGTTGAATAAGTGGAATTTATTCATGTGTCCACCTGAGGTATGACTGTATTATGATATCTTGTGCTCATAGTGCCCATATGTTTGCTAAAGTTGTTTCAATGAGCTCACATCATGACATAAAAGCACAAATTCTCTGAGTACATGGATAAGAATACCACAATTTTATGCTCTGATGGCTACTGTCATATGGCTGCCAGTTAAAACCTGATAACACCCCCTCCCCATAACAGCCCCCCCCTCTGCATGATACAACCAAATTCTAGTTAACAAACTGGTTGACAGGTTGAGAAGTAGATAGTAGATCACAACCCCCCCCCTCCATGTTTATGCTCGAAGTTATTGTGCATCCATGGGGCAAAATACAATAATTCCCTAAAAAGTCACAAATGCATGATAGAATAGATAGACAGAAAGATGGCTAGATAGCTAGCTAGCGAGCTAGATAGATAGATAGATAGATAGATAGATAGATAGATAGATAGTCTAAGATAGATAGACAGATAGACAGATAGATAGATAGATAGATAGATAGATAGATAGATAGATAGATAGATAGATAGATAGATAGATAGATAGATATATAAAAAGATAGATAAAAATATAGATAAAAAGATAGATAGATAGATAGATAGATAGATAGATAGATAGATAGATAGATAGATAGATAGATAGATAGATAGATAGATAGATAGATAGATAGATAGATATTGGGCCAACACCTCCATGAGTATTTCCCTTATAGTTTAGCCATTTTAATTTTCATTATCAAGCTGTCATGACCTGTTAACATAATGCACAATTTTTGCACATCTATACTCAAAATACAAGTACACTGAAACCCCCCCCCCCTCCTAGCCACTCAAATTGATGTATCTAATGCAGTGCTAATTCAACCCCAATAGGTCCAATAGATCTATGCAGAATCATTGACCTGCTGCATATAGACCAACAGTGCTGAGCCTGTACAATCGCTTGTTTTGCCCTCCAGGTAGGGAGAGCTCTTCCTCAGACACAATAGTTCTTTAGGAGGGGTATTTTGGCGTGAAAGAAAATTCAATTTGTGTCCACAGACCGCTCTTAGATGTTGCAGGGCCTGGAGCATGCTGCCTAATGCTGAGCAAACTTTGGGTATGCACACACACTTGGTGACACTGAAGCACACAGAGCTCTGAAATTGGTGAGCACTATGCCATGGCTGTGCACTGTGTGCAGCAATGGTTTATTGCAGTGGAGCCAGATCGAATGCCAGATGCATGGTTCAAGTTGGATGGTTGTCAACCGTTGACAACAATTCATAATATTGCGGATGATACTTATTGATGCAAGCTATATTATTTGATCCTATCCTTGGATCTATCTTCTGAATTGGTATCGGTATCTATCTAAAATCAGTCCATTCTGCATCAAGCTTTATCGGTTTGGCGACAATATCAGATCAACCTTCTTCTGGACCATACCAGTACCTACCATACCACTTTTAGAAATATCAGATAATCTCAGAAAAAGCGGTCCATTATGCCCAACAATGATTTCAGAAGTGCAGATGAACTGTTTGACCAGTTCGGACACAATATCACTTCATATCAGATTACCCTTATTCTGGACCGTATCAGTACTGGGCCACTTTTAGAAATATCAGATCACCCAATAAAAAGCGGTCCATTCTGCATCACTATAATTTCAGGAATGCAGATGGATTACTTGATCAATTCAGCCACAATTCAATATCATTCTTATTGACTGTACCAGTACTGGACCACTTTTAGAAATATCAGATCACCTCATAAAAAACAGTCCATTCTGCATCACCATAATTTCAGAAATGCAGATGGACTACCGTAATATGGGGTGAATCGGGACAGAATTGAGGGTTTTTCTGTCATAGCATGGTCACAAATCATCTTATAAATCAAAATATGGTCCCAAATTATGTCCGAACTGAAGGTCCAACTATCCCTAGAAGCATTTAAAGATACCTTTCATTTTCAATGATTTATTCATGAAAAACCACTGTCCCAATTCACCCCTTACTTTGGGGTGAATCGGGACAGTCCTCTATTTCTGTAAAATAATACTTCCTGCCATGTTTAGGCAATTGCAACTTGTGAATGAACACTAGAAAATATATTTGACATACAAAATGTTTTTTTTAGAAAAATCTGAAATCAATTACTTGTAAAATTTGCAGATTTAAAAAAAATATGATGAATGCCACGAAAGGATGAAAAACTGTGTTTTTCTGTTAATTACGCTAATCATAGGTAATTCTGGACTAAATCCAATATCAATGATGACAAGATCAAAAATATTCTTCAAAAATACATGCCAGTACATTCAAATGAAAATTAGTAGGGTTATTTTTGTTGATTTCAAAACTATGTAACAGCCCTGGATCCGAACACATGACCAAACATTACAAAATCCAACATCTAGTCAACTATTCTAGACCCATAATTTTCCAAAACTAGTTTATAAAAGTTTCCTACAAGATTGGTGCTTCTACTATTTATGCTTTTTCTGATACAAGCGAAGTTTTGACCCGCAGGTGAGAATTCAGTTTCTGCAGGGCCATGTTTAAAGGGCTGCAGCTCCTCACTGCCTGCAGTTAGAATTATAAAACCCGAGCAAAATATACGCTACAATGTATGCTATAATTGTGCCAAAAATTATGGACCTGGGTTAAGAAGAAGTTGTTGTAGTTTAAGAAATAAAACACATTTCTGTTCTGTCCCGATTCACCCCAGTGTCCCTATTCACCCCATATTACAGTACTTGATCAATTCGGCCACAATTCAAGATCATTCTTATTGACTTCACCAGTACTGGACCACTTTTAGAAATATTAGATCACCTCACAAAATGCAGTCCATTCCGCATCACCATAATTTCAGAAATGCAGATGGATTACATGATCAATTCGGCCACAATTCAAGATCATGCTTATTGACAGTGCCAGTACTGGACCACTTTTATAAATATCAGATCACCCAATAAAAAACAGTCCATTCTGCATCACTATAATTTCAGGAATGCAGATGGACTAGTCAATTCGGCCACAATTCAAGATCATGCTTATTGACTGTACCAGTACTGGACCACTTTTAGAAATATTAGATCACCTCACAAAATGCAGTCCATTCCGCATCACCATAATTACAGAAATGCAGATGGACTAGTCAATTCGGCCACAATTCAAGATCATGCTTATTGACTGTACCAGTACAGGACCACTTTTAGAAATATTATTAGATCATGTCACAAAATGCAGTCCATTCTGCATCACCATAATTTCAGAAATGCAAATGGACTACTTGATCAATTCGGCCACAATTCAAGATCATGCTTATTGACTGTACCAGTACAGGACCACTTTTAGAAATATTAGATCACCTCATAAATAACCACCTATTGTGATTCTAATAATTTCAGAAATGCAGATGGACTACTTTATCAATTCGGCCACAATTCAAGATCATGCTTATTGAATATTGACTGTACTAGGACTGGACCACTTTTAGAAATATTAGATCACCTCATAAAAAACAATCTTTTCTGCATCAAATAACTTCCGAAATGCAGATGGACCACTTGATCAATTCGGCCACAATTCAAGATCATGCTTATTGACTGTACTAGAACTGGGCAACTTTTAGAAATAATATTAGATCACCTCACAAAATGCAGTCCATTCTGCATCAACATAACTTCAGAAATGCACGTAGACTAGAGTGGGTCGGGGCAGAAAGCCCGGGTTAGGTGAGAGGCCCCCCCAGGGTTATATCTAAACTTACATTTTTTTGTGCTTTTTCTTATTGATAGGATTGAAGCTAGAGGCTTTTTAGGAGACGTCACCAATTTTCAGGGCAAACATCAAACCATAGTAAAAATAAACAAAAAAAGGTGCATGGTTTTTGCAACTTTGGTTAATTCTTTGAAATAGACCAGTACAGCTAGCTACCCCAAATCTGTGGCCCAGCCAATGGTTTCACCCCATTTAGTCACGTGATAGGGGGTAACAGAGCTGTGACCAAAACTCCGACAAACAAACCCCAGTAGCACACAGGCTGCAATGGGATAACCAATGTTTTTGCCTCTTAAAACTCCTTTTTAGGTCGGTAGGTAACACTATATGGCTATGGTACCTTCAAGTTGGACACAGAGATTTTGATGAAGATTAAAGGAGCTTCATTTTCAAATTTTCTTTTTGGGATTAATTAAGAATCAGATGTGGTTTTTTACAGGTGTAGGCTAGTGATCCTGAGTCCTACCTGTCTTCAGCACACAAACAATGCAAATAAAGGGAAAGCTTATATTTGTCACATTACCATTGATTGTGTGTGGTAATGTTAATAGAATATTATACAGGCCTATCATTGAAAATCTTAATGAGTTAATTACCATAGATATATCTCACTTCATAGATCATGATCAGGTTGCTTCTTTAATTTAAAAAAAGAGTGACATTGGGTTTTTAGAAATTACTTGCTTACAACAAAAGTATAAAAGTCATCTATAGGCCAATACCACCGCAGTTTTCTGAGTATAGGTATAATAATAGTGCTATCTTTGTAATGATATGCAATGTAGAATATATTATTTATGATATTAAGCCTGACGTTGTAATTATTGCATGTCTGTTGATAGTGCACATATCAAATAAAAAAGAACTGTAAGTGTAAAAATATACTTTGTTTAATTTGCAGATTTCACAATGAGGTATTCCTGGTCAATCAGTGATCATAGAGACTGCATTGAAGTCATTATTCGGTTTTGATGCATCATATGTATTGTAATTTTATTATTATAAGCCAAATATTCTTTCATATATTTACAGGATCGTACACAACTTTAATACGCCTGGTATATATTACCAAAGAAAAAGTATTTTAGAATGATCCTGTAATACTTTGTGAAACATCATCATTCGATTTCCCATTTATAGGCCTAAATGTTTTCAGAGACATCTCTACACTTATCAGCCTCACCCCAAAACTGTACTGGTCTATTTGGTTGACAGAAATAACTTTGGAAATTTTTAAAAGTATAATGGATATCTGCATTGCTTTACTTTATGACCATCAGTTAAATATGATTTGGATCATGTTTTTTGCACTTTAGCTCAAAATATAGAGGTCAAATTAAAATATGTGGGTTTGGGGCGAGAGGCCCCACATAGTATGGGGCATGAGGCCCCCTTCACTGAGGTCTCGAAGCTGCTTCAGGAACCATTTAATAATGTGTACTTTACCTTAAATCTTGATCGAATAGCTAATTGAAATGAAAAAAAATTTGACCGAAATTGAAGCAGGGCAAAAAATATTAAAAAATAAATTTATGAACAGAAAAATACAGAAATTCAGAAAAAGTGAATAGAATGCCTTAAAAATGATAGAAGAACCCCAAGAAATAAATTTCAAGCTGAATGCGCTCGCAAAAACAAATTGCCATATGAATATAATGGGGGACATCTTGCCTGATGGGTGGGGTAAGAAGGCCGTTTTAATTTTTTTACAAAAAGGGCCGTAACTCCTTTATTAAAATTGGTAGACATTTGATTCACTAGTTATAAGTAGAGTCAAGTGATCCCTTCCTGACAGCATAAACATTCAAATAATCGACCACAAAAAGTAGGTCAAATCGCACCTCGAAGTTAAGGGGGGCTGCATGCCCCGCGCTACTCTACTTGATCAATTCGGCCACAATTCAAGACCATTCTTATTGACTGTACCAGAACTAGATCACCTCCTGGTTGGGGAACACAAAATTTTCAGTGTATCTTTATGAGCAAAATCCAAACTGGATGTCGTTCGGATGAGACGTTAAATTGGCGGTTCCTTGTATCAGTGTCTGTGCTGGGCAAGTAAAAGATCCCTCACATGGGGTAAATGTGTAACATGTTGAGGACTCCTGCTGTCTCTCTCTCTCATCTCATCAATCAACCCTCGTGAGCACCTAGAACTGGGCTTAGAGGGCTGCACTTACCATATCTATCTATCTATCTATCTATCATAAAATGTAGTCTATTCTGCGTCACCATAATTACAGAAATGCAGATGGATTACTTGAACAATTCGGCCACAATTCAAGATCACGCTTATTGACTGTACCAGTACTGGATCATTTTTAGAAATATTAGATCACCTCACAAAATGCAGTCCATTCTGAATCACCATAATTTCAGAAATTCTGAAGGACTACTTGATCAATTCAGCCACAATTCAATATCATTCTTATTGACTGTACCAGTACTGGACCACTTTTAGAAATATTAGATCACCTCACAAAATGCAGTCCATTCTGAATCACCATAATTTCAGAAATTCTGAAGGACTACTTGATCAACTCAGCCACAATTCAATATCATTCTTATTGACTGTACCAGTACTGGACCACTTTTAGAAATATTAGATCACCTCACAAAATGCAGTCCATTCTGAATCACCACAATTTCAGAAATTCTGAAGGACTACTTGATCAATTCAGCCACAATTCAATATCATTCTTATTGACTGTACCAGTACTGGACCACTTTTAGAAATATTAGATCACCTCACAAAATGCAGTCCATTCTGAATCACCATAATTTCAGAAATTCTGAAGGACTACTAAAGTATATTTTTACACTTGCAGTTCTTTTTTATTTGTTATACACTATCAACAGACACGCAATGATTGCAACATCAGGCTTAATATCATAAATAATATATTCTACATTGCATATCATTACAAAGATAGCACTATTATTATATACCTATATACTCAGAAAACTAGGTGGTATTGGCCGATAGATGACTTTTATACTTTTGTTGTAACCAAGTAATTTCTAAAAACCCAATGTTACTCTTTTTTTAAATTAAAGAAGCGACCTGATCATGATCCATGAAGTGAGATATATCTATGGTAATTAACTCATTAAGATTTTCATTGATAGGCCTCACCCCAAAACTGTACTGGTCTATTTGGTTGACAGAAATAACTTTGGAAATTTTTAAAAGTATAATGGATATCTGCATTGCTTTACTTTATGACCATCAGTTAAATATGATTTGGATCATGTTTTTTGCACTTTAGCTCAAAATATAGAGGTCAAATTAAAATATGTGGGTTTGGGGCGAGAGGCCCCACATAGTATGGGGCATGAGGCCCCCTTCACTGAGGTCTCGAAGCTGCTTCAGGAACCATTTAATAATGTGTACTTTACCTTAAATCTTGATCGAATAGCTAATTGAAATGAAAAAAAATTTGACCGAAATTGAAGCAGGGCAAAAAATATTAAAAAATAAATGTACGACCAGAAAAATACAGAAATTCAGAAAAAGTGAATAGAATGCCTTAAAAATGATAGAAGAACCCCAAGAAATAAATTTCAAGCTGAATGCGCTCGCAAAAACAAATTGCCATATGAATATAATGGGGGGGCATCTTGCCTGATGGGTGGGGTAAGAAGGCCGTTTTAATTTTTTTACAAAAAGGGCCGTAACTCCTTTATTAAAATTGGTAGACATTTGATTCACTAGTTATAAGTAGAGTCAAGTGATCCCTTCCTGACAGCATAAACATTCAAATAATCGACCACAAAAAGTAGGTCAAATCGCACCTCGAAGTTAAGGGGGGCTGCATGCCCCGCGCTACTCTACTTGATCAATTCGGCCACAATTCAAGACCATTCTTATTGACTGTACCAGAACTAGATCACCTCCTGGTTGGGGAACACAAAATTTTCAGTGTATCTTTATGAGCAAAATCCAAACTGGATGTCGTTCGGATGAGACGTTAAATTGGCGGTTCCTTGTATCAGTGTCTGTGCTGGGCAAGTAAAAGATCCCTCACATGGGGTAAATGTGTAACATGTTGAGGACTCCTGCTGTCTCTCTCTCTCATCTCATCAATCAACCCTCGTGAGCACCTAGAACTGGGCTTAGAGGGCTGCACTTACCATATCTATCTATCTATCTATCTATCATAAAATGTAGTCTATTCTGCGTCACCATAATTACAGAAATGCAGATGGATTACTTGAACAATTCGGCCACAATTCAAGATCACGCTTATTGACTGTACCAGTACTGGATCATTTTTAGAAATATTAGATCACCTCACAAAATGCAGTCCATTCTGAATCACCATAATTTCAGAAATTCTGAAGGACTACTTGATCAATTCAGCCACAATTCAATATCATTCTTATTGACTGTACCAGTACTGGACCACTTTTAGAAATATTAGATCACCTCACAAAATGCAGTCCATTCTGAATCACCATAATTTCAGAAATTCTGAAGGACTACTTGATCAACTCAGCCACAATTCAATATCATTCTTATTGACTGTACCAGTACTGGACCACTTTTAGAAATATTAGATCACCTCACAAAATGCAGTCCATTCTGAATCACCATAATTTCAGAAATTCTGAAGGACTACTTGATCAATTCAGCCACAATTCAATATCATTCTTATTGACTGTACCAGTACTGGACCACTTTTAGAAATATTAGATCACCTCACAAAATGCAGTCCATTCTGAATCACCATAATTTCAGAAATTCTGAAGGACTACTTGATCAACTCAGCCACAATTCAAGATCATGCTTATTGACTGTACCAGTACTGGACCACTTTTAGAAATATTAGATCACCTCACAAAATGCAGTCACTACAATTTCAGAAGCGCAGATGGACTAATTGATCATTTTGGCCACAATTCAAGATCATGCTTCTGACTGTACCAGTACTGGACCACTTTTAGAAATATCAGATCACCTCATAAAAAGCAGTCCATTCTGCATCACTATAATTTCAGAAATGCAGATGGACTGCTTGATCAGTTTGGCCACAATATCAGATCACCTAATTTTGGACCATACCACTGCTCCACCACTGAGTACGGTAACGTACGTTACCGTCTCCTGCCACAAATAACCTCAAAATATTTTTTTCTATTCATGATCTGTGATTGATCATCCACGTTATATGGCAACTTATAATCATAGAGAAGATGTTTGGTCACTTAAAATTCTTGTTAACTAATGATTTCTTGTCAAAAATTACCTCAGAAGTCTAATCGGGAGTACGGTAACGTGATTTTCGGGAGACGGTAACGTGACAGTCACGTTACCATACTCTTTGTTCAAATTCAATCACTTATTTTGAAGAAGAGGTAACCTGTTCATGGGAAATTTACGTATTTGCGCATTCTGTGTGACTCAATGCAGCTATAGAACAATAGTGCGGCAGTGAAAACAGGTTAGAAAAAAAAATTCATCAGAGGCTTTACCTGTTTGGAGGATGGTGGAGGAGCAGTGCATACAAGTGCTGGACCACTTTTAGAAACAATACCATCAGATCACCTGTCCCCAGTGGCACTCCCCACCTCCTAAAAGTGATACAATCTGCATCACCATAATTCATAAAAATAACGTGCAAGCACTTTAACAGCTGCTTGTAGATAGACTTAGTATCTATCTATCTATCTATCTATCTATCTATCTACATGTATATATCCTCCCTCCCTCCCTTCCTCCCCCATCCCCATCCCCTTTTCCTTCCCATACTTTCCTTCCTATACTTTCCTTCCTTTTTTCTTCCTTTTTTCCTTCCTTTTTTCCTTCCTTTTTTCCTTTCTTCTTTCCTTCCTTCCTTCATTCTTCCTTCATTCTTTCTTTTGAATCTGCAAAGACTGGATCTGGCTGCTGCTGTTGCTGCTGGTTTCACTGCAGCTGATCATTTGAAACTCCCGCCAAAAACGAACATTTTAGTTTCGTAAATAAAAATTTAAATGTCACAGAAGTTTACCAAAAGTTGATGGAAGCAAGATAAAATTATATTGAGACTGTATGCTAAGTTTCAAGGCGATAGGTGAAATAGTGCGACTTCCTATATGGTCAGAGGCTTAATGAAAATTCCTCCTGTAATACAGGCTGCAAGCAGCTGTAAAAAGCAGATGGACTGCTTGATCAGTTTGGCCACAATATCAGATCACCTAATTTTGGACCATACCATTCTGCGAGCCAAAAGGGTGAGACTGAGGCTGTAGGTGTTGTGAATGATTGCAGTTGAGGATGCTTCTATATTGATGCTGAAAAATATCTTATTGACCTATTGGAAAATATGCCCAGGGTAGGGTAGAGTGCCTTGATGGGCTGTTGAATAATAGAAAAGGCAAATAGACAGACAGCTACAACTAGACAGCCAGCCAGACCCAGTGGTTTTGACCGGGTTGCCTAAGTTTTGTGGGATGGATGGATGATTGGGGCTCTACATCCTGTATTTATGCACTTGGTAGGCTAATTAGGACAGGAAGAGGGCGCGGCAATGAGGTGAAGGAGGATTGAAACAGCCGTCCAACATAGGTCCAGGTGACCCGGCAAAAACTGGATTTGAACCCTGGATCCAGCGATTGGCAGCCTAGGACGCAACCACTAGACCAACCCCCCCCCCCCCACCTTAGTTTTGTGGGTGACCCAATGTCAGGCCCATATCAGTCATGAGTCAGTCATATTGATAAGTACAGCCATGGCCGTAAGTTTATGCTCAGTTGCTATGCTTCAATCTGGGGCTATCATTGTGACTAATCATAACAAAGCAAATACTTGTACTTGCCCAATCTTCACAAAGTTTTCAGGAATTATAGTCTGTATAAAGTTGCAGGGATTCTGAGAAAAAAAATGGTGACTGGAATAAAGTTGCATAATAACTGTGAGGCAAAATACTAAATTAAATTAATTTTGAACATATAATCAGTTCTGATGCCATGTCATTTGCATGATAGTCACAGTCACCAAAGTCTCTGGCAGCATTGGGCACACACCAAATGAAGCATTCATGACAAAATCACAATAAAATATGCAGCTTTAACGTTGGTTCATCGGGGTTTGCTTGAAGTGTTTTTATTTAGAAAAATTGTTTATTTTCTCAAGTAAGAAGTAGTAAAACTTTTTTTCTTCTGATGAAATTAATTTGTTTCATCAAATTCAACATATATGGAGAGCATTTGACGCAATTTCCTTTTCAGATAAGAAGTGCTCTATCTTCCTATACCTACTTACAAATTTGTCATATCTGAAGAAAAAAATACTTCGAGTAAAACCCAATGAACCAAAAATTCAAGCATGTATTTGATTGTAATTTTGTCATGAATGCCTAATTTGATGTATACCCAATACATCCAGACACTTTGGTGACTATTACCATCAGGGAAATAACATATAGCATCAGAATTGATTTAATGCTTATATTCAAACAAATTCAGTATTTTGCCTCACCATTACTATGCTATGTCATTTAATGCTACAATTTCTATCAGGACACATGCTACTGTGTACAGGTTATAATTCCTGACAATATTGTGAAGATTGAGCAAGTATTTGCCATATCGCAATTGGTCACAATGATAGCCCCATAGTGAAGCATAGCAACTGAGCATAAACTTACGGCCATGGCTGTATGACCATAGTGATATATGCCAAATGGAGGTGATCTGATATTTCAAAAAAAGGTCCAGTACTGGTATGGTCCAGAATAAAGACGTATACTGTGTGATCGGATATTGTGACCAAACCAATCTAACAGTCCTTCTGCATTTCTGAAATTATGGTGATGCAGAATGGACGGTTTTTAGGAGGTGATCCGATATTGGTAAAAGCGGTCCTGTACTGGTATGGTCCAAAACCACAGGCTACAGCAGACAGCTAAAGTTGTTGATTGTGCTAACGGTCACATCCGCAGTTACATGCATTTTTGAAGCGGCCCAGCTCAGTTCTGCTGAGCCCGGACCTCATAGGCAACTGCCCAGTGACCTAGAAGCCAATTTGACACCCAATTCGACATGAATCTCACCAGTCTTCAGCCTCGCTCGCTCGCCTGCTTCAAAAGATGCAGAATGGACCGCTTTTTATTGGGTGATCTGATATTTCTAAAAGTGGTCCAGTACTGGCATGGTCCAGAATAAGGGTGATCTGATTTTGTGGCCAAACTGATCAAGCAGTCCATCTGCATTTCTGAAATTATGGTGATGCAGAATGGACCGCTTTTTATGAGATGATCTGATATTCCCAAAAAGTGGTCCAATACTGGTACGGTCCAGAATAAGGGTGATCTGATTTTGTGGCCAAACTGATCCAGAAAATCATCTGCATTCCTGAAATTATAGTGATGCAGAATGGACCGCTTTTTATTGGGTGATCTGATATTTCTAAAAGTGGTCCAGTAGGGGAGACCCACGAGAATATTCAGCAAAAATTGTAAATAGTCTCCACCGAGCCAGAAAGACGTCCATTTACTCCATGTTGACTCCTTAATTCACAATTTTTGAGGGCATAAACACGAAATAACACCTGCCCTCTGATAACGGAATGAGCAAGACCATTGAAAGGCATAGGCTGCTACTCAGTCCGTCAGAGGTGCAGGGCTTACTTCAGGATTATGCCGCAAGTGCCAGATTCGAAATCCGGACCCAGCGATTTTCAGCTCAGCACGCTACCACCAGAAAAACTCTCCCTCTTCCTCAGTCCCTCCTGATAAATCATATATGGGAAAATAACTTACCTGCGAAATGAATTGAGCTTCAATGTACGACTTTGCACAATAATTACATCAGTTCTGGGGCCATCCTTTTTGTAATCTGCAAGAATCCTACTGCAGAGAAAGATATACCCAACTTCTTTTCCATGTGTCCAATAACTGAAATTCTACCTTCAATTGCTGCAAGTCACAAATCACCGATTGCTCTGAGCAGCCAATGAATGGCATCTATTAGACAAACCTAACAACTGTGAAATATTGAAGGGATTTACACCTACTATACACCTTAAATTGTTCTAATCCTGTTTGTGTCTCTTAAAACAACATTGACAAGAAGTTAAACAATAAAAAGCCAGCACCTGTGTATGGATTTGGAGCCCCAAAAAAGAGATAAAGAGACGACATCATTGTCTGATCTTCTTCAGACAACAAGAGAGAAATATGGATCAAGATAGACAGAGACAGATAAGGTAAGTGCAGCCATCTAAGCCAAGTTCTGATGAGACGGGAGAGAGAGCATGAGTCCTCAATATGTCACACATTTCCACATGTGAGGGATCTTTAACTTGTCCATGCAGTACAGACACTAATACAAGGAGCCACCATTTTAACGTGTCATCCGAACGACATCCAGCTGGGAATTTGCTCATGAAGGTCCACTGAAAATTTTGGGTTAACCAACCAGGGTTCAAACTGATGCAGGCAAAGACCTTCAGCGGAGCAGACGAGAACGGTAAACGCTGCCACACAGCAGAACAAACAGGTAGCGCGTTGTTTTAAAAGGCTTCAAGTTCTGTAAAATGAACGGGGATAAAAAGCCAAGAGAAGGCAGGTGAATTTTGTTTCAAATAGTAATATCTACAATCCACACAAGCTCATCAATCACAATTATTGGTATCTTTAATTCTACAACAATATTTCTAAAACATACCCCAAATCAGTCCTCCAAAATATTATCCACAAAATATAATCTACTTGAAGCCACCCAAGCACTTACAAATTCAGGGCAACATATATCACAATATCTTTAATTCCACCACAAAAATATTATTGGAGAAACCATATGTTAAAATCAACAATTAAGCACCTCTGTACATACATCTATACCATAGTCCTATACATTGTCATACCAATATGCACACCTGTACCATTATGCTCCAATAGATGTGGGTTCAAATTTCAGGCTGTGGAAAGATGAGGAAGTCACTGAAGATCCAACTTCCGGTTGATCAAGATCTCGGGAGAGCTCATGACAGACGAGATATCGCGGTATTTGTTTACCTGACCCAGCACAGGACCCTCAAGTTTGTTGAGGTAACATATTGGTAGGACAATCCCCAAATAGTGTTAGTCTACAAAACTGGCGAGTAAAAAGGTGAAGCTTTCAACAAAAAAGAAAGATAGGCCAATATTTTGTCCAATGGAGATTTTGCCAAAGTATTTCTGAAAATTTGATTTTTGAATGAAGATTTAACTTGGCCCCAATTCGTGTGACCAGACTTTCAGTTCATGTTTTTAATTTGTTTGTTGCATGCGACATTGGGGAATGTCAGTCAAAATTTATGCATCTTTTAAAAATCTCCTATTCCAAAATCCCTTTTTTTGATCTCATTCTTCATGACCAAAATCTCCTTTTTTCAAAATTATTTATTTTTTCCCTCATTGGACCACAGCTTGGTTGTTTTTATCCATTAATGCCATGAATAATGAAACTTAAAAGCAAACAATATAAATAAAAAAGGAGATTGTGGTCATAAATACAGGAGATTTTTGAAAAAATTGAGATTTTGGGAAAGGAGATTTTTGAAAAAGGCGAATTTGACTGACTCTACATTGGCGCATCTGGTTTCAAGTTGAAGTTAGGTCTTATTGTACATTTTCTGAATGAAATGTTTACCCATTCACTTAGATTATAGACCGATTTAGCTATACTCATTATTGCTTTACAACTTTGAACAATGATATAGAAATTAATTAATAAACTCCTACAAAACATTATAATATATTTTGATCTTTCTTTTATCAAATGAAATTCGACTTTATAATAATTTCAAAACCTGAAGTAAACCCATTTTAATTGCTTTGAATGTGCTAATAAAGCTACAAAATTAAAGCTACATGTGTGGCCAAAGTTTCGACACATGGATTTATAAGCTTTCATCTTCAGAACTATACAGGACAGGTTCAAAAGTTGGAATTTGCAATAACAAAAATTAGGTTGTTGCGAGCTATTTAATTCAATCCACCTTAATGTCCAAAATATATTTTCATGTAGGATTTAATAGTAGAATTCAATTTACCATTACAATTTTGTCAAATTAAGTCCACAACTGTGAAAATATTGTCTGCTATTTCCAAAGGACCAAAATATGAAGCATATAAAATGGACCACAGGCACAAAAAGGCATTGACTCTGTATTATATCTGTGAGACAATTCATTGGACCAGGCCAATATGCTTCTTTAAACATTTCTTTTTTACCTTTTTTTTCTGAGAAAATCGAATATCTAATTATGTAGGCATAAGCTATAGCTGATGTTGGCCTATAGGAGCGAAAGTCCATGTATATTTTTCCTTCTTTTTTTTGTCAAAGTGCAGCCCTGCAAGGCAGGTTTTTGCCGCTCAGCACTTTCCATGCTCCTTCACCCATGCATAGTCCACATGTGGGTGTTCTGGATAACTCCATAATCATGTTTGCCATGTCTAATCATGCGATTGTCAATTGGTGTCAATAAACTCGGCTGTAGTACAATAGCAGGTGATTATATAAACATTGGCTGCCATTTGATCCGTAATATAAACGAACTAAGATGGCGGTCGAAAACAAGCAATTGTAAAAGATTGCTTGAGCAGAATTTGCTAAAGAAAGCAGACCTGTTTTCTTACATAATATCTAATGTTATGGGCTAAATATTAGCAGGGAATGAACGAGTTTGTAGACAAGGGGAGTTGTAATAGCTCTGCAGAGTTTTGCCAGCCTCCAGAACTGCAGAAGGGAGAAATAGTTCGTCTGCTGACTGCAGGAAGCTCTGGCGAACGATTTTGGCGCCGAAAAAAATTGGCGCGCCTCCCTGGGATCCAAGCACGGGTTTCAAGCTTGATCATGGTCAATTGGTCATCTAAAATGGTCTATGAATGACTTAGGTCTAAATTGTTTCAGTAACATTATTAGGTGCACATTAGATTGAACAGATTAAAAAAAGTTTTTGAGCAGTCAAAATCACTTTATCCAAAGTACTTTTCAAAAATATTATTTTGAAATTATCCCTTTGACCTTGGATTAATAATTCTTATTCTTCCAAGCTTTGACAAACCACTTAATCTAAATCTAGGCCTACATTTTTTGCTAAAATCTACCTTATACTTTAATAAATTCTTCGTTTTTTATTGGCGACAAAAATAGATTTTGGTTTTCAAAAAACTTCGAAAAAGTAGGTTCCTGAGGAAAAAGTCTAGATATCAGAAAAGTTTATTTTTGGAAGATGTCGAATTTAATTGGTGTCCCACAGTAAATTGCCACTTTCCAAATCCTGAATATATATATGCTAATCAGTAATCACCACTGCATAATCATGTAACAGATAAAATACATGTATAGGCCCTATAAGGCCATCTCGTAAGCCTTTTGCACATTTGAAAATTCAATTAATCCCACAATACATACAATCATATACATATTATGTATAGTATCGCATACACATGATATGTGTAGGCGACATTATATAACCAGAGGAGTGAACATTTTTAATTGCTTATTTATCTATGTAAAACTTCTGCCTTTGGGGAGTATTCACTAACATAATGGGCGGAGATGTTTAATAGGAAGGAGTTTTTAAGATAAAGTGAACAACAAAATAATCTCCTGTCGTAATAGGCTGACAATGATATTTAATATGGCTGGTTAAACCGGATACTCACATATGGGAATTGGTCCTTGTATGCATGGGTACCGTATATTCTCGAATATAGGCCTCCCCTTCAATTAAAGCCTCTATCGCTCCCCCCCTTAAAATGTGAATAGGTTAGTGAGATTACTCTACATAATTTTACAGTTACTTAGTAATTTCTTTTTTACTTATTTCTCTTAAACTCTAAAATAAACGACATAAAATCTTGTCTCAAGAGTAAAACCATTGAAACAACATAGAAAGACTACCTCCAAAGAGTTGAGGTCAAAATGAAGAATTATCAAAATGAAGAATTATGATAAAATTGTATGTCCCCAGTTAATTCTTCACTTACCCTTTAGCATACATAGGATCCTTCAGTAGGCCTATATATATTGTCTACATGGATAGGCCTAATCCAGACTTCGAGATTTGGGGAAAACGGTTTAGTAGGAGATTTTTGAGTTGCAAGGGGGGGCATGGGGGCCTGGGAAAGCTGCAAGTTGGAGGGAATTTCTGAGCTGCTCTGGAAGGGGGGGGGATGGTGGGTGATGGGGCAAATTAGTCCCATGTTGGAAACTCTAGCGCCCAAGGGGCCACGCCTAGAGCTTAAGAAAACAAGGGGTTGAAGCTTACCCCCTTCCATATAAGGAATTGTAGCTCCTCCCTCCCAAGCTGACATAACAGGGTAGACAAATAACTACTGATTGATAACATGTTTCTTGGGGTTATTAAGAGATTCGAGCAAGTCAGCTCAGACCCAACTGAGCCCCCCTGCCAATTCAAGAGGATTTGTAAAAACATCTTTGCCCCCCCCCCCCAACCTAAAACTATCCCCCCCTCATCCTTTCAAGACATCCCCTCAAATATTTTAATGATTACATGCTGCATGTGATCCCCTACAACATGTGGCAGCCAAATAGCCGCATCAGGCACAACCTCTCAAATGGCTAACAGACATTTGAAATCCAGAAACCTTGTTATTGGCTTGTTATAAACTCATAATACATTAAAACTGTGGCGTACATGGTTTATCTACATTTATCCTCAATGTAGGTCCTATATATATGGTCTTCTTTCCCTTCCTTTGGTCCTCAAGGCAGAACTCTCCCATTTTAAAGGCCATTTCATCATAGGCGTACAGGACAGGCGTTTCGCGGGGGGCTGTCGCTATTTTGCCCAGAAATTTTAACATGGCACGGATGTGACCAGGGCAGTGGATCAGCCCTGATTGGTCAGGATTTGACCTGATATTTGCCATTTGCCCTGATGCCAGGAGGGCTGCAGCCCCCCCCCCCCTGACCCACCCGCGAAATACGCCTGTGCATTTTATTCCTCTTAATTTATGTGCTAATTAATGGAAATAACTTTATATGAAAATGGTTCGTCCGGTTTCATCGGCAACTAAAAGTAAAGAATTTTATATTTGATCTCATCCATAGACGTACCAAGCGCAATTTTTGGGGGGGGAGAGCGACATTTTCCTGAATTTCAATATCTAAATTCAACGCTATTTCAAATGAAGTTCGGTTATTAGCCAACTGGTAACATATATTTTACTGAATGGAATTGAATCAACCAGTTCATTGCCATATTATAATATACCTATACTAAACCTGAAATGCACCCAGAGATGGTGTGCACCAGGGATCCAAATTTCACCCGTGTCCATGGTGCACATGATGAGAAGATCATAAAACAGATTCTAAATGCAAACTTCTTCTTTTTTTTAAGACCTTCGCACTTTAAATGACCTTGTTTTTGTGCTGATTTTGAATAATCCACGATTTTTTTTCTGGTGAAAGAAAATAAACTAAGCAACAACAAAAATGCATATATACATTTTCAAAGATTTCCAAAGATTCATAACTTTTTAATTAAAAAGTTAAACCTAATTCTATCTTACAAAACTTGCACATAAACTATTGAACTGAAGATTGTGAAGGTTTTGAACAAAATCCATGCATATTTCTCACAGAGAAAGACAAATTTTTATTACATCATGTCAAATATGGAATTAGCAAAGTTGAACAAGCACGAGAGAGTAGAGTTGGGACCACCCCACATGGGCATACAAAAGATGTCCAAACAATATTTCAACTCAGAAGTTTGTCTGTCAAAATCAGGATAACTGAAAATGCTTAGGATGCACGAATGTGGAAGAGGATGTGACAAACAAAAGTGGAAAACGCCAACTTGGTAAAAAAAAACCAACTACAAACTCACAAAATGCAGTAAAAATGCTGACCAGGGTGATCACGTTTATGATTTCCACACACCAGAAGACAATTGTATTGTGGTTGACTTGACATGAAATTGCTTTTGGGCCAATTTGCATTGGTTGTGATTTTGGTTTTGACCATGTTGCACTAAAAGTGGTCAAATCTAGCCATTTTACGTTTTTTCTGTATGAAATTTTCTTGACCTTCAAAATGGGTGTCAGCTTGGGGCTGACTATATGATCTTGGAGGGGGGGGGGTCTGGGCTCTGGATTTTTTGTTTAAAAAAAGTTTGTTTCCCACTTAACACTGTTCAGCACATGAACATTTTAAACAGTTTGTTTCCTGTAACACAATGTCAAAATTGCGATAAAAAAGTCTGTCGCTCATCGTAATGTGAAAATTTGTTTCTCCCAGGTAAAATCCACAGCCCCCAACTATCGTCTGGCCAACATTATTTTTAATTAGCATTGAAATACTTATATCAAAAATCAGTTTTTAAGATGTCAAAAATGTGTGCATGAGCCACATTTTCTACATTGCCTTTGTATGAGGATTGTTCTTCAAGTGACTCCAAAATGCTGCAATGTAATTACATTAATAGCCTAAATTGACCAGTTTACAGCTAATTTCACTCATAGTCAATAGACTATGTTTTGACTAAATTCAGTCATTTCATGTCCAAGAGATTTTGACATTGACACTTTAGTAACTGTTACAGTCAAAAAGATTTTCAGTGCAGTTCTGCAGAAATTTAAGGGTGAAAGTTTCAATGCACTTCATTCATGAAATTTCATTTTGTGACAAAGCTGAGCATGAATATCCTGTTCAAGTCAGCAATGGAAAAAGGAGAATAATTTGCAGCATAGAGCTATAAGTTAAGTTATAGATCCATGGTTGCAGAAACGACTGTGCTGTTATAAATGGGTCAAAATTTGGTAAGTCTGAAACTCTTGTCTCCGGCATTTAACAATAATTCATGAGGGCAGGGAGGCACGTAGAGGACCTCCTGTTGTCATTTGTCATAGACAAGGATATTAGCAAAAATTTTAACACAAAAAATATGTGGCAGAATATTTTTATCCCATCCAAAAATAGCATTGAAGTGGCCAACCCCCCTGAAAATGGCCTGTCTCCACCAACATTTTCTTTGAAAGATCGCATCACAAAAACTGGTACAGGATCCTGATTCAATTAAACTCTTCCATACATGGAAACTTGACTGCCAGTCTTCTAAATTCTTGTTACCAATAGCTGAAATAATATTCTGTATAAGAGCAGGAGGCTGTTGTATCAGTGTCTCCAATATTGTGTCATTAGCATCACTCCGGATTTGTTTCTTAATAAAAATTAAAGGGACAAACATTCTGTGAGAAAACCTTATGTCTGACATTGTCTAGGAACCCAAGAAAATAACTGAACTCTCTGTAGCTCTGTATCATTTATGTACACCAAAATATTAGAGTGTTTCTGTTGGCATGTCAGTTGTCCTATCTCAATTTGTCATTAGCAAACGCCTTGCTACTCTATTTTGACAGCATATTTCTGTACCAAAATCACTGTGAACATGTTTCTGGTGTTCATAAGGTCATTGCATGCACAAATTGCCAGACTGCCAGTTTTGCACTGGTCTCTGCAAAGATTTTTACATTAATTATCACTAGCATCACGCTGTCATTAGCATCATGTCAAAAATGGCTCATCACCTTAATCTCACTAAAATTTTGTTGCAGGTGACTGGAGTTGAAATCAGTTGAACATATAATATCAATAAATGTTTCAACAGAATATTACATAACATTTTTGCATTTTCCTTGCCTCTGACATGCTAAGTATGAAGTTTGATGCTTCTCTGAAACTACTAATCAAATAAGGGGTGCCAGTAACATTTTATCATTGCCTAGTGTCTGAAATATGGTTTAGCAAAGACATTGGGCACTGGAGGGAGTAGTGGAGATCATTTTTATTATTCAGAATCCAAACTATTGATGAAAAGAGTATTTTTGCTTGTGTTTGTAAATTTCTGGTTCAAGGATATGTTCTATCTCCATAACTATTGGTCACAGAGACCTGAAATATAACTCAATGTGTGCAGAATAGCCACTTTCCTATACGTTGGTAATACATTCTTCGGCTCTAAGTGGTACGGATTTCAAGTTATAGGCATGATGCTAATGACACACATATTTGGTATTTTAATTGATCAAAATGCAGTTTCTCAAAAATAATTGGCCTAGAGACCTGGAACTTGGCCCAAAATGTGCAAGCAACTTGCCTAATCACAGGCAATAGATTTTTTAGCCCAAAGAGGTCAGGATTTTTTAGTTATAAGTGTGATTTTAATGACAGTCAAAAAACACTACAACTGTGTTTATCACCTCAGTACAGACCAGCAGAGCATTGGGACCCTTGGACATGAAAGTGCAGTGATAGCTGATTGTTTGATCGACCCAATGTAAACTTAAAAAGGCATTTCTGGAGCGAAAAATTTTCAAATTTTTTTCAGCTGAAATTTCAACGTTTTCAAATTTTGACCCAAATGCATTTTCTTCATGAAATTCCACCAATAGCAAAGTTGAGCATGCACATACAAACTGAGTATCCTGCTGAAGCCTGCAAAAAGCTCCATATGCATATTGCTGGCCACCATATAGAACTCCCATATAGAAAGATAGCTTGAGGGCAGGTTTAAACCTATGAGCTGTGCTTGGTGAGAAGTACTGTGGCATTATTGGAGGAGCTGTAGGAACTTCTATCATCATAGCAAGCCATAGATAGACATACAGAGTGCTAATTCTACTGTGTATACCCTAGTGAAGAGAGCCACTGAAGGATTTTAGAGTGAATTACACACAGGGGCAACCCATGTACAATTCATTTTCGATTGTGATGGCACACAATTGAAATGCTACTACAAAAGCCTGTCAAATTGGCTGTTCATTATTGTTCATTTTCAGCTCGAAGCAACACAATGTGGAATCCAGTAGGGCTTTCATTGAGCAGCCTAGGCCCCAGTCTAGTGGTTAAATCAGGCTTTGTGAACAAGACTAACCCCAGGCACTATGCCACAGCCCAGCCCAGTAGACAGGTGGGTTATGAAAACATTGCCCCTGGCTTACAATAATTCGCAGGACTCAAGCTCACTCAGCAGCAACTCTGTGAGCAACTCTATGAGCAACTCTATGAGCAACTCTATGAGCAACTCTGTGAGCAACGAAACTCTGTGAGCAACGAAACTCTGTGAGCAACGAAACTCTGTGAGCAATGAAACTCTGTGAGCAACTCAACTCGGTGAGCAACAAAACTCTGTGAGCAACAAAACTCAGTGAGCAACGAAACTCAGTGAGCAACAAAACTCTGTGAACAACAAAACTGTGAGCAATGAAACTCTGTGAGCAGCAAAACTCTGTGAGCAGCGAAACTGTGAGTAACGCAACTCTGTGAGTATAACTATGTGAGCCAGGAAACTCTGTGAGCCACTCAACTCTATGAGCAGCAAAACTGTGAGCAATGCAACTCTAAGCAAAGTTCTACGTCTCTGTAAGTAACTATGTGAGTAATCAAGACACTCTGAGTGCAGCAACTCTGCAAGCAACTCAGTGAGCAACTCCGTGAGAAACTTCGTGAGCTACTCTGTGAGCCACTCTGTGAGTAATTCAACTCTGTGAGCAACTCAACTCTGTGACAATGTCAGACATTGTGAATGAATCTCACCTGCTCAACTGTTTACTGGAAAAAATCTGAATCAGGGATAACCTGTGTAGCCATAGCTTTTTATCGAAGACTTAAAAGTACTGATAATCTAGAAGACTATGCAAATGATTCTGTGGTCAGACCTGAAATGCAGATTTATTGTCATTCTTACAAAGTATTTAATCTCTGTGGTCCTTAGCCTCTTTGGGCGAATGCCATCTTTGCTAATTTTGGAATTGAGGGGTCTACTCATTTATGGTCCTCACTGTACCTATATGATATCCTATAATTACTATACAAAATTTGGCTAGTTTTAAAAGTCATTTACATGCAGCCTTATTATGACACTACAAATCTTGGCTAATTAGGCCAAAGGTAATTCCACAAAGATACAATCAACCTACCATTCTTTAAATTTAACCCAGACGACTCAAATGGTAATAGTCTCTCAGTCTCTCAATCATGTCAATCAGCCCCTTTGGAATCTCAGCTACCCCCCCCCCCCCCCATTTAACTGCAATAGCTCACCAGCCAGCCATCATCCAATGGCCCTATAGACTCAATACCCAAACCAAAAGCTCAACCAAAAGCTCTGTCATGAAAAGGAATGAACGATCAATAATCCCATCAATTCACAATCCGCTAATCTGCTCTGAACATGGCTCCGCAATTTCACGCCTCAGTTTAAACCTACTTTGCGGACCATTTTAATTAAACCAGCCTCCAGGTTTCATTTGATGCTGTTAGCTGCTTTTGAGGGCCCCTTTAAGCCCTCAGTCCTAAGCCCTTTCTATCATATTTCTATGACATTAAAAGCATCAATGGAGCTATATGTATACGTTTAATTCACCAACCAAATGTGTCAAATTTGACCATTCATATGCATTTGTAATTAATTTTAAATGAATAATATGCATAACGACCATAGCAATGAAACACATTATCTATAAGGGTCTATAAGTATACATATAAGCTCATGTAGCTATGCCTAAAATCTATATTTTTAGAGATAGATCCTTGCTGGACAGTATGGATAAATATAGATTAAACAACAAATAAACATAAACTCAATTTTAACATTGTCTAAATATCAATTATTTTACTTTGATAGACATCTGATACAATGTACAACAACAATAAATTCTATCAGTTTACTGGTGTCAAAATATTGTAATTATTCAGCCCAACCAAAACATATTATGATACGATTATAAGGACATTTGCCAGCCCAGTGATGCCATGTTTTCTGTCAAAATATAGCATGTTTTGTGAAAAATATTCTTTTAACATTGGTTAAACGGCCGTACAACGTACAGTAGCGCTGATATGTTCTGTAATTTGTGTTTCCAGGCAGCCATGCCTGTTGCCTTCAACAACAAATATCTATCCCCACTCCCTGAACAGACTAGGCAAAGATTCTCTGTATACTCTAGATCTAAATGTTTAGTGTGATAATAAAGTTACAGCCATTATTTTGATGTGTGTAGACACTGTTTAAACAATTTATACATACTTAGAAACAGTCCAGTTAGTCAACATTACAACAAGACTGATCGACATATCAGATAAGGATTTCTAGGGAGATTGTGGGAGGGGGGGGGGGCAAATCTAAGCAATTGGCCATTTCATATTGTTAAATAAATACTATGAAGATAGAAAAGGCAGAAGGACATCAAGGTAATTCAGGGAAAATTTAAAAGTGTTATTTCACAAATTCAGAATAAATTAAAATGTCAAGAGAACCCCCCCCCCCTCAAAACCATTTTATCAAGGCGTGACAAACACCGTTTGTTTAGAAAACTTATGATGACATGTTAAATGTTTAAATAATTAGCATTTTTGTAGATTTGTAATGGTATTCAATTCAATTCAATTTATTTGGACCAAAGAATATTAAAAATTACATTTGGCTGGCTGACACCAGGTGGTGAATTTGCCTAAATTATAAAATTTGTGTTACTGCACAATTGAAAACAGAACTTTTTTTTTCAATAGATAAAAAGAAAAACATGCAGCTGATTTTAAAAGCAACTATTTTTCACAGCGAAATTATAAACTTGTGTAACAGCACAATTGAAAACAAAAGTTTTTTTGGTAATTTAGAAAAAGATCAATTGAAAATATTCTGGTGAACAACATAATTATATACAGAAAAGAAGGCATGAACTGAGAAAAGTCAATTTTTGCTTAGCACTGTATATACTTTTAAGGTTCCCTTACTTCCTGGCAAAATTATATTCGAGGTTCAAAATTACATTTAGGCTTCAGTTAAGTGATCTTACACATATAAAGCTTGAAAACAAATTTGACAAATAAATTATACGAATTTTATAGGCCTAAACCTCAATATAAATTGCAGAAAATGGCAATATACTTACAGGGCGCCCTAGGGCCAAAGCAAAAAAAAAAAAAATCCAGTATTTCTAATTGTGTAGCCTGTTGGACTTCGTGCAAATTAGTTAATTGACCACAGCGCAAAACTAGGCCTTATTATAGATGTAAGGTAAAAGTACTTTTTTATTTAAAGTCGGCGATGAAAAGTAAAATAAGCTTTTATTTGTCAGCCTCGCGAATCTCATATACTAAACTTACTATATTTCGTATAGGACTACGTTTGGAACAGATGCATTTATTTTGATATTTCAAAAGTCCCAAATATAAGATATTTGGAGCTTGGAGTCAAAATGGAAAGTGATCCTACTAGTGGAGAATTAATTAGGGTGGGAGATGGGAAGGGGTCAAGAATTCGGGGTCAGAAATAAGACCCCTAACAACCCCCCCCCCTCCCCCCAACACGAAACCCCAATTTGGTTAAATCAACAAATGGCATGTAATTCGCGGGGTTCATTCCGCTAAATTTCACACCAAAGCCTCATCCGTGCCCCCTATCGTCTTTTTTCAAAAATTTCAGAAGTCAGCCTGAATTAGATTAGGAGAGCTTCAAGTCAGTGTTGTTTATATTGACGTAATAGCAGCTAATTATCGTCTGTCATGTGGCTGAGAGTCTTGGTATGGATTAGCACCAATTAAAAGGGCCTATTTGAAGCCGGACTATATTTCTAGGCCCTATAACACACAACATATTTCAGCTTCAGTAGAGGCTCTCCGACATTCTAGCAGCGGGGTTTTTAGGGGGGAGCAAGCTCCAGCAGCTCAAGTTTTGCCGGTCCCCCGCTTGGATCAGAGGAGCCCCCAGCCAACCATCTGCCTATATTCATCCCTCAGATAAGCCGGAGTACAGAATAAATAAAAACAAAAGATTAAGAGGGTCAAATACTCCCCTTAAGAATTGCCTTGAAGCTTGGTCAGTTCTCAAGAATTCTGCACTTCTGAAGAAACTGCTAATCGTTCATATATCAGCTGGAGGGAGGGGGGGGGGTGAATTCCCGCCATTTGAAATTATCGTCTGCTCCTTCTTCCTTCTTCCCGGCAGACTGATATTTAGCCTTTAATCCATCTCAACAGAGTGACACAAACTGCTATCTCAAGAAAATATAGATAAACACACTTCTATACATTTAGAATCTAACTTGTATGTAGGTCTAAGGCAAGGTTGTAAGGGGGCGACCATTTAATAACCAAGGGGGCTTGGAGTTTTCCAGGAAATTATTTACTTCACAGTATCGGCATAATTATTTATTTCAAGCGCGCAAAGTCCCTGAATATTCATTCCCAAATCAAGCATCGCTTTACTAAGAAATAACACTTCTAGAAATTTTTTATTTCAAGACTGTCCAAAAAGACTTTATTTAAACTGAGCAATAAATTATTTATTAAAAAAAACTCCAAGCCCCCCCCCCCCCTTAAGATTAACTGGTGGCCCCCTAACTGATTCGACAAACAGGAGCTGCCCCCCCTCCTCTTTTTTACAAAATCACAAAGTATGAACCCATAACTGCAAAGTATTTTTTTTTTGCACATTTTAAGCTGCTTTACAACAAAAATATCCTCACCTTTTTGTAAAAATCCACACTTTCAGGAAATTTCAAAATAAAAATTGAATTTTTTAGAATAATCCTTTCTTCCCATTTATTTGCCCAATCTGAAACATTATAAATTGTTAAAAATAATTGAATGACCTAGATTTCTTTATACATTCCGTCGGATCATGCTGCAGACACCATGCATAGATGGATAGTTTCATATAATCAAGGAGGATTTATAAATTATACCAGGAATACCCCATACCTGGTAGACTTTATAGATAGACTCTATACTTTAAATTTAGGGCAACATTTTTGCAAAGTGTCCATATTTATTCCAAACAAAAGCCCAACTCTAAGGGTTAATGCAGTAAATTGGAATTTGCAATTAATGAGACACTTTCATTGATGACACTGCAGGGAAATGGGGAGCATAAATTTACAATCTTTAATAGATTCATGAGGGCCCTGTATACCGGGGAGCTGTCTGACTCAGTAGTTTATAGAAGTCCTCATAGGATGGCAAAAAGTTTTCATAGCAGTAAGGTAAACAGTTGCTAGAAATTAGCAAATTAATGCAAGGCATCTGTTGGGTTATTCTATGTGAGACAGTGGCATTATTTTGATCATGGAAGTCTCCGTAGAAGGAGGTGAAAACTGTCATGCAGCACGTGCCCTGCACCTTGTGGAACTCTCCAATGCTATGGGAACAAAAGTGACTCTGAGAGCAACAAATTCAATGGGGATTTGTGCAGTTGATTTAAAACAATCAAAAACAATTGGGCACGTGACAATAGGCTATTGTACCCCCATTGTCCATCAATGTGCACCCTTCTACGGCCATGGACAGGCCATGGTAAGCCATATTGGATCAACTTCAGTCAAATTGAATGTGATCGTCTGCGAATTGAGAGTGATCGTCTGCTGCGATCAACTGTTGAGCACGTGCTAGTAATGCAACACCCCATCTAGTGGCGATTACCCTAATTACCAATCAGTATTCAGTAGCAATTCTTGTAATTAAATTCAAATCCACTGTGATTGAGTGGGTTAGGGCAGGGCAAGGGGAGGGGCTCTATTAGTGTTCTTAATAGAATAACACTACATTTCTTGAAAACTGAATTTTTATTAGGTTTTCTTGACTTACAACTATGCCTACTAACTGCAGCTTAAAACACAGATGGCATCAATACAAACAGAACTTTTTAAAGAATAGGCCCTGATTAAAACATTTAAAAAGATGGGCTGAAAGGCAAGATACTCTACTACACCACGCAAGGTCCTTCAGAATCTTTTTGTGGAAGTTGGGGTAGGGGAGGGGGTCCTAAAAGTGGAGCACATGACTTGGTCATGCATGGGAATCAAGTCCAACAACCATTAATTAATTAGTGCTAATTGGGGTGGGAGAAAGTTGGGTCACATCACTACCAGTAAAAAAGGTAAGAAACCATGAGAAAATACAGGATTGTAAGCCTAATTAAAGTGCGTGATCACAGGATTCTGCTTATTGTTATTTATCAAATACGTAAAGGCTTCTTTTAATATGAAAAGAGACACATTTCCCCCTTTTTTTTCTTAGCCTTTAACCATTTTCATTAGCAGGGAGTTTGCAGGTTAAAACAGAGCATAACACAATTGATACATATGTGTGTGTACAGCAATGGGCTTTTGGACACTGATCAATGACACTTAGCCGAGGGTATGCTGCTGTGCAGCCTATGCTGCGGTTGTTTAGCGAATCATTTAGGCCTACTCAACCAGACAGTGTGTAAAATATTTTTCTATGATTTCTTTTTTTTTTCTCATGATATTTAACTTTCCTAGAAGTGTTGGCCTAGTCCTTGTTCAAATCTCAGTCTCATTCAGGCCCTAAACCAGTAATCCAAACAAATACATGGATGTTAATTTCCCTTTTCAATTTAAATTTGTTTTCTTTAAATCTAACTAAATTTAGTTCCATTTTGTTTTCCCATTTTTATTTCTATTTTATCTTCACTTTTGTCTCAGTTGTCCTAAAGTCAAATTTGAGTACTATTTTTGGACCATTTGGGCTTTATCTTTAATCTCAATTCTTTCTTTAAATTTGTACTTCTATCAATTCAAACCAGTCCTTAAATTTCAAACAACTCTTTCTCAACATCCCTTTATCTGCACATTTTCCATGTTATCCTCCTTTACAATTTTTTTGTAACTTTTTTTTTGTAAGAAAAATTCTCAAATTTTCTGCACAGTCAGCAACATTTTAGCCAGAGCATACCACACCACAAAATCAATCCATCTGACATTCTGATTGCTATCTATTACTTCCCATTCTCACACTAAATATTCTTATTTTTCACAGAGGTCATTCCTAGTGTTCAGTACAAAAGTAATCTATACCATATTATGAAAAGCTGAACAAATAAAATGGCTCACAGAAAATCCTAACAATTCACACGTGCGAATATCAATATTGAATGTAAGATAGATATTAAAAATAAAAATTCTAATAAAATTAGACATTTATCATTTTACGGCATTTATAATATATATAGAATAAGGCTTGCAAATCTCATTTAATATTGATTGATAAGATATATACTTCCACCACTGTGTAAAAACAATTAATAGAACAGCAACCAAACTGTTCCGCCTCGGATGATGACATTTCGGTCTAATTAAAAAAATTGAGGAGCGACAAAAAATCACAGAGCACCAAAAAAATTTGGGCAAAATTAACATTTTGGAATTTTCAGTACATGCGCGATGGTGTACAAATATCATCGCTTGGCCCTTGTATGTATAATTTTGAGCAACAGTGGCACATTTAAATGGCTTCCTCGTCAAAGGAAAAAGCTATAGGCTATAGTATACCTAGAAATCAAGGGGGGGGGGTTGTGGACAGTAAGGGAACTGGTTCGAAATTATGAACATGTTAAACTTCTGCATAGTTGCTGTTTAAGTAGGGCCAAGTCAATCTTGCTTTGAAATCAATTTTTGGACTCATGGAAGCCCGGAAGCCTTTCGCTGAGCGCACTCTGTCCACAAGCTCCCCCTTGATTTCTGGGAATGTACACTCTAAAAACTTTCAGACAAAATTGGTTTTTTAGATTCAAAATGGTGTTCTGGAAAACCAAATTTCAATGTTGGTTTTGCATTGAAATTTGGTTTTTCAAAAAAACATTTTGAATCTAAAAAACCAATTTTGTCCCGACAATTTTTAGAGTGTAAGGAGACAGCTTTTTCCATCGACAGAGAAGCCCCATTCTAAATTTTGAGAGCGAAAATCAACACCAGCTTGGCAGCTGGGTGGCGGTCACTGGTTGACGTCCCTGCCTGCTCCACTGAAGGTCTTTGCCTGCATGGGTTCGAACCCGAAATTTTCAGAGGACCTTCATGAGCAAAATCCCAGCTGGATGTCGTTCGGATGTGACGTTAAATTGGCGGCCCCTTGTATCAGTGTCTATGCTGGGCAAGCAAAGATCCCTTGCATGGGGTAAATGTGTATATGTGGACTACCGCCCTCTCTGCCATCTCATCAATCAACCCTCGTGAGCATCCAGAACTGGGCTTAGAGGGCTATCTTATGCAATGACCACTCTGCGAGTGAATTCTACATCTCAGCTCTTCCTGGCTTGTGAGGTCACTCGAAGGGCTGCTCCTCGACCTGAAGAATTATAGTCAAGGCATTTTTTTTCTGGCAGTAAGTTTTCAGCTGATAATTAAAACCATACCTGATTCTTGTCAATAATTCTTGTTTCCACATAATCCTGACATCATGACCAAACAGTTCCATCAGTATTTGAAAGCATTAGCATGTTGTAGCACCTGTTTTGGGCCTTTCCCATTGGAATAACATTGCTGTCAAAACTGCTCTGGAAGCCATTTTCTTCCACTGTTTCTAGTGATGCAATTGTGACGTCACCACTGCTGTTATGATGTCACAGGTGATGACGTCACTAATTAAGGCTAAAAATAGACTCTAAATGAAGGAGAATAGTTGCAGTTTATCATTGTAAATTCCTGCAAGTTAAAGCTAGGGGGTTGCAAGATATCAATTTAGTCAAAATCATGCCTGGTCATGGTGGATTTACCCTATTAATCCAAAAATTTAAGCACAAACTTAATCAAGGATTGCATTATCAGCTAAAAACTTACTGCCAGAATAAAATACTTGACTTTAGCCCTAAAGTCTAAAGAAGAGCATCACACAGACATGGATCACCCCTTTGCAGTCATATATATATATCACACTGTTGGCGTTCGCAATGCAGTTTTTTAAGTCATCCTTACATCAGTCTGATGTCAAATACGAAAATACCATCAGATGCCAACTGGGTATCTTCTGTATTGAAATTTGTCCCTACGAGAGACCACCATGCATTGCCAAAGAGGTTGCTCATCGAAGGTTATTGACAAATGACACTACCCCATTGACATTTTGACTTGATTTGAAGTCAGGGTGATGTCATCTGATGTCACAGACCTTATCATGATGTCACTCTGACATCAAATACGGAAATACCATCAGATGCCAACTGGGTGCTATCTTCTCTACTGAAATTTTGTAATAAAAATGTTGTCTTCTTTTCATAATATGAAATTTGTTCCACGAAAGAAATTTAACTATAAAAAAAGTATATATGACCAAAAAAATGCATTACACAATAACACCACAATCATCAAATTTTTTTGTTGGACAGCATATTCCATTATTTTTCTCAGTCTCTGTTTCTTGTTCCTTTCCCTTTTTTTTTTGTCTTTTTGACTTTTTTTTTCAGTTGAGGAGCAACTGAAGGTATGTTATGAAAGATGCTGGGTAGATAATCTTTTGAAGTAGGATCTGTGGGGATCTAGCAGGGTAATGGATCTGGGAGAGGGCGATGGGCCCTGCAACAGGATCCGAGCCAGGTGAGCAGGCTGCAGAAGCTTGCAGAGCTTGGAGTTTGGCCATGAGCTTTATGAGCTAGCTGTGAGCTTGGCTATGAGCTTATGGGCTGCATGCTAGGGCCCTGGCAGGAGGCTGGGGATCTCTATAGGTTTCTGCTTGGTGTGATGTTGGATAGGAGATGCCCTCAGCAGCTAACAACACATGTGGGTGGGATGGAGAAGAGGTTAGACCGAAGAACACTGGCTGGTCGCAGGGTAATTTCCTGCATGGGTTCGAGCCCCTAGTGGAGAACCCAAAATTTTCAGTGTACCTTCATGAGCAAAATCCCAGCTGGATGTCGTTCAGATGAGATGTTAAATTGGCGGCCCCTTGTATCAGTGTGTATGCTGGGCAGTGGGCAGTGGGCAAGTAAAAGATCCCTCATGGGGTAGATGTGTAACATGTCTCCCATCTCATCAATCAACCATCGTGACGCCCAGAACTGGGCTTGGAGGGCTGCACTTACCATATCTATCTATCATTCATTTCAAATTTTTACAAACACAAAGTCAAAACACCATTGGCCCCAGAGGGCCAAGGCGTGCATGGTCCAAAGTTATCACACCTACTTTTTGACACAGGGATGACGAATCCAGAGGAAACTGATAGGTTAATGGAGGAACCAAGAGGTATCATACAGTGTACTTTGAAGACCAGCGGACAAGGGTATCAGACGGTTTGATAAGAATTAAGGAAATCAAGATGTACCGGTTAGAGCCATTCGATCTTGGGATCCTTAGATATCAAATGGTTTGATTGAGAGATCCCTAGTTATCAAATTGTTTGATTTTGAGGGATCCGCCAAGCCACAGGGGCCTCGTGAAAAAATTGGCCTTGGGCCTTCGGCCCAAAATGACCCTATCATCATCATTGAGGGATCCAGAGACATCAAATTGTTTGAGGGATCCAGAGGGATCAAATGGTTTAATTGCGGGATCTCTAGTTATCAAATGGTTTGACTGAGGAATCCAGAGATATCAAATGCATGGTTTCATTAAGGATCCAGAGGTATAAAGTGGTTAAATTTAGGGATCTAGACTCTAGAGTTATCAAATGGTTTGATTGAGAGATCCAGCGTTAACAAATGGTTTTATTGAGGGATCCAGAGGTAACAAATGGTTTGAATGAGGGATCCAGATTATCAAATTGTTTGATTGAGGGATCCAGAGGTATCCAATGGTTTGATTGAGAGATCCCGAGTTATCAAATGGCTTGATTGAGGGATCCCAAGTTATCAAATGGTTTGATTGAGGGATCTAGAATCATAGAATGGTTTGATTGAGGGATCCCGAGGTATCAAATGGTTTGATTGAGGGATCCAGAATTATCAAATGGTTTAATTGAGGGATCCAGAGACATCAAATGGTTTGATTAAGGGATCTAGAGTTATCCAATGGTTTGACCGAGGGATCCCGAGTTATCAAATGGTTTGATTGAGAGATCCTGAGTTATCAAATGGTTTAATTGAGGGATCGAGAGTAATCTAATGGTTTAGGTGAGGTATCCTGAGTTGGTTACATTTTCAGGAATAGTGAGCGGCCTACCATCCAGATTTCTTCGGTCTACCTCGGGGCACCCGGTGCAGGGAGCAGGGGCCCAACAGAGTACCGGGGCTAAGGGGGGAATGTGTGTTGCACAGCTGTGCCGTCTTCCATGTGCCTTCTGTTAGCGAAACGTGTTGATGTTAGAGAGTCTAGGGCGAAAACCCAGCCCCAGCTCGACCCCCTGCCCCCCTCAGCAGATAGGGTTACGCGCACCTGCAGGCCCCGGGCAACTCTAGCCCGCCAAACAGCTATGGCCGCTCCCCTTACCCCCCAGCGGCCCTGTATATGCCCCCTCCCTACTGCCAGCCTCTGTGGGCAGCTACCAGTTCAGTTGCAGCCAGGCTATCTGCAGTGGGTTACAGTGGGTATGGCAAATAGCAATGCAGGATGCCCTCTCAGTCAGTAGCCCTTAGTGAGGCTCAGTCTTGGATGGAGGTAGCAGTGTGGATGGACCTAGGGTAACAAGGTCTCTGAATCCGAATGATTCCGAATCCATGTCCATGTGTCACATATACGCCTTACAGACTGATAGATATTGCTCATATTAGATACATGTAGACAGATATGGTAAGTGCAGTCCTCTTAAGCCTTGCTCTGGCTGCTCATTAGAGTCGATTGATGAGATAGGAGAGAGAGAGAGCGACTCCTCAACACTTCATACATTTAGCCCATGTGAGGGATCTTTTACTTACCCAGCGCAGACACTGATACGAGGGGTCACCAATTTAAAGTCTCATCTGAACGACATCCAGCTGGGATTTTGCTCATGAAAGTCCACTGAAAAGTTCTGGTTCTCCACCCAGGTTAGAACATATGCAGGCACAGACCTTCAGTGACGCTGGCAGGACCCATACCCACTCGGTCATGCAGCTGCCTTACGAGTTACAATCGTGGACATCTAAGTGATTATCAAATCAGAATTGCAGAAAAATGGATCTTCAGAGGCCATATCCCCATTCTAGCTGCATTATACTTGATCACTCATATCCAGTTAGGTCATGTACAATATGCCTACTTGCCTTTAGTCTCAGTGCAAGTCAATGAATGAGTCCTACTCAGTGAGGTCATGTCCCCCAGTCCCAATGACTTGAAATTTTCAATGCAAAAAGATGCGGGATGATGCTGTCATCACATTGCAATGAGGAATCATAACCCCAAATGAGGATTAAACCCCAAATAGGAATCAAAACCTCAATTAGGAACAAAACCCTCAACAAGGTATTAAACCCCAATATTGAATCAACCCTCAAATGACACAGTAAACTAAGAAAGAGTAGTCGAAGTCCAAATGAGGAATCAAGTCCCGAGGAGATACCAAACTCCCACTGAGGAGTCAAACTCAAAATAAGGCCTCAAACTCCCAATGAGGCATTAAACTGCCAACGAGGAGTCAAAACTCCCAATGAGACAACAAACTCCCAATAAGGAGTCAAAATTCCTAATGAGACAACAAATTCCCAATGGGGAATCAAAACTCCCAATGAGACAACAAACTCCCAATGGGGAGTCAAAACTCCAAATAAGACAACAAACTCCAAATAAGGAGTCAAAACTCAAAAAGAGACAACAAACTCCCAATAAGGAGTCAAAACTCCCAAAGAGACGTAACTCCCAATGAGACATCAAACTCCAAATAAGGAGTCAAAACTCCCAATGAGACATCAAACTCCCAATAAGGAGTCAAAACTGCCAAAGAGACATCAAACTCTCAAATAAGGAGTCAAAACTCCCAAAGAGACATCAAACTCCCAATAGGGAGTCAAAACTCCAAAGAGACATCAAACTCCCAATAAGGAGTCAAAACTGTCAAAGAGACATCACGCTCCCAATAAGGAGTCAAAACTCCAAAAGAGACATCAAACTCCCAATAAGGAGTCAAAACTCCCAAAGAGACATCAAACTCTCAATAAGGAGTCAAAACTCCCCAAGAGACATCAAACTCCCAATAAGGAGTCAAAACTCCCAAAGAGACATCAAACTCTCAATAAGGAGTCAAAACTCCCAAAGAGACATCAAACTCCCAATAAGGAGTCAAAACTCCCAATGAGACATCAAACTCCCAATAAGGAGTCAAAACTCCCAATGAGACATCAAACTCCCAATAAGGAGTCAAAACTCCCAATGAGACATCAAACTCTCAATAAGGAGTCAAAACTCCCAAAGAGACACCAAACTCTCAATAAGGAGTCAAAACTCCCACAGGGACATCAAACTCCCAATAAGGAGTCAAAACTCCCAAAGAGACATCAAACTCTCAATAAGGAGTCAAAACTCCAAAAGAGACATCAAACTCCCAATAAGGAGTCAAAACTCCCAAAGAGACATCAAACTCCCAATAAGGAGTCAAAACTCCCAATGAGACATCAAACTCTCAATAAGGAGTCAAAACTCCAAAGAGACATCACACTCCCAATAAGGAGTCAAAACTCCAAAGAGACATCAAACTCCCAATAAGGAGTCAAAACTCCCAAAGAGACATGAAACTCCCAATAAGGAGTCAATATTCCAAAGAGACATCACACTCCCAATAAGGAGTCAAAACTCCAAAGAGACATCAAACTCCCAATAAGGAGTCAAAACTCCCAAAGAGACGTGAAACTCCCAATAAGGAGTCAATATTCCAATGAGACATCAAACTTCCATTAAGGAGTCAAAACTCCCAATGAGACAACAAACTCCCAATAAGGAGTCAAAACTCCAAAAAGACATCAAACTCCCAATAAGGAGTCAAAACTCCCAATGAGACATCACACTCCCAATAAGGAGTCAAAACTCCCAATGAGACATCACACTCCCAATAAGGAGTCAAAACTCCCAATGAGACATCAAACTCCCAATAAGGAGTCAAAACTCCCACAGAGACATCAAACTCCCAATAAGGAGTCAAAACTCCCAAAGAGACATCAAACTCTCAATAAGGAGTCAAAACTCCCAAAGAGACATCAAACTCCCAATAAGGAGTCAAAACTCCCAAAGAGACATCACACTCTCAATAAGGAGTCAAAACTCCCACAGAGACATCAAACTCCCAATAAGGAGTCAAAACTCCCAAAGAGACATCAGACTCCCAATAAGGAGTCAAAACTCCCAAAGAGACATCAAACTCCCAATAAGGAGTCAAAGCTTCCAAAGAGACATCAAACTCTCAATAAGGAGTCAAAACTCCAAAGAGACATCACACTCCCAATAAGGAGTCAAAACTCCCAAAGAGACGTGAAACTCCCAATAAGGAGTCAATATTCCAATGAGACATCAAACTCCCATTAAGGAGTCAAAACTCCCAATGAGACAACAAACTCCCAATAAGGAGTCAAATCTGCCAAAGAGCATCAAACTCCCAATGAGACAACAAACTCCAAATAAGGAGTCAAAACTCCCAATGAGACATCGAACTCCCAATAAGGAGTTAAAACTCAAAAAAGAGACATCAAACTCCCTATAAAGAGACATCAAACTCCCAATGAGGAGTCAAAACTCCCAAAGAGACAACAAACTCCCAATAAGGAGTCAAAACTCCCAAAGAGACATCAAACTCCCAATAAGGAGTCAAAACTCCCAAAGAGACATCAAACTCCCAATAAGGAGTCAAAACTCCCAAAGACATCAAACTCCCAATAAGGAGTCAAAACTCCCAATGACATCAAACTCCCAATGAGGAGTCAAAACTGCCAAACAGCATCAAACTTAATTTTCAAAGACAAGTACTCTGCTGACACAACACTTTAGTATTCTTATTTGATGAAATTCACAAGCTTTGCCACATTAGTTTTTGAGGATTTCAAAGCTGTTTAATGGACTGGGAGCAAATCAACTACAACATGGCTCAAAGAGATTATGGAAAAGTTTAACCTTAATTCGACCTTTTTCTTGCACTTGCAATGAAATGGCGAGTAGAGGCAGAAAAGACCAGATTAAGGGGTAAAGAGCAACCATTGTTCAAGTTACTCTCACCAGAGGCCACCTGATGCCATGGTCCAGCTACTGTAGAGCCCCCTAGTGTAAAAGAGATCCGAGACTTAACCAAGATCCATTCTCCCAGGCTTGTCATCAGTCATTGTCATATTCTTCAGTCAACTGGCATCATCAAAGAGCGTCATGATGAACAACAGAACCCAAGGCGACGATAAACAACTTGTGCCCTGTCACCATGAAAACGTAACCATTTCCGTTACCACAAAAGAAGTTCAAATATCGCAGAAAATTGGGATTAAAACTGGAAAGCACGACCAAGTGAGAGAACCACAGAAAATATAAGAGCAGGAATTTGACTCAGAATCTCAACTTGAACCACCTATGTCCTGACCACTGGACCACATATTTAAGTCATTTTAAGACAACACATACATTCCAATTATGATTTGATGAAACTCACAAGCTTTCAATACTCTAATTTAAAGCAGTTTAATAGCCTCAGATCTAGTTTTTTTAATTACTAAATTCAAAACAAGCCAAAACAGCGTAAAGAGTATTAAATCAATATTTAATTGAGTACAAAACAATATATTGATAAAATATTTATCACAATTACCATTCACTCATAAAGAAGGATCACACTAATAAATACTTTCGTTTTGTCTCAGCAAGAACACCTGAGGCCACTAACTTGTTTTTGATATAGTAAGAGCATTGTTTTTTAACCTTTGCAAGTCAATTTTTACAGTCATTTAGCATGTATAACATGGCAGTAACTCATTTCTTCCAATAAAACCTGAACGTACATCTTCTACACTCTGAGAGGCAATCATTTCTGCAGTATTTACAAATTCCACATTTTGTTGATAGCCAAGATCGACAGACGATGATTGGGGCCTTATGTCCGGTATTTATGCATAATGGAATGCAGTATGCTACAACAGGCCCTAGTCATTGTCCGCTCCATGTTCAGCTGATTAGGGATTCTTATAATTTCTGACCCATTCTGAAAAAAAGATACAAGCATCCTCGGATACAATGGCTGGTTAATCCTATGGGAAAGTAGAAGGTGTGATTTGCAGCATGCGAGAGCGTCTGAGGCAAAAAATATGAGTGTAGGAACAGTGGAACTGGAGGTTGAGGTATAGTAGGGTGATGTCTGCGTGAACTAGATTCTCTTGACGTGAGGGTATAGCAATGAAGTATAGGTGCAACTTGCTGCAGTGAGCATTGTGCAAGTGTTTGAGTAGAGCGTGACAGCAGACACTAGTGTCTAACAGAGTCGCTGCCCATATAGAGCTATGGGCCGACAAATTCATAATGTGGAATACTTGTACCAAATTTCATAACTCTAAAATAAGCGGAATATTAAGGTCACAAATGGACAGTTCAAGAATGACAAAAGATGGCTGCCAGAAAGGCCTACATCTTGAATTTATCGTCATGTTCCCAATCAATACCCACAGGCGTACACCTGAACCAAATTTTATAACTCTTAAGTGAAATATTAAGGTCACATTTGGCAGTCCAGGAATGAAGAAAGATGGCTGCTAAAATGCACGCTATCTCAGTTGTCTCGACAGGTAGGCTACTCATTCTTCTGCTTTCACCCCTAACATATAACTAGCAAAACTAGCAAAAAAAATTTTTTTTGCGAGGACACCCCCCGACGTGACTCCCCCCCCGGACTTGTAAAATATAAAATTTTAAAATTACCTCCTTCCGAGGAGAGCCCCAGCCTAGAAATATAACTAGCAAAAATAAAAATTTCTGCAAGTACCCCCCCCGGATGTGACTCCCCCCGGGCCTTGTATAGAATATAAAATTTAATACCTCCCGAGGTGACCCCAGCCTATCTAGCAGAAATAAACTTTTTTTTTTTTTGCGAGTACTCCCCCCCCCCAGGTGACCCCCTCGGGACTTGTAAAATCCTAAATTTTATAATAACCTCCCTCCGAGGTGACCAACCTAGAAACATAACTAGCAAAAAAAAAAATTTCTGCAAGCTCCCACCGGATGTGACCCCCCCCCCGGGCCTTGTATAGAATATAAAATTTAATACCTCCCCCGAGGTGACCCCAGCCGAGCAATATATCTAGCAGAAAAAAAAAATTTTTTTTGCAAGTATCCCCCCCCGAGGTGACCCCCCTCGGGACTTGTAAAATCCAAAATTTTTTAATTACCACCCTCCGAGGTGACCCCTAGCCTAGAAATATAACCAGCAAAAAAATTTTTTCTGCAAGTACCCCCCTGAAAATGTCCTCCCCCCCTCGGGCCTTGCACAGAATATAGAATTTAATACCTCCCCCGAGGTGACCCCAGCCTGGCAATACAACAGGCAGAAATTTTTTTTTTTTGCGAGTACCCCCCCCCGAGGTGACCCCCCTCAGGACTTGTAAAATCTAAAAATTTTTAAATTACCTCCCTCAGAGGTGACCCCCAGCCTAGAGATATAACTAGCAAAAAAAAAAATTTCTGCGAGTACCCCCCGGATGTGACCCCCCCCCCGGGGCCTTGTATAGAATTTAAAATTTAATACCTCCCCCGAGGTGACCCAAGTCTGGCAATATAACAGGCAGAAAATTTTTTTTTTGCGAGTACCCCCCCCGAGGTGACCCCCCTCGGGACTTTTAAAATCTAAAATTTTTAAAATTACCTCCCTCCGAGGTGACCCCCAGCCTAGAAGTATAACAAGCAAAAAAAATAATTTCTGCAAGTACCCCCCTGGATGTGTCCTCACCCCCCCCGGGGCCTTGCACAGAATATAGAATTTAATACCTCCCCCGAGGTGACCCCAGCCTGGCAATATAACAGGCAGAAATTTTTTTTTTTTTGCGAGTAACCCCCCCCGAGGTGACCCCCCTCAGGACTTGTAAAATCTAAAAATTTTTAAATTACCTCCTCAGAGGTGACCCCCAAGCCTAGAGATATCATTAGCAAAAAAAAAAATTTCTGCGAGTACCCCCCCGGATGTGACCCCCCCCCCCCGGGGCCTTGTATAGAATTTAAAATTTAATACCTCCCCCGAGGTGACCCAAGTCTGGCAATATAACAGGCAGAAAATTTTTTTTTTGCGAGTACCCCCCCGAGGTGACCCCCCTCGGGACTTTCAAAATCTAAAATTTTTAAAATTACCTCCCTCCGAGGTGACCCCCAGCCTAGAAGTATAACTAGCAAAAAAAATAATTTCTGCAAGTACCCCCCTGGATGTGTCCTCACCCCCCCCCCCAAGCCTTGCATTCTACGTGTCTCCCTATTGGCTGAAATGGCCACTCCCACCAAGTCCCTCATTCTCATTGGCTCTAAATGGCCACACCCCCAAAAATTAAAAATTTTTAAGTACTGCCACAGTTTCAACCGAACAACTGTCAACCCATTACACCTTGCCTAATGCTGTCAAATTAGCCAACTAAGATTGCTTCTAACCAGCAATTACCACAAACACAAACTCAACGCATGATGGCCAAAAATGCATACCTGTCATTATGCGCCACACCTCCAAATATCGACCACACCCCCAAAACCCATTATTAAAAAGGCTAGAGAATTCTCCAGAATTCTCCAGCCAAAAATAGTATGAAATCATTTGAAGTAGACATAATTAAAAGGATGAGAAAAACAAATTAAAATTACAACAGCAATGATTTTGTGTGTGACCACGCAAAAAGTAAGCCGCTGCAGAAGAAATTTTCTTAAGTCTTATACTTAGATAGATAGATAGATAGATATGGGAGTAGGAGTCCCAAACATGTTACACAATTACCACATCACGGTCTGAGGGATCTTTTACTTGCTCAGCACACACACTTATACAAGGGGCCGCCAATTTAACGTCTCATTCGGACAAACTCCAGTGCCAGATTGTATCAACGCTTAACACAGGTTATCCTAAAGTGGTTAACTCCTATAACTTTACTTTTAACAGGGTTACTGGGAAAATAACTTGGCCAGGTTTTAAGCTGACTTCATGTTATATAATGACTAAATGATTTTCCCAGCAACCCAGTAAAAAGATAAGTTACATGAGTTAACCACTTTAGGATAACCCATGTTAAGCGTTGATACAATCTGGCACAGCTGAGATTTTGCTCATGAAGGTCAAATGAAAATTTTGTCATTAGACAGCATGTTTGTCAAGAATACACAATTAAAGATTTTAGACTTACTCGTAAGATTTGTTCTCAAATTCTTTCAGCATTTTCTCCAGGTCTGGTGCTCTGCCCAACAGATACAAGAATCGGAAGTAAACCCTCATCGCAAAACGGCCAAAGCTGTACCAGAAGTTCTCCGACCTAAGATTGAAAAAGAATAAAAGTTCAAATGTGAAAAATAATTGTAGCAAACATACAGGGGCGTATCTAGAAATGGCCTGAGGGGGGGGGGCATAAAATAGGCAGCATGCCCCCCCCCCTAAATTCGCCACTGCAAACATAATTCCTGCATAGGCCTATTTGACAAATCATACCAAACGACAAGTTGTATTGTTCTATGAATACTACTTTTACAAATAAAACAATATAAAAGTACAACATGGATGGATGGTTGGGGCTTTATGTCCTTTACTTATGCACATGGTAGGTTTATTTTTGATTGATTGACTTATTTGGCTTTTAAAAATTACATTTAACATTAACAAGAATCCGCGGATTCAAAATGGAGTGCCATGAAAGTAGATTAAGGTTCTGAAGATTGATTATAAATTGTTAAATGACAGTACCTCAACACTTCCCAATGACAGCACCAGTGAGTACCTCAACAATTGCCCCAGATTTAAAAACCTCTATGCAAATTTAAGTTAAAGTTGAGTAAGTGTTATTGTGGTCTGAGTAGATGATGATCCTAAACATTCTTGTAAAAGTGCAGGAAGTTCCAAAAGGGATTGAGTGAGTTTGTGTTTTCCCCCACTGATGATTAGCACAGTTCCAAAAGGGAATTGGCCATTTAAAATCACATGTAGACCACAGGTCTGGGCTTGCAGGCTTAAAAACCACCTGGTGTGGAACTGATGTGGATATGGAAAGCTGTTATAAATAACTTAAAATTAATTGCAGTCATTGGAGAGCTTTCCAAGGAAGCATAGAAGACATTTATTTATTTCAAGACACCAATCAAATTAACTGTGTAAATCCTTCTCCTTATGCATCTATGCAGTCAGGCCTATTTAAGAATGAATTATATAATTATATAGTGTACGAGAATTTCTGTTGGATTTTGTTTGACAATATCTCACTCATAAATAAGTCAACAAAATCTAATTTGGTTTACTTGGCCGCGATAGTGGAACTCTTCAATTTACAGCTCTCCGACGTCCCCGTGCACATTAAAACTTTTTCCGCAAACACGTTGCGATTTTGTACCATTGCTGAGTCCATAGAGCAGGCATGCCGGGCTCCAGAACACTTTTTTAATCCATTGAAAACACTATGTATTTGCATCGCCGATTCTTAAATGGAATGTTCACCGTGGATTGCAATAACTATCCAGTCAATTGACGACGTATATATCTTCAGTTATGGCCTAGCTATGTGGAGGTGTCGGGCAGACAAACTTCGTCGGTCAAAATATCCGGATAAATTACAGGTAGGTCTCGTAAAACAAGTGGGATGAATGGATTAGGTATGTCGGTAGGGCTAATCCAGTGTTGACAAGCTGATTTAACAATGTTATGGGCCTCGGAAAACCATCCCCAATTGGTACAAAATGGCGGCTGGTTCCCAAATGACAACAACGGCACAAAATCACACGTAATCACGAGGCTGCATGAGAAATTCTTGTGCCTTCTGTTGCTGTCCAGTGTTCATGACCAATATAAGCCCTTAGACCAATTTGCAAGTTTTTAAAATTGGATTTCTGTAGGGAAATAATTTCTATCTTTAAATTATCTTTTTAGAGTTGAAGCTTAAGATTGTTGATTTTTTACTTTTATTTTCAAGAACGCTGTGCTTTTAGTGTTCTGTCACTCCAGCTCGACTGATTATAAATGAGATTATTGACATAATAAGGTTGTTTTGATTGAAAACAACAGTTTACACCAGCCACCAAGTAGGCCGATGAATTCAAAATCTTGGGAGCCTGAGATAACATTCTCTTTGCACTGAATGCAGCTGACACATAATATATCTGATGAACTGCCACTCATTCTGTATTCGTGAAAGTATTGTCTACAACCAGCAGATAATTTAACTTCCAAAAATGTAAGTTAGCTACCCAAATGCTCAAAACCATGCAGACATCTTCCAAGTGTTTCCAAACTTAGGGCCAGCAGCATAGACAGATCTTCATCACCAATTTTAGGCCATATAATACACATAGGCAATTTAGGCTCCTTCTAGCTAATCAACATACACAACACTAGGATATTTTTTAAGTTAAGCATTTTCCTATTTTGCAACCGACGGGTTCTTTTTTTTTTTTAAGTTCCAGGCCAAGTCAAAGAAATTCAAAAGTATCTAAAAGATTCAAACCCCAGCAATGAACACATTATTTCAGGAAGCAGAAGCTGTTTAATAATTGTTTAGAAAAATTAATTTAGAAGGATAGCTATCTGCATCTGCCTGATACTTGAGACGCTCAATTGGCTGAGCATTACCTCAAGGTCTAGACAGATCTACCTAATTGTTAACAGCCAATTAATCTACTTTCATAATTTGAAATAGGCTTGATTTATTGATTTATTTGGGATCACAGATAGTCATATACAATACACACACACATATATACAGGGGATGAATGAAGTAATGAGTGAGGGTGTCCCCCTGCAACCAAATGCCCCCCCCCCAGACCATTTCTAGATACACCCCTGACCCACCCTCCCATGCAGCTTGTCTTGGCAGGGTGCCCTGACCAGTGCTATCTCAGTTCCAGAGCTGAGTCACTGTTGCTCCAAAAGGAAGGCAAACAAGCCTGAGCCAGGACCTGTGCATGAAGCAAATTGATGTTTTCCTTCAAAAATAAATATATTTTGTTATACTTTGAACTAGATAGTGCTATCACGTGTATAATGGGAAATTATAGCAATATAAATATAATCTTTATGTGTTAACTGACTTTTTAAGACCAAATTTGTCTTGAAATTTGCTAGTGCCAGTCCTGGCCAGGCTAGTGACAGGGCACCATGTGCACATGCAAAATGTCAGAACCACACTGTGGTGGCTCTTGGAAATGATGCCTCATTCCATGGATAACAGTCCTATTAATGCCTTTTGACTCTTCATTTGATGAAATAAAGATGGATAGCAGAGTTTCAAAGGACATTTAGGTATGTAAGTGATATTTTCAGCCAGCAAATGAGCTGGGAATGGTGCACACCATGAACAACATGTTGCTTCATGTCACAATGACATTGCTTAATGTGGGCCTCAATGTTGATGTACACTGGTGTGGCTCTCAAGTTCTGGCCAGGCAAGTAAAAAACTTAATTTCTATACAAATGCCAACACCCATACTGTTCATTCCTATGGCAGATGTATGCAATGTGAGCCAGTAATGGCTTTACTCAATGTGAAATGTTGTCGAGTTCTAATTACAGAGATATAACCAAAACAACGATTTGACAAGCAACAGCAAGTCATCTCACTCCATTATTACTACCCTTCTAACAATGGAGTGACTAATGTCACTCCATTAAAAATTATATTTAAGATTATGCAGAACAAGAGTAAGATACAGCAATGGGCGAAGGATAATCGAAACTGTTGTCCAACATAGGTCCAAGTGACCCAGCCACTACAATCGAACCTGGGACCCAGTGATCCGAAGACAAGAACGCTACCAACTGGGCCAATCCCACTCCTAAAAAGTACATATCTAGCATCCAATGGCAAAACCTAGTAAGTCTCATTTTGGGACAAATTAAGCTGAGGTAAAAAAAAAGGCTTTTAAGAGTAGTATGGCATTAATCCTAAAATGCACTTACTTGATTCTGTAACCGAACACAATTTGGTCCCACAAAGATTGCACCTTCCCCACCAGGCCAGATCGTTGTGCTTCTGCGTGAGCTCCAGAGACAGCGCTGTAAAAATTAGATGTAAACATTTTGAAAACATATTATCATCAAAAAGATATCTGATTATAGTTTCTTCAATACCCTCAATACAGGCAGCTCGGTAACTTCAAACCACTGAAGTAATACACTTCTTAGTCTTCGAAACAGACTGGCATCCGAGAGGGAAATCTAGCACTGTTCCTTAACCACATCATTCCAGACGGTCAAGATATATTCCTGATCTACGCATTGATCAGGCAAGCTCTAACTTAGACTAGGCAAGTTCCAATTAAGCCCAAAAGTTGATTAAGTTATATAAATGGCACCGTTTAAATAACAAGTTAGAATGTCTACATTCTTACCTCCAAGCCATGATTCCATATCTGTCCACAGGGTGCCCATGCAAGTGATTAATAGCTCTGATTGTGTTTATATTCCTAACAAATTAAACATAGAAAGTTTGTGAGAAACAATCTGAAATATACATAAATTCAACTGTTGTCGAGAAAGTACAATTTATATATGAGAACTTCAATTAAAATATTCCTTTCTTTTATATATTTGGAAAGGCAAAATAAATTTTTTCTTCATTCATTTCAAATATACGTAAATGTAGTGAGTTTAAAACTGTATTCCCAAATTAAATCAAAGCATCTAAATATATACAAGTTTCAGAGTTAATCACTTGATGTCATTTCAAAAATGTTAGTATTTGATTTTACTTGTTACAAAATTAGGAAATGATTTTTAGTGCAAAAAAAGACACCAAACACCAAAAACAGTAATGTCAATTAAAGGTTTGTGCTTCAAAAACGTAATGCAAAACTGACTTTGCTATAGGATACTAAGTAAAAGAGGCAAAATTAAGGGTGCTTTTCTATTAAATCCTTTTGGCAGTTGCCAGACAACAGATCAAGAACTATTTTTGATTTTTCTTCAAAACTGTAAATTTTTGAACAAATGAATGACAGTATTCCGGCTGGTATTTAATTTTGGGTGGGTATTTAATTTTAGAATTATTTAGCTGTTAAGATTGCTTCCTTCCACTTATTTACTCATTTTTACCCTCGGCAATGTATACATTGCCGACGGGTATTGTAGTTACTTTGGGAAAATTTGTCCGTCCGGCGGGCGGGCGGGCGGGCGGGCGGGGCGGGCGGGCGGACGGGCGGGCGGGCGTCCGGATAACGGGCGTCCCACTTGTGTATTGGGAGTAACGCCAAAAATATGGGATGTATACTTTTTATTTTTTGGACATTATTGTATCTTTTATCCTAGTTGTGTCTTTTAGGGGTTTAATCAACATGAGATTAATACTTTTCTCACAGTTATTGAAAAATGTGAAAAAATATTTTTTTTGTGTATTGGGTGTAAAGCCAAAACTATGGCATGTACATGTATCATTTTTGGGTAAATATAGTATCTTTTATCCCAGTTGAGCCTTTTATAGGTCTAATCCCCATGATAAAAATACCTTTGTCACAATCATTGAAAAATGTGAAAAATTGTATTTTTTTGTTTCTTGGACATAACTAAAAAACTGCTGGACTTTTGACACTGAAATTTGCATACATCGTATGCATTAAGTGCCCAAGATGTATTTTTGTGGGTCTAAATGCTCTTCGAAAGTTGAACGGATGACAATTTACCAAAAATATGAAAAAATACTATTATTTCAAACCTGTATGATTCAGTCAATTTTGGAGTTAAATCTATGCAATTTTTCAATTAGGTGTCTAACTAATGCCTCTTTAAACAGCTTGACTCAGTTGGAATGTTGGTCCTATAAATTTTTATAAAAACCCAAAAATTAGAAAAAATCCCTATTTTCCAACATTTCTGTGCGAAAAAGCCAAAATGGTAATAGGTAGATTATTTTACTTTAAAGCTTATTGTCGTTAGACACACTATGGACTAATATTTACAGCCATTGCATGAGTTTTTGCAAATTTTTCTATTGAAAAAAAGTTGGGGAAAGAAAAGTTGAGCAGAAGCAGCTATATGAAATTGCGATTTCAATTGTATATTACGGTTTGCAGGAAGGAAAAAAATCCATGGAAATAGGCTCATGCATTAGAATGGCCGTTTTTTAGTTCACCTGGGAAGTCTAAGGTACCTGAGGGGAAAAATGAAGAAGCCTCAGACGTTGAATAGGAGGTCCAAAACGAGGTAAAAGCGAAACGGCTGTACGAAATCGCGATTTCAGTAATTAATTATGGCTGAGACAAAGGGATTATACGAAATGGAATAAGCACATGCATTAGAATGGCCATTTTTCAGTTCACATCAAAAGTCTGAGGCACCTGGGAGGAAAAATGAAGAAAACTCAGGCCTAAAATGGGATGTCCAAAACGGACCTGGAATTTGTCAAAAATGCATAATTATACAATGTCATGTATAGGCCTATAGTAATTATTATATGTATGACTCCTTTTGAAAATGCAGGATTTGGGAGAAATGTGAAATGAAATGTGGTCTGATAAATCATTGTATTGTATGTACATGTTATGATAATTTTGGAGAATTACAACATTTTGTATGAGCACCTATAAATTCTTCCTCTTAAAGGGACCTTTTAGCCTCCCCCTTCCCAGCTGCTCAACCCTCTCCCCTATAGGCATGAATTGGCCATTGTCTGCTGTACCTCAATCACCTTATATAAGATGATGTAATCTGGGTAAAGTCTCACTAAAGAATGGAGGGTGCATTAGCCTACTTCACAACTCAGATGTGTATGACAGCCAAGGAGGGGGGGGGTCAAATGTGAAACATCACTGAAAATCAATGGTTATCAAGATATTACACTTTAAATTATACATGTAAATAATATAAATATGTATGGTTGCACATGGTACACGGCCCATAAGCCTGCATGGGCAATAAAAATTCATAGGCCTGTCTTGTCTTCTACTGATCTCAGGTTTGTCTGGAAAAGTTATAAAAACGATTTTGAGGCATTTTTGTCCATATGAAAGTCAATTTTCAAATGTTAATATTTTTGATTTCGTGAAAGATACCACCTTGGTTGTTTCTAAACCTGATATCTGGGTTCCACACAGTGGCTTGGACCAGTATTAAGGGCAATCTTTCATATTGGATTATTTCTACAGGCATTTCAAAAATGCCTTTCCATTTGGCGCAAATGCTTGATGCAACTTTTTCAAAAAGCTACAACTCAAAAACCTATTTTCTACAGGCTTCTAATCTCGGATTTATAATCTGCTTTTGTGGCTGAGGTAGCAAGGCCAGGTACTGGTCATATGCAATGATTAGTTCCAGAGATAAAGGACGTCAAAGTTGGACAAATCACAATTTCACAGACTTTCAAAGCTCAAAGACAAAAATATGACATCAGTCATCAATGTCAAACCAATGGCATTTTAAACGGTTATGAGTAAACATCATACACATAAGTTTCTTCGCGGTAATCCTTTTCATTAAGGTTCTCTGAATTATGCAGATATGAAATAATGTTAATTTATTATATTTAACCACATCAATTCTGAAGAAGAATGTGATAAAAAATGATACTTTGGACATGTTGTTTGGCACTTTTGAGAGACCAAGACTAAAATTTGACTGAAATGTTACAATTCAAAGGTCTACAGTTTTTGCCTATTTTTAGCAATTTCTGTCTTTTCATATTCAAGTTTAAAATTCACAAAAATGTGAAAATACCCACTTCCTGTCCATTTTGTGTCTAATAAAGTTATGCTATGTTCTTGAATATGAACAAAATGGATAAATATCCATGAAATACATGGTTTTCGTGCATACATCTATTAAACCATCAGATATTTGAATATGAAGACAGAAATTGCTAAAAATATACCAAATACTGTTATCAAAAGGAAATATATAAATTTTATATATAATTATGTGGATTTTCAAAGCATTAATTAAATATATGCAAAAACATGCATTAACATGTGTTAATATTTTAAAATGTTGACACTAAATCTTTAACTCCCAATTATTATAACTCTATGGTTAATATCTAAACTCAGTGATGTAAATTTTAGAAGATAAATTAATGTCAGCCCCTTTTATTTAGTTGTTTGCATGAAAATTAAATGTGAATGAATCAGACAGATTGGCTTTTGTTGAATGGAGCACTGGAGAAGTCTTGATTATGTAATGTTATGTCACAGGGTAATTGTCTTCCCTGCTAGTCCTTTGAAAAGAAATCTTAAACTCTCAATTCTAACTTAATGGTTTAAATCTAACCTCAGTTATGTACATTTTAACATATGAAGTACTGTCAGCTTACTTTTATTTTGGTCTTTAATGAAAATTAAATATGAACATATAAGACAGAATGGCAATAAGACCACTATGTATATAAAGAGGGTTATTAAAGAAAATTACTTAGCATGCAAACCCCATTTCTGCAAATTTCAGTGTGTTATTTTACATCTTAAGACATTATTGGATAAATCTGTCTTTTAATTCATTTTAAAACTCACTCCAATTGTATTTTTAGCATTTTAAAGAAATATTGTTTAGGGGGTAAAAGTGGAGACACTGTGGCTGTGCTTCATTGTACCCCTCCCCTCCAGCTATTCATGTTATGTAACATTGTGTCACTAATCCTCTCCATTGACCAAAGCTAGGAACAAAGGAGAACAAAAGCAGTGCACAGCACCCTCAACTTTTTAACTGAATTTTCTTTTTTCTTAGAAATATATCAAAACTGCATTGACACCAACTTTTTAGTTTTATATTGAACAAATAAAGAAATTTCCAATTTGAATAAAAAATTTAGGCCAAGTAGAAGCTGAGATATGACTTTTTGTAACCAATACAGGCTGTACAACAGAGTTGGGACATGTTTCTTTTGTTCTGTTTTTCTTTACAGCTATTGTTATTCTTCAAAGTTTGACCAGCATTTAACCTTTGTATTAACTAGCAACTTGCTTAGTCTTAAAAGATATATATATACTGGCATAAACCTTGTTTTAGTCTTACTATTTACAATGGTTTTGGTTGGAGACATCTTATCTATAATTTATGTTTTTAAACCCATATTCCATATTTTTAATTTATGATAAGAATAGCTAAGACTACATAGACTAGATAGATGGATAGATGGATAGATAGATAGATAGATAGATAGATAGATAGATAGATAGATAGATAGATAGATAGATAGATAGATAGATAGATAGACACATGTAGATAGATAGATAGATATATATATAGATGCATACATAGATGGATAGATAGATAGATAGATAGATAGATAGATAGATAGATAGATAGATTGATAGATAGATCAACATGTCATCCAAGAGATTCAGACATATTGCCTTAGTATCAAAAACACCTAAATTCAGCAAATGGGACTGAATGTGCCACTTTACGGAGCTTTTGGTCTTTTTTATTGTTATTTGGACCTATAATCTGACTGTCGCCTGGCCCTGGTTGTTTGTACATGTATTATCTATTTGCAAGGTTGTTCCAGTGTTTGATTGGAAGCTGCTTTATTAGAATTATTCTTCTAGTTTACATGTAGGCCTATTGGAGCTAATATTTGAAATGAAACTAAATAAAGATAGCTAAAATTATATAATTTAGTGCACAGTAAGCTTTGGAGCAAATTCTCTGTGTTTTTCCGTGATTGTTCCTGCTTCATCAGTCACATTTTCCTGACATCAATTGCATTTATTGCTGCGTTAATGGAATCCTTAAACTGACTTTAACAGATTTTTTTGATAAAAAAAGGTCTCTTTCCATGTGTTATCGCTTATCACAGATTCAACCAAATTTCTTGTTTTATCCGAAGTTAAAGGGTGGCAACCTGGTATAAAACCAGGTTGGTTTGATTGACTGATCTGCTGATTGAATGATTGCTTAATTAATTGTTTGACTGACTGATCGAATAATTAATTCCTTGTGCAACCGGATTTTAATATTGCATTAATAACATACAGTATTTGTATATTACTATTAGATCTGTAGATTTCATAGAATGGGTGTAGACAAATTTCAGTCATATCCAATAAATTCTAATTTTAAAATTAATGAAATTTTAAAAATGAACTTCTGTATGCAATAAAAGAACAGTATTCTTAAGATGGATGGATGTTTGGGGCTTTACATCCTGTATTTACACACTTGGTAGGCTAATTAATTAGGACAGGAAGAGGGCACGGCACTGAGGCAAAGGATGATTGAAACAGCCATCCAACATACCAGGCCCAGGTGACCCGGCAAGAGCTGGATTCGAACCCTGGACCCAGCGATTGGCAGTCCAGCACGCTACCACTAGACCAACCCTCCCCCCTCAAAACCCTGTCTTTGTTTACAAATCAAGTGTTGCTTAAGTTTTTTTTAACTGTATTTAAGTGTCTGCTCTGCAGTTAAGGAAAGTCAGGGAAACTCATGAAAAACAATGTGGTGATGGAAATTCAACAAATTACCAAAACAAATTTTGGCCTTGATTCTCGCTTAAATTTTTACAGATTTTCATTATGGCACTTGCTGTGACCTGGTGGAAACGGACATCAATTAAAAATTTTTAGGGACCTTGCCCCCTCAAAGCCAGCGCCTCCTGAGGGCCACTTGATTTAACTCCCTCCAGAATACCCACTGATTAGCCGAGGGTATGCTGCCGCGCAGCCTATGTTTTCAATCGCATCTTGGAGTTCTTGCCTGAGAAAATTAAATGAGACAAATACAGCATGTGTTTGCATATCGCAGTGATTGTTTGGCCACAGTTCAGAATTCTTCTAATGTTTCAAAATTTAGCAAGCCTACCACATGAAACACTGCCAGAGGCGCCTACTCAAAGTCTGAATGAGAAAATATATTTTCGGTTAAATAGGTAACAAAATAGTAAATTACCTAATGTATAATAGCATGGGTCGAGGCATGTCTTTAAGAACGGCCATGATTTTGTCGAAATGCTCGGCAGCCATTTCTTGCATGTATTTCAGGTCTTCTTCGTTCATGAGACTTGGGAGATGGAAGGAAGGACGGACTATTGGCCTCTGCACCAAGATCTCACAAAAGATCTGCTGATCTGCAACAACCACAAGCCATTGCTAATATTAAGTAAAGAGAATATAATTAGAGCTAAAGTAAAGAGTCCAAGAACCTGTTCTTCTGGAGCACTAGTTTTAAAGAGTTTTGGTGTAGTCCCGTGTCCCTGGTGAGCTTTGTAACTCAGGGTTCCCACAAACTTTCACGACGGGAATTCCATTACTTTTCCATGACTTTTCCATGACTTTCCGTGACATGTTTTAGATTTTCCATGACCAGTGTGCTTCTCATTGATGTTGAGATTCAGCCCGAAATAAATTTATGAGATGACCTCTGGCTGTCATTTGGCCATTCTATCAACAAACCATCATAATCACAGAAATTTGTGAAATTTTTTCGCATTTTGATCAAAATTTGAATTTTCTTTCTTTTTGAAAATTTTGATTTTCCGTGACTTGGCCTCCGCTTTCCATGACCACGATTTTTTCCAAGACTTTCCCTGACTTTCCGTGATTGTGAGAACCCTGTTTGTTGTCCGATGACATATGAAAATTTTATGAGTATGGTCTTCTTTTTATCAGGAATGCAGACCGAAAGAGACGGGTGGTCCAGGTCCAGTTTCCACCTGATCATCGTCCTGATGGGCCAAATAGGTAAAGCATTAAACTGAATGAAGTCATTGCAATGAAATAACTGAAACCATCAAAAGCTTGAGTTGAACCTGGGATCCAGGAGTGGACTGTTCCAATAACCAACACAACAATGCCTATGGCCTTCCACCCTAGGGACTCCCAACAGCAATTTATGATTGAGTCACTTTGCATTTGCCCAGGAAGTTGAGCCATGTCAGCCCTTGCTTGATCGGACAGTTGGATCGATGATTGAAGATTTACTTCCTGTATTTATGAACTTGGTAGGCTAATTTGGACAGGAGGAGGATACGGCAATGAGGCAAAGGATGATAGAAACCGCTGTCCAACATGAGGTCCAAGTGACCTGGCAAGAGCTTGAATTGAACCAGTGTTTGTGGCCAATTTCTCGCACCCCTTAGCCCAGGACAGGAAGTCATGCTAATTCGCTCAGGAGCCGTCACCAAGAAACAGCAAACTAACAGTAAGTCATACAAAAAATTGACCTGTTTTGATCCAAACATGTGAAATTTTGTGAACAAGCAAGTTGATACACCGAGCATGCAAAAATTTGCCCTTAATTAATATTCAGCATTTATTTGATGTTCATCCATAAGCATGAAATATTTCTGTTCTGTTGCCATGGCATTTCCAAAAGGTTCTAAGAAGCTCTAAAAGGAGTGCAAGCTTTAGGAGGGTCAACTAAACCAACCAATCAAAATTTTGAAATGGATGCCTTTTTTTCACATCTGACAGACTTTTTCATAACAAAAATAAAGCTGAATTTTTAAATGTGGAACAGGCCTAGAAAATATCTGGTTCTTTTTACAATAAATGAAGTATAATACAGCAATCGTATAATTCTTTCCAAAGAGTGCGAGCATTTTCAACTCCAAAATAATTTCATTCCCAAGTTTGTAGTCTGATATTCCAATATTGATTGATTGATTGGTTTTCCCTAGACCTCATATGTTAGTTGCTAGAGCCATCAAGAGTGAGTGAATAAGGTAAAAGCAAGTTATGGTCTAAAGGTTTAGTAACTATGCACAAAAACGAAAAACGGGTATGTTGTCATGTGATGCTCTGAATTTCTTACAAACATAAAATTTATGATAAAACTATCCGATGTCTGATCACTAAACCATCAATTTCCATTTTTAAAAATCTCATAAATGTGTAGGGCTTGATTTTTCACGCAAAATTAACCTTTGGAGCAAAAAGAAGTGGGGTGACCAAACTGTCTGCATATCATAATGTACTTGTTGACGAAAAGTTGGAGAGATTTTTCCCTCTCCTTTTCAGAAGTTAGATATTTTGGCTTTTTCAATTTTTACCCTCGGCAATGTATACATTGCCGACGGGTATTGTAGTTACTTTGGGAAAATTTGTCCGTCCGGCGGGCGGGCGGGCGGGCGGGCGGGCGGGCGGGCGGACGGGCGGGCGGGCGTCCGGATAACGGGCGTCCCACTTGTGTATTGGGAGTAATGCCAAAACTATGGAATGTATACTTTTTATTTTTGGGACATTATTATATCTTTTATCCTAGTTGTACCTATTAGAGGTTTAATCCACATGAGATTAATACTTTTCTCACAATTATTGAAAAATGTGAAAAAATATTTTTTTGTGTATTGGGTGTCAAGCCAAAACTATGGCATGCATATTCATCATTTTTGGGTAAATATTGTATCTTTTATCCCAGTTGAGCCTTTCATAGGTCTAATCCCCATGACATTAATACTTTTCTCACAATCATTGAAAAATGTGAAAAATTGTTTATTTTTTGTTTCTGTGACAGAGCTAAAAAACTGCAGTACTTTTGACACTGAAATTGGCATATTGTATGTATTAAATACCCAAGATGTTTTTTTTTTGTGGGTCTAAATGCTCTGAGAAAGTTGAACGGACGACAATTTACCAAAAATATGAAAAAATACTATTATTTTAAACTTGTATAATTCAGTCAATTTTGAAGTTAAATCTATGAAATTTTCCACTTAGGTGTCTAACTTATGCCTCTTTAAACATCTCTAATCAGTTGGAATGTTGGTCCTATGAATTTTTATAAAAACCCAAAAATTCGAAAAAATGCCAATTTTCCAATATTTCTGCATGAAAAGCCAAATGGTAATGGGTAAGTTAGTTAACTTTAGGTCTTATTGTAGTTAGACACACTATTGACTAATATTCACAGCCATTGCATGAGTTGTTGCAATTTTTTCCATTGAAATGTATGATTGAAAAAAGGCAAAAAATCATTAAAATGTCTATTTACTCTCCATTTCCTTCTGATGTCATACCAGTCGTTGACATTTTTTTTGTCAAAATAAACCTGACATGTTTCACATCATCATCATGCTGATTTTGAACAATATGAAAACTTTTATTGGCAGCATAGGTCAATATTAACAAAATTAGATAAATATTAAGGATTTTCAGATAATCATATATCAGTAAATATTGGCCCTGGTCAATCAAATTTGCCACAATTATGTCTAAATTTGACTTTTTCTACCTCTCCTCATGAAATATTATATGACACTAAATCTTTTTAAAACTGCCAATTATTATAACTTTATGGTTAATATCTAAACTCAGTGATGTAAATTTTTAGAAGATGAATAAATGTCAGCCCCTTTTATTTAGTTGTTTGCATGAAAATTAAATGTGATTGAATCAGACAGATTGGCTTTTGTTGAATGGAGCACTGGAGAAGTCTTGATTATGTAATGTTATGTCACAGGGTAATTGTCTTCCCTGCTAATCCTTTGACAAGAAATCTTAAACTCTCAATTGTAAAGTTCTTAATGGTTTAAATCTAACATCAGTTATGTACATTTTAACATATAAAGTACTGTCAGCTTACTTTTATCTTGGTCTTTAATGAAAAACATATAAGACAGACTGGCAATAAGACCGCTATGTATATATAGAGGGTTATCAAAGAAAATTACTTGGCATGCAAATCCAATTTCTGCAAATTTCAGTGTGTAATTTTACATTTCAAGACATTATTGGATAAATCTGTCTTTTAATTCATTTTAAAACTCACTCCAATTGTATTTTTAGCATTTTAAAGAAATATTGTTTAGGGGGTAAAAGTGTCATCATTGGAAGGGGTCCAGTTTTTTTGTGAATGGGCCTGGAGACAGTATGTCTGTGCTTCATTGTACCCCTCCCCTCCAGCCATTCATGTTATGTAACATTGTGTCACTAATCCTGTCCAGTGACCAAAGCTGGGAACAAAGGAGCACAAAAGCAGTGCACAGCACCCTAAACTTTTTAACAAATTTTCTTTTTTCTTAGAAATATGTCCAAACTGCATTGACACCAACTTAGTAGTCTTATATTGAACAAATAAAGAAATTTCCAATTTTAATAAAATATTTAGGCCAACTAGAAGCTGAGATATGACTTTTTGTAGCCCATACAGGCTGTACACAGAGTTGGGACATCTTTCTCTTGTTTTGTTTTTCTTTACAGCTATTGTTATTCTCCAAAGTTTGACCAGCATTTAACCTTTGTATTAACTAGCAACTTGCTTAGTCTTAAAAGATATATATATACTGGCATAAACCTTGTTTTAGTGTTACTATTTACAATGGTTTTGGTTGGAGACATCTTATCTATAATTTATGTTTTTAGACCCATATTCCATATTTGTAATTTATGATAAGAATAGCTAAGACTAGATAGACTAGATAGATAGATAGATAGATAGATAGATAGATAGATGGATAGATGGATAGATAGATAGATAGATAGATAGATAGATAGATAGATAGATAGGTAGATTGATAGATAGATAGATAGATAGATAGAAAGATAGAAAGATAGAAAGATAGAAGGATAGAGATAGATAGATAGATCGATAGATAGATAGATAGATAGATAGATAGATAGATAGATAGATAGATAGATAGATAGATAGATAGATAGATAGATAGATAGATAGATAGGTAGATAGATAGATAGATAGACACATGTAGATAGATAGATATATATATAGATAGATAGATAGATTGATAGATGCATACATAGATGGATAGATTATTAGAGTAATTTTAATCCTGTACAATTTCTAAAGCTTTACAATGATTCAAGATTCCTATACATGGATATATCACAAAATCCAATCATCAACTGGAATTATTCTATTTTCTCAATTTAATCTCTTTTTACAAAAAGCACAAAATCAGCCATAGGCCTACTTGCCTGAATCACATGATCCAGATTTCATTTTGACTAGAAGATATATCATTTCAAGTTTAATCTCTTGGTAACCATTGACTTTCAGTGATGTTTCATTGGACCCCCCCCCCCCTCATCACAGTGGCACACTTCTGAGGTGTGTGAAGTATGCCACCCTCCATTCTTTTGTCAGGTTACATAATGGCATTGCATAAGGTGATTAAAAGATTGGGGTACAGCAGACAATAGCCAATTGATATGGGTGTTTAGCAGCTGAGGAGGGGGACTAAGGAAGCCCCTTTAACCCCTTTAAGGGGAATGTCTGCAAGGATAATGTAATTTAACTGAAATTGTTACAACATCCAACAATTTACATGGCTACATTCTAAAATGGATCCAGGATCAAGATGATGTAGAACTGAAGTCAATGACACTGTTTGATTAGATATAAGATTTACAGACAGAAATTTATTGAACTGATAGATATCTAATTTTTGTTCAAACAATAGCTACCCTTATTGCAATTCAGTTTTATGCAGTTTAAATGAAATAGTAATTTTATCTTTTCTGCAGGAATTATGACACATCTTAATAGAAAAACTGATAGTTGGATTGATCAAACTACCAAAAATCTATCTATCTATCTATCTATCTATCTATCTATCTATCTATCCATCTATCTATCTATCTATCTAAACAGTCCCCTACATGTCCTGATCGTTTTCTGACTGTCTTTATCTCAGTTGTTGTCCATTTCTAGCTGTCTTTTTAATGGTCATTACCTGTCTATTGTGCACTGCATTGCTTTATTTTCCTGTCTGTCACCACTGTATATTACATTCAGACAAAAATAAGTTTGATAAAAAACCAACTTTCTAAAATGGTAGTGGAAGAGGGGACGAATTACTGTGGGTAATCCATGCCGGATAATATTGTTCTTAATATTGTCACCGAAACCAGTCATCTTCTTGACTTCATTTTTTTAAAATTTTATTTCTCAAATTGCTTGTTCACAAAAAGGCACAGATTTTGCCACAGGCCACCAATAGGCATAGTGGAATACTTGCCTGAATTTCATTATCCAGATTATACCAAATTATACCACTTCAACAGTACAATGTAACGTCTTGCTAATTGCTAACCATTGATTTTCAGTTCATTTGATCTTGTGCCACACTTTTTGTTTCCTTGCCCAAATTTTAACTGTTTCCCTCTTTTTCTGGGGGGGACCCATCCTGCAAGCTGATTGCATGTGGATTTTGAATTCCCGCCAATACAAAATGGCAGACAGGAAACATTTATATTATTTTGCTCACAGCTCTTGGCCATTCAATGAAAGTTTTTCAACGGGAATTTCATGTTCATGAGGATATTAGAGTACCCAGTGGGGTCCTGCCTCAATGTATCCCACTGTCTGGAGAATAGCCGCTGAGTAGCCGAGGGTATGCTGCCGCGCAGCCTATGTTTTGTCTTTTATATTTAAACTCAATACTTAACAGGGCTGTAGTGAAGAAAAGTGTGGTGATCTAATATTTTCTAGCTAATTTTGGACATCTGATCGTCCAAATAAAAAGTAAGTGAACTTCTTAAAAGTTTATCTTGTGCTGCCTTCCTGCAGGGCAGTAGAAGTTAATGAATAACCAACACAAAAAGACTACAGACTAGCAAACAAAATTAGTGTAAAAAATCAAACACCGCAGCCAAATTCAACTACCCCTACCTCAGAAGCAAAAACATAGAGGACGGCATGTCTATCACAGTTTGAAAGAATCCCTCGTGAACTTCGATCATGACTTTCGTCATTTCTTCCTTTTCTTCTTCACTCAAATTGTTCCAGGCTTTCATACTGTGAGGATTGTGGCCGCCGAAATCGGGAAATTGCGGCGCAGAAGGAAGATCAAGGAGGCGTTGGGTTAGCAGGCAGCCAAAGATATACCAGTCTAGAGGGAGGCAAATGAAGCAAAAAGCATGAATAAGTTTAATTGTGTGTACATGTACCTGCTAGATTTGATTTAATGTGTGTTGTACAGTGATGATGAACGTGTTAACAGGACGCAAAACTCAGAACTCCAAACATTTTTTATGTCACCTTCCAAGATGGTGGATGGAACTATCATGGAAGGATGATTTGGGCTTTACATCCTGTATTTATCACTCTGGGAAGAATAACCTGCTCTTTCTCAGAGTGGTATTTATGCACTTGGTAGGCTAATTAGGACAGGAGGAGGACACAGCAAAGAGGCAAAGGATGATTGAAACAGCCATCCAATATAGGCCCAGTTGAACCAGCAAGAGCTGGATTCGAAACAGAATTTTGAAGAAAGTACACATCTACATGAGATAGCGATTGACAAAACACTCTCGGGAACCCCCTAGATTACCCTGTTTGGATTTGCCACAGAATCCTTAACATAATTTATCAAAAGACTCTCAGCATCACATGACAACAGCAAAATGTGTTAAAAAAACCAGTAAAGCCTAAAATTGTTTTGTTCTACAAGCAAAGTAGTTAAAGCAGTGAGGGGCAGACTAAACATTTTAGCAACATCCAAGCAACTTAAAAAGCCGCAACTAAACTCCGAACTCTCTGCTCATCTCCTGTGCAATTTAACAGTACCTCAGTATAAGGTACATCCCCTTTGGTAAACTGCGAAGCAAATGCATAAAATCTTCATGAACAGTGTCCATAGCTTTTCTTAATTGCTCTCTCTGTTCTTTCGTTAGAGATTTCCACATTTTTTGGCTCGGTGGGCCCTTGACGTCCATTTTGGGCAGGTCGTATTTGGGAGCAGTCTTGAGTCGAATCGGCCTCTGCATAAGACTCCAGCAGAGAAGGTGCCATTCTACAAATCCACAACTTAACATTCACTGTCTGTGTATAAGCTCAAAGTAATAGGTCAAAAAGACGGTTGGTCGACAATTTTGGGCACAAACACAAAAAAAAGCTTAGACTTAATAAACCAAAACAAATTTCAACTTCCAACTCAAACAAAACTTAAAATTCAGCCCTAATTGAAACTCCCCCTGAAAAATTAATAGACTTTTTGTCGTCGTCCAACATTATAAGAGACCTTTCGTCTGCAGATTACATACACATTCATGTAAAGAAACGAGGGATTTTCACAAAATTAAATTTTACTATCTTACAAGTTTTCAGAAAATGTTTGTCGAAGGCCTATATACAAATATTCAACTTCTAAATACACAATTGGTTCGTAAAAGAACTAAAACATTATTTAAAGGGGAAATTTTACAATGATTACTAGAGGCCTGTTTTTTATGTCACTTGTTTTTAGTTTGTTGTATACAGGGTGAGACATAAATAAAATATTTATCAATGACAGATTAATCTACAAATCTGCAAACAATGGACCTTTAAATAAGAGAAGGCACTAAATATTTCAAAGACATACAGTACAGTAGGACCGGACAATAGCAGGCAAAGATACATTAAATAAGAGTGCGATATTGTGATGTCGATAAACTACGCAATTAATTCATAGACAAGAGATCAACTCAAACAATTTGTGAAATAGTCATTAAAATTTTTATTTCACAAAAATAAGGAAACTCCTCTGTTAAATATTCTGAAAATTACTAAAATCTATTTTCTGCAATCTGCAATAAATTTATTTCACTGATACCTCGATTAAAAATAAATTTGGGATTAATTTCGCAGTCTTACAGCACAGCATTCCCACTGTAACAAGACTCCTTATATGACACCAGGTCACACTTTAAGGAGCCAGTTCCATAAGCAGAAGTTTGTGCTTTTCTGGTTTCCTGAACTTCATTTAAAATAAATCAATCAATCAACTTTGTAAACAGGAGAGAAACAATCCTATTATTATCTCCTGGCACTAAAAATAGAATACATCAAAATATTTTACAGACCTTGGACTCCCATTTGCTGCGAATAATACTTCATCTTCTCCTCATCCCGCATGATGATGGCTTTGTAGACTCGGCACAATGAGATTCGGTACTCGGGTGGAAGGTAGTCGTACAGGCCGTGGTCTAGGAGGACAAGTTGGGCCTTTTTGTCCTTGCCTTTTCTGATGAAGACTGAAATGAGAATGGATGGATGGATGATTGGGCTTTAAACCCTTATTTATGCACTCGGTAGGCTAATTAGGACATGTAATGAGGAGAAAACAGCAATGAGGGGAAGGATGATTGAAATTGCCATCAAACATAGGCCCAGCACTTCAGCAAAGCCTTCAGTGCATAAATCAGACACACCCCCAAGGTTGGCCAATGAACAGGCCCTCACACATGTTATGCAAATGAGGCCGATTTTGCCGATTCAAGGACTTCCGTACATCGTACAGGCTTGCAAAGTACTGGAATGGATAGATCTCTCAGAGAGCTTTAAAATGATAGGTCTTGGCCCTCTGAGGACTGAATAGTTCTCTCGCAAATTGCTGGTAAATATTTGAACAGGAGAGAAATACTGATCGCTGATTGGCTGTGACGCTCTGACGTAAAATCTTATGATAATATGTGAGAAAAGAAAGATTCGCCTAGGGTAGATTCTCTGGGTGAGGCCCAGGTAACCCAGTAAGAGCTGCATTAAAAAACCTGGGACCCAGCAATTGGTAGAGGAGGACAAAGAAATGAGGGGAAGGGTGACTGAAACTGCTGTCAAACATTGGCCCAGGGGACTCGGCAAGAGCTGGATTCGAACAGGGACCCAGCAATTGGCGTCCCTGCATGCTACCACTGAGCTAACTCTTCGCCCGACTGATTAAGGACTGAGAACAGGGAAGCAAACTATTCAGCTAAAATAACAGAAATCTATACATTTAAGAAATAGTTGCTAAAATGGAAACATCCCCACAACGGATCAGCAATAAGGGGTCAAAATCAACTTACTGTTGCCAGGATGGGGATCAGCATGGACAAAGCCGGTGTGAAAGACTTGGTGGGCAAAGCACTCGACCAATTTGTAATCAACCTGAAATATCAGCAAATAACGACAAATTGCAGATGCCAATTAATACCACATATATTATCACAATAACAAATTGATATGCAAAATACATGGGACCCAAAAATGGACTGTCATTGGACAGGGCCAAAAGTTAGAATTTCAACATTGAAGGATTTAAAGTTCTAGAACCATGTTAAATATTTGCTGTTTTGTCTATCATTCTTTTATGACTTAATTCAATTTGCGCCTCAAGCAGAGAACAGATCATGCAACCCTTTTTTTTCTGTGTCAACTTTACTCAGGCTGTACAACCTCATTAAAACAACTGTACTGAAATATCATTCAAAGTATTTGAAACATTAGCTAAAGTGCGAATACTTACATCTTTTAGCGATAACCCCATGGACTTGATCGCCGATACATCACTGATCTTACAACCATGGATGAAATCTGTAGTTAATACCCGCTGAAACAACAATTTTAATATATTCATAATATTGATCTGTAAGAAATCATATTTTTGTCTTCAAATCGAAAAGAGAAATTTATGGGCAACAGTGGAAATATTGACTAACGATGACCAATCTGGACCATTTTTTCAGCCTGCGTTTCAGAAATTCTGATGTAATTTTAAAATCACTATAAACTAGTTAACGAAATTTAGAACTTACTTTACTAGTTTTGTCCCAGTGGATTGGAGGCACATGGATATATTTTAAATGCGACAATTCTCTGGCACATCTCTCGCCGTTGCGACCTTCGTTCTCAAAGTCCAACTCATCAGCCAAAGTGTACTTCAGATCCTGAAATTAAAAATATTAACAGTTACTCTTGTAAGAAGCGGATTACTCAACGCCAAGCTTTGGTTATATGATTTTTCGTCCTCTTATATATATTTCTAAAAAATTCTTGCAAAAATGATTACAAAATAGAGCACAAGTCTTAATTCTACTGTAAGGTAACCAGTTCCGAAACAATTTCCACTCTTAAACAACAGTGGAAGCTGATCCTAGTGTAATCCCACTGTGTGATTCCCACAACTTCATTAAAAGCAGTTATTAGACGAAGAATCTTGAATTAAATGCATTTTGCAGAAAGTAAAATTTGAACTTCTATAAATATATGAACGTAAGCGACAAACCTTGAAGACCCATTTGAAGCCAAACTTCGGATGCATCCAGCCTATAGCCTCAAGCAGGACTTCTATTGTCGCGATGTCACCAGCATATCGGTCTCGGAGGTCAATGTACTGCACCTGAAATACATCAGAACTAAAATTAAGTAGGGTTCAAAGAATAGCAACAAGCTTACCATGGTCACAAACTGACAACGAGTCACTTTATTTATATCAAAAGGCAAATTAATCGAATTGTATGTAAGTTTATTCATTTTTCAGTCAAACTTAATTGACCCTAGAAGGTCAAAAATGCTTACCTGACTGAGGCCTTTTTGCATAAAGAAAATTCACAAGAAATAAGAAATTTAGAAAGACAAATCAAGAATAGTTTACCTTGACAGCCACCTCGTCCCCCTGGTGAGTGACAGCCTTGTGCACTTGGGCGAGACTTGCGGCGGCAATTGGCTCTTTGTCGAACGAAGCAAACATCTCATCCGGGCGCATCCCAAAATCTTCTTTAAATAACTGGTCTACCTAAAGTATGTACAAGACCAGCAAAAGATTAAACAACTTTTTAGATTCTCATGGGACTCCCTTTTCTTATTTGCTACCAATTGAAAAGGTCGAAATTCAGCTTGTCTTGAATAGCATGAGATCTGGAACTAAATTAGTACTGAACTAAAATAGTACTGGCACTACAGAAAACTGTTGTGATTGTCATCCACAGTTTGAGAAAGCTTGAATTTGTCCAAAATTGCTTAAAATTGCCAAAGATAACTTCAAAACACCACAGAAATGTGCTAACCACTTAACAAATTGTCTGCTGAACAGTTGTGTATGCTTTTTTATGCTCTAGAAGCTGAGAAATCAAGTCAATCATTATAAAATTATCAGGAGTGACTCACAGAGAGAATGGCGTAATTGCTGGAAAGAGTACTTTTATACTATTATATGAAAATGTTATATCAAAACTTAAAATGTACCTCCTCATTACTCTTAGGCAGTGCTTTGTCCTGTAATACTTCAAGGGTCTGCAGGTATTCCTTAGGAAGAAGGTGGTTCATGGAGACCAAGCCTTGTCCTAGTTTGATGTAGAGGCCTCCATTCTTCAAACAACCGTCAAGTACTAATTTCGCAGCTCGTGTATGAACCGGGCTGACCTTTTTATCCCACTCTTCATCATCCTTTGAAAAGAAATAAGAAAACAAACTCTTCCATTATATCAGAGTTAGAAAGTAGAAAACAATTTAATTGGTATCAAAGACAAAAGCCAAGGTGACAATTGATTACAATGACATACTATTATAATATTTTAAACTTTATAAAAGGAGTCAAACCCAGTTTCCCAGACTAAATTATTTTTGTAGTGCTCGCTCGATAATTTTTCTGCCACATTCTGTCTGCACTATATAAGGCCACACATAATTGATCTTTAGCTTCTCGGATCCTCTCAAGGCACTTTTTCTAGGGTTGGTCGGTAGGACAAAAAAAAAAGGTGAAAAAAATTTTTTTTACAGGCCTAATGTTAAAAAAAAAAACCTTTTTTTTTTTTAAATTTGTTTTCCCATCGGCAGGAAGTCTATTGTGTCGGCGTGTCCGTGAAGCTAAGAATCAATTATGTGTGGCCTAATGGACTTCATTATTCAGAGAAAGGATGACACTCCATTCAAATCTGCACCAATAAAATTTTGATGTATCAACATGTCAGTTGAAATCAAGAGGCCCTATTTATTTTTTCGATTAAAATGTTTTGAAACTCTGAAGTCCACCTGAAATTAAAATGTGCGATTATGAAAGTACAATTCCCATCAATTTAGAAAAGAGACTATTATTTATTATTCTTATAAAACTTACCTCATCTATCCCTCTCATACTCCATTTGTAATCTAAGGATATTCTAGCACCGATATAGAAAGACCTGAAATTAAATTAAAGATCTTGGTTGATATATATAATTAATAAAAAACTTTCATAGGCCTAAAAGCCAGTGATTATGTCATTTATGTGGCACCATTGCTATAGATCTGTGTTCAAAGATGTGTCAATTCTGAATTGTATTTAAATCATGGCCAATGTTTGGGCAACACAATTGAATGATTAAATCTATCAGCAAATTGCCATGAATATGCAGATGACTAGATCCTTGGAGACGAAACCTCACAGTTTTTAAATCAACTCTCACCTAATAAACCGCACTATTCCCTGTAACGTCACCCGTATTCTCCGCTTATTAGCCTCATTTTGAGTTTCGTAGTACACTCCACTGATGAGCGGCACTCCAGCAACGAAGATGAATAGCTTTCTTCTGTACCATGGCTTTGGAATCTTCTGTTTTGTGACTTCATTTTCAACCTTTTGGAGCTGACGTTGGACTGTGTGGAATTTCTGAAAGATTAAAAGTGAGTGAGTTTTGTATTTTACGCCCCATCAACACCAGTGTGGAGTAGATCTACAAACATGTAATTGTAAGTTGTAAATTGCAAAATGAATTAGTGAATCCTATGATACTATCCTATGTTTGCAAAGCTATCTACAATCACAGAAAACAACATGAAATATCGAGAAATGTGAAATTTCATTATGACAACTGTATAGCCTGTAGGCTACCTTGTAATTTTGTAAACATTACCAAATGAAATGCCACACAAGACTGCTGTCAAGAATAGACCCCGAAGCCGCCGCCACCAGCCGCCAGTTGCGCCATTAAGGCCTTCTGTTGAAGCCAGCTGTTAATTTCTCCAGCCAAATTCCAGCCAGCCGTTTGCATTGCAGCTCAGCCAGTTGATAATTTGAGTGAAATGGCAGCAGTGAAGTTAATTACAGAAGCTGTCTAATCAGCTAATTGTGCTAATTGCAATCTGGAGGTTCTAGGCTTTGTCTCTCTCTCTTAGTTCACTTAATAGCAATTCAGAAGCAACACTTTGGAAGCCCTATGTGTCAAAGCCAATTGCAATTTGCAATGTTACTTAGATGCAATAGATTCAATGCTCATTTCAACCAATGCATTTGTTATAACTCATTCAATTATTTTATTCTTGATGCATGAAAACAGAATGCATTCATACATGTATACAATAATTTGATATGGTTTAGGCTTAAACTTTGTTTCCAACAATGATTGTCTTCCCTCACTCCTTTCGAGTCAATCCTACTCTTAATCATGTCCATTCAGTCCGGGGATGACACACCGGGTTAGATACACTGCTTGAGCTAGAGATAGTGAAAAGGAAACAATCATTGCAAAGTTTGCTCTGAAGCATAAGATACTGCAGTATTTTAGAATGTAAATATGCCACTGTTGGTTTATTAGTTTATTTAATTGTCAGTGCATTGGCTGCAGTCCAAGCTATACATTGTATTGCCTTTTGGTTATGGGGCTGCAGGGCCCATGTTATTAGTTAGTCCGAAAATATCACTTTTGGTTTAGTCCCTGGTTAGAAAGCCTACAATACATATATTACATTCAGGATTCCAGCAGAGAATGAAACTGCCTAAATTTTATAAATTTTTTGTCCGATTGTTGGTCACGAGACAGAGATTCTACATGTTAGCCGTTATCAGCCATTTATTAATACACGACTCAGCCAGTTATTTAGAGTTTGGCTGAGCCGGCTAGTCAGCCATTAAAACTCCCAGCCAGTCATTTAGAGGAAATTAAACGGCTTCGGGGTCTAGAATTGCTAATTGTGTGATGCAGCAAATCACTGATTTATTGACAGTCAGTGCCAATTACAGAACTGTGCACTGACGTTTAATTAAAGCCATGATACCTATAACATACCCTGATATTGGTAAAATGATGGGATCTTTGAAGATATCTTGCACACACTCCACAAAGTGACAGGACCATTTTGCAACTGACCTGCAAGATATGAAAACTAATGTAGGTGTCTCTGCTAGTACGGTTTAGCCCCCTAGTGATTTATCCTGAACTATAAAGTCCTTTCAACAAAGGCTGCATGGCAGCTAACCCTCCCTGCAAAGATCATCCACCCCCAGTTGGCCCCATTCATTAGTATTCAACAGTTCAACTTCAAGAAGACAAAAAAACTAAAAAAACTAACAGGCTTGAAGCCTTACACTAAGGTGCTGCGGAGGCGTAAAACACAATCAAACAAACAAATATCCCATGTGAGATATCTTTTTCCGGCCTATCACGTATCACCTTCTACAGTTCTACAGTTCTACAGTAGCTTTGTAGGAAAAGAAACCAATCGAGCAAAGGTAATATAGAGCTTTGGGTTTAAGTGTTAAAGTATAGTGTATCCAACATACTCGCCCTAGCGGAGAGACAGTTCCCTCTGGGAATTGGGAATCCGTGTGAGTGCGAGTCTGTGTATCCAACAGAGAGCAGGTACGCTCCCCAGACTGAATGGAGATTGAGAGCTGAAAGCAAAGCCTTTGCAGTGCAATATATATGCCTAATCAAAAAACATGTCAAGTACCTAGGCCTATAGAGATATTCTGGAAGGGTTTAATAGTGACTTTAGATAATCTTTGCTTAAATTTAGCCTAAATTTCACAATACAATTTCATACCATTTTGAATGACATGCCTTCAGAACCTTTGATTTTAATTAAATGTTAATTTGATCATAATCCAAAATTTTGTACCTCCTTGCTCAAATTTTCAGAACGGCCTAAAAATGTCGAGGACCTAAGAAAATAACAATAAAAAATCTGCAGCTGTCTGCAGAACTGCAGAATTCTGCACCTTCCTGCAGAATTTTTTAGGTAGCTGCATATAATAATTTCTGAAATTCTGTAGCTTTCTATTGATTTCTGCAGCTTCTTGCAGAATTGCTACAGAACTACACCAGAATCTGCAGTTCTGTACTTAATTCCTCTCTGGTTCTGTAATAATACAGCTTGGGAGATCCTATGAACTTCTGCTGGAACCTGCAGAATTTCCAAAAAAAAAAAATCTGCAGCTGCCTGCAGAATTCTGCAGCCACGTGCAGAGCTTCAGAATCAGTGGTCCTCTGTCACTGCATTAATTGTTCCTGAAACGTTTCTGCAGCAAAATCAGCAATTCTACGGGAGTATGCAGCTTGGGAAGTTTTATGCACTTCTGCTAACTGCAAAAATTCTGTAAGATTTTACAAATTCTGCAGCTGCCTGCATAATTCTGCAGTTTCCTAAAAATTCTGCAGGAAGGCACAGAGTTCTGAAGTTCTACAGCTCCCTGCAGGATTTCTGAACTAAGAAACTAAGGCAGCTGCAGAATTGTAAAATTCTGCTGGCAACTGCAGAATTTGTGAAATTCCGCAGCTTCTCACAGAATCAAGAATTCCACGGCCAGCTGCAGCATTCTGCAGGCAGCCTCAGAACTACATAATTCTGCAGCTTCCTTCAGACCTTTTTAAGAAAGAGTCTGCAGAGAATACTGCAGCCATCTGTAAAAATGCATAAAACCTCCCAAACTACATAACTTCTACAGAATTACTGATTTTGCTGCAGACATTTTTCAGAAACACGCTGGACAGACGAGCACCAAAACAACTAGCCCCCACGCGACCCCCCCCCCCCCCAACTGCTACGCCTCCCCCATCCAAACTGACATTTCCTGGGTACAGTGGCAAGATCTTGTCAAAGAGTTCTGAACTTTTCAGATGCATTGCAACAAGCTGGATGAAGTAACAGAGGTTCAGAAATCCTGCAGGGAGCTACAGAACTGCAGAATTCTTTTAGGAACTGCGGAATTCTGTAGGCAGCTGCAGAAGTAGATAAAAACCTCCCAAGCTGCATAACTCCTACAGAATTACAGATTTTGCTGCAGAAACTTTTCAAAAATGCTGCAGTGACAGAGGAGCACCGAAACCCCCAATCCGACCCCTAAACCGCTAACCCCCCCCCCAACCAATGTTTCCTGGGCGGCGGCAAGACCTTGTCAAAGAGTTCTGAACTTTGCAGATGCATTGCAACAAGCTGGATGAATAATCAGAGCTTGAAAATCCTGCAGGGAGCTGCAGAACTGCAGAATTTGTGATATTCTGCACCTTCCTGCAGAATTTTGCAGCTTACCGCAGAATTGCATATAACCTCCCAAGCTGCATAACTCACTATACACAGATTCTGTTGCAGAAACTAAACGCTGCTGGAACAGACGAGCACGAAATTCTCCATGCAGCTTCCTGTAGAATTCTGCAGCTAGCTGCCCCAAGGTGCATTCCTACAGCTAGAATTACAGATTTTGCTGCAGAATATTTCAGAAATGCTGCAGCACTTAGGGGCCGACCAGATGATCTTTGGAGGGGGGCTATGGATATTTGGTGAAAAAAAAAAGATTGTTTCCCACTTGACACTGAAAAAAAAAGTTTGTTCAGCACATGGAAATAAAAAAAAATTTTGTTTCCACCTGTACCTATGCAATACTGTAATGTCAAAATTCGGATAAAAAAGTTTGTCATGAGTGCGCATGTGAAAAAATTGTTCGTCGACGCACCGCGAACGAAAAAAAAGTTCGTCCCGGGGGTAAAGTCCATAGCCCCCCTCCCCCAACTATCGTCTGGTCGGCCCCTTAGCTTCCTCATTAGCTATCACCCTCAACTACCTCATCAGCTAGTAGCTCCTTCAGCTACCTCATATAATCAGCTACCTTGCTTAGTTACCTCATCAGTTACCTTTTTGAAACACATCACTACCTCCCTTCACAGCTCTTCACGAGTCCCTTGTCCTTGGGTCATTAGCTCCAGCTGTCCAGCAGTCCACCTACCTTCATCAGTAAGTATGTAGGCCCCACCCCCCTCGAACCTGACCACCCCACCCTTGGACCGGGCAGTTCTAGACTGGAGGGGGGAACTTGGGGCAGTCTGGTCCAGTCTGCAACATTTTGGCAGGGATGCACGGCGGAGGCCGCAAAAGTGAATCCAACCAGGCTAGTGAATGTAAAAATGTGCACCCAGCAAGCCCAAATTAATAAAAAAATTGGCACCCACCAAGACTCACACCTATAGGCTAAGTTATAGCAATTTATTAAAGACCTTGATAATTAAACAATGGTCCTTGTGTTATTCGGTTATAAAAATCATTTTTCATCCCCAATTTTTGAGAGACTTTATGAGCTCTAATGATCTGATTTTCCAGAAATTGCTTCACTGTGGTGAAAAGGAGATCAATTAGATCAATTTTGGGTCATTTTTGGGGGTTAACCAGACTTATCCAGGACATTAAAAGAAGGGTTAAACTTGCGGAGCATAGGGACTACAGTCTGAGGGCCCACAGAGTGACTAGAAAAAATAAAAGACGAGGAAAAAATTTGATCTTTCACCAGATTTAGGTCTTTCTTTACACCTTAAAATATATATATGAAAAACTGTTGTCTGTCCAACCTATAAAAACTTGATGTACCTATTATTTCTAGACTATGTTGAAAGTGTTGAAATGCCAATTGTCACTTCAACTGAAAATTGTCGCGAAGGGTGGGGGGGGGGCAGGGGGGGCATTTTATGTTAAACCGCATAAATATGGCCCTAGCTGGCAGTTTTTTGGTTTTTTTTTGGTCAAGCAAGCTCCAGATCAGGTCAGGAGAATTCTCCTGTTTGGAAGACTTGCGTTTCCAGAAAATGCTCCCGGATGAGATAGGTCTAGTTTTTACGATTCAATGAATTTGGGCCTAGGCCTATAAGGAAACTCTGCAACTCGCTTTCTGCTTGCTGGTACATTACCGGCATAAAAATAATATTTAATTGTGGCATATATAGTTGCAGGCTAGTACTAAAAAGATTTCAAATTAAGCTAAACGATACTACCTTTATTTATCATCAATTGGTTCAGGTTCATTCATCAATTGTCCAGCTTTGAATCCATGGGTTCTTGTTTGGATCGGGTGTTCCCTGTCTTCTTGGATTCTATTTTTAGCAGGCGCGCGCTGGCCTGGGATTCCGCAAGCAGCGAGGAACGATATAGCAGGAAATGTATATGAAGAAAAGGGAAACAACCCAAATGACATAGAAATAACCTGGATAGGAATAAAGACTGGCACCCAAAAAATACACCTAGGCGCATTCTATGGAAAACAAGAAAACGAAACAAGAGAAGTAGTACAAGACGAGTATTCAAGTATAACGACGGAAATCCTAAGAAAGAGAGAAGATGGCGACATAATACTAGTAGGAGACTTTAACGCGAAACTACACATAGACAAACCAAACGCAAAGCAAAAGGAAAGCCCAAATGGAACAATCCTACAAAACATGCTAGACACCACAAATCTCAGCCCAATATCAATACATGCATCTGAAGGAATATGGACAAGAGTCAACCGTAACAATAGTAATGAAAGATCAATAATAGACTATATACTAGTATCACCTACACTAGCCAACTACCACCATAAAGTAAAAATTGATGAAAAAGGAGAAAGGAGACCGAAAGGAAAAAACGAAACCGACCATAACACCATAACCTACAAAACAAATGTCCCAATAAGAAAACACAAATCCAAAAAATCAATATGGAAAATTAACGAAGAAACGGACTGGGAAAAATACAACAAATCAATAGAACAACAAAGCAACAATGAAAGTGACGATGGACAATACAACAAACTAGAAAGCCAGATATTAACCGCGCTACAAGAAACAATAGGAAAGAAAACCATAATCAGTGGGAAAAAGCCATGCCAAAGCAAAGACATCAGAGATCAAAAAAAGACAAATAAACTAACAAAGAAGCAATACAACCACGAATGCAGAAGAGACGGACCAAGGAAAGAGGAACTTTACCAAAAACTAAGAAGAGAGAAAACAAAACTGAGAAAATGCATTGAAGACGAACAAAGAGAAAAAACAAAAAAGATAAGCCAAGAAATAATAAGAGAAGGAGGCGTAAAATCAAACAAATTTTGGAGACTAAGGAAAAAACTACTAAAAAACCCCAGGGAAGAATATGACCTCATAACAGAAGAAAATGACACCATCACGGACCCAGAAAGGAGCAAAGAATACATAGCCCAATACTTTGAGAACTTATACCAAGCCAGAGAAGGAACGGAAGAATACAAAGAATGGACGGAAAGGATCGAAAAAACCTATGAGACCCTAAGCGAAACGCCGAGCTATAATTCAATAAAAATCACAATGAAAGAACTGAATAAGGCAATAAAAAGTCTCAAACGAAACAAGGCACCAGGACCGGACGACATACCCAACGAAGCTATAAAAGCACTAAGCCAAACAAATAGGAAGAAACTACTAAAAGTACTAAACAATATCACAGAAAAAGAAGAAATACCAAATCAATGGCAGAACAGTAATATCATACGTATCTACAAAGGAAAAGGAAAACATAGGCTGCGCAGCAGCAAACCTTCAGCGAATAACACCTTTAGAAGATTGCAATAATATCATAAAATTGGTGCGTTTACGAAATTGCTTATAGGTATGCAATAGCGGTCGAGTAGTGGCCTTCCATTATCTCTATTTTTCCAATGATTCATAAAGTGTTATACGCATCAAAAAGCACTGCTAAATTAATTGCATAGGTGATTTGTTTAGAAAAATGCATTACTGTATATGCAATAGTGGGGAAGTTTTGGCTCCGATATAAAAAAAATTCTTTAAAATATTTTTTCTCAATATTACAAAAACTATAGAATAGCCATCTGTCAGACCATAAAAAGGCACAACTAGACCATACAAGCCATATGTGTACCAAACTTCATCCATGTATATGGAATAGTGACCGGATGTTAGGCCAGAAACAAAAATAAGAATTTTTATGTTTTTTTCAATATTTAAAAAAGTATATAATATTTTCCATCAGACCTTTCAAAAGGCACAACTAGACCATATTGACCATATGTGTACCAAAGTTTATCCATGTACATGCAATAGAGAGCGAGTCTTAGCCCAAAAAACAAAAAAATACGTTTTTATATCTTTTCTCATTTTTTCAGAAAGTATAGAATATCTGTCAATGAGACCATCAAAAGGCACAACTAGACTATATAGGCCACGTGTGTACCAAATTTCATCCATGCACATGCAATAGTGACCGAGCCTTGGCCCGGAAACGAAAAAAAATTTTTTTTTATATTTTGTTAATTATTTCAAAAAGTATTTAAGATCTATTCATCAGACCATCAAAAGGCACAACTAGACCATACAGGCTAGATGTGTACCAAATTTCATCCCCATACATTCAATAGAGGCCGAGTGCCGGGCCGGAAACGATCTATCCGCCCGCCGCCCGACCGCCCGCCCGCCCGCCCGCCCGGCGGACGGACAGCATTTTTACCCAAGTGATTACAATACCTTCTTCGAACTTCGTTCGCTGAAGGTAAAAAAGGGAAATGCTCAACCGAAAGAGGCATAACACTGAGCAGCAACGTAGGAAAACTATACGAGAGGATAATAAATAGCAGAGCACAGAAAGTGGTACACATGACAGATGCACAAGCAGGAGGACGAAAAGGCAGATCGACAACAGACCACCTAGCAATATTAAACTCAATCGTTGCCCAAAACAAAAAACAAAGAAAACCAACATACATAGCATTCTTGGACGTAGAGAAGGCATATGACAAGGCATGGAACAAAGCAATCATGTACATAATGAACAAGGAAGGAGCAAGAGACAAACTTTGGAAGATAATCAATGCACTAAATAAAAACCTAACAGCCAACATAGAAACAAAACACGGACCAACAAGAAAGATAAAAATTAATGACAGTATAAGACAAGGAGGAGTACTATCGGTGATACAATACGCGCTAATGATGGACGAAATAGCAAAAGAAAACAATACTCAGAATAACCAACCAAACCAACCCCCAGATATAACGGATACCAACATCCTACTGTGGATGGACGATGTAGCACTAATAACTGACAACCATAACAAAATGAAGAAACTACTAAAAACAACGGACCATATCGCGAAAAAATACCACATAGTATTCGGAAAAAACAAATCTAACATCCTAAAAATTGGGAAGAAGAAGGAAATAAAACAACCACTAAAACTAGGAGACATGGAACTAGAATATGTCGACAACTATAAATACCTAGGAATAACAATAAACTCCGAAAACACACTAAAGACCCAGATCAAGAGCATAAATGCAAAAACCGAAGCTGCATACCAAACAATCATGAGCCTACTAGGAAATGAAGAATTCAACCAAATAGAAATGAAAACAATATGGAAACTAACGGAAACATGTATAATACCAATCATAACATACGGATGCGAAACATGGATAACGAACAAGACGGAAACAAACCAATTAAACAAGATACTAGACAACATAATAAGAAGAATACTCATGACACCGCATAGCACGCCAAGAGAAGCCCTATACCTAGAAACAAATCTACTAGACATACAGCGAATAATAGACAAGAAAAAATTGAATATGTACTATAGAACAACTAAAAGCCCAACACAACTAACAAAACAGCTGATAACTGAACCAAATAACATCTGGAAAGACAACATAGACAAAATAATGGAAACATACCATATGGACCATACAACCCTCGAAAACATGAGACCAAGTGCAGCAAAAAAGTATATACGACGAAAAATTCAACGACAATTCAGAAAAGAAATAACAAAAGACACCACCAAAAGTAAAATAGTATACCTGAAAGATGGATACATTGGAGAAGAAAAAGCGACATACACAAATAACTTAACAAGAAGAGAAACAAGCATACTTTTCAAAGCCAGAACAAGAATGACGGACTTCAAAGGCAACTACAAAAACAAATACCCAGACCAGAAGTGCAGGCTATGCAAAAACGAGGCAGAGACACAAGAACATTTACTGGAACAATGTGAAATAACAAGCCAACACAATCTCCAAATTACAAAACAACTGCTATTTTCACAATCAATAACAATACAAAAAATGGTGACACAGAAAATCAACCAATTACTAACACTAATGGAACAAGCAAACTAGCACACAAATCGTAATAACCAGGAGAACCATGAAGAACGATGACCAAACCACTAGGAACCAAGACATGAAGTGCTGCTCCCCATCCAGGGTAGAGCTAACCCGGCGACCCGGGAGAATGCACACCAGAAGAAGAAGAAGAAGCAGAGGTCACGTGACGCCCTCAAACTGTCAACAAACTTTGAGGGAGAAGCAGCGGAGTGATGGTTTGAGCGGAGAGGAGTGCAGAAACTTATGAAAAACTCACGAAATCCGACGGACAATCGCCGCAAACAATCCGGCAAGCTGTTTCAGAAGATCTACAATGTATTTTACTGTTCAAAGAATGCTCAGGTGAGGTTTAAACACTTATTTTGAGATCGATTTCTGCTTGTGAAGTTATCAAAATGACAGAAGTTTTCAACTTGACAGAAGCATGTTGCCTTCAGGAGCGTGGGAGAGTGTTGGGGTTAGGAGCAAAACGTGGCCGTGGGAAACATTGGCCCGTCACGCTCTGGTGGCCCATGCATGTGCATCATGTGCCCTGCAAGAAATAGCATGTCAAAATAAAATAATTAAAGATTTTAAAACTGATTTGAGCAAGTGTCTTTGTGTAAAAGTTGCATGCAGCCAATGCCTGCAATGGTCAAGTTAACTTGTTGAAGTAGAAAATCATTTTTTTGCAGGGGGTTTTTTTTGGGGGGGGGGGCAGCTGAGTGGGGCAGGGGGTGTAGGGAGGACCATATTTGGGGCAAAGGGTGCACATGATGGACTGCCTTGAATTTTAATTAGTTCACCTAGAATTCCAACTATTCTCACTGTCAGCTGGTAAACAGCTGTTTTAACTTATTGTAGACATGTAATGTGATCTACTGATGTAGATTTCAGATAATTTTACTCATACAAACTTGGATTAAAAATCATCACATAATACTTGCAAAAAAATGTTGGCATCATTTTGAAGATCTGGACAGGTTATTAATGCACCTAATATGTTGTTAAACTTTAATTGATAGGGTTATATATGTACATGAAATCAATCACTTCACAGGATTTTACATGTACAAATTTTAAAACTGTCTATTACATTTTTAAATGACACTGCATTTCATTTTGACAGTCCATTACAATCAGGCCTACGATGTAGTTGTGTTTTACTTTTAAAAAGAGCTAAAAAGCTCCCAGCCTACCAGGTAATTGTATTAAACCTTTAAAATTAACGCATCAATTGCTTAATTTAAATGAATCTCTATCAATCTGCATGTAATCACTGAAATATAAACTAAAAGTATGTGTAATAATTTTGTATGCAGAGAAGATCCTTTATAGCTGTTGTTAGTATTCAGACACCAAAAGGAAGATGTCATTCATCAGGATATGAGTTTAAAGTCATAAAGTTTAATGGTCCGTCATTGGGGGCTAATTATAGCAAATCTGTATTCATCAGAGTGTGTAGAAGTGTATACACTATACTGATTTAAATCAGATTTACACAAGGTGATTAAATGATCCAAGATTGCTGAATAATGTGAAATTTCTTAATGGATATTTTATGATCTTCTTCGGCTGTTCAGGAGATTCTTAAATCTGAATTTACATTAAAATAGCAAACAAGTTAGCAATGTGAAATTCAGAAAAAAATAGTTAGATGTGACAACACATTTTAGCCTTCTTTTCTATTTGTACCATGTTGTATAGCAATTGATATAATTTTGATGTCAGCCAATGGGAGAGGAGCTAACAGCCTTACAATCATTGAATCAAACTTTGCATCAAAAGGATCTTTGAATGGAGTCTCGCATGACTGAGATTGAAAAATTAAAATAACAAGAGCACATACTGGCACAGTATCCCCCACAGCCCAAGCAGATCGGACTGGCCTACCAAATTGCCAATTGCTGGGTCCTGGGTTTGATTCTCGCTATGGCCAGTTTACCTGGACTTATGTTGGACAGCAGTTTCAATCATCCTTTGTCTCTTTGCTGTGTCCTCCTGTCCAGATTAGCTAGTCTGCCAAGTGCATCAATACAGGATGTAAAGCCCTGGTCAATGCGGCGATCATCTATCCCTGACACAGGTACTTAGAATCTTCATTTCCCTGAGCGGTGCAGTTTTATCCTACCAGGCACATTGAAAGGCAGCAATGTAACAAATCTTGTAGGCCTACGTGGAAACAAAAACAAATCAATCCTCAAAATGTAGTTGGACAGCAGTTTCAATCATGGATCATACGTCTATTTATAGCTGGTTGGGCCGGGTACCTATCCGCCAATCCAATTTAGCTTGCCAATCGCATGAACACAGGACCTAAAGCCCAAATCATCTCACCGTTGTTCTCCAAATTCCGTAAGGATAGCACAAAACTATGGTTATACCATCTGCTTCGAATGAATTAATAAATTTCTACTTTTCTCTTCACATTTCAGCAGCAAGAGAGCGAGGCGGAAAACAACAATGACAGCTCGGAATACAACACGGCTGAAACAGACCTGGATGCCGTCGTGACTGACGCAGATCTGGAGTCAGCCGGGGGAGTCAGTCAGGAGGACAAAGACCTCACCGTGTCCGAGAGGTGGTTCCGGGCGGTCGTCCTGGATGATGCTCAGGAGGTCCAGCATTTGTTAGATACCAAATCGGTCGTCGTGGATTCCAAAGATCAGGTGTGTGTTACCGTGGTTACTGAATCAGAGAGATGTGACTTCAATAAGGGTTACATGGAAGTTTAAGATTGTGGATTTCGAAAGTTAGCAATTGGGTGTGTGTTAAATTTGTTACTATTTACATAAGCCTAGGTATCTTTGGTATGAATTTATTTGGATCAGTTTTATTTGTGTGGCTGATTTTAGAAAAGACATGTAGATAAAGTGAAATGGAGCCTTTTGAAGTAGGATCTATGCGTGATGTTTCATAATATTGTCTATTATCCATTTTACATCAAATGGATTTAAAAACAGATGCAGTGGTATTGTTTGTCAGATTTTGAACTTGGAGCTTTCCACCTATATTAGGTACACCATCTTTCATGTCAAACTTAAAGAAATGAAAGAATTCATAGGCCTACATTGCCCTAGTGTTGAAAGGAGTCTTTGGTTCACTTTTTGACTCTCTTTGCCAAGAGTAGTCAATTAAAATGAGGCCAGAAAAATTAATGACATTTTTCTTGGCACGTTTAAGATTTTGAGCAGTATTGAGCCTTCAGCTAGTATCTATACAGGGCTCAAGAGCCAAAACTTGAAATTCACAATAAGGAAATTTTAGCCTTCCAGGCAAATTGTGAAAGTCATCAGTCAAATGCCTAAGGGTGCGGAGAAACATCGAGAAAGTAATTGATTCTGTGTAAGTTACTCAACAGATGAATCTTGAATAGCAACAACCTGACATATTCTAAGAGATAGATGCGTAAAAAAAAAGACAGGTATGAAGATTATACAATATGTGCATACTTTATTGGTGCAGCCCTCTAAGGCAGTTGGTTGGCTGGGTGGTTAGATTCCAGGCCTGCCCCCCTGGAAGGTATTTGCCTGGTCAGGTTCGTCCCCTTGTGGAGAATCCAAAATTTTCAGTGAACATTCATGAGCAAAATCCCTGCTGGATTTCACTCGGATGAGATGTTTAATTTGCGGCCTCTTGTATCAGTGTCTGTGCTGGGCAAGTAAAGATCCCTCACATGGTGAAATGTGAATTAAATGTGTAAGATGTAGAGTACTCCCGCTCTCTCTTCCATCTCATGAATCAACCCTTGTGAACACCAGAAGTGGGCTTAGAGGGCTGCACTCACCATATCTATCTATCCATCCATCCATCCATCCAACTATCCATCTGGCTATCTATCTATCTATCTATCTATCTATCCATCTATGTGTCTATCTATCTATCTGTCAGGACCTTGCAGGGCTTTGCAGTCTGAGGAGTCATTAGTATGAGGTTGAAAGAGTTGCCGTGAGTCTTTAGGAGTTTTATTTTGCTTTGCCGAATAAAAATGGGCGCCAGACCTCTCTCAAGACCTTGTGGAGCTCAAGAGTGATAGCTTAAACAGTACATGACTATTTTGCTTTCCAGGTCTCATTACCTGATTAGTATGATTGCAGGTAACTTCTATAAATGTTACGCTAATCACATCTATTATCAGTAATATCGGAGAATATTAACTACTACATGTACCTACATGCTGTACACTGTAACTCTTGCACAGAGTTCAGAGATATGAAGAGCAGAGTACGTGAGAACATATCCCTTAATCTTATATGTTGGTCTGATTCCCATGTCAATCATTTGCCAAAAATCAATATATTTAGTGAAGTTTTAGGTATGTCAGAGTCTCAGAGATTAAAAATAACGTGCAAGCACTTTAACAGCTGCTTGTAGATAGACTATCTATCTGGCCATCTATATATCTATCTATATATCTATCTATATATCTATCTATCTATCTATCTATCTATCTAACTATCTAACTATCTAACTATATATATATTTGTCTATATATATGTCCCTTCCTTTCATGCTTGCTTCTTTTCTTCATTCCTTCCTTCTTTCCTTCCTTCCTTCATTCCTTCCTTCCTTCTTTCATTCCTTTCTCCTTCTCTTCTTTTATTGGTTTAAGTTTTTTAATGAATTTGTAAACAATCCCCCTGGCTGGCACTTGGCAGCTGCCATCACTGCAGCAGAACATTTAAAATTCGCGGGAAAAATGTACATTTTAGTTTAGAAAATGAGAATTTGTTGTCACAGAAGTTTACCAAAAGTTGATTGAAGCAAGATAATATTCTATTCAGACTGGATGCCAAGTTTTAATGACATAGGTGAAACAGCAGGACCAGGGCAGTTGTCATAAGTTTTCCTGAAACTCCTCTCGTAATACAGGCTGCAAGCAGCTGTAAAAATCAATGACAGTAAATCTTCTGAAGATGTGAAATAAGTGAGAAAATCTAAATCAATCGAACCGGGGCTTCGAAAATTTTGGAGTCAGATTTCTAAGCGATCTCCAAAGAACATCATGACCCAGCCATCTTCACCAACACACTTTCTTGTTGGTTAGATTCATCTTTGGCTAGATTCATCTGAGTCCTCAGCACATGGTAAACTCCCTGACTGACCTAGCTATGTCCTTTTCAATAAATTGTACTTCAGACAAATTTATTTAGTTATAGCCTCGCAAAATGAGTTTGCACTTGTTATGATCTTTCAATCTCAGATACACTGTACCTACCACCACTCTGATCAGATGATACTGATTGGCTGGGGATTTCCATTATGCAAAATTCCTCACATTAAGCATTGTGAAGTGCTTTGTGATGAGAAACTCAGTGTAAATCGCACAGCGGTGACCCCCAATAAAAGTAACAATAAAAGTCAACATTTTTGTCAGTGGGACTCAATAAAGATGAGAAAGTGATACAAAATAACCAAGAGTGGATCTGCAAGGGTAGTCAACGTTGGGTCAACAGACCTGTAACAAAATCTTGTTTGAATGAACCAGTCAAATTGGTGGGTTGATTCCGACGATTCTAACTCACCCGAACCTATACTAGACATTGGAAAACAGTTTCAGTCATCCTTTGTGTCATTGCTGTTTTCCTGTCCTGATAGGGGGAGGGTTAGCTCAGTCGTAGCATGCTGAGCTGCCAATTCGTTGGGTCTCGGGTACAAATCCCAAACTCTTTGTCACTTTGGCCTATTTCAGTCAGTCTTTGCCTCATTGCTGTGTTCTCGTCCTGTCCTAATGAGCCTACCAAGTGCATAAATACAGGACATAAAGTCCCAATGAACCATCCATCCTCTTCTCCTGATTAGTATAGCCTACCAGAGTGTAAATACAGGATGTAAAGCCCTGATCTGCTGATTATCCATCTCATTTAGACATTAATGTCAGGGTAAACATGGTAAACTCACTTTTTGATACATTTTGAATTTGTGACACTTCAGCTTTCGTGTCGCAGCATAGTATTGAGATCCACTGCTCAAGTAGCTATACATTGCTGCACAAGTGCTGTGTCAATCTTGCTGAAGTAGCTTGTCAAATATTTTGCAGATTCTTATCTGATATGAAGATTCAATTGTGAGAAAATTTTATAAGATCTTTGTTTTGGTACTTAGTAGTTTTCAGGCCTCAAGAGCTTGGCTGCAACAAAAAGTTGTAGCTATATATACTATAGCTATGCTTTTTGACTTGCCAGGCTCGTTAATTGTCACAATTTGTAAAATTTGGAATGTCATTAATTTTCGCATTGAGATACACTGATGTATTGCTATCTTGACTGTCAGGGTACTTGGCTTGTGGGGGTGATACATTGCTTGCAGATCGATATCAATAAAATGATCAAGTGTTTTAATGTATTTTCCATGTTATTTTGAAAATCTGTGCACTGTCACATGAATTTTGAAGTGAACCATAATTCTTGACTCGTAGCACGATCAGATTACAGCCAAAGAAATTGAAGTGATTATACTTACTCTTGAATTTAATCTTATTCCTATACCTGCCATGTTAATTTTTGCTTTGATTAAGCTTAGAAGAGAGGCAGGGACTTGGTAATGAAGTGAGGTGCACTCTTGGTACAGGATGAAACATCTGTCTAACATGGGTTGTCCGGACCAGGAATCAAACCTGGGTCCCAGAGGGTTGATAGGGGGGAAGGTTGGTCTAGTGGTAGCGTGCTGGACTGCCAATCGCTGGGTCAAGGGTTCGAATCCAGGCTTGCTGGGTCACCTGGGCCTATGTTGGACGGCTGTTTCAATCATCCTTCGCCTCATTGCCGTGTCCTCCTCCTGTCCTAATTACCCTACCAAGTGCATGAATACAGGACGTTAAGCCCCAATCATCCATCCATCCATCTCAAGTGATGCATGATGAGCTATGATGGGAGCCTTTAAAATGTACCTGTAATAATTGCATAAACAAACTCGACTCTCTTGACCTACCAGAGCATGCAGTACTTCATAGTAAGTTCATACATAATAAACATACACACAACAACAACTCATTAGTACAGGATTGTACTGTCAAAAAGATCTTGTTATTTTCAAGTTGTTGGGAGTAAAACCGATCAAGCTGAACGATACGACAATAGTGAAGAAATCTAAAGCTCAATAGGGACAAAAGCTCTCGATGGCGAATTGTAAAGCTCTTCAGAAAATTGGGAAATCAAAGACGAAATCCATAGAACTGTTTTCATGCATGCCTGGTTAGCAAATGGCAATACAAAGGGACATTGATATACTCCAAGGGCCATTGGGCCACCTGTTTTTCTGGCATAAAAAGAGGTCACATTCTGTCATAGCAAACAATATGTGTTCTTTTTTGCATTTTGTTGTACCATATTTGTTTGAATGACGGCTATCCTGATTCCTGGGGCAGGAAGGATGATGGATTGATGATTGGGGCATTACATCCTGTATGTATAAATTTCATGCAGTATCGTAGCTTAATTAGGACATAATGAGGACATGGCAATTGGCAAGGTTGGAAAGGATGATTGAAACTGCGGTCCAACATGAGTGCAAGTGACCCGGCCACAGCATGAATGGAACCTCGTACTTGGCGATTATAGCAACCAAGTACGCTAACAATTGAGCTACACCTTGCCCGAGAATGTACATGATGTACAGTGGCGTAGCTAGAAATCCATGAGTGGGGGGGCCAAGGGGGGGCCAGGGTCTGAACTAGGGGGGCCAACCTTTCACGGCATTTTTGCGACATTTTTGCGGCATTATATGGATAAAAACTGAAACAGCGTTACGAGTCTTAGCAATATTGACCGTCTTATCTTTTGTGACTGATAAACAAAATGACTATAAATCTCATACTCACACTAAAATCAGTTTTGACTTATAAAAAAATAATGAAACAGATTCTATGGTTCCGATATAAAAAGTATATGACAATGACACTTCATCAATCACCATGAGTTACAAAGAGTACATTTTGCAGTGAAATGCTCCTCTTTTTTTTTTTTTCATAACAGTCTTTTCAAGTTTTCATTATATTCCTGCTAAGAATGTCCTCTTTCTGATTTCATAAGTCTAAATCGAAAATTATAAAAGTTCTTTTGACGGAAATCTACCCAACTCTTCAAATAGGCAAAAGGCACTAGCAATTTGTGCAAATGACACCAATACCAAAAATAGGGAAATTCATGTACACATGAAAAATTGAACAGTTTGTACAAATCACTCTGGTAAAGCAGATCGGTTTAATTAGAAAAAAATTCAACTTAGGAGCATTACTTCTTTAACTGAGCAAGGCGACAGGAAGATTTCCTCATAACACCCTGATTTTAGGTGTTGCATGGAATCTCTAGATTCATAGGCATACTGGAAGGGGGAGTATTCGCCATCCCCCCAAAAAAACACTAAGATTCAGGCAACAAAGCAAAAAAATTTGGGCAGATAATTAAAAAATAAAAATTAACAATCAATGGCTATAGCTATAGTTTCAGAGAGATTTCTTTTGGAATATTATTAAATCTAGATCATGATATTCGTGCAAAAGTCGCTCACCCCCTAAAAGGTTTGCGCGCAATACACATATTGCTAGATATATATTCAAATAGGGAAATCAAAAATTATCAGACTGTCATTCTAGAGAAAATTGGATGTAAGTTAGCGTCAGCGAAGGCAACAACTTTAGACGGATGTATTCCAGTGACTGTAACTGCTCCAATAATTTTTTTAATTTTTCAAATCTGAAATGGGGGGGCCAGTGGGGGGGCCAGTTATCCATATGGGGGGGCCCTGGCCCCCCCAGGCCCCCCCCCATAGCTCCGCCACTGATGATGTAGAAGAAAGGAAACCTTGGGCAAGTGCAGCCCTCAAAAGAAATCCCTTGCTGCTCTAAAATATTGATTGATATAATAGACATAGAGAGTGGAAGTTGTCAAAATGTAAATTTCTCATTCTCAAGGCAAGAGATACTTCACTAGCCATACAAAGGGTCACTAATTTAACGTCTCATCAGAATGATATCCAGCTGTTTTGTTGCTTATGAAGATCTGCAACTGTTCTAGATTTGAAAGAAAAGCTTCAATATGAACTTTTTAATTGGGTATCATAATTCTGACACTGAAGGTGGATAAATGTCTTTATGATGATATAAGAGGTCACTTATGAAATTCAGCCTGGGGGCTGGGGCCTAACACAGAGGTAGCAAACCGGGCTGCTAACTTCGGGGACCTGGGTTTTATTCCCGGTCTGGGCAGCCCATGTTATACGGAGGTTTCATCCTGTGCCAAGAGTGCACCTCACCTGAGTCGCCTCACTACCATAGCCCGGGATTAGTCCCTGCCTGTCCTAGTATGTCTAGTCAGTGTAGAAATACAGGGCATATAGCCCTATCAACTACTTCAGTCACAAAATTATTCATGAAGATATGGCATTCCGCTGCATTCAGAAACCAGGACATGTCGGAATGAGGGCGCTCTCCTTTCAATTTTCACAGGCCCTTTACCCTTCCTGGCCCTTCCCCTACTGTTTTGCCCCATAATTAGGGTGATGCCTGCAGGCACTGTGCCCTCATCTATTATGGGAGGATGTTTTAGTCAGTTCTTCAACAAAAAAAAGCTCTCACCTCTCAAAGCAGTGAATAAACAGCGTAAACATGTGATAAAGAAAGCAGTCACAGAATCATCTGAGAATGGGATGTGAAAATAACTTGACTTCAAAAACTTAACTTCAACAACAACAAAATGCTCAAACATAACTTCAAAAGTTCTCAGGGATTTAAGCCTCAGGAATGCATAACAGCTAGTGAATGTGTTTTTCCGTAAAGTAGTTTTGCTAAACTGCTGAAATTCATGTTGGTTAATTTTGACAGGGCATTTTGTGTTAGGACTTAGCAGCATTAAGAACTCATCTGCACAGGAAAGCTGTAAAGTACATTAAATACTGCACTGAACAATATGGATTCATTTGTTTTCATTGGTGAATGTCACAGTAATCACCAGTGGCTTAGGACCTAGTCCAGTTGCAGCGCTGGCCTGCTATTTTAAAGCTAACGTCTTCGACCCGGGTTTGATTCACGGTCTGGCAACTCAATTAACTCATGGTAGACGGACGTTTCATCTTGTGCCAAGAGTGCACTTAGCTCGCCTCATTACTGTGGTCCCAGCCTTTTCAGTGCATAAATACAGGACGTAAAGCCTTGACATCTATCCACCCTTTCTGACTCTCTCTTTCTCATAGTTTTAGAATATTTAATTATAATATTATTTTAGAGTTACATTGAGACAATCAGCAGATGACCAAGTTGGGATATTCTGCAGTAACCTTTTTCATTACATATTTTGTGTTCGGAATCTTTTAGAGAATTGTACAAAAAGGTCAAATGCTTCCATTTGCATCTCATTGCTAGATCTATAAAATTTATATTTTGTTCAGTTGTCCTGCATATAGACCTTTGAAATAATTTGATTTAGTTTGTAATTATTATGGTACATTTAGGTGCATGAATATGACATGTGACAAAGCTTGCGAGTCGTGTTTGTATAGTAAACTTTGTTCAAACGCCATAAAGAACCTTTTTTTGCTAATTACGAATAACTTATGGTAATTACTGCTCCGCATTATGCTCATGTCATTATGTTGGAATGTTTATTCGTAATCTGCTTTTGTTGAATGTCACCAGGTGTTCTTATTGCTTATGGGAAACCACCTCACTTTGCTGACTAATCGTTTGAAATTCAAATTTGTGCTATTTTTAAGGAGTCTTTTTACGTGCAGACTCTTGAGAGTAATATGATGATCTAATGCAATATGATTGTGTAATATTTTAAAATCTTTGATATTACGTATTTATTGTTTTTCTTTTGGATTTATGCATTGAATATGTACAGTGCTGACAAAAGTTGAAAACTTCTGACTAAACAACTAATTGTTGGATTTCATCAAAACGTTTTAAAAACATGTTTCAGATCATTTTGCTTCCAGAGGCACTCCAGCCATGGTTCATATCTCAAGCTCAGTTGATTCCTCCAGAGCTGCTTGCAGCTCGGAGGACTGCAGGGCAGTGCTAGCTGATCCGTCAGGCTTCATTTCCTGTTTTCGGTAAACATGACATATAGTGATTTACTCAACACAACTCAATTTTCTCCTCCACCTCTGCACACACCCCATCCTAATGAGTCAGAGTGATGTGGCTGATAGATAAGGGATAGATCTATCTGTAACGTCTGTAAATAGATGCCTGCAATGCCGAGAATAGTCAGAAATTGAGATTTTTCTGATGCGTTTTGACGGAACCACAATGGCTACACCTGCCTGTCCCTAACCAGAAATCGGAATGCAGCAATATGATTGGTGATCATTGGTCGGCACAGGCTGACAGCAGAGCCTGTATATAGCTGACAGGTTCCCGCCGAAATGAAGCGATCTGATTGGTCGAAGTCGTCTGGCTGCTTCAAGTTACATAGACACTAGGTGGCAGCACCATCCTGAAGCAGAAAATAATTCCAGGTGTGGCAGCACTGGTTGTTTACTTTATAAATATTTGATACCATAGAAATACATAGAATGGACATGAGGTTCTGCCAGATGAAGCAATCAAATTCACCATCTTGGAACTGCACTAATAATAGTGACGTCACTAGTAACAATGGCATCATGTCACTTCACAATCAGCCAAACAAAACATCTTGTTGCTCCTGCTGTGACGTCATTGTGACATCATGTCTCAGGGCAGTTCCAATATGGCGGATTTGGTGACCTCATATCGAGGTTTTAGTAAAATACTAATGCCAAAGACCAAATACACATGTTAGAACTTTTTAATGGTCAAAAATGTGACTTCCTAATTCAAAAATATTGAGGCGAAATATTAATGTATTGTGAGAATGACCCGCATACATTTTCTGGTCTGACAGGAATCCTTTCGGTCTGACAAGAGGTGCCTGTTTGTCAGACTGAATGTCTGACAGATGCTTGATGATCTTAGCAAAGCCTGGGTATGTTTCGTAACACTGGCGCGATCCATTGATTAGGTACAGAACTCGAATCGTTTTGGCTAATCCCAGGCTGATTAAACAGTATTATGGACCTCGGAAAAAACCCGGGCCCATCGCATTGTACAGGTCTACAAAATGTTGGAGGTTCCCGGAAAAAGTTTATTTGTGCGCTACCAGGGCCGTAACTAGGATTTTGGGGAGGGGGAGGCACAATGAGGCAGGGGTCTAGGCGCCGCTTTAGGCCACCAGAAGCCAACGGTATCCAGAGGCCAGGAGATTCTTTCTGTGCAATATGGAACTCTAATTCCAGCATGGAAGGCAATGCTTTGAACTTCGAACTTTTATTCGTATCAAATGAATACATGCACACATATTAACATAAGTCACAGCGGTGCCAATATTTTTGAGAACATGCCTTTATCATGGAATGGAATAAATTTGACTCATGACTAATTATCTGATAATCCACATCAAATTCTAAAAACCTCTAACTTATAAGTTTTTGTCTCTGTCTGCCATCGGCTACCCTGCCTCCTTCTCAACTCTTGCCTAGCCTATACATTTTTGACATTTCCCTCTTTTTGCCTTCTCCCAGACATTCCTAGCTCTCCTGCCCTATCTTTTTGGCTGGGGACTGCCCAGCCAATATAATGAGTAAATGGATCAGACCGGGATTTTGGGACAAGTCTTGTGCGTTTGCTAGGGAGTTTTGGTACATGCAATTTATGTGGTAATGCTACATTTCCTCTTAACTAGGCCGCTGTATATGCATGCTGCTGTACGACGTCGTTTTGTGCTTTATTGGACATGGGCGAAAATTGCTACAAAGTCGCCATGATCATCATGGCGCTGGGCTGGCTGGCATAGTGCAGCACTGCCGTGAGCACATGAGGGCAATTCTGGAATTGACAGAAGCAGTCCCACAATGCTAATTGCAATTCTGGTTGTTCATAAAGCTTGGTGTCAAAGCTTGGTGTCACCCCCAGGTTTCCTAATTGACTTGACTTGACTTGTGTTGTGCTGGTGTACCCCGGATCAGCCGGGGCAGCTCAACCACCATCTTTGTGGAGGGAGCTGCACTTTTATTTTTTTGGTGACTGGGAGTCTGGCACATACCCTATTAATTCAGGGATGCCCAGGGTCTTTCAGTTGCTCCAGCACAGAACACTGGATACAACCCGCCTCCATTTAATGTCCCATGGGCTCGGACCAAATTGAGTTCCAGGAGTGGGAGTCGAACCCACGACCTCAGAGCCAGACTGGTAGTGCAAACAAGCACCTTAAACCATTAGGCCACGGAAAACTAATTGCCATTGAGGAAGATCACTTGAGTCAACCTGGCAGGTGTCAAAGCTGATTGCACTTTGCAACACAACTTTGATGTAATGATGTATATTGATCTTAATTATCACAGAGGCTGCTTACATTGCTATAACAGCTGTTTGGGGTGAATTTCCTTTGAAAGTTCTACTAATAATGTACCTTTAATAAATTTAAATTAAAGATTTTTTTTTTTAAGTTATTTACATTTAAGGGTTTTCTAAATTATGATGTAGGCCCATGCATCTAAGCTGTAAAACAAATGCCATTTGGGTTATTTCTTAAATTTCAACTACTATTATGGAGTAATTGGAGTTTGTTCTAAACTAAAAGGCCAATTTATGCTAAGACTTCATTCCTGCAAACAGCTATACACATCACCATTCACCAATGGAAATTTGCTCTTGATCAATACAGTTGTGCTTGAAAATTAGTGAACCCATAGAGATTTACCATTGAAGACAATGATAAAGTTGTCTCACCGTACTGGCCATAACATAGAAGATATTGCACAAATTATTGAACCAATGACTGTATTATACCATTGAGGTTTCCCACTACATGTACCAGCCTGGCCATTGGATTTGTATCAGGGGTCTTTGCGTTAGATAGGGGTTATAATTGTGCAAAAGTAAGTGAACCCCAAGCGTAATGTTAAAAGATAGGATCAGAGGGTTCATTTACTTTTGCTCAATTTTAACCCCTATCTAACGCAAAGACCCCTGATACAAATCCAATGGCCAGGCTGGTACATGTAGTGGGAAACCTCAATGGTATAATACAGTCATTGGTTCAATAATTTGTGCAATATCTTCTATGTTATGGCCAGTACGGTGAGACAACTTTATCATTGTCTTCAATGGTAAATCTCTATGGGTTCACTAATTTTCAAGCACAACTGTAGATCTATAAGAACCGAAATGTATACATTCTGAATAATTGTAGGCCTACCCAAGATTGGATATCTCTGGCATGGATTGATGGACGCAAGGCTTCACACCTTGTATTCATGCACTTACCTTACCTTCCCTTTTGGTAGGCTAATTAGGACGGGGAGGACACATCAATGAGCTGAAGGATGATTGAAATTGTAGTCCAACAAATATGCCAGGTGACCTGGAGCTGGCGAGAATGGGAATTGAACCCAAGACCCAGTGACTGCAAGCCCAGTGCACCACCAACTGATCTAACCCTCCCCCCCCCCTCTCTTAGGAGTCTCTGGGAACTCTCTTGTGAAATAATACAACTTCTTGAAAAATTCTCCTTAAAAGTGAAATTCGTCTGCAAGCCACCCTTAGCCGATAGCCAGCTGATTGATTTAGCAGCCAGCCTCAGCTGATTCCACAGTGGCTTAGCCAGTAGCAGTGCATTTTTACCTTCAGCGAACGAAGTTCGAAGAAGGTATTGTAATCACATGGGTAAAATTGCTGTCCGTCCGCCGGGCGGGCGGGCGGGCGGGTGGTCGGTCGGGCGGCGGGCGGATAGATCGTTTCCGGCCCGGCACTCGGCCTCTATTGAATGTATGAGGATGAAATTTGGTACACATCTAGCCTGTATGGTCTAGTTGTGCCTTTTGATGGTCTGATAAATAGGGCTCTCACGATTAACCGATTAATCGCCGCCGATTCGATTTTAGTTAAAAATCGATTCCAGTTTGCAAAATCGATTAATCTGTTATTTGTATATTTGTACCTTGAAGACACTGTATGGCTTTAAATTCCCAGGTGTTAAGAGTAGATTGCAACTGGATTGGTCAAGTGGATTGGCTAATTGGATTGACAATACCTGATTGAAGGTAATTAGTGAGAATGAAGTGCCAAGTCTTAATTGCCATTGACATTTTCAATGGAATATCACAGGCTCTCAGCTCTTCTGTAAGACAATCATGCAAAATTGAACAGAACTTTACCTACTATTTAGAATGGCGGGAAAACGGCGATTAATCGATTACGATTCGATTTTAGGCTATAGATTAATCGATTTTAATATTCTGTAATCGTGATAGCCCTACTGATAAATAGATCTTAAATACTTTTTGAAATAATTAACAAAATATAAAAATAATTTTTTTTTCGTTTCCGGGCCAAGGCTTGGTCACTATTGCATGTGCGTGGATGAAATTTGGTACACACGTGGCCTATATGGTCTAGTTGTGCCTTTTGATGGTCTCATTGACAGATATTCTATACTTTCTGAAAAAATGAGAAAATATATAAAAACATATTTTTTTTGTTTTTTGGGCTAAGACTCGCTCACTATTGCATGTACATGGATAAACTTTGGTACACATATGGTCAATATGGTCTAGTTGTGCCTTTTGAAAGGTCTGATGGAAAATATTATATACTTTTTCAAATATTGAAAAAAACATAAAAATTATTATTTTTGTTTCTGGCCCAACATCCAGTCACTATTCCATATACATGGATAAAGTTTGGTACACATATGGCTTGTATGGTCTAGTTGTGCCTTTTCATGGTCTGAAAGATGGCTATTCTATAGTTTTTGTAATATTGAGACAAAATAATTTAAAAAAACTTTTTTTTTTGGAGCCAAAACTTCCCCACTATTGCATATACAGTAATGCATTTTTCTAGACAAATCACCTATGCAATTAATTTAGCAGTGCTTTTTGATGCGTATAACACTTTATGAATCATTGGAAAAATAGAGATAATGGAAGGCTACTACTCGACCGCTATTGCATACTTATAAGCAATTTCGTAAACGCATCAATTTTATGATATTATTGTAATCTTCTAAAGGTGTTATTCGCTGAAGGTTTGCTGCTGCGCAGCCTATGTTTTAACTTAGTAACTGGGACCCCAAATGGTCTCCCAGTGGACAGATTTGGTCTCCCAGTTATTGTTAAAATGGTGTCACTGGAAGACCAACTTTTTTCAGAGACCCTCATTAATTGCAAATTTGGTTTTCTTCACTTGAAGTTCTTGGCTGCACTTAACTTGAGTCTTCTTTGATTCTTCATGATAGATTTTTGCATATAAACATTTCATCTTTCTGTTTTTTAATTTTCATAAATGAAACATTTTTCACACTCATTTATATTCAAATTGGCCTAACTGCTAAGTAAATTAGCAATCATCTCAAGTTCTCAATAGTCAAACTTCTCTTTGGAAGCCTATATATAAATAAATCTTATGGATGACTAATTGATCCACTGTATAAATGTCGCGCATCGCAGTGGTACGGATAATGGTTTAACGTTTTTCCATTGGTCCCCCAGTCAAAAATCCTTAAAAAATGCTCTGGCCAGTAGCCAGCTGATATTTTGGTCAGCCAGCCATCTTTTCTCACAGTAGCTGGTGCAAAGGTCTACTCATGAGAATGGTTCAGTCTCTATGAGATTGCTGTACTTTTTTTTGGGCGATGCAAGCATTGCATGGCAATCTCAAGGAATTTGTCAAATGAGCAGAAGTGCCATGCTAATTAGCCCTCAACTGGCAGAGTGAACTTGGGGGAAAAATCATTATAGGTGAAAGAAAACAAGACAGTTGTAGATAGATAGATAGAATGGACGAATAGAGTGGATAGATAGATGGAGATATTACATTGATGGAAAGATAGCTGTGCGGATGGATAAATATCAATATCTTTATATATTATTTATTTAGGCATTCAGTTTCACATATTTTTCACCAGTCCCTCCTGGCTGGTGAGTGCCCCTGGACTCTGCATTCAAAATTTTTCAATTATTAAGCTTTAGAATTACGTAGATCTACTTTTCATTTTGAAAAATAAAAGAACATGTCTCTCATTTCAGTCATAGTTCTATTTGATGAAATTCAGTAAATAACAAAAAGATTTCATTACGCCCTATCACTAGATTGATTTCACTCAATCAGCTGGGTGGCTGAGTGCTTAAGGTGACCATCTGCTCCGCTAAAGGTCTTTGCCAATTTGCCTGTATGGTTTTGAAAACCGGTCAGGGAACGAACAATTTTCAGTGAACCTTCATAGCTCTTCATGAGCAAAATCCCTGTTGGATGTCCTTTCAAATGAGACGTTGAATTGGCGACCGCTAGCTTGTGGCCGTATTTATGTTCAACAGTATGTCGGGCAAGTAAAGATTGCTCATATGCTGAGAACTCCTTCTTCCTCTCCCTTCTCATTAATCAACCCTCGTGAGCGCCCACAACTGGGCGTAGAGGGCTGCACTTACCATATCTATCTTAGTATCTATCAATTCTACGCTTCCCTCAAATTGCCCCAACGCAATCCAGCTAGTCCCCAGGCACTGAATCCATGGATTCTTGTTTGGTTAATTTGGTCACATTACATGTACAATTATATATATTTTTTTTTATATCTTGAATGGGCCCCCCTGAGAGGATGGGCCCGTGGCAGCTACCACTCTGCCACATAGGCCAGTCCGCCCCTGGCCGGGGCCAACCCAACTATCCAGCTCTGGAGGTGCACATTCCATGTGCTTTTCTAGTTAATTACCCGTTTAATTTCGCAGATTTAATTGCAGATCTTTATGTGTCATATAATAACAAAATATAATCACAGGGTATAATGAAGAAAGCTCTGAGCAGCTAAGTATGTCTCTGAGAAGGTACTATTACTCTGGTCACAGTCAGGTGCTTCGTTAATTTATTTCTTGATGCCTTGCAGCCTGGGACCTAGCTCAGGGGTAGGGCACTGGAGTGCTACCCTCTGGGTCCCAGGTTCAATTCCTAGTCCGGGGAACCATTGTTTGACAGATTCTTCATTCTGTGCCAACTGGGTCTAGCGGTAGCATACTGGGGTTCGAATCAAACTCTAATGCTGGGTCACCTGGGCCTATGTTGGACTGCTGATTCAATCATCCTTCAACTCATTGCCGTGTCCTTCTCCTGTCCTATTTAGCCTACCAAGTGCATAAATACAGTACGTAAAGCCCCAATCATCCATCACTCATCCTGTGCTCGATCATTTTCATGGTCCCTGCATCAGTGGCAAAAATACAGGACATAAAGCCCTATGTTCCACCCTAACTCATTTGTTCCTTTTATTTTGCAGAACGGCTGGAGTGGACTCCACCTAGGATGCTGGAACGGAAGTAGGGATGTAGTCGCAACTCTAATCCAACATGGCGCCCAGGTGGACGACAGCGGGCCTCATGGCTCCTCGGCGCTCGCTCTTGCCGTCCAAAAAGGAAACGCGAACATTTGCAAACTGTTGTTACAAGATCAAAAGTGTGACGTGAACCACAGCGCTGACCTTGGTCAAAATCACAAGGTCACGCCGCTACATCTAGCAGTCCAGCACGGCCACCTGGATGTGGTGAAATTACTGCTACTGCACGGCGCCACCGTCAATGCTCAGATGACTGTGCGAGGTATAAAGGGTGTTACCCCCTTACATCTCGCTGTGGAGTCCAACCACATGGATATTCTTGATGTTCTCATTGAAGCCGGTTGTGATGTGAATCAACAGACGGAATCGGAAGCCGACACAAATTGTTGATTGACGAAAAAATACTAAAGGAACTGTTAAATTTGAGTATTTTGATCATGGATTATGAAGATTTTATTTGTCACGGTTACGTATCTCATGCTTGCCATTAATGTATTAATTAACTTTATTCCATTTGTAACGTTTTTGTTGTACCAAAGACCTCATATTTTGGTAAGAAATCTCACTCAATCTTTTTGAGCGATCGCTGAGTTCTCTGTAACAGCAGCAGCATGCAAGGAAAATAACTTGTTTGTAGTGTCGTTTCAATTTTATGCTCTAAAATTGCTCTTTATAAGAAGTGGCGCTAATAGAGCGGCAATGAGAACCGGATCATATTGACCTTCAGAATGTGAAGTCAAACTAGTTATTGATCTAGGTTTCAAACACAGAAATCAGTGTTGGAGTGACTGGCAGGGAACAACGTGATCACATCCGTATGTGGCACATTTTGAACTTGACAAACTCATATACAAAGGCTATGTACTGAAGTTACATGTCTTACCACTTTGTGAGGTCTTTGGTTGTATTTATGATTCAGCTGTGTCATGCAAAAATATCCAAATTCCTTTTAATTAGCTCTGCTACGAGAGTAGCATAGCTTTTGTTGATCCTGGCTGCCCCAGATGCGTGTCCCGTGTCAGCATGCACTTAAGACTAGTACCAAAGCCGCCGCTAGCGCCCGGGGGGGGTACTCACTCTATAAGGGTGTATATAGAGGCGCCGCTGGATGGTAATGGTTTTTTGGCCTTCTTGGATTAAAATGGTTTTGGTTTTTTGACAATTCTGATTAATTTGGTTCTGGTTTTCGCAACCCCAACATGTTTGGTACCGTTAGAATCGGCTTCAAAAGAGGATTAAAATGGTTTAAAAACCATGAAGATTAAATTGGTTTGCAAAAAATTTTAGTGAAGGATTAAAATGGTTTGTGGTTTTGGCGCAGTTTCCGGATTAAAATGGTTCTGGTTTTCAAAATTGCCGTGGCGCATCCGTATGCAAAAGTCTGCGAAGTACCCCCCCCGGGCGCTAGCGGCGCTGCGGTCCATTTCGCGCCGTCACATGTAGGCCTATCATGTTCACATTAGGCGCTCGCCCGGTCGCCAAATACGACCACAAAAGGGCCTGGGCGAGTAGGACTTTGCCTGCAGTGGTCCAGACTGGCGAGTAGGCTACTGGCAGGCTTCTGCATGGCCTATTATCGCCCGCATCTACTAGTGTCACTCTGAGTTACTTTCCCTGAGTGACTGGTGTCAATGCGTAATTGAAGTGCATAGACAGAGAGCAATTAGCAGGCTTTTTGAAGTCATGACTCATGGTAAATATGATGGCAATCCAATCATATTGATTGCACTTCAGACTGATCCAGCTTTTTTGATACCTTCTAGAGACCAGGGTTCATTCAATCAACTTGAGTCAATTGCTATTGAAGTCACCTGTCAAAGTGCTCAGACAGTAACACAGTTCTGCTGAACTGCTGAAGTTAGTGCAATTCAGCTGAATTGTATATCACTAAAAACAATGCAAGGTTGCTCTTTGTAAATAAATGATAAAACACTCCAGTTGTTATATATAGCACACATATTCAATTGTAAAAGATGATTTTTTATCCAAAAAGTATCCAAAAGATCTTTCACTGTATCAACTGCTTTAATTTAGAATAAATTATGGAGTCATGAGTTACCCCTGTGTAAAAAAAAACAACTTTAGCAAGTGACTTCGATTTTTCAATTTTTACTAACAAATTTATAGTCATGCACTAATGGTGATACAAGCAAAGCTCTAATATTCACAAGAAAGCTCTGGTGGTTCTGACATTCTGAACTAAGTTTTAATGTACAGCCAATCGCAGGTCAAAGCCTGATCTGGAGTGTACTTGTCACCAGTACATTCAAAGGTACCATGCTCAAGCTGGGCCTGCACACTTCATCTGGACAGAAAATCTACAGGTCATTTTTGGAATCTACCAATATCAGTTGTAGAAGTGCAAAGGTGACATTGATTTTGTAAGAACTTATCTTTCAAAAATGACCATTTTCTGTCCAGAAGAAGTTAGCAGGTTCAGTCAAGAGTCCTGTCAACAGGCTATGAGTGGCTGTAACTCACTAGACATTGTTTTCTATATCTTTGCTCAATCTAACTTAAATTGTAAAAAAAAAACATACAAAACAAAGTGGCAAAAAATTGACATATTTAGAAGTAGTCTTTTTTTTGTGGAAATTATAAGGTTTAGTACCAGGCACGATGGGCAAGTGTGAAGAGTATCCGGGCAAATAAATTTTTAGTATAACTTGCCCTGAGCACAAATTATTAAAAAAGTAAATTTCAAGGCCTATATATTAATATCTTTATTTGACAATAAAAAAATCTGAATCTGAAAATATGGTCATGATAGATAGATAGATAGATAGATAGATAGATAGATAGATAGATAGATAGATAGATAGATAGATGGATGGATGGATGGATGGATGGATAGATAGATAGATAGATAGATAGATAGATAGATAGATAGATAGATAGATAGATAGATAGATAGATAGATAGATAGATAGATAGATAGATAGGCATAATGGAAATGGGTGGATAAACAATTATGTGAAGAAATGGATGAATAGAAATTGATTGATTGACATGTTCATGGATGGGTAGAAAGGCAATCAGTGGAAAGAATTGGAAAGACAGAAGTGCAAGTGAGTGGATAGAGTTACATTGATAGGAATGGCTTGGAAGGGATGCATAGAATTGGGCAGATAGAAATTGGTGACTGGAAAAGGGATATATAGAAATGAGTAGATAGAATTTTGTGGATAGAAATTAATGGATAGAAAAGGCTGGATACTAGTGACTGGGTGGAAAAGGATAAAATAAAAGGATGAATGGATAGAAATGGATGGGTTGAAATGTGACTTAGAGCCTTAGAGGTTAGAAATGGCTAAAGTGGGGTAGATAGAAATTGCCATAGAAATCCACTGCCAGAAAGGTATAGAACATACAATGGGTGGTTAGACAAGAGAATGATTGGATAGAATTGGATGGATAGAAATGGCCAGAAATTGATGCACAAAATGGATAGAAGTGAGTCAATAGAATTGGTAGCTAGAAATGGGTGGATAGAAATGGATGGATAGAAAGAAATAGAAATTGGTTAGGTGAATAACAATGGATAGATATAAGTGCATAGAATTGGTTGGTCAAAATGGACGACAGAAATGGATGGACAGAAAAGAATAGAAATCAGCTGGAGATGGGTGGATAGAAGCAAGTGAATAGAATTGGTTGGTCGAAATGGGAAACAGAAATGGATGCATAGAAAGGAATAGATATGATTGATAGAACTGGATGTTGTGTGTGGCAATGCTATAAGGGGGGGGGGGAGAGGAGGCATGTGCCACACACTTTAACCCTGCATAAATACCAGGTGCCCCATTCTTCCCCCCCCCCCGCAACTTTAAATGTGATGTCATGCACTGGTAGCAGAGCTATGTTTGTGCATCTCATGCACTCCATTCTAGTTTATGCATATTAAGTCGAACTTATGAATTTATTATACCTTGTGAGGTCAGATTTACAAGTTAATTTTTCATGCGAAAACTAAAATGTGTTTACTAACCTGTGTTATACTTAGAAGCATTAAATGATTTGTGTACTGAAAATTTTTTATTTTATTATGAAAATTTCAAGTGTAAAATATTCTGATTCACAACATACATGAACAATAGTGCAATATATTGCTTTTTGTTGGTTCAAAACTATCTATGTGACATAATTTTCATGTTTAGTCTAAAAATAGAGTATAATAGCCAAAATGTTCAGATGTACTTGAGTGCATAAAAATGCTTTTGAAGTGTGACCTATGTTAAAATTACGTGCAGCAATTAAGCATTATATCAAAGGCAGCAAATTGTTGTTTTTTCGTTTGTGATGTATGTGACATGCATGATTGTAACAAGGTTTGTAATTTACGAAAAGTGTTATGAATACCATATTTACTTGAAGTTGGGCCTCTAGGAGTCCATCTTCAACAATCAAAATTGTGAGTGGTAATCAGTATCATTGACTATATGGTTAGACTCCTATTAAGTGTATAAGGTCCATAGGCGTACCAGAGAGGGGGGCAGGGGCAGCAGTCCACCAAGAAGTTTTAGAAACGCTTACATTCTAGCAAAAAAATTTGCGCAGATGATCAAATGAGTTATTATTGTAAAGATAAAGGTTTCCAAATGATCTTTAAAGCCAAGCAGCTGCTCTCATCTTTGATCAAGAGACATATATATTACAATTTTGACAGTAAACATTGGAAGAATTTTATAAACAAATTTATGGTTATTTAAGGTAATCCGCAGCATTAAATTTTAATACGGAGACTTAATTTAATATATATTTTTACCATGTCATAGATGAATGGATAATTGGGGTTTTACCTCCTGTATTTATGCGCTATGGTAGGCTAAATAAGAACAAGAGGATGAGTGGGTGACACACCAATGTGGTGAAGGATGATTGTTCAAAACGGCTGTCCAACATAGGTCCAGTTGACCCGGCGAAAGCTGGAATCAAACCTTGGACCCAACGATTGGAAGTCTGCAGAAGCCAGAGCTGTTCCAACTGAGCTATAGGCCTAATCCCCTTTCCAATATTTGCCATGTGGACCCCTATTTACACTTCAGATAGATATTTCTTTGAAATTGTGTCGTGAAGGGCCCTGTTCAACTTCAAGTAAATATGGTATTGAAGCAAAATTAATGTTATTTGCAAAATGTGACAGAACTTGTGGGAAGTCTGGGTGATGTTGTTGTTTGTGTTTTATGCCTCTGCAGCACCTTAGTGGGCTATATTGAGGCAGGCGATCGCCGTATGATGATGAGATGAGAAGACTGTGAGTCTGGCACATGCCCTATTAATTCAGGGATGCCCAGGGTCTTTCAGTTGCCCCAGCATAGAACACTGGATACAACCCGCCTCCATTTAATGTCCCATGGGCTCGGACTAAAGTGAGTTCCCGGGGTGAGAATTCTGCGTGATGATGATCAAATGTACTGCTCAGTGTTAGATGGATCTAAATTGTAGTTCTGGCTTGAAATAGCACAAAAATGGGGGAAAAAATATTCAGGCAAAAAAAAATCTAAAGAGACAGTCTTTGTTTGAAGTCTATTTGGTATTTTTCAGACTGTTTGCAATTGAAATAAAATTGCTTTAAAATTGCAAAGCATGGACTATGTTAAATGTGGGCTTTTGAAAATCCCAATGAAAAACTATGAGGGTATTATTAGCAGTTGTTAAAAAGTACCAGTCTGGAATATATACAAAATTTGACCCACATCCTATGAAATAGCACGAGTTAAATGATCATTTGAGCTACATTTGGGTTGCTGAATAAAATGAGCTGTTACATAAATTTTTGGGATTTTTTTTTCTGTGAAATGACTGTTTTATTGAAAAGAAATTAAAAGAATGTGTTAGAGACAACGTAATGATATTTACTTTGATGTATATGTTATTTTATAGCATTTTTGCAATTGTTTGTAAAGTTTGTAAAAGTTTTTGTACATGTTTGACATGATTTAAAGATTATTTTTATTCAAGTTCTGTTTGATGATATATACCTTTATGTGGTATTAAATTTTAATAGAGTACACTTATTTGAAGGGTTTGCTTCCTTATTTAACTGTAAAATCACTTCGATTTGCATGCATGGGAATTTTATATTTCTCAAAATTAACATGTTTGGATCCATTTTGTTGAAATGCTCAATCCTTCCACTTGAAATCACGATGACTGAATTTTAACGTCACGCTTCAGAGACTGTATTTTTTCTGCCATTATGCCTTTTTAAAAGCCACGCATGAGTCGATTCCTGTGATAGTTAAATATTTTATAAATCACAAGGTTATGGGAAAAGCATGACCTCTGTCTTAAAGAGAATGACTCTTCATTTTATAATATGATGATTATATGAGTTAGGTGTGTGACGCAGAAAGAGTTCTTTTATCAAATACTCGCCCTGTAACATCTTAAGTATTCTTCACCCAGAGATTTCTGCAGAACTTTGACATCTCCGCAGAACTACCTTGATTTGGGGTCATTAAGAATGTCATTTTTGATTCAGTCAGTAACATTTCACACGTACCACACATAGAAAAGTTCACAAAAGGAATTTTGAGTTGAATATGAAATGGCTGTGTCCATATTTTCTTTTATCTATTTTTGAAAAACTTTGTGAAAAAAAAAATAGAAAATTTTATGGGATGGATCGAATGACAGAGCTCTGTGAATAAACAACTCTGAAGCTCTGGATGGGGTTTTGTGTCCCCCTGTCCCTTGGCCATTTTAATTTTGAGTTCCCTGTCCCTTTGCAATTTTACTAATGGTACTTTTGAATTCCCTGTCCCTCAGCGCTGAATGGAGTTTTATGTCCCCCTGTACCTTGGCAATTTTACTTTAGAATTCCGTGTCCCTTGATCATTTTACTTTTGAGTTCCCTGTCCCCCATATCCCCCCATCCAGAGCCTCAACTCTGGTTGCATCATGGTCATGTATAGGCCCTATGATATTGTGTGTAAATATGGTTTCATCCTACATAGTAATTTAGTAATGTTGAGGAGGTACTATGAATTGCTATGGTTAAGCAAGCATTTAGAAGTCTTTGTAATGGTTCCTTGGATAAAAAAATTGGTTCATTTATGCTGACAAGATTATTTTAATTTTTACTGGCATGATTAAAGATAGAAAGCTTCCGTCAACTTACTGAACAGAGCTTTATTTGGTCTGAAAGATTTTTTAAGTATCAAAAAAGAATTCAAAGCTATGAAAAAGCAGGCCTGCTGTAGATCTAGCCTGCTGTAGGTCTAGGCCTGCTGTTATTCAACTAATTAAAATATATAGAATATAAATTGCTACAAAACTTTTTATGCATAGTATAAAATCAGCTGAAAGAAAATGTTTAATTAGTGATTGGTATCACATGAATAGGGCCTATTTTTTTTTATACAATATCCAGGAAAAAGTGATTAAAAAAGTATGAACATCTTTAACTCTAGGGGCGCCACTTGTTAATAAATTTTTAGGGCGCCCTCTGTCGATAATTTTTTGGAAATAAGCGACTTCACATTTGTCGCTGCGCACGCGCGAGCGCCGTGCATTGTGGGCCAGGTCAAAGGTCAATGCCACCTGGCAGGACGCAACCTGCTGGGAGAGTCCCATGCCTGCAGAAAACAGGAAGTAGAATTTTACCGAGTGGATCGCTCGTGAATTCTTGGGCGAACTACTTTGTCAACAAACTGCTGTTTACAGAATAAAAAACGCTAGTTACTTCATTAAATCTATGCCGATATATCATGCTTATGAAAAAATTAATTAATAAATGTTTTCCAGTGGTATGTATGCTAGTTGAAACAATTTCGGCGTAAATACACAGATTAGCTGTGGTGTGCTACGTTTTTTGTGTAAACAACATGGCGTCGGTTGTGCAAAATAAAATCCCATTTGAAACAGCACTGCAGGCGGCTGTTGAGGGCAATGGCATTGATTTTTCTCTAAAGCCTCAGCAAGAAGAAGTCCTTAGGACCATGTATTTGGGATGTGACGTGTTGGCAGTGTTGCCTACTGGCTTTGGCAAAAGCCTTATATTTCAACTGTTACCCCGATTGCTTAGTGCCAACTCAGACAGACCAGGCATAATTTTGGTGGTTAGCCCCTTAAATGCCATAATCACAGATCAGATGCTTCATGTTCGGCAACAAGGTTTGAGAGCAGGATGTTTAAGCGTGTCAGGGTTACTGCTGGAGGGGGTGGACATGGCAGAAGAGGAGGAGGAAAGCGAGTTAGAAATTGGAATTGAGTTAGAAGAAACAGAGAATTTAATAGAACTTAAGAATGGGGCCTTTGACTTGGTGTTTGCGCACCCAGAGGCATTGCTATCAAGCAAGACAGGAAGAGACCTCATGCGTTCCCACATTTACAAGGAAAATGTTAAGGCAGTGGTCATAGATGAGGCCCACTGTGTCACTGACTGGTAAATATTTATAACTGACCCTTATAATTTTTATCTATTATCTAGATTTGTTGCTAATTTTCAATATTGCTGATACATATATATATAGGGTTTATATCTTATTTGCCTCTTAACTTCTGATCAGTAATATCCTTTCCAACACATGCATAGGCACTCATCTGTGAGGAGTGGCTGTGTGGGGCTGGCCATTGGGCAATTCCTCCGTTCCCTCATGCCTAAATTTAACATGGGAAAGATATGAGCAGAGAAACCATGCCAGAATTCACTTATTAATGAAAGTGTAGTCTGTGCGATAGAATTATGAGACCAAAAATTATTTATCACCAGATTCACTACATTGCAACCCATCTTAGGTCTGTCAAATTTAGTGCAGGCTACTTTAAAAGAAAATCCATTGGACATGACATAGCCCAGATTGATTCCAAGAATGTTAGAACGTCATCTGCACATATGAAATGCAACCTTTAGCCAATAAGGTCAAGCATTCTTTTAATCGAATTAAAATTACAAATACAATCTTTCCTACCTTTTTTCATGGTAAGCTAAATAATTTTTAATCAAAACTAAGAAACAAGGAAATCAAATAATGAGCTTTTCATTCAACATTTTATTTTAAGCTTTTCATTGTTTTATTGGTATATAAACATGATATTTACAATTTTCGAAACATGATATGTGCACAGAAAGAAATCCAGTGATACAATAGGCCTAGTTAATGTAGCATGGGCATTAGTGTGAACATCAAGATTACAATTCAAGATTAAAATTCATAGTAATCTGATCAGGCGATAAACCTGCCTGAAAAACAATTAAGTTTAATTAAATATTTTAATTTCACAATAATACAAAACTTTGTCAAATTATCTATTAAATCTGACATACTATACTCCTGTCTTAATTACTTACCAAAAACATTAATACAAAGATTTACTCCTGCAGCAGTATTTGCAATTAATAAGCAGGCCAGTTTTAACATTTGCCACCTAAGTCAAGATGCTTCAGAGACTCTGATGCCGTTCAAACATGTTTTAAACACAATTTTACATACAGGCTGCCATTATCTTGACCATTTTAAAAATCGAATAAAAGTTGCCTTTCTATACTGTCGTACAATTGATCAATATCATACAATGTAACACACAAGATGAAGATTCATGAAGCTCTCTAAAAAAGTTCCCCCATTTGTATTACAACATATATTTGTAAATGTTATATGAAATTAATTTAACTTAATTCGGGTACAAATCACTCTCTGTTCTATTGCTATACATACATCTGAGATTCCTTAAACCCAAAAAAAATTTCAAAAACTTTTGGAACGCCTCTCATATCTTCACTGCTTACAGCATTGGCATGTTTTTTTGGTTATCAACATAATACTTATAAATTGTTACAATACACGGTTCTACGGTTCCGGCGCCATCTTGGCCTCATTCTGGATGTTCGGGTAAACAAACGCACGTGGCCTGCAGCACAAGCTGTGGAGACACACTGCAGCATGGCAGTTTCGTCTTTGGGGGGCTAGAATCGTCGTAAATTAACGTTTTTGAACCCGGAAAAAAATACCTGGGTGAGGAATGAGGGCAGGATGGTCCGCCAGCACTGTTTTTGATGTGATTCCAGTGTCATTTTCCTCATAAAACCCCCGCGAATACGGCGATTCTGTCCCTGTCACAGCCAAACTGCATTTTCCCAGCAGGTTGTCTTCTTCTTCTTTATTGGTTTTCCCTCAGCTCACGTAGAGGGAGGGATGGGCCACTGTCCTGGACTGGCCCTTCTGTAATGATAATACCAGCAGGTTGTGTGAACTTGTGTCACAGCATGCGGACCTCCTAAAATACCTGCATGAGTCTGTTTCAGCAAGTATTCAAGCCTGCTGTAAATACAGATAGACAATGTAAATTCAATGCTGAGTGCATGGTGATATCAGACAGCTGAGTGTGCATTCAAAGTGCAATTCAGTACAAGGACATGAAACTTATAAATTTCACTTTTTAGGTCCAATACTAGAATATTGACCCAGAATATTATAATAAGAATATAACTTGAGTTCTTGTCAGGTTATTTAATTAAATGGCAATTCTGAAGGTTGGATTTGCTCAATTGATCAAATAAAATCCCAGCCTTTCTCAAATTTTGTAATTCACACTCCCAGTAAAATTATCTCTTCTGGTTCAAAGCAGCATCATTGTGTTACCTTAAATTCCAAATAATAAATTTGACCATTTTTTGTTTGATTTTATATTTTCAATACATCTGCAGATGAACATGACTTGTGTATAATATTATACGGGAAGTGTAGGCCTACCTATATTGGACCACCTATAGATAACTTCATTGCCCTATTCTCACACAAGAAAATACCTGAGAGATAGATTAATTGGCCCCCTATTAGCAGGATGGGATCCAGAAAATTCCGTTGGGTGGGTCTATCGCGCTATCGCGACATAACGCGACTGCGCGCTGATAAAATTAACATGTAAAAATATATAAATTTTGGTCTGGTGGGGGGGGGGGGATGCATCCCCCCATCCCCCCCCCCCTGCGTCCGTCCCTGCCTATTGGACCTGTAGTTCAATATTGGGACAACTTGTACTAGTGGTCCAATATGGGGACCAGCGCAGGGTTGGCAAAGAGGCAGCCGTAAATAGTTGTGTAAAAACCGCCTTTAACTGTCCTAAATGCCTTTTACTCCAAATCAGCCTTAATTTGGTCTGTCCAAAAGCCCAAAAGTAGGAGAATATACCTTGCAATGATTGAAAACCAGATTATTTGTCGGTAGAAATATTATGAATCAATACTGCATGTAAGTTTGGCAGGGGCGTAATTTTCAATGGAAGTGTGGGGGGGACACGGCGGTCGGAATTGGCTGACGGATCTGCGAATAACGAAGTCAGTCAGTCTTTTTTACAATCTTGAATTCTTAACTTTTATGGTAACCTGCCGAAGCAGAAAGGTTGCATGGGGACATGTCTATTATAAAGCGCCCTACCAAATTGAGCCCAAGTGCCATTACCACAACAGCGACTACACATTTTGTTTTGCACAAAAAAGTGGGGGGGACATTTCATATTTTGTCCCCCAGGGTCAAAAATGTCCCCCACCAAACTACGCCCATGAAGTTTGGCATCAATTAACAAATAGGAATATCTTCAATTTTTTGTTAAATTTAGACATTATAAAGCTAAAATTGGGATTTTGAGCTAAATTTGGTGGGGTTTAAGGCAGTTTACGGCAGAAAAGTGCCTAAAACTAGTTTTCGGCAAGGCGGTGTTTACCGGTAAAAACCGCCCAGTAAAAACCACCTTGCCGTAGACTTGCCAACCCTGGGACCAGGTGATCCAATATATATACAGGGACTCATATATAGTCCAATATATAGCTTCTCTTGCATCGCAGCTGTTGTCATAATGTCATAATGTAACTGCTTGCCGCTCCAGCAACCCCTGCCAGCCGGCTGGAATGGCTGTTGTTACACTCTGGAACTATTCGGCACTTGTAGGCCTACTTAACTTTAACTCAGAGAGGGGAGGCAAGAGCAATTAAAGAAAGCAACAGCTGCATTGTAGGCAAATAGGCTAGGGAAGACTCAAGGGGGAGTAAAATTGGGAGAAAAGACAAAGGGAGAAGACAGAGAGGCACAGGTGGCGGAACGCTTCGAAAAGTGGGGGGGGGGGGCTCCGGGGCATCTTGTCTATACGGTATATTTCAAGGAGAAAAAGGGGCATTTTATGTATTTTTGTGCCCCCCACCTCCGCCGCCCCTGCAGAGAGGGATGAAGCATTGAGGGAGAAGGCAAGAGCAGTCCAACGAGCCAAGAGCTATACACACTGCAGGAAGGAGACAAGGAGGAGGAGTCAGGTTGGGAGAAAGCAGAGAGGGAGGAGAGAGAGAGAGGAGATGCAGTAGCAATCCAAGGAGCCAAGAGCTACACTGTAGGAGGAGACAGGAGCTAGAGAGGAGTCAGAATAGGAAAGAGCACAGAGGGAGGAGGCAGAGAGTGAGGAGACAGAGGGAGGAAGCGTACTGGGAAGAGGCAGAGAGAGCAGAGGAGAATCGAACCAAGAACTACACTGCAGGACTGCCAAGAGAAGAAAAACGCTAAGGGGTCGGAATGGGCGAAAGCAGAGAGGGAGGACATGAAAGGAGGAGAGAGGAAGGAGGTGGAGATGGATGGTTGGATGATTGGGGCTTTACATTTTTGTATTTATGCACTTGGTAGGCTAATTAGGACAGAAAGACGACACGGCAATGAGGCGAAGGATGATTGAAACAGCCGTCCAACGTAGACCCAGGTGACGCGGCAAGAGCTGGATTCGAACCCTGGACCCAGCGATTGGCCGCCCAGCATGCTACCACTAGACCAACCCTCCCCTTGGGAAAGGTGGAGAGGTTGGAGGCAGAGAGGGAGCAGACAAGAGAGAAAGGAGATAGAGAGGGAGGAGGCGGAGAGGGAGAAGGCAGAGAGGGAGAAGGCAGAGAGGGAGGAGGCAGAGAGAGAGAAGGCAGAGAGGGAGGAGGCAGAGAGGGAGGAGGCGGAGAGGGAGAAGGCAGAGAGGGAGGAGGCAGAGAGGGAGGAGGCAGAGAGGGAGGAGGCAGAGAGGGAGGAGGCAGAGAGGGAGGAGGCAGAGAGGGAGGAGACAGAGAGAGAGGAGACAGAGAGGGAGGATGCCGCAGTTATTAAGGAGACAAGAGCCATTGGAGAAGGTAAGAGCAATTGAGGAGGCAGAGCTAGGGAAGAGGCAGAGCTACAGAGGAGGCAGAGTATGAGCTAGGGAGGATGTAGAGTATGAGCTAGGGAGGCGGCAGAGTACGAGCTATTAGAGAGGCAACAATAGCTATATATAGAGATATGGCAGAGAATAAGGAAAAATGCAGCGCGGGAGGAGGCAGATATGGAGGATGCAAGAGCTATGCGGAGACAAGAACCACTGGAGAATGCAAAAGCTGTGGAGAAGACAGAGCTGGGGAGGAGACAGCCGCTATGGAGGAGGTAAGAGCCACAGGGGAAACAGAGCTATGGAGGAGGCATAGCTGGGGAGGAGGCAGAGCTATGGAGGAGGTACGAGCTACAGAGGAGACACAGCTGGGGAGGAGGCAGAGCTATGAAGGAGGCAAGAGCTACCATGGAGACACAGCTATGAAGGAGGCAGAGCTACAGAGGAGGAAGAGCTACAGAGGAGGCGTAGCTGGGGAGGAGGCATGACCGGGCTATGGAAGTGATAGTGCTATGGAGGAGACTAGAGCTGTAGAAGAGGCAAAGCTGGGGAGGAGGAATGGAGAGAAGGCAGAGCTCTGGAGGAAGGCAGAGCAAAAGAGGCAAAGAGCTACAGGGGAGACACTGCTATGGAGAGGGCAGAGCTACAGAAGAGGCATAGCTGGGGAGGAGAAAGAGCTATTATAGCAGGCAGAGCTATGGAAGAGTCAGAGTTATAGAGACAGAGCTATGGATACAGATCTATGGAGGAGGCATGGCCACAGAAAAACACAACTATGGAGGAGTTAGAGCTATGGAGGAGGAAAAAGCTACAGGGAAGACAAAGCTGGGGAGGAGTCATACCTGGGGAGGAGGCAGAGCTATGGAGGAGGCAGAGCTATTGAGGAGGCAGTGCTATAAAGACTGAACTATGGAGGAGACAGAACTATAGAGGAGACAGAGCTATAAAGACAGAGTTATGGAAGAGGCAGAGCTATGGAAGAGGCAGAGCTATGGAGGAGGCAGAGCTATGGAGGAAGCAGAGCTACGGGAAGAGGCACTGCTGGGAGGAGGCATAGCTGGGAAGGAGACAGAGCTATGGAGGAGACAGAGCTATGGAGGAGACAGAGCCATGGAGGAGACAGAGCTATGGAGGAGGCAGAGCTTGGGAGGAGGCAGAGCTAACAAGGAGGCAGAGCTATGGAGGAGACTGAGCTATGGAGGAGGCACATGCTGCTGGGAGGAGGCATAGCTGAGGAGGAGGCAGAGCTATGGAGGAGACAGAGCTATGGATGAGGCAGAGCCATGAAGGAGGCAGAGCTAAGGAGGAGGCACAGCTAGGGAGGAGGCACAGCTAGGGAGCAGACAGAGCTGTAGGAGGAGGCAGAGCTAGGGAGCAGACAGAGCTAGGGAGCAGACAGAGCTAGGGAGCAGACAGAGCTGCAGAGGAGGCAGAGCTAGGGAGCAGACAGAGCTGCAGAGGAGGTAGAGCTAATGAGCAGACACAGCTGCAGAGCTAGGGAGGAGGCAGAGCTGCAGAGGAGGCAGAGCTAGGGAGGAGGCAGAGCTAATGAGTATACAGAGCTGGGTAGCCAGGAAGGAGGCAAATCTATAGAGAGAAGGCAGAGCTAGGGGGAGGCAGACCAAGGGAGCTAGGGAGGAGGTGGAGTATGAGCTGGAGAGGAGGCAGAGCTACGCAGGAGGCAGAGCTAGGGAGGAAGCAGAGCTACTGGGGAGGCAGAGCTGGGGCAGAGCCAGGGAGGAGGCAAAGCTCATATAAGGGAGAAGGCAGAGCAAGGGGGAGGCAGAGCTAAGGAGAGGGCAGAGTATGAGCTAAAGAGGAGGCAGGCAGAGCTACACAGGAGGCAGCGCTTGGGAGGAGGCAGAACTACTGAGGAGGCAGTGCTACCTCTCCTCTTGCCTCTCTGCATTCTCCCTCTCTGCGTTCTCCCTCTCTGCCTCTTCCCTCCTCTCTGTGCTCTCCCATTCTGATTCCTCCCCAGCTCCTGTCTCCTTCCTGTAGTGTAGCTCTTGACTCCTAAGATTTCTCTTGCCTCCTACCTCTCTGCTTTCTCCCATTCTGACTCCTCTCTACCTCTTGTTTCCTTCCCACAGTGCAGTTCTGTTAGGTATATATTACCTTAATCACTGTGGGGTACAACCCTGCAGCAGCCCGGCATACCCTTCTCTCCAAGATAAAGAGTAAAGTGCAGAAAAAAAAGAAAAACAGATTTGTTTGATATAAATTCTTGATGTAGGCTTGAGTAAACATGAAGGAGGACAAAGTCACAAAATTTATGTCTGGTGACACATGATTACATCTTAGGTCACACTTAAAACACTCTTTTTACTGGAAAACATATTATGGGTGACGAGTAATCGGTTTATCCTCGAGTAATGCTTCAACCTAACCATAGTCAGTTCTCCGAGTATCGTTTCAGCCTTACATTTTCCCTCCCTACCTCTCCCTTCTTTGAAGCAGCAAGTAAAGCCAAATCATTATACAACAACCTCTTGGATTTATGTATATCACAAACAGGGTTTTCCAAACTAATTTTCTGAGATAAAACATGCCTATAAAGTGCCCGGAATTCATTTTCACAGCATCTGAAGCTATCTGAAAGTCACCAGCTTTAGGGCTCCTCTGGCAAAAGGCAGAATCCCTACAATGGGTTTCAACTCTTCAGTCCTTGCAACTGAAAGACACCCCAAAATAACATGGCCTATTTCGACCACTGATTTAACAGAGTAATTAATATTGTGTCACCTTAAATGTGAATTTATTAAATTGACCTCATTTTGATTTGATTATTTTCAATAGGCATACAGATGAACATCTTTAAAGAGCTAGCTGTGTATATTGTATAGGGGTTGCGGTCAGAGGCCTATTATGCATTTAATCCAACCCCTGACCCTGGGGGAGAACTATATTTGGATATCCCCTGAAATCCCCAAGGGGTGAAGGCATTTTCAAGCTGGAAATGCACAGGTAATTCCAGGGAAATGCCCCACAGTCTGGGGCCCACAGTTTGGTTTTTAGCAGGTCTGAAAACTGTGACAGTGACAGAATCGCCGTATTCACGGAGGCTTTTATGAGTAAAATACCACTGGAATCACATCAAATGTAGTGCTGGTAGATTATCCTGTCCCCATTCACTACACAGCTATTTTTTTCCCGGGTCAAAAATGTTTATTTTCAGCTATTCTAGCCCCCCAAACCTCTGAAACTTCCTTCGCGCCATTGCTAGCTGTAGCCACGTGCGTTTGTTTACCCGAAGTCTCGTTGTGAGATTTCTAGGTCAAGATGGCGCATGCCCATATATGGCAAACCGTATAATCGTGTATAGCATAACCATATGGTAGCCTTAACAATCATAAAACACCAATATCACACTCTCACATAAATTTACAAATCATATAAAACTTTCAAAAAGATAACAGGACATCTTTATAGAGGGGGCGGGCAGATTGGTGCCATTTTGGCCCCATGGTAAAGTCATTGGGTCCCATGTTCACAATGTTGAGAAATTATTACAATGCATAAAATACTATCCTGGCCTATACACGGCCCAACCATAATTGGGACATTCCCTACAAATTGTGTTATATCACACAATCAAAATGACAAGAGGTTTTAAATTTGGCTATTTTTCATAAATCTTTTAAAAATGCTAACTCCTGAAAGTTTGCACCCTTGGCACCTGTCACTTTCATACATAGGCCAGTCCTCCCCTTAATTGCAAAGCCAGTGCATTAACTGAGTGTGGTACTTTTAACTCACAGGCACTAAATGCAATTAAAATGTACAATATTTGTATTTCATGGAGTTCATGGCATGTATATATTTACAATGTTTCAAGAACAGGAATTTTTTCTGTATGCTGTTCCTTTTTAATAGTTTATTCTGAACTTAATGTCACCATCCTTTCATGTGAAATACTTAAAAATACAATTTTTATTGTTCCTGCAGGGGCTTGGATTTTCGTCTAGATTTCGGTAACTTAGGTGACCTTGGCGCTTACTTCCCTGGCATCCCTTTTTTGGCCTTGACAGCCACTGCACCACCCAAAACTCGACTTGAGATAACAAAGAAACTGAACATGCGCAGTTACACGCTGGTACAGGCTAGTATAGACAGACCCAATATCCATCTGTCAGTTGAAAGAAGACTAAGTAACTTGGACCCATACTTGAGTTACGAGGAAATCATTCAGCCACTAGCCACCCAATTGAAAGCTGAGAAAGAGAAATTCCCGTTAACGATAGTCTATGTGCGCTCCAAATTCTGGTGTGGAGAAGTGTATGAAATGATCAGAGAAATCTTAGGTTCGGAGCAGTACCATACCATCACGGAAAAACCTAATGTTACCCATCGTCTCTTTGCTCAGTATCACGCCAAGACAACTACTGAAACTCAACAAGCAATTGTGTCCTTACTAACAGCAAAGGAGCCCAAAATGAGATTAGTTGTAGGAACCACTGCCCTTGGCATGGGTTTGAATGTTCGATCATTGGCCAGAGTAATCCACATCAGACCCCCCAGCAACCTGGTAGCTTACTTTCAACAAGTGGGAAGGGCTGGAAGAAATGGAGAACCCTGTAATGCTATTCTCTACTATAACCAGTCAGATGTAGCAGAAAAGACCATGCAAGACAATATGAAGACTTACTGTACAGCAGACAAATGCCTTAGAAAAATGATCATCGACTATTTTGGGAGCACTCTATCTGACGATCATGTAGCAGAAAGGTGTTGCAGTGTCTGCGATAAGACAGCCTAGATGTATACAGAGTAGAATTATAAGACACTAGGATAACAGTTGAATAGTTAAGGACTTCATACTTCGTCTGCCTTTAGGCCACACATAATTGATCTTTAGCTTCTCGGATCCTCTCAAGGCACTTTTTCTAGGGTCGGTCGGTAGGACAAAAAAAAAAGTAAAACAAATTTTTTTTATTATGTCAAAAAAAAAAAATTTTTTTTTTTTTTTTCAATTTTTTTTTTCTGTCGGGAGTAAATCTGTTGTGTCGGCAGGTGCGTGAAGCTAAGAATAAATCATGTGTGGCCTTAGCACATGCTATTCTTAAATGTATTTCAAATGTTTACTTTTTGGAGCAGCTTTGATCTACTGTAGAAATGGAGATGCAAATTAAGGGGGACAAAATCAATGAACTATTAATAAATATAATTGTAAGTGACTTCATTGTGGAAGTGTAATCTTACACACACAGACGTAAAAATCGATAAACATATTTTGTTAGCAATGTACAAGCTGTTGAAACTTTCACTTGTAATTAAAAATTGTATATATCATAGACAATTCCGTTTATAACAATGACAATAATATCTTCATTATTCACGAGACGTGGGTCATACATTGTACTTTAATATATATTTAAGAACAAGCACATTTCTGAACGAACCATGTGAATGATTCTGTCAAAGAAAGGATAATAGTAGCTATTGATTAAACAATTGAAGCACCCAAAACCATTTATGATAGGTCTAGTTGTAGCATAAGTTGGGAGGGGGGGTAGCCAATTTACTATCATAATATTACCTTCTATTGCAATGAATGTAGCAATTTAACTTTTAAATTTTCAACTGAGTTGTTTGAAATTACATTTTTTACTTTACATGGTGGTATTCCAAGAAATAAAGTGCCTTACAAAGTTCACATAACGTCCTTGGTTTCATAAAGTTCCAGAAACGTTCGAAATGCCAAGTCGGGATTGCAAGCTTGCAGATGGTGTAGAAAATTTTTCAGAACTTCATTATAAAACATTATATTGCCCTCCAAGCAAAAACCTCTGGTCACATAACATTAGACTTCCTGCAGCCTTACTTGTTACAACTTTACTTTTTGTTCCGTTTATAACTTGTGATAACAATGAAACTCCATATAATAGGCCCAAAGTTTACTTTTCTCCTATTAACCCTCCTCTGGTCCACAGGGGCCTCGGAGGCCCCATTGAAACTATGCATTAAACACCAATTAACTGACATGTCTTCTATGCATATATAATCTGTCCTCAGTTGAAAAGCAATCAGTTTCTTGTGTCACATTTTCAAAGGCAATAATACAGAGTTCTGTGTATATAAAGGTACATTACATGATCTTATCATACCTTTGCTCACGCAATCAGAAATAAGTTAATTACAATTACTTATACAACATACACCATTGATTGCCACAGAAAGTGGTACAAAATAGGCTTTTCTACCTTAACTAAGACACTTGAGTAATTACCCAAAAATTTATTAAATTTAGTGACAAAGACAGTTGTAACCAATTCAATCAATAGGCCATTCTTACTCTTAAAACATGACGGAGGTAGGCCTATTTCATTTCAACTACTACAACTACTCTGTCACCATTGATTGACATTCTGTATAACATCTCACATGCTCTCCCACATATAAGCAATAACTTGATGTCTCTTGCCATTGAACTTGCTATGAAAATTGTTGCAAACGACTCGCAACACTGAACAAAATTGTTTAGCTAAGTATGCAGACATGCTTTAAATCATAATAGAAATGACTTTACAAGTTTACATAAAACAGATTGTAGGTAAATAGATCAATGATTTTCTGAATTGCACTCATCCTCAGATTCTTCCAGACGGGCGTCGAGGTGCCTGGTTAGGTATCATAAACCAAAACATTATGAATAATCGCACTATCAGGTTATTTTACAAGATTAGACAGCAGCTCATCAGAAACATATATCAGAATATCACTTTATATATCACAATAACCACCAAGCTTACTAAGGTATAATTAACATCTTTTTAGAAAAAATATATTTGTTATTAATAATACCTCGTCTCATGTCATTTACATATTGCAACATTGCATTTTTACACTAAATAGAATTATATAACTCCTTGTATTTTCAAGCAAATAATTATTACATTTTGACTCTGTCAACTTTCTCGTGGCGTGCCTTAACCCGTTTGACAAATTATGATAATGCAATACTTCATCCCTTACAGGTCTACAATATTTATAACCTGGTAAAAACCATTAAACTGTTGGGATACTTTATGAAAGTTCTAATTGAGGCCTAAAGACAACCATACACAATATGATTATATAAATCATTCAGTTCCACAGTATAATAATTCAGGGTTGGCAAATAAAACCCAGCCCCCGGGTTTAACCCGGGTTAAACCCGTATTAAACCCGGGCTGGGCAAAATTGACTTTTACCCAGAAATGGGTAAAACCTGGGTAAAACTAGTAATTTGCCTATCAAAAGTAATTTAAAATGTCAGAATTAGAGAGATCAATCATGTTAAAACCTGAACTGGCATGGTGGGTACAGGCTGGTAAGTAGGTAGGTAATGTCAGTGCAGCCCTCAGGGTAGTTCTTGTCAATTATGAGGATTGATGGATAAAATGTGTGGGATCTTTCAGTTGCTTTTTAGATACCGTTACATGTAAAAGGGAGCAGCAATGTTCATTAAATTTTAATTTATCAGTATAAGGAAGTACATTTAGTAGCTGCTGAGAGATCCAATGAAATCCAGTTTTATCCAACAATTAAAAAATGTATGTGGCGTCTGCGAAGAGGTGAAATATAAAGTGACGCATCTATCTCAAGAACTTGGGAGACAAGACTCAAAAGAAAATTGGTAATTCATGCCACTAAAAGTATGCTCCTGTATCCTGATAAGGAACTACTGTACATATTTGCAGCATGCATTTCATAAACATGAAACAAAATTCAAGAATAAAGTGAGATGTTCTCTCCTTGGTGAATTGGTCAGGAGTAAAGAACAGAACTCCAGAGGTGAGATCGGCATGATCAGATCTTCCTAACTGACCAAATCCGAATTGCACTCAGGGTTGTTGAGTAGCTTAGATTTCTACCTGCTCTGTTTAAGGACCTGAGTTGCGTTGCTTCAGTTAGTTTTGTAGACGATTTCACAAATAAATCGGAACAATTAGCTGAACATGCTGACTGCTGATATAGCCCTAGTTAGTGCCAAGAAATTGCCTAGAGGGATGCACCCGCCTTACAAACCCATGTAGGTACTAGTTAAATCCAATTGCCAATACTTGGAAATTACGTTGTCAGTAACTTTGGTAAAATCGTGATCTTGAATAAGGCTGTTGATAGTGATAAATCGATTCAACTCAATAAAACCCACTTTTACCCGGGTTAAACCTATTAAACCCGGGTTAAACCCAGGTTATACCCACCGGGCTGGGCAAAATTAATTTTACCCGGGTTTTTTCCAACCCTGTAATAATTACATGTTGCAGCAGTGTACTTTATGGCATTCAGAGTATTGCACCAGCAACTATCTTTATGTTTATAATAATTGAGCGATCTTTATGTTTATATTGAGCGATATTACTGATCGACGCTTTATACCAAGCACACTTAGCCTTACTCTCCACAGAAGTAGCTTTTTTTACAAAGATTCAACCACAACAAGTAAATGGTCCGACAAATTACATCCATCGTCGATACAATATTGTGAATTACTGAACTAACTAAATTATCAGACCTGTACTAATACATTATCAATACACATTAATGCACCACTAATAGGCTCAAAGGAATAATTAACAGTTGATTTAGAGCTTACACATTGTCAAATGGTACAACTATGCAGATTTCGAGTATCCCAGGTTTTTCAAGAGGTGAACTCCCCTCCACTTCACACATCAGTGTCTTTTTTTTTGTTCATATATCACACTTTATGTCTGCGAGAATATCTGGATATTCCTTAAAGCCATAACAACCTGAAGAACTTCAGCATATCTTAATACATCTGTGAGAATGTCACATTGAACAGTTCAAAGCAATGTACATTAAAATATATACACAAATTATACACTTATACAAAATGAGTTCAGCAGATCTGAAGCATTGTCACAATTATCATGATTAATGAGCACTTCTTAAATTGACTTTACACTTTCGAAGGTTACTAGACAATTGCAGTGTTGTTCCTTGGCTCCGCTTCACTGTTATGGAGTTGTATCTTCTTACTTCCATTTCGTTGCTGGGCGGATCTATTTATCGAACATTAAGTCAATATGAAGCAACTCTATAAAAACATTGTTACATTTGAGTGAGAAACTTATTTGATTGATCATATAATTTGATTGATAATATAAGTACCTTTTTCATAAAATACAAGACTGTTACAATGTGAATTTCACTATCACAAAACAAAAACAAAAGAGTGTCACTATCACAACATAACAGATTAAAATACTGATAATGGCTGATCCAATTCTGTAGCGAGGCAAGTTTGTTGCAAAAGTTAAGTGACGCACCTTTGGGATGAGTGTAATGCTGTTGGGGGGACACTGCATTGGAACGTGGGGTGAAATCAGGCGACACAGGGGATATGGGATATGGTAGAGGCAGTTGTTGCAGTACAAGCAACGAAGCGACTGTCAGACAGGGGGAACAGCTGTCAGACAGGGGGAGAGCTGTCGGTAATAAGCCCTATCGGGAACAGCTGTTTTGAGCACTGAAGACACAAAAAAGTGAGACACCAATCCGTGAACATGGGAGACGGTCATGACAAAACACTTGTCAGAGGTCGTTACGAACATTATTCAATCATCCTTTGCCTAATTGCTGTGTCCTAAGCCAGGATAATGTTAACCGTAGCCGCTGTCATCAAATATCTCAGTTGGTAGTGTGCTGGGCTGCCAATCGCTGGGTCCAGGGTACGATTCTCGCTCTGGCCGAGTGACTTATACTTTGATTGGACGTCAGTTTCAATCATCCTTTGCCTAATTGCTGTGTCCTTCCAGGCCGATACTGATGCATAAATTACTTAGCCACTGATCAGCACCCAGTTAATTTTAAATAATACTTCTAGCAGAAGCAAGAATAACAAACATAAGTACAGTCTAATCCTCCAACTCCTCTTCCTCATCAATAAATACTTGTCGACCCTTCAACAACCTATTAGAGACATTCATGACATAGGTGTCAAAATCCTTGGTCATCGTGCAGAAGGGATCAGACTTCATGAATGGAAAGGTTTCGGATTCACGACCTTCTTTGTAGGTGAAAACTTCATTAGATAATAGTTCCTTCACTACAAATTGCACATCTTTGTCACGCTTGGCAACCTTGTGTTTGCCACTGGCTTTAGTGACACCGAGTGCAGATTCCAACTTTGAAGCCATGTCGTTGATTCCTTGAGCAGCACCTGTGACTCTATTTATGGCGGCCTCGGTCTTGTTCGCCTTCAAATTCTTGATGAGGGTTTTGGACAGGCGGTTGTTATTCTCCTTCATCAAGTCTGATTCTTTGTTGTTGCCTATTCCGCCCTTGGTGTTGACAACGAAAGCAGCCTTGACATAATCCGATTTTGTTGGATTAAACTTGACGGTGGTCTTCAAAATGTAATCGATGCACTGAGTTGCATAGCGGCTACGGTTAACATTATCTTTGTTCGTGTGGCTAAGAAAGAACGGCAGAAATCTTTTAACCTGCACAACGTTTCTGTCGCAGTCGCCGTCCTTGACAATCCATTTTTGAAGCATTAAGTGCAGGATCCAGTTCAGCAGGTTTTTCCAGTAGCTGATCAAATCATCTCTGGCCTCTTTGTAGGACACATGGAACACTGAAGAACCAAGCAAAACCTCCGCCTCTGGCTGGTGCATGACTTGGAGGATTTGCTTCACTGTGTCCACACTTGGCATGTCTTGGATGCTGCCTCGAAGTAATTTGACTTTGATGATCTTCCGCGGAACTGGAGGTGCTGACTTTGAGTCAAACGGCACAAAAAACTTCTTAACTATGGCCGTAAAATTAGTTTCCAAGAAATTTTCCAGTCCCTCGGTTGTTGTCGGCAAAGTGAACTCTGAGGAAAGGGCGTTCATCTTGAAATGCTGGAGGGTCAGCACCAACATTGCTCCAATCCCGACAGTTAGGAGGAAGTCTTCATGGGCCTCATAATCCTTCTTCACTTTGCCATTCACGCGGCTGCGGCCTAACTGCACCTTTAGCGACATCAAGTATCCGGACTCTCGGGCACTATCTACCTTCAGAAACTTGTGGTACAGCTTCTGCAATAAAAAGTAATGAAAAAGTTTAGTAAATACCCAATTTATGGGATGCGTCACTTAGGGAATGAATAAAAGGCCAAAGTTGCAAAAAGCGATCAGCTTTTACATGAAGAATGACCCCAGTCTTGGAGAACTTAGGCCTCACATAATTGATTCTTAGCTTCGCGGACCCGCCGACACAATAGATTTCCTGCCGATTTTTTTTAACATAAAGATCAATTATGTGTGGCCTTAATACAGGCGGCAGTGCATAAAGATTTCACACACAAAAGGCAATCTATAATATGAAAGGACACAAAGAGAATATCAAAATCAGATAATGTTCCAAACGTTTGTCATGTTTGTACAGATAAGGATCTCTTGATAGAGTTAACAGTTTTGTTGGGCCTTCAGTACAACTTATAGCATCTGATAGAACATTTGCAAAACAATCACATGAAGCATTTCTTTCACTTGCCAAGACTTTCAATATTGATGTGTGTACTGCTTTAAAAGCATGACGTAACTAGACCTGCATTGGCAGGACTTTTTTGTATAAATATATCTCAGCTTTACCAAATTCACCAAACGTCTTGATCAACGACCTGATACAATCGGCCATCAATAAATCTTTAAACAAGAAACCAGGGGTTCAAAATGGAGGTGGTGTAGTGTCTATAAAGTTCCCATACAATTAATCCAGCAGACGATTTTTCCTGCACTGCTATATCTGTTCAGATAGATATAGATATATAGACAGATCAATAGATATAGATAGATTGATAGCAGGTATGGATGATATGCACAAGTGCTGCCCTCGTCCCTCTGGCTGACAAGAAATCACAGGGCTGACAAGCAAGCCCTTGGCCTGTCAACCACCCACAACGCCTTCCACAGGTCATGTTATTGTGATTGATATTAACCCTATTTGAAAATGATCAAAAGGGACACCTATTTAACATCTCATCTGAATGATACTGACAGATACACATCCGAAATTTTGATCTTAAAATTCCACTGAAGATATTCAAAACTGGCCGCCAAAGGTTTGATCCAAGGCAAGCAAAGACCATCAGGATTTTGCACTCACAACTCTTGACCACCCAGCTGCCACGGAAACTCGCTAAGAGTCGCTATATTCATCTAAGACCTGCCTAGTGCCCTACTATCACTTCAATAAAGATCTAACTTACTAACATCGACAATATTTCATACAAGAAATATGATTTTAGCTTCTAAAGATGCTTTCAAACACACCAAATATTTGTATTCTTACACTGAACCCATGTTGGAAAGCACCTCTGCATGCAAGGCTCAGCAAGAGAGATTCAGGTGGCAGGGTTTACATAAATGGCGGTGTGTAAACACCTCCATTAAAAATAAATCCTCTTACCTCCACAAAATCTTGTTTTGTGTGCCACATAGCAATGATGATAGGATCTATGGAGGTGAATTGTCGATCAGGGTCCAGATCATCGCCGCTTCTCGACTTTTTTGCCTTTTCCAGCCGAACAACAGACAATTCATCACAAACATAGGGGAAAGCGATATTTTCAGGAATGCCGCCATCACCTGGGAAAAGAAAAGTGTATATGTTATTATCAATCATATGTAAAAGCAAATTAAATTTATATAACATGTGCGTAGACGCTTTTAAAATAAGATATATGTGTGGAAGACACGCTTAGGATAAAATGGCGCACTGGTGAAGAGACCAACAAACATACTGATTTACCCAAACTCCAGGGGCGAGGGACTTATTGGCCTAAATTCTGTGTAGCCCCTGAGATACACAGAATTTAATGTTCAGGCGTGCCAGGCGAAAGTATATGAGGCGGCTCCGTTAGAAAGGATCCAAGAGGCCAAAGAACGATTTAAGAACATCACATGATCTCTATATGGTCATTGCTGGGATCTGCAACTTCACGGAGAGAAACAGAAAAGGCAAAGCCCGGTACTGAGACTACTGACATGTAGTGGAGAGAAAAATAGCAGAGTCAAGGACACTATCCCAGGACACCATAGGAAAAATTGTAGTTTCAATGACTGCACCAGCGTATATCCGGAATTATGCCAAAGTAAGGAACTCTTAAGTGAGTGAGTGAGTGAGTTTGTGTTTTACGCCCCATCAGCACCAGTGTGGGAAGGAACTCTTAAAGCCGGAAGTGAAAGTGCTGCCCGTAAAAGACGAAGAACAAGAATTATTGTTACACGGGGGGATTGACAAGGGTACCAAAACGATTGTTTAAAATAACTGGTAGCGTGACAATTTACAGATTCAAGTGCTCGTGGGTACCAATATACAAGGGTACAACAATTTCATTTCAATAACCTACATAACGGAAGCCTAGTAGCGCTCCGGAGGTACTTGCACAGCCCCTAGCAGCTATAGTTCATCAGCAAGAACATCTTGGTTTTTTGGCCTACCAGAGCAAGAAAATGAAGGACAGATATGGACGACGTCAGGGACCTGTGCCTCATCTTTACTGGGAGCAGAAACTGCGGAATGAAGACCAGAAGACTGCCTGAAAAGGACAAGGGGAAGACGCAGGGCAATGCAGAGCTAGCCGAGGCCAAGAACCCTGATGATAAGCTTCAAATGACAAGGTGGAGGACAAGAACAATGTCACCAAAAACTTGGAACAAACTGCAGAAAGCAGGAAAACAGCTTGAAAAGGTAAGCATCAGGAATGATCTGTCACGGGAAGAAAGAGAGCAAGAGAAAAAAGGTTCGAGGAGAGGCCAAAGAGCTGCATAACTGGCCGGTGTACCATGTAGATGTAGATAAGGAACAGGATCCAAATTTTCACTTCCAACCGCGTAGACCACCCTGGGATTGCGAAGTAGTGCGTCTAATGAAGAAGAATAAACAGAATAGATGCAGCAGGATCACAAGAAGCCACTGCCCGAGAGCCCCGAGAGTTGGAGGAAGTGGAGAAAGGACAGGTGGAGGAAAGCCAGGAGAAGAAACCAAGCACTCGAAACCAATGCGGATGTCCTCACACACGAAAAATTGCAGGAATTAAAGTTCATCTGAAAAGTGACTTTCATATGATGAGAAAAAATAAAGCCCCAAAAACTGTTTTGATTATTTTTATAGACTAAACTATTCAAGATATTGAGCGGAAATTCAGCACACATCCATTACGCTACTAAAGACTAGTCTGATAATTTTTTCAGACAAATGTAAGGGGGCCAAGTGATAAAATTTCCAGAAATTTTTTAAACTGACATGGAATGACACACATCTAGTTGTTGGAAATGCCTGGAACCTTGTCATACCCGAGAGAATGACAAAATAAATTAACAAAATTTGAATGAAATATGTGCATATTTGAAGATTGAAATCAGATGCTAAAAAACGGAAGCTGTCGAGAAGATCAGGAAGTTACATGTACGACAAGGGGAAATTTCTGTAAGATGAGGACCTTCATCAAGGACTTGTAAGCTTGCACAGGATGAAAACTCCGCATATACCAGTCAGTAGGATGAGTGTCATCTACAGGGCAATGAAAACAATTATTAGGGATGCTGTGGTCAGTGGTCATCTTCTTCAACGATGACAACCTCTTTGACAACCAGCATTTCGGAATCATCTCAGGACGGTCCACAGTGTTACAGCTTCTGAAATGCAAGAGGAATGGTCCGAATGGACAAGAATCTTTATGAAGATGATTGAGTCGATATGGTGCACTGTGACTTCATGCAAGCCTTTGAAAAGTTGTTGCACCCCAGACTACTCAACAAGCTGAGGTACTATGGTATCCATATTCCGCAACGCAATCCTAGGATGGATAGAAGCCTTCTTCTAAGTAGTCAGCAGTGTGCAGCAAGGTTTCAGTCTTCGGCAGTATCATCTTTGTCATTTACATTAACAGCTTACCTGAAGGCTGAAGCATTGAACAGTGAAATATATCTCTTTGCGGATGAAACAAAGATCTTTAAAGGCATCAAGAAGAAAGGAGACTGAAGAACTTCAGAAAGACATATATATGAAATTTATAAATGGACAGATAACTCCCTGCTTAAATTCCATCCAGACAAATTGTGACAATGATCGAGAATAGGGTCAAGTGAGAATAGGAGTTACGCCTACATCATGGACCCAGACAAAACGGCCATCAAGACCATCTCAGAAGAAAAAGACATAGGAGTGATCGTCGAATTCTTAATCCAGCCAAGATAAAGAAAGTGAACTCCATAATGGGTGACTGGTTGTTATTCGAAGGACTTATGTACATTAAATTTTAGATGGAGATACCTTCAAGCTACTATATATATAAAGGTTTGGTTCGACCCCATCTGCAATAAAGAAATCAAGTCTGGGCACCGTATTTGAAGAAGGATCTAGTTGCGTCAGAGAACGTCCACAGGAGAGTAACCAGACTGATCCCAGGCTTCAAGGATAAGACATGTCAGGATAGATTGAAGAGTCTTAACTGACCTACACTTAGATATAGAAGAAAATTGAGCGATATGATTGAGATGAACAAAATATTATCCGGAAAACAAGAGGACAAAAGTATAAGATCTACAAACAGCATTACTATCTGAACCTGAAGAAATGCTTGTTCAATTTCCATACAATACCTATGTGGAATAGCCTGCCTGAAAACATTGTAAACACCTATAAAACAGACATGTCTTATGAAAAGCGCCTTGACAGATACTGGAACCAAGTGGAGTGCAAATAAACTCAGCAACATTAGAAACGCACACATTTTGCGACTGCTTAAAAGTTAACTTGTCACGTAGATATTTCCATGAAACTTTACACTAATATCAGTTGATATCCTTTGTAAGATACATTTTATGGTTACCTGCTACAATCCACTGTCTTATCCAATTGAGGGTCTCGTCCAGTATATCAATATAGTCGCTCTCCTTCTACTCATCTTTGAATAGCAGAGGTAGCATGAAAACTTCTGACTTCTGTCGCATTGCCTCAGAGTATCTGTGCTGGAGGTGGTCTGGGATGACCTTCTTCAGAGGGCGCAGAGCAGGGATGTACGTTGCCGCCTCCTTGGCAATGATGTAGGCGTACATCTTCACGAGATCATCAGTTTCACCACCATCCAGCAAGAAACTCTGAGGTGCGACATGTGAAGGCCTCCTGCATGAGTCCGGGGCTTCTGGCTTGATTCTTTGAATAACGAAGTCAGTATTGTACCAGTGGCAACTCTGGTTGCCCTGGTCCAGACGCTGGTACTTAGGCTTGATGGTGAGGTCGATGTTATCCCCCACAAAGTAGCCGAATCGTCCTTCTGTCAGTAAGTACACAAGCTGCTCTGCATATTCTTCCTTCAGCTGGCTCATCAGTCGCACTTTGGTTGATGCCGACTGAGACAAACTAAGGCGATTGAAGTCCTGCAGCAACTGCAAAAGTATAACAAAATATACCACTTATGCTATCCAACAATATACATTTAAAATTGTAAGTTGCTAATACATTTGCAGAACAGCATTTAATTAAGAAGGCCATATATGACAAAATTAGCATCAAATTCCCTGGTTGACTGTGCGATTAGATTGATGGATGGTTGGGGCTTTACATCCCGTATTTAAGCACTTGGTAGGCTAATTAGGAAAGGAGGAACTGTGTGATTATAATTTGCATAGATGTACTTAGTGACTTAAGGCCTTGTTGACCAAAGAACCTGCTTGAAATATGAAATTCTTGTTAAGACAGTAAAGAACTTCACAATAACAATTGTTTTTAATTTCACAAGAGAAAAGGCAATGAGGAACTTCGATACCTAACTAATATAGGGTTTTATCATGTATATATATACTTTTTTGAGTATTCTAGGAAATATAGGGCTGCTGGGAGCGGTGTCTTAATTCATCTAAGTATCATTAATATTACATTTGAACATTGTTACTATTTTATAATAGTTGAAATATCAAAAATTGAATTGCAGTATTGTTACTTTTGAAATAAGGAATGCAATATTACAACTCAAAGACACATAAAAAGTTAACGATGAAAATGGTTACAGAGATGGCAACAGGAATGTCATCACTCGAAGATGTTACTATTATCATGCGAAATAATACTGTCGAAGAGAATACAACAAAAACTGAAATTCAAAATACAACAGAACTTACAACTTTTGCGGAAACGACCAAGCAAGGCTGAGTTGAACGCTGAAAAAATACAGCACTGTAAAAGAAACAAAATGGCAAAAAGCCCTTAATAGTAATATAACTAAGAAATGACATGACAAAACAACCATTATGACTTACTTAAAAACAATTATCTGCACCAGGCCTCTCGAGTTAGCCCCAGTTGAAACTGTGAAGAGACTGGGATGACATAGCTTCAAATACTTTAGTTTAAACCAACAAAAATTACCATGACAAATATTCAGTATTAAATTAGCATTTGGACAAATAACTTTTTCCGGCAGATTTTACAAGACCAAATTTCAGATTTTCAATGGCCAATCAAATCTTCACTTATTTCAGCTGTTCAGTCAAGTACAAGGCGAAACATTTGTGAGACGATGTCTGTTTCACCCGTTGGCACTAAAGTACCAATACCGAGGTCAGTAAAATTTAAGTGTGAATCAAGCAAAACTTGGCATTTTCCAAGACTTCCGAATAATCATTTGTGTTTTTTCATAACCTTCCATGACCAAAATTTCTTCAACGACCCTGAGGACTCTAGGGACAGGCCGGGTGGATAGATAAATGGATATTGAATTACTTTTATTTAGCATTTACTAGAAAAATTGTAAAAACAAATTTAAATAAAATAAACAATTGATCCAAATGTTGGTAATCACAATTAATGTGATTGAGGTTGTTAATGTCAACTTGCCAATAAGAACAGAACTCAATGTTAGATTTAACAAGAAAGTAAAAACATGAAACAAAACGGGAAAGAATGCAAATATCTGCTTCAGTAGAATTAAGAATTATACCTGTTCACTGGCGGAGTATCGTGCAAGCAGAATCGTGTTTGCTCTCTGCACACTCCTCATCGACGAACGGCGGTTGAACATAAGAATGCAGACACACTGGGCCAAAGGTGCATCCCCAATGTTCCCTCCCGCAACAATGGACGGTGCCCGATGGATGGTTGGGGCAAACTGTTTCATTTCTTCGACAATGCTAGAGAAGATGTTTCCTTGTCTGAAAGTGTCATTCCTTACATCTTTCAGGGCTTTTCCGCACTTCTCCAAGATGTTGCTTTCTTTCGCGATGATATCAAGTAATGACGATGGACCCTGGTATGAAATTGGTGTCGACGTTTTTGCCGTTCCCAATGACTGTTCCTTCCTTTTTGGGGATGGCGTAGGCATAAATGGTAAGCAGGAGGCCAAGAAACTTCCTGAAACAATAGACCACGAAATTTACAATAAGTAAGCAATTATGTAACACTCCTTATGAAATATTCTATTCGTCGAAAGAAGGCAATTACTCAAAATAAAATAAACATACATTTACCGATATTTACAGATATTTACAGAAATAAAACAAAGTTTAAAAATAACTATTTGGTACAAAGTTACCAAATAATGTCATTGATTTCCTCAGCATTCAATAAAAACTCATGATTAAAGTCTAAGTTTCTGATTCTGACTAGTTCCTTAATTTGACAAGCATTTGAAACAATATTATTAATAAAGCTTCTACTTCTTACTTGGAGAGTTTCTCTATGTAAATTACATTCTTCCACCAGGATACGTCTCAAGTCAGCAAGATTAGTGTCTCCTGCTATGCGACGTATCCTGGTGGAAGAATGGGCCGGCATACCCCAGCAGAGGATAAGGAAACTCATTTTTTCAATGTGAAACAGATGTCAACAGGTGTGCAACGGCTACGGTGGACATTCAGAGTAGTGATGTTGTTGAAGAAGATTGACAATATTTGATTAGATGAAGTTGTTTTCACTGTTGATGGGTCACGTTAGCCCACTTACATCTAGTAAATAAAGTTAATTTGGATTATTTAAGAATGATATCACTTCTTATGTTATTTATTAATTTTCCATGTTTTTCCTTCGCGGATAAATGCATTTTCCACTGCTTCTCTGGGACTTTATTTGTCTGCTGACACAACCTAAAATGTTTGAAAAGAGGGGTAGTCACACTTGCTACTTTCTCGTGTGGGCAAAAGTTGTGTTATCATGCCACGATTGCACACATTTCATATCAATATGCCAGTTTATAAATACACTAAATAAATTTAATGAAAATCAGACCAGTACTTTAAAAAATATTTCAGTTTTTCCAAAGTGGGACTTATTTCTGTTTAACTGTTTAGTTTATTACTTCATACCTAATTGAATATTCTGATTGCAGTATGAGGATTATGAAATATTTTGTTCTGCAGGAGGGAAACCTTGACATTTACGAACCTGTTTGATTCCGATTTATATTCGTGATTGGCTTAATTTCCAATGAAAGGATGTTTGATGAACATTTTCCATCAGAACTCTGAATCACAGACCCGGAAGTGTTTGACTTTGTCACTATGCCATACGGTGCATCGAGATATAGTCTATAGTCTAGTACTTGTACACTTTTGACCTCAGCTGCAAATGTAATCAAAATTGCCAAAAGTTTAGGTATCTAGTGCGTATAAAACGTCCTTTGCAGGCTTTGCGGAGATCCTCAAGCCTCTGTCAGACATTCGGTCTGACAAACAGGCACCTGCTGTCAGACCGAAAAGATTTTTGTCAGACCGAAAAATGTATGCGTCATTGCAGCATAAAGACAAAGCGACAGAATTATTGACTGTCAAGCTTTCAAAAAGAATATTAACAGGAGATTGTATGAATTAGGCCAAGTAAATTCATAAAAAAATGTATAGGCCTAGATTAAATTAATTTAATATTTATATATATAAACACCCGGCCCAAATAGTGTATCCAACAGAGAGTGCCCCCCCCTCAACTGAATAAGTCACAGGATTGGCTTATTCACACACACACGCACGCACGCATGCACACACACACACAGTTAGTCTGGGGAGGTCACTCTCTGTTGGATACACTACTTAATTGACCCCTCCTCAGTCCTCAAATGTTTATTATGGCTTGTAGTGTTGCATTATGTACAGAAACAACAGCACAGATAGCATAATTGTGTTCAACTCGTCAAGAGCTTTAAATCGATACCAAATATACCCATATATAAATCTTCATTCAGTACATCCCCAGGAGTGATCACCTACTGATCTGCTTTTTACTTGCAAACCTAGTTAATATTCTTTTTGAAAGCTTGACAGTCAATAATTCTGTCGCTTTGTCTTTATGCTGCAATGACGCATACATTTTTGGTCCGACAAGAATCTTTTCGGTCTGACAACAGGTGCCTGTTCGTCAGACCGAATGTCTGACAGAGGCATGAGGATCTCCGCAAAGCCTGCAAAGGACGTTTTATACGAACTAGATACCTAAACTTTTGGCAATTTTGATTACATTTGCAGCTGAGGTCAAAAGTGTACAAGTACTAGACTGGCCGCCCACTTTTTACCGCGGTGGGCTGCAACTATTCAATTCAATTCAATTTATTCAGCTCACCAAATGATGGCATGGAGCCAGTACACATTCAAATAAAGTAAATAGCATTATAGCAAGGTTAATACATTTATAAATACCAACTGAATCTTTTAAAGAACAAAGCAAACTGCATGTCAAAATAACAATAATGAACAGTAGGCCTAGACCTATATGCATATACTGGTATATACATGTATATATTTCTGACACTTTAACATACTGGGGCAAAGGTCCGTAAATGTTGCGCTTGTGATTTTTCTGATGTTTTGAGCTGAATAGAGTCTTTTAAGATGACAAGACCTGTGAATTGAGTGTCGGACATTCGGTCTGACAATGAGGATGATGTTGTCGGACCTACTTATTAAACAGTCGGACAGGTCCGATGAGCTTTGCAAAGCCTGCTTTGCCAAACTGGTAAGGAGGCAATATTGGCGATTGCTAATGTCATCTTCTTAATCCCAATCATATCAGCAGAAAGCAACTGGTCCCAATTCGGATTTTCTTGACATTTTTGAAAGTCTCAAGTCGGACGACGATTTTGACCCCCTCCCCTTGCAGCTTAGACAAGTTTTTTTTAACCCCCATGCATTAACTTCGATGTTTTCACCCCCCGTACATACATCAAATAAAAATTTTCATTATTACATTGAGTAGGCCTGAATAGAGCAATAGTCCGTCCCCCCATACATCTAAAGTGAATTCTGCGAGTGCCCCTGGAGCCCGGAGTCACTGAGATTTGCCATCATGACTTGACTTGAGTGCTTGGTGACTTGACTTGAAAGACTTCCGTGACTTGGACATTTACTGTGACTTGAAAGTTTCCTGACTTGACTGAACCAACTTACGTGGCTTACAGTCGTGGAAATACAAGTGCTTACAGACATGCTCCAAAAATGTCTCTTATGAGCTCATATCTCTATAACTTGCTATGTCATCCTTGGTGACTCAAATGCATTACTTGAGGTATTAATATTTGTCATTTATAAAGAAAAGTGTGCGAGTCATACCTCTCACCAGTGAGGTCACAAGTTTACCAATGGAAAATTAACAGGTCATATCAATGGTAAAGATGGTGCGGGTAGTGACATCATGGAAGTCTTCAAGCAACTGAATGTAAATACATGTAATTCCTGAGCTGTAACTGTTAGACTCATTAGAAATTGGAGGCCGTCCGCATTAATGAGTTATTGCAAAAAAAAATAGGATAAAATAACTACATTTCTAAGATAAAATTTTGATACACACAAGTAATGCTAATAAACAGACACTGAATAATCTTCATATCACCAAGTTATTAAATAAATATGTTGAAAGTCACCAGTTTCCACAAAAATAGCCCAATTAAAAGAATGACATGTGGACCTAGTACCTTGAACATTTCTAGACATCACAGCACAAGCCTTATAGTTTCACCGTCTAAAAAACAGAGCAACAAACAAATAAAATAATACATATAGTAAAGCCGTAAAAATTTTAAATTATTCCTTCACTAGATAGCATTGCATGTCAATGGCTAATATCCATAAAGACTTTCTAAGTTATATGTTGCAAAGTGCGATCAGCTTTGACAGTTGACACCTATACTTTTGTGCTTTTATGCACAATGCAAATTTTATTTATTTTTTATTTTCTTGCGCTCTGTCTTTTAATTTAACTTTCGTTTATCATACTTATTTTACACAAGTACATCTTTTTTGGATGTGAATAAAGAATTTCAAACAAATAAACTGATTTAACCTAAGACTAAGAGCTGTTCCCTGAGCATTGAACTCCTCAATCAGTGGCGGTTCTAGACACGGTCATCTAGGGGGGGCCCGGGCAACGGCGGGCGTGTTTCGGTCATTCGCGGGCTCCTGTCGCGCGTATTTTCTGTGAAATACTATTATTAATCTCAGTGGTCTAGGGGGGGCCCGAGCCTGCTAGGCCCCCCCCTGTATCCGCCACTGTCAATTGCAAGTAAGTAAACGGACTTTAACTGAGGGTGACATAAGTTTGTGTTTTACGCCTCTGCAGTAACATCAATGAGGGTGACACAAAGCTAAGGAACCTGCAGAATTGCAATTACTGGAATTTGACTGCTTGTGTAATTAATTGTCAATTACAGAAGCAGTTCAATGAGGTTTTTGATGGTGGCGGCTTGATAATGCTAAGACAGTGGCGGCTTAGACTGATCATGGCTTGACTTGACTTTAGCTTGACATGACTGACGGCGGCTTGATACGGAGGCGGCTCCGGGCATCTACATCGTATTATCACTCACCTCTACATACATCAAACGAAAAATAAAGAGTTTTAAATGGAATAGCCCTCAATATCTTGCTTAGCGTCATAAAATAGTGTGTGTCCTTTAGTTCAAAAGTGCAATTCTTGTTTGTCCTACGGTTAGAAATTTATTTTGCTTCTCAAGTAATCGAATACATTTCTGAATATTTCCAATGTTTCCGATTATTCCAATAAATTCCCATAAACTTCCCTAACAAAAATTCCCATGAATTTTGCATCCCTAGGTGGGAGGTATGTAAATGATTGTATAAAAGAGCAGAAAATGTCTTAACAGAAATTACCTGAAATGTTGGAATCTCGAAATCGCTTGACTGTAGGTTTTGATGGCGTCCATAACACTGGCTCTGTTTGATCAGATGGCGGTGCAGAGAGTGACTTCGTGGGTGTCCACAGGGTTGGTTGGCTTGTGAAGTTATCAATTTGGTTCTTAAAGCCAACAGAATTCTTCAGTTTCCTGCAATGGAGAACAAGTACCAAAAAGTTTTAGTTTCCATCGACATAATTCAATAAATTGACAATAATATAGGGCTGCACGATAATAGGCTGAGATGCGATATGCGATAACTATGTTTTATATAGACAGACAGACAGACAGACAGACAGACAAACAAATTCTTTATTGACCTGTGTAAAAAATATACACCCAGCCCTATATGGGCTTACAAGTCATTAAAATAATTCAAAAGTAACTTTAACAACAAATTTTCTGGAAACTACAATATTAAAGCATTTACAATCACATATTTACAATATTAAAACATTTACAATCACATAGTGACGACGACAAATCATGCGATAAATTCACAAGCAAGACATTAACCTAAACACCCCAAATTTTTTTTGAAAAGTTTGAATTTCATGCAGAGAAATTCCAATTCTTGAGCAATAATACAGACATTTTTAATAATTTATTTATCGCCCCTTTGTGCGATAACATTATAGCCCTACTTCATCTCGCGATAACGATAAATTTGCGATTAATCGTGCAGCCCTACAATAATATAATACAATTGTATTTGAAGTCTAAGTAAATTACCATCGAAAATTACCTCAAAGACATATTAATAAAGATACAAAACAACAATAATAAAGATACACAGCCTTTACGAAATTAAATGAATTAATGCTTCAAACAAAATGTAACTGCTTCTCCGCATTCATCGCCAAAATGTCGCCGAAGTTCAGACTTAGGCCACTTCTGCCGACTCAAAGTCAACTTAATACACCAAAGAAAAACTGCTTGCTGTGCTCAAGACAAATCCAGAAATATTTAATAAACAATATGATCATACTTGACCTGGACACTGAAGGACAAGTAGCCAAGCCTAAGTTACAGAAATTGCCAAAATTAACTTAAACTTAAAATTTATGTTCTTAAGAAAATCATCAACTGGATCAATGGAGCTTCCTGAAAAAATTTACTGGAAATAACAAAAGAGAAATTCCATTAAATTGTTTATGGAGTTTTAGGGAAGAGTCTTCTCATGGAGAGTCCCTGTATTATAAGGAGAATTGCCTGTCCAGATGCTAGAAAATATTGGCAAAGAAAATTTAACTAGTTTGTTGTGAAATTAAGTGAAATCACAATACATACTCACTTGACTTTAGAAAAATCTTTTATGATGAACATCAGCTCACTGCTGATACAATTTGAACTTAAACATTTCAGAAAGTAGGAACTAATTATTATCTGACAGTCTGAGTAGCCAAGACTCAAGAGTCATCAAAATTTCCTTTTTGCTAAAAGTAAAAGACACTAACACACAATTTTTTTACTCCAATTTTTCCTCTAAAGAAAGAATGAACTCATGATTTATCAATAAATTAATTAAGTAGCAGAAGACCGTGAAGGCTAGCATCTGAGGGAAGGGGAAAAATAACGGATGTTTTGTGATGACGCATAGTTACATTAGGCCACACATAATTGATCTTTAGCTTCTCGGATCCTCTCAAGGCACTTTTTCTAGGGTCGGTCGGTAGGACAAAAAAAAAAAGGTCAAAAAATTTTTTTTATAGTGTCAAAAAAAAAATTTTTTTTTAAATTTTTTTTTTCCGTCGGCAGTGTATCTATTGTGTCGGCGGGTCCGCGAAGCTAAGAACCAATTATGTGTGGCCTTATGGGAAAAAATCACCTCATTTTCTGTAACATGAAACCCGGCGTAAGGGGGTTGGCGAATTCATAGTATGATTCATTAATTTCATTTACACCATTTTTCCCTCTCTTGCCCATAGGAGGCACAGATCCGCGAGGGCACCTTTTTCCTGCCAGCTACTGCCCCAAGGCCGCACTATACAAGCCGCACCCGCCCCGCAGTCTCTGCCCGCACCCACAGCATAATCAGCCCAGAATCCCCCCCCCGCACCCGCAAGCAGGCAACTGCGGTTACCCTCGTCCGCAGCTAATTGCCTGCATTACTTTTACAATCATTCCCGGATAATCATAATTAATAAAAATATTCTCAAAAGTTTCAAAACATTACAATGATCAAGATTTATGGACTGATTCTAGATAAATGCAACATAATTTATAAAAAGATATATAGCACATGGAGATAATTATATCAAAACAGCTCATTCGCATTCTGTCCATACATCGCAAATTATTGAAGTTATTAGAATCCTGGAATTAAACTAATATTGATAAATAGATTGCCTACCAGGATCATACATATCAATCTCTAAAACCAGAGTGATCGAAGGCATAATTGATGCATACATAATTAAATGTTACGCAATATAACAGATACATAATGGTCTACAACTGCCGCACAATGCAGGCAGGCAGATTAAGTGCCTGCGCATCACTAAGACCAAAGACTGGTCCGAACCCGCACCCACCCCTGCAATCCTCTACACGCGCCCCTGCAGTCATACCCGGCCACACAGTTCTAATAAATTTTAGAATTGGAGCAAAGCATCAAATTTCATCATTCGTCATCTGTTCATCAGATGAGCCTCAAGGTCCCAATTTTGTAGATATTGACTGAAAATGAAACTGAATTATTATAAATGCAAGAACAGCTCCTGGTGAAACCAAAAGGAGACCTTGATGATTCAACCTAAATAAACTCTAAAAGGTCAGGATAACGGTTACAAAGGCATTTCAGGAAGCTCCTGTAATCAAAAATAAGAATTGAAATATAGTTTTATCAGCAGAAACAAGGGGAAAGGGTGGTTACTAGGTCTCCGATTTACCCCATCATTGGGAATCTCATCAGGGAGGATTTTGAAAGGAAGGCGATTGGAACAGCAAATAACCCATTGAAGAAGATATAGATATGGGGATGACACATATACTGTGATGCAGTCATGATATCTTCATCCTTGTGAGTGAACACACTGTTCAGTATGCATGTTGGGTGTCCCAAATAAAGTGAAAGTCTGAAATTCATTGGGGCTAATGTCTTATGGACACACGGTGTGTACATTAGCCCCAATGACACCTGTGTTCCAAGTCCACACTACTGGAAAATAAGAAACACCTTCTCGAACTTAACTTGCACTGCGTCTACATTCAAAGTATCTCGAAGTCTGCAACTAAAATAAAACTTCTGGACTCTAGAGCTCTGAAAAGACGAAAATCTGCAAAAAATATCTGGAATTCCGCAATGATCTGGAAATGAAATGAAAATAATTACTTTAAGTAAGGTTTCGAAATGCTAAATAACTCTAGTCCGCAATGTAAAGAAATCTTCCAAGTCCTATATATCAAGACCTTTGAAAACCTTGTTAATGTTAAAATCATCTTGGAAGTCCTCAATGATCTGGAAAACTTCACAAAGGAACAAAGTTATGAAGTGTGATATAGCGCAAAATATCTCAAGTCTGCAATGAGAAGAAAGGTCTGCCATGAAAATGAAGAGCAACTCCCTGTGTAAAATCTAATGAACACAATATGCATTAAGATTATTCTGTAAACATACTTATAATAGTGAATAAGGACATTTTAATAGCGCTATTAAAGGGGCTGTATAATAATAATTACAGAATTTATGACTGAGGGCTGCCCAGGGACTGGTTGGGTTTTTGTAAGAAAATACCCAAAAAAAAAAAAACTGTTAGGTTATATCCCATTCGCTTCAATGTAGAATTAGTATCAACCTCCAATAATGTGTTGTTGACACAAAAAATTATATGCCACCTCTCCAATAATAAATTCTGGACAATAGGTAAGACCGGACGATCAAAGTAAAAAAAATTGAAAAGTACAAATATTGAAATTCTGTTAAAATGCTGAAAGAGGTCAATGTATTGAAAATCAAGATTTATTGTAGGCCTATCTCCCTGAGGCACATTCAAGTAAGTCATAATTACAACCAATATACTAAGTTCAGAAGTTATATTATAAGGAGAAAAAAATTGTAGTATAAAAATTTTAATCAGCATGTTAAAGACTTAATTATAACACTTTACACTTATGCTTTCAAACATTAATTAAAACAAGAACCAAATTATCCAGACTGAATTTGGATATGCCCCCTCCCCCTTTCCCGAGCGAGGCAGGCAGACAGACAGCCGGCCTGCCGGCCGGCCGGTCGGCCAAAAAAGTCAGCCGGGAAAACCAAGGCTGGCAAATTGAAGCAGCAGGCCCATGGCAAGCTGAAATGTACATTTGTATGGAGTAATTTCCAACCATCACGCTTGTGCTAAACGTGAGAATGTAACAGGTGCAACAAACATCACCAATGTATGATTATCACAGACAGGAATTACGACCGAAACACTAAACTTATCTTTAAATTTCAAATTTCCAAATTCAAAAATGTCACATGTAACGGTTACTCACTTTTTGCAAGGCTCGCAAATATAGGCTCTCCATGGATCTCGGACAGTCTGGCTTCTTCCTAGCAGTTCCCCAACCCACCGCACTTGATCTTCTTGCAGTTTAGTAGACCTGCTGTTATTGCGAGCTCCACACAGGCTACAACGACACCGGGCCACGGTTTCGTACTGCGCATGCTCTATGACGCGACCTACTTCGCTATAACTAGGTCAATGACCCAATTCTAGGTAAGCGCGCCACAGCAGACTGTTGTTTTGATGGGAGGTGGAGCAGTTGGAGCTGTCAAAGCAGTGTGTATTGTTGTGTAAGTGGACGTAGAGTTGGTTTTAGTGTGATTAGAGTTACTCAGAGATGTTGACAATGTATTTCACCGGAATTCAGAATGCTCAATTACTCAGGCATGGGCCCAGTATGGTGGTAAAGTCAGCTTTGATATTGAGTAGCCACTGCACTGTGTCTGTGACTGCAAGCCTGCACTGAGTCTAAGGCTGAGACCAAATATTGTTGTCAGATGTTGCCAACCACCCCCCCCCCCCCCCCCCAATGCATCATCACCCCATGCATCACCACCCCCCTCAATATATGCCCCCCCCAAACCTACACAAGAAAGTGTGCAAAGAGTTTTGGGCCCACCCCTCTTAGCTCCTCTTTGGCCTCAGGTGCTATCACAATAATCACATGGTTGATTGCTTGAATGTTTATTTATTTGCTCCTTACATATAGATACCTTACTTTTTTTTTAAAAATCCATGGAGTACATGTAGTTACCAGTTACAATTTAGCAGGGTAACCTGCCAAAGAGAGACATATGATATGAGGACCATTTTATTTTTCTCATCCATTATCTGTGGATGTGGATATAAATTTCCTATTATAAATACTACATGTGTTGCCTAGGCATATAGTACAGATCTCTTTGTTTTTGTTTTTTTTACAGCATCATCATATTTTATCAGAAGTATAGGGTATGGACTATGGAGGGGTACATGCCCAGCACCCCCCCCCCCCTCGACCACACTCTCAACATTGTTTGTCAATGTTTGACCTGTATTTTTGCAGGGCCCAAAAGTTATCCCTTGATAAAACTATTTTGTCATGTGTATAAAACAGTAAAACACTGAATTTGCCCAGGGCTTCAGAGGTTTCGGAGGTTAAGTCGTGGAGTACAACTCTTGCTTTTTGGTGGGTTAAACCACACACTCGGATCTGTGAAGCGCAGGGCTCTGAAGTCGGAGTCATTTTGTGGTTGAGTCAAGAATGAAACTTTGGTTTTTTGGTGAGGTCAGCAATTAATAGATCTGTAAACTCCTACCTGAATTCCGAAAAAAAAATAAATTGACAAAAATACATTATAGAATGTGAATAACCAGTCACACAAAAATTTATGATGTACTATTAATTAATGTATAAAATCCAATGAAAACTTTGTGAAATGGGCTATTTTTTGGCTTGCCTCGTAAAATTTGTGTGCAAATAATGCCAAAAATGGAAGAGTTGGAGTTAAATTCAGGAGACCTAGAAAGTCAGAGTCGTTTTTCTCAAAGGCTATTGAATCTTGAGTCAGGTGCCCAACTTCTAAGCCTGGTCAAGTATGTGTAATTAATTAAATTTTTTTGAAGTATTGAAGTGGCAATTCATATAGAAAAATGGTGTAATTTAATTGTTCTTTCTGCTTGACACATGATATTTTGTGTGCAATAATGCTGGTTGGAGGAGTCGGGAGACCAAAGTTGGAGTTGAGATTTGGGAGACCTGAACAGTCATTTTTCAGGAAGCCTCGGGATTGCGGCAGTCACTTGTTATCTTACTCTGAAGCCCCGTTTGGCACCCTGGTTTTGCTCATGCACTATGAGATGTTTGACCAAAAAAAAATCATTGATCTTAAAATTGCAATATTCCTTCGTGGATTAAGGTAAAAATACAAGCTCTTGTTTTAAATATTATAAGAACAAGCCATTCCAAGACAATTGAGTTTCCTTCCGAAAAATGTGTGTTTTTCCTGTGAATGACAGCTTTGCATAAATTTTCAATATATTTCCAGGGATTTCAGCATTGGAGCCTTGGAGGAGGGTTTCCCATTAATAAATGTGGAAGGAGCAGGAGACAGACGGAGGAGAAAAGAACTACGGCTAAGTGGAGGCAGAGAGGAAAAATGCAGAGGTGAAGGATGAGGTGACAGAGATGAAGGAGTTGGAGCTGGAGAAGAGGAGTTAAGAGCTTGGGAGAAGGTACATATGACGAGAGAAGAGCTGTGGCAAGCAGACAACAGCTAGAGGGAGGCAAGAGCTTGGAAGGAGGCAGAGAGGAAAAGGGGATGAGCTATCAAGAGGAGGGTAGAGCTACGTGAGAGAGCCAGAGTTTGGAAAGAGGAAAGGAGAGGCTCAGAGAAGAGCTACAGGGGGAGGTAGAGAAGGAGAATTTAGGAGGACGGAGAAAGAGGCCACTTAAGGCGGTAAAGGGAGTTGACAGGAGCTACTGGGAGTTATCAGGAGTTCAAGGAGTTATGTGAGTTCAAAGGATAGGAACAAGTTACTGGGAGTTGGTGGTAGTTAGTAGCAGGAGTAAGTTGGAGTTACGCAAATAAGCAAAAGTTGGTGGGAGTTACAGGAGTTAGAGGCAGTTATGGGAGAGGCAGTTACGGGAGTAAGTTGGAGTTAGCAGGAGTCTGTGGGGGTTATGGGAGTTAGCAGGAGTAAGTTGGAGTATAGCCTTGAGTAACTGGAGTTAGCATGAGTTAGGGGAGTTAGGAGTTACAAGAGTTAGTAGGAGTAACAGGAGTTATTGGGAGTCAAGGGAAAGGTAATGGGGGTTGCAGGATTAACAAGGAGTACATGAGTTAGTGGGAGTCAGCAGGAGCCTGTGGGGGTTACGTAAGTTAGCAGGAGTTAGTGGGAGTAAGTCTGAGTAACAGGAGTTAGTAGGCATTTCAGGAGTAAGTGGAAGTTCGAAAGAGTATGGTGGGAGTTACAGTAGCTAGCAGGAGTTACTAGTCAGACTTACGGGAGTTAGAAGTCGGTAGCGACAGGAATTGGTGGGAGTTAGTAACTCCCTTAACTCCTGCTAACTCCCGTAACTCCCACCAACTGCTTTTATCTCCCACTAACTCCTGTGACTCCTGCTGGCTTCTTTAACTCCCACCATACTCCTTTTCTAACTTTTACTAACTCCATGAACTCCGACTTACTCCTGTAACTCCTACCATCTGTTGCTAACTCCCGTAACTCCTTGTAACTCCCCTAACTCCCTGTAACTCCCATATTTCCTGCTAACTCCTGCAACTCCTGCTAAGTGAAAGTCCCACTACCTCTTTCCAACTCCTGTAACTTCTTCTAACTCCACTAACTCCTGCTACCTTCCGTATTTCCTGTAACTCCGACTAACTCCCGCTAACTTCTACTAACTCCCATATTTCCTGCTTACTCCTGTAACTCCTGCTAACTTCCAAACTGTGACTTACTCCTGCAGAAGTATGGGAATTACTGGTGTTAGTGGAAGTTACGAGAATTAGCAGGAGTTACGGGAGTTACAAGGAGTTACTATTGGTTATGGGAGTTAGCAGGAGTCACTGGGAGGTACAGGAGTTAGCAGGAATCAGAGGGAGTTACGAGAGTTAGTAGGAGTTACGGGAATAAGAAGGAGTTACGGGAGTAAGAAGGTGTTACAAGGAGTTAGCAGGCATAGGAGTTACAAGAGTTAGCAGGAGTTATGGGAGTTAGAAGAAGTTACAGGAGCTATGGGAGTTACAATGAGTTAGTCCAGGTTTTGGAGTTAGCAGGGGTCACTGGGAGGTACAGGAGTTAGCAGGAATCAGAGGGAGTTACGAGAGTTAGCAGGAGTTACGGGAATAAGAAGGAGTTACGGGAGTAAGAAGGTGTTACAAGGAGTTAGCAGGCATAGGAGTTACAAGAGTTAGCAGGAGTTACGGGAGTTAGAAGTTACAGGAGCTATGGGAGTTACAAGGAGTTAGTCCAGGTTTTGGAGTTAGCAGGAGTCACTGGGAGGTACAGGAGTTAGCAGGAATCAGAGGGAGTTACGAGAGTTAGCAGGAGTTACGGGAATAAGAAGGAGTTACGGGAGTAAGAAAGTGTTACAAGGAGTCAGCAGGCATAGGAGTTACAAGAGTTAGCAGGAGTTACGGGAGTTAGAAGTTACAGGAGCTATGGGAGTTACAAGGAGTTAGTCCAGGTTTTGGAGTTAGCAGGAGTCACTGGGAGGTACAGGAGTTAGCAGGAATCAGAGGGAGTTATGAGAGTTAGCAGGAGTCACGGGAATAAGAAGGAGTTACGGGAGTAAGAAGGTGTTACAAGGAGTTAGCAGGCATAGGAGTTACAAGAGTTAGCAGGAGTTATGGGAGTTAGAAGGAGTTACAGGAGCTATGGGAGTTACAAGGAGTTAGTCCAGGTTTTTGGAGTTAGCTGGAGTCACCGGGAGTTAGCAGGAGTTAGGAGTTACAATAGTAAGAAGGAGTTACGAGGGGTTACTGGAGCTAGCAGGAGTTATATAAGTTACTGAAATTTGCATGAGATATGGGAGTTACAAGGAGTTACAGGAGTTAGCAGTTACGGGAGTTACAAGAGTTACAAGGAGTTACAGGAGTTAGCAGGAGATACCTGGTTATTGGAGTTAAAAGGAGTTAGTAGGAGTCCGTCTTGGTTACGGAGTTAGCAAAACTCACTGGGAATCACAGCAGTTAGCAGAGGTTACTGGGAGTTAACAGGAGTGAGTTTGAGTTAACAGAAGTTCCTGGAGTTAGAAGAAGTTAGGTGCAGCTAACTCCCAGTGACTTCTGCTAGCTCCCGAAACCCAGACTCGCTCCTGTAAATCTTGCTAACTCCTGTAACTCCCATTTACTCTGGCTAACTCCAGTAACTCCGACTAACGCCTGTAACTCCTTCTCACTCCCGTAACTCCTGTTAACTCTCATAACTCCCACTAACTCCCATACTCCTATAACTCCCACTAACGCCTTCTACTCCCATAACGCCTGTATCTCCTTCTCACTCCCGTAACTCCTGCTAACTCTCGTAACTCCAACTAACTCCCATACTCCTGTAACTCTCACTAACGCCTTCTAGTCTTCTACTCTCAAAACTCCTGTACCTCCTTCTCACTCCCATAACTCCTGTTAAATCTCATAACTCCAACTAACTCCCATACTTCTATAACTCCCATTAACGACTTCTACTCCCATAACTCATGTAACTCCTTCCCACTCACTCTCACTCCTTCTAACTCCAATAACTTGTGCTAACTCCCACTAGCTCCTGTAACCCAGACTTTACTCCTTCTAACTCCCTTAACTCCTGCTAACTCTCGTAACTCCCTATAACTCCTGCTTACTACCGCAACTCAAAGCTAACCCCTGTGACTCCCACTAAATCCTGCTAACTCTCATTAAGTCCCGTGACTCCTACAAACTCTCATAACTCCCACTAACTCCTTATAACTCCTTTAACTCTCACTAACTTCTACTAACTCGCATAACTCCTGTAACTCCAGTAACTCCCAGTGACTCCTGCTAGCTCCCATTAACGCCCCATAACTCCTGTTACTCCTTCTCACTCAAATAAATCCTCCCTCTAACTCCAGTAACTCGTGCTAACTCCTATAACTCTCCCATAACTTCTGCCTAACTCCCACTAACTTCTGCCACTCCTGTAACTCCCCTACATCCCAGTGACTCCTGCTAAATCCTGTAACCCAGACTTACTCCTTCTAACTCTCTTAACTCCAGCTAACTACCGCAACTCCAACTAACCTGTGACTCCCACTAACTCCTGCTAACTCCCGTAACTACTTGTTTCAAAGACGGATCACCAAGTCCAAAATACAAGTGTATGGCACAATTCAGAATATATCCTGTTCATTTCAGACCCCTACACCCCTGTGTAATATTGGCAATTGCTCCTATGACCAACATTCAACATGTGGCGCAGCCACTGGGTGAGGGGGAAGGTAAGTTTCTTTACTCCTTATCCAGCCTTTTCAGATCCATGCAGTAAGTTTCAAAACGCAAAATTATTTCAAAGAAAATGAAAATATGATTTATCATTTTTTTTTTTTTTTTTACTGACTATGCCCTTAAACAGAAACAAGAATTTTATCACCTGAAATTTGAACTTGTAAATTCTGTCATTAGGCACATCATAGTCATTCTAAATTAATAATAAAAATGAAAGGTCAACTTGTTAATATTTTTCCATTTCAAATAATACACTTGCAACAATGTAGTGATTACAGTATGTAGTTTAACTGACGAAATGTTATTAAGTCTTCGTATAAAGTCCATTCATAACATTAACATTGATGTTTGTAAATTGGTGGTTTCAGGTTGGTCAATGTGGAGACAACTCTGGAGTATGCTCTGAAGAATTGACTGGTTTGGAAACTTAATGACGGGAATTCCGTTCTTCAGAATCCGGAAGCCTTGAATTCTTCATATAACCTGCAAAAAATTCACAATTGAAGTATCTGATCAGAACACTGAGAACATGATAAATTTATTCAGTGGAGTCAAAATCTATGCCTCTCATCAGTCTACATCCAACTGATACAAGATTTAATTTTTTTTCATGATTTATAGATATTATGCTGTCAGCTCAACTTCAGAACTTAGTTCTCACGAGCACTCCTTCATTTTCTTTCACTGAAACTTCAATGATGAGGGTGAACTAACTGAACAGCGAAGCTGCAAAATTTATATTATTTCAAGCTGTCCTTGCTGATAAACATATTAATTCTATATTGTATAATGTAATTGTAAATGCAAATGACATTGGCAATTGATAAACTTAGAAGTGACTGACCAAAATTGTTAAAGGCTCATAGCCTCATGTTCTGTATCGCTTCAAGGATTGTTTTTATTTGAATGTGGTTTGTGGCAATTTTTTTGTATGACAAAGCTCCAGTTTATCACTTTGTTAATTTTGTTGACTGCTTCTCCGGGCATATTCTCTGCAATCTGGCAATCGGGAGAGATAAAAACCACTATCCATGAAGCACATTCTTCTTGAGTGACAAATCCCTGTCTACCTGCAATATGAGTATAATTAGAACAAACAGTTTATTCTGATTAATAAAAATATATGTCTCATTGTGCATATTTATAAAAATATTTCTTCAATTAATTGACTGACTTCAATGGTATCTTTTATAGCCTACTATGAACTGCTGAGGATCCACTTATATGATGAGTTTGATATTATAATTTTGCTATGATATGAACACGATACATATATGGGAGTTCCTTGATGACAACCCAAAGCTTTGGCGATGTGATAGACTGATGGTGCTTGTTGACTGCAAATATTTTGCAGCTGTATTCTATCAGTAGGCCTATACATAAATGAGGTATATCGATGATACTGTGGTTAAGTGCATGTCTTACCTCAAATTTGTAGCAGCTGCTTGGAACTTGGTTCATTTTGCAATTTGCAATGTCAATGAAGAATGACATTGTGTGTCTGGCTGTTTTCTGTCATCTTGTCAACTTGTTTCTTGCTTGGCCTGTTGTCCCGAAGAACATGTATTTGGTCCATGGCATTCAGCGGTCGGCAATGGCCTTGAAGAGACTCGTAGCACTCCTTGAAACTGCTGGGTTACTCTGGCAGAGTCACTTGGACCTAATAGTATATGTTTGTTGGCCCTCAGTTAAATCACCGCATGCGAGCAAGAAAATTATGAAGCACCATCCTACGGGCTAGCCCTCGCGGACGACCACATTGTAGTATGGCTGTGCAGGTCTTTAACAGGCACACTGCATTAAGCAACATATATATAAATATTTAATATAATATTATCTTTTGTCACATTGCTGTGCCGTCCAGTCTAAATTGGCCAAATTGCAAATGTACGTAAATACGGGATGTAAAGTCCTTATCATCCATAACCACAGTCCATATACTCCTGGAATAGTAGACATACCGTCCTCAAGGGCATCTTCCAAGAACCTGCAAAAAAAATTGCACACATTGTTCTTAATAGTACTGTGTTCCACTCCCAGAAACATGTCATGCAATGTCACAATGCCTGTGGCAAATTCAGCTTTCAAAATCATGGTAAGGCTCTCTGTTATTATGTTCGTGACTCCTGAGCCATGTGTGGAGATGACACTTCAAAGTCAAGCTTACTTCAGACCAAAGATACATTATACTTCTTACAGGGCCATAGGCTGGGCTGAATCCTGGGGGGGGGGGGGGCAGAGGCTGGTCCGCAGGTATGAGCACCCCAGAAAAACCCCAGAAATCTTCAAATTTTTACATGTGATGCACCTTTTTGGCCAAATTCTAGGGGGGGGGGCAGCTGCCCCCCTGCAGGATATGGCCTTGTATCACATGCAGGCCTATATATACTACATATTTTAAGTAAAAATGAAAAATGTACACCAAATATGAGGCATAACTGCCTCTCTTCAACACACTACTACATATCATCTGTAAAAAAAATTAATGTCATAAACAAGTCATCTGTTCTTGACACTCTGGTATAGATTGTGGCCTGGCCCTTTTATTATATGATGTACATGGAATCTGATGGTTGGAATGAACAGTAGACTTCTCACTGATAATTGTAGTACTTTGAATTTTGCAAATCGACCTACTATAAGTCAATTCTGAGGAGCAAATGTTGTGGCTGGACACAGCATGCAGCCACTGACAGGCCCATTTCACACCTTGTTTTACAGTTTCACTCTGCTGGTTACATGTTATTTTTCCTGTATTATCAATCTATGATGATTGTAGATACTGTTCACAAGCAATAAAAGGTTAAACACTCACCATGGCTACGAAATATGGGCTGGGAGTGGCCCTCCCACACTCCTGTCAAGCCTGCAAAACATGTGCTTTTCTAATGTTTATCAACAGAGCGCAGCGCGCGCTGCCTAGAATTGGGTCAAGTTCAGGGACGCGCTGGAACCGTGGCGCAAGAACTTGCCACAGACAGCAGAGTCGCCATCTTGCCCACATGCGTTCTTCTCCTGCTTCCGGTATTTTCGCGCTGCTTTTTCGTCGGACTATTTTCAAGTGACCCAGAATCTCTCAGGCAATCAAATCTGCCTCATTATAATATGCAGGCATGAGACCACTCATGCAGTTTGCTGCATTACAGTAACCCCACAAGCTGCCTGATGACCCAGTTTCACAGGTCCACCACTCATCCATCTGATAAAATCACGTCACTTCTGACAATTCCTCAAAATGACCTCATTATGATATAATAGCTAGCTACAATAGTTAGCTACAATAGTTAGCTACAATAGAGAGCTACAATAGAGAGCTACAATAGCTCATAACAACAGGGAGCTAAAATAGCTTGTTATCATACTGCAACAGTTCAATGGATCACTCCAGAAGTTCATTATGAGCCTTTCCTGCATGCAGCCATGTGCGTTTGTTGACATTAGCGACGTCCTGCCCAAACTGCATGAGTGGTCTCATGCCTGCATATTATAATGAGGCAGATTTGATTGCCTGAGAGATTCTGGGTCACTTGAAAATAGTCCGACGAAAAAGCAGCGCGAAAATACCGGAAGCAGGAGAAGAACGCATGTGGGCAAGATGGCGACTCTGCTGTCTGTGGCAAGTTCTTGCGCCACGGTTCCAGCGCGTCCCTGAACTTGACCCAATTCTAGGCAGCGCGCGCTGCGCTCTGTTGATAAACATTAGAAAAGCACATGTTGCAGGCTTGACAGGAGTATGGGAGGGCCACTCCCAGCCCATATTTCGTAGCCATGGTGAGTGTTTAACCTTTTATTGTTTGTGAACAGTATCTACAATCATCATAGATTGATAATACAGGAAAAATAACATGTAACCAGCAGAGTGAAACTGTAAAACAAGGTGTGAAATGGGCCTGTCAGTGGCTGCATGCTGTGTCCAGCCACAACATTTGCTCCTCAGAATTGACTTATAGTAGGTCGATTTGCAAAATTCAAAGTACTACAATTATCAGTGAGAAGTCTACTGTTCATTCCAACCATCAGATTCCATGTACATCATATAATAAAAGGGCCAGGCCACAATCTATACCAGAGTGTCAAGAACAGATGACTTGTTTATGACATTAATTTTTTTTACAGATGATATGTAGTAGTGTGTTGAAGAGAGGCAGTTATGCCTCATATTTGGTGTACATTTTTCATTTTTACTTAAAATATGTAGTATATATAGGCCTGCATGTGATACAAGGCCATATCCTGCAGGGGGGCAGCTGCCCCCCCCCCTAGAATTTGGCCAAAAAGGTGCATCACATGTAAAAATTTGAAGATTTCTGGGGTTTTTCTGGGGTGCTCATACCTGCGGACCAGCCTCTGCCCCCCCCCCCCCCCAGGATTCAGCCCAGCCTATGGCCCTGTAAGAATTATAATGTATCTTTGGTCTGAAGTAAGCTTGACTTTGAAGTGTCATCTCCACACATGGCTCAGGAGTCACGAACATAATAACAGAGAGCCTTACCATGATTTTGAAAGCTGAATTTGCCACAGGCATTGTGACATTGCATGACATGTTTCTGGGAGTGGAACACAGTACTATTAAGAACAATGTGTGCAATTTTTTTTGCAGGTTCTTGGAAGATGCCCTTGAGGACGGTATGTCTACTATTCCAGGAGTATATGGACTGTGGTTATGGATGATAAGGACTTTACATCCCGTATTTACGTACATTTGCAATTTGGCCAATTTAGACTGGACGGCACAGCAATGTGACAAAAGATAATATTATATTAAATATTTATATATATGTTGCTTAATGCAGTGTGCCTGTTAAAGACCTGCACAGCCATACTACAATGTGGTCGTCCGCGAGGGCTAGCCCGTAGGATGGTGCTTCATAATTTTCTTGCTCGCATGCGGTGATTTAACTGAGGGCCAACAAACATATACTATTAGGTCCAAGTGACTCTGCCAGAGTAACCCAGCAGTTTCAAGGAGTGCTACGAGTCTCTTCAAGGCCATTGCCGACCGCTGAATGCCATGGACCAAATACATGTTCTTCGGGACAACAGGCCAAGCAAGAAACAAGTTGACAAGATGACAGAAAACAGCCAGACACACAATGTCATTCTTCATTGACATTGCAAATTGCAAAATGAACCAAGTTCCAAGCAGCTGCTACAAATTTGAGGTAAGACATGCACTTAACCACAGTATCATCGATATACCTCATTTATGTATAGGCCTACTGATAGAATACAGCTGCAAAATATTTGCAGTCAACAAGCACCATCAGTCTATCACATCGCCAAAGCTTTGGGTTGTCATCAAGGAACTCCCATATATGTATCGTGTTCATATCATAGCAAAATTATAATATCAAACTCATCATATAAGTGGATCCTCAGCAGTTCATAGTAGGCTATAAAAGATACCATTGAAGTCAGTCAATTAATTGAAGAAATATTTTTATAAATATGCACAATGAGACATATATTTTTATTAATCAGAATAAACTGTTTGTTCTAATTATACTCATATTGCAGGTAGACAGGGATTTGTCACTCAAGAAGAATGTGCTTCATGGATAGTGGTTTTTATCTCTCCCGATTGCCAGATTGCAGAGAATATGCCCGGAGAAGCAGTCAACAAAATTAACAAAGTGACAAACTGGAGCTTTGTCATACAAAAAAATTGCCACAAACCACATTCAAATAAAAACAATCCTTGAAGCGATACAGAACATGAGGCTATGAGCCTTTAACAATTTTGGTCAGTCACTTCTAAGTTTATCAATTGCCAATGTCATTTGCATTTACAATTACATTATACAATATAGAATTAATATGTTTATCAGCAAGGACAGCTTGAAATAATATAAATTTTGCAGCTTCGCTGTTCAGTTAGTTCACCCTCATCATTGAAGTTTCAGTGAAAGAAAATGAAGGAGTGCTCGTGAGAACTAAGTTCTGAAGTTGAGCTGACAGCATAATATCTATAAATCATGAAAAAAAATTAAATCTTGTATCAGTTGGATGTAGACTGATGAGAGGCATAGATTTTGACTCCACTGAATAAATTTATCATGTTCTCAGTGTTCTGATCAGATACTTCAATTGTGAATTTTTTGCAGGTTATATGAAGAATTCAAGGCTTCCGGATTCTGAAGAACGGAATTCCCGTCATTAAGTTTCCAAACCAGTCAATTCTTCAGAGCATACTCCAGAGTTGTCTCCACATTGACCAACCTGAAACCACCAATTTACAAACATCAATGTTAATGTTATGAATGGACTTTATACGAAGACTTAATAACATTTCGTCAGTTAAACTACATACTGTAATCACTACATTGTTGCAAGTGTATTATTTGAAATGGAAAAATATTAACAAGTTGACCTTTCATTTTTATTATTAATTAAGAATGACTATGATGTGCCTAATGACAGAATTTACAAGTTCAAATTTCAGGTGATAAAATTCTTGTTTCTGTTTAAGGGCATAGTCAGTAAAAAAAAAAAAAAAAATAATAAATCATATTTTCATTTTCTTTGAAATAATTTTGCGTTTTGAAACTTACTGCATGGATCTGAAAAGGCTGGATAAGGAGTAAAGAAACTTACCTTCCCCCTCACCCAGTGGCTGCGCCACATGTTGAATGTTGGTCATAGGAGCAATTGCCAATATTACACAGGGGTGTAGGGGTCTGAAATGAACAGGATATATTCTGAATTGTGCCATACACTTGTATTTTGGACTTGGTGATCCGTCTTTGAAACAAGTAGTTACGGGAGTTAGCAGGAGTTAGTGGGAGTCACAGGTTAGTTGGAGTTGCGGTAGTTAGCTGGAGTTAAGAGAGTTAGAAGGAGTAAGTCTGGGTTACAGGATTTAGCAGGAGTCACTGGGATGTAGGGGAGTTACAGGAGTGGCAGAAGTTAGTGGGAGTTAGGCAGAAGTTATGGGAGAGTTATAGGAGTTAGCACGAGTTACTGGAGTTAGAGGGAGGATTTATTTGAGTGAGAAGGAGTAACAGGAGTTATGGGGCGTTAATGGGAGCTAGCAGGAGTCACTGGGAGTTACTGGAGTTACAGGAGTTATGCGAGTTAGTAGAAGTTAGTGAGAGTTAAAGGAGTTATAAGGAGTTAGTGGGAGTTATGAGAGTTTGTAGGAGTCACGGGACTTAATGAGAGTTAGCAGGATTTAGTGGGAGTCACAGGGGTTAGCTTTGAGTTGCGGTAGTAAGCAGGAGTTATAGGGAGTTACGAGAGTTAGCAGGAGTTAAGGGAGTTAGAAGGAGTAAAGTCTGGGTTACAGGAGCTAGTGGGAGTTAGCACAAGTTATTGGAGTTAGAAGGAGTGAGAGTGAGTGGGAAGGAGTTACATGAGTTATGGGAGTAGAAGTCGTTAATGGGAGTTATAGAAGTATGGGAGTTAGTTGGAGTTATGAGATTTAACAGGAGTTATGGGAGTGAGAAGGAGGTACAGGAGTTTTGAGAGTAGAAGACTAGAAGGCGTTAGTGAGAGTTACAGGAGTATGGGAGTTAGTTGGAGTTACGAGAGTTAGCAGGAGTTACGGGAGTGAGAAGGAGATACAGGCGTTATGGGAGTAGAAGGCGTTAGTGGGAGTTATAGGAGTATGGGAGTTAGTGGGAGTTATGAGAGTTAACAGGAGTTACGGGAGTGAGAAGGAGTTACAGGCGTTAGTCGGAGTTACTGGAGTTAGCCAGAGTAAATGGGAGTTACAGGAGTTAGCAAGATTTACAGGAGCGAGTCTGGGTTTCGGGAGCTAGCAGAAGTCACTGGGAGTTAGCTGCACCTAACTTCTTCTAACTCCAGGAACTTCTGTTAACTCAAACTCACTCCTGTTAACTCCCAGTAACCTCTGCTAACTGCTGTGATTCCCAGTGAGTTTTGCTAACTCCGTAACCAAGACGGACTCCTACTAACTCCTTTTAACTCCAATAACCAGGTATCTCCTGCTAACTCCTGTAACTCCTTGTAACTCTTGTAACTCCCGTAACTGCTAACTCCTGTAACTCCTTGTAACTCCCATATCTCATGCAAATTTCAGTAACTTATATAACTCCTGCTAGCTCCAGTAACTCCTCGTAACTCCTTCTTACTATTGTAACTCCTAACTCCTGCTAACTCCCGGTGACTCCAGCTAACTCCAAAAACCTGGACTAACTCCTTGTAACTCCCATAGCTCCTGTAACTCCTTCTAACTCCCATAACTCCTGCTAACTCTTGTAACTCCTATGCCTGCTAACTCCTTGTAACACCTTCTTACTCCCGTAACTCCTTCTTATTCCCGTGACTCCTGCTAACTCTCATAACTCCCTCTGATTCCTGCTAACTCCTGTACCTCCCAGTGACTCCTGCTAACTCCAAAACCTGGACTAATTCCTTGTAACTCCCATAGCTCCTGTAACTTCTAACTCCCGTAACTCCTGCTAACTCTTGTAACTCCTATGCCTGCTGACTCCTTGTAACACATTCTTACTCCCGTAACTCCTTCTTATTCCCGTAACTCCTGCTAACTCTCGTAACTCCCTCTGATTCCTGCTAACTCCTGTACCTCCCAGTGACTCCTGCTAACTCCAAAACCTGGACTAACTCCTTGTAACTCCCATAGCTCCTGTAACTTCTAACTCCCGTAACTCCTGCTAACTCTTGTAACTCCTATGCCTGCTAACTCCTTGTAACACCTTCTTACTCCCGTAACTCCTTCTTATTCCCGTAACTCCTACTAACTCTCGTAACTCCCTCTGATTCCTGCTAACTCCTGTACCTCCCAGTGACCCCTGCTAACTCCAAAACCTGGACTAACTCATTGTAACTCCCATAGCTCCTGTAACTTCTTCTAACTCCCATAACTCCTGCTAACTCTTGTAACTCCTATGCCTGCAAACTCCTTGTAACACCTTCTTACTCCCGTAACTCCTTCTTATTCCCGTAACTCCTGCTAACTCTCGTAACTCCCTCTGATTCCTGCTAACTCCTGTACCTCCCAGTGACTCCTGCTAACTCCCATAACCAATAGTAACTCCTTGTAACTCCCGTAACTCCTGCTAATTCTCGTAACTTCCACTAACACCAGTAATTCCCATACTTCTGCAGGAGTAAGTCACAGTTTGGGAGTTAGCAGGAGTTACAGGAGTAAGCAGGAAATATGGGAGTTAGTAGAAGTTAGCGGGAGTTAGTCGGAGTTACAGGAAATACGGAAGGTAGCAGGAGTTAGTGGAGTTAGAAGAAGTTACAGGAGTTGGAAAGAGGTAGTGGGACTTTCACTTAGCAGGAGTTGCAGGAGTTAGCAGGAAATATGGGAGTTACAGGGAGTTAGGGGAGTTACAAGGAGTTACGGGAGTTAGCAACAGATGGTAGGAGTTACAGGAGTAAGTCGGAGTTCATGGAGTTAGTAAAAGTTAGAAAAGGAGTATGGTGGGAGTTAAAGAAGCCAGCAGGAGTCACAGGAGTTAGTGGGAGATAAAAGCAGTTGGTGGGAGTTACGGGAGTTAGCAGGAGTTAAGGGAGTTACTAACTCCCACCAATTCCTGTCGCTACCGACTTCTAACTCCCGTAAGTCTGACTAGTAACTCCTGCTAGCTACTGTAACTCCCACCATACTCTTTCGAACTCTCACTTACTCCTGAAATGCCTCCTAACTCCTGTTACTCAGACTTACTCCCACTAACTCCTGCTAACTTACGTAACCCCCACAGGCTCCTGCTGACTCCCACTAACTCATGTACTCCTTGTTAATCCTGCAACCCCCATTACCTTTCCCTTGACTCCCAATAACTCCTGTTACTCCTACTAACTCTTGTAACTCCTAACTCCCCTAACTCATGCTAACTCCAGTTACTCAAGGCTATACTCCAACTTACTCCTGCTAACTCCCATAACCCCCACAGACTCCTGCTAACTCCAACTTACTCCCGTAACTGCCTCTCCCATAACTGCCTCTAACTCCTGTAACTCCCACCAACTTTTGCTTATTTGCGTAACTCCAACTTACTCCTGCTACTAACTACCACCAACTCCCAGTAACTTGTTCCTATCCTTTGAACTCACATAACTCCTTGAACTCCTGATAACTCCCAGTAGCTCCTGTCAACTCCCTTTACCGCCTTAAGTGGCCTCTTTCTCCGTCCTCCTAAATTCTCCTTCTCTACCTCCCCCTGTAGCTCTTCTCTGAGCCTCTCCTTTCCTCTTTCCAAACTCTGGCTCTCTCACGTAGCTCTACCCTCCTCTTGATAGCTCATCCCCTTTTCCTCTCTGCCTCCTTCCAAGCTCTTGCCTCCCTCTAGCTGTTGTCTGCTTGCCACAGCTCTTCTCTCGTCATATGTACCTTCTCCCAAGCTCTTAACTCCTCTTCTCCAGCTCCAACTCACGACTTCATCTCTGTCACCTCATCCTTCACCTCTGCATTTTTCCTCTCTGCCTCCACTTAGCCGTAGTTCTTTTCTCCTCCGTCTGTCTCCTGCTCCTTCCACATTTATTAATGGGAAACCCTCCTCCAAGGCTCCAATGCTGAAATCCCTGGAAATATATTGAAAATTTATGCAAAGCTGTCATTCACAGGAAAAACACACATTTTTCGGAAGGAAACTCAATTGTCTTGGAATGGCTTGTTCTTATAATATTTAAAACAAGAGCTTGTATTTTTACCTTAATCCACGAAGGAATATTGCAATTTTAAGATCAATGATTTTTTTTTGGTCAAACATCTCATAGTGCATGAGCAAAACCAGGGTGCCAAACGGGGCTTCAGAGTAAGATAACAAGTGACTGCCGCAATCCCGAGGCTTCCTGAAAAATGACTGTTCAGGTCTCCCAAATCTCAACTCCAACTTTGGACTCCCGACTCCTCCAACCAGCATTATTGCACACAAAATATCATGTGTCAAGCAGAAAGAACAATTAAATTACACCATTTTTCTATATGAATTGCCACTTCAATACTTCAAAAAAATTTAATTAATTACACATACTTGACCAGGCTTAGAAGTTGGGCACCTGACTCAAGATTCAATAGCCTTTGAGAAAAACGACTCTGACTTTCTAGGTCTCCTGAATTTAACTCCAACTCTTCCATTTTTGGCATTATTTGCACACAAATTTTACGAGGCAAGCCAAAAAATAGCCCATTTCACAAAGTTTTCATTGGATTTTATACATTAATTAATAGTACATCATAAATTTTTGTGTGACTGGTTATTCACATTCTATAATGTATTTTTGTCAATTTATTTTTTTTTCGGAATTCAGGTAGGAGTTTACAGATCTATTAATTGCTGACCTCACCAAAAAACCAAAGTTTCATTCTTGACTCAACCACAAAATGACTCCGACTTCAGAGCCCTGCGCTTCACAGATCCGAGTGTGTGGTTTAACCCACCAAAAAGCAAGAGTTGTACTCCACGACTTAACCTCCGAAACCTCTGAAGCCCTGGGCAAATTCAGTGTTTTACTGTTTTATACACATGACAAAATAGTTTTATCAAGGGATAACTTTTGGGCCCTGCAAAAATACAGGTCAAACATTGACAAACAATGTTGAGAGTGTGGTCGAGGGGGGGGGGGGTGCTGGGCATGTACCCCTCCATAGTCCATACCCTATACTTCTGATAAAATATGATGATGCTGTAAAAAAAACAAAAACAAAGAGATCTGTACTATATGCCTAGGCAACACATGTAGTATTTATAATAGGAAATTTATATCCACATCCACAGATAATGGATGAGAAAAATAAAATGGTCCTCATATCATATGTCTCTCTTTGGCAGGTTACCCTGCTAAATTGTAACTGGTAACTACATGTACTCCATGGATTTTTAAAAAAAAAGTAAGGTATCTATATGTAAGGAGCAAATAAATAAACATTCAAGCAATCAACCATGTGATTATTGTGATAGCACCTGAGGCCAAAGAGGAGCTAAGAGGGGTGGGCCCAAAACTCTTTGCACACTTTCTTGTGTAGGTTTGGGGGGGGGCATATATTGAGGGGGGGGTACGTGATGCATGGGGTGATGATGCATTGGGGGGGGGGGGGGGGGGTGGTTGGCAACATCTGACAACAATATTTGGTCTCAGCCTTAGACTCAGTGCAGGCTTGCAGTCACAGACACAGTGCAGTGGCTACTCAATATCAAAGCTGACTTTACCACCATACTGGGCCCATGCCTGAGTAATTGAGCATTCTGAATTCCGGTGAAATACATTGTCAACATCTCTGAGTAACTCTAATCACACTAAAACCAACTCTACGTCCACTTACACAACAATACACACTGCTTTGACAGCTCCAACTGCTCCACCTCCCATCAAAACAACAGTCTGCTGTGGCGCGCTTACCTAGAATTGGGTCATTGACCTAGTTATAGCGAAGTAGGTCGCGTCATAGAGCATGCGCAGTACGAAACCGTGGCCCGGTGTCGTTGTAGCCTGTGTGGAGCTCGCAATAACAGCAGGTCTACTAAACTGCAAGAAGATCAAGTGCGGTGGGTTGGGGAACTGCTAGGAAGAAGCCAGACTGTCCGAGATCCATGGAGAGCCTATATTTGCGAGCCTTGCAAAAAGTGAGTAACCGTTACATGTGACATTTTTGAATTTGGAAATTTGAAATTTAAAGATAAGTTTAGTGTTTCGGTCGTAATTCCTGTCTGTGATAATCATACATTGGTGATGTTTGTTGCACCTGTTACATTCTCACGTTTAGCACAAGCGTGATGGTTGGAAATTACTCCATACAAATGTACATTTCAGCTTGCCATGGGCCTGCTGCTTCAATTTGCCAGCCTTGGTTTTCCCGGCTGACTTTTTTGGCCGACCGGCCGGCCGGCAGGCCGGCTGTCTGTCTGCCTGCCTCGCTCGGGAAAGGGGGAGGGGGCATATCCAAATTCAGTCTGGATAATTTGGTTCTTGTTTTAATTAATGTTTGAAAGCATAAGTTTAAAGTGTTATAATTAAGTCTTTAACATGCTGATTAAAATTTTTATACTACAATTTTTTTCTCCTTATAATATAACTTCTGAACTTAGTATATTGGTTGTAATTATGACTTACTTGAATGTGCCTCAGGGAGATAGGCCTACAATAAATCTTGATTTTCAATACATTGACCTCTTTCAGCATTTTAACAGAATTTCAATATTTGTACTTTTCAATTTTTTTTACTTTGATCGTCCGGTCTTACCTATTGTCCAGAATTTATTATTGGAGAGGTGGCATATAATTTTTTGTGTCAACAACACATTATTGGAGGTTGATACTAATTCTACATTGAAGCGAATGGGATATAACCTAACAGTTTTTTTTTTTTTGGGTATTTTCTTACAAAAACCCAACCAGTCCCTGGGCAGCCCTCAGTCATAAATTCTGTAATTATTATTATACAGCCCCTTTAATAGCGCTATTAAAATGTCCTTATTCACTATTATAAGTATGTTTACAGAATAATCTTAATGCATATTGTGTTCATTAGATTTTACACAGGGAGTTGCTCTTCATTTTCATGGCAGACCTTTCTTCTCATTGCAGACTTGAGATATTTTGCGCTATATCACACTTCATAACTTTGTTCCTTTGTGAAGTTTTCCAGATCATTGAGGACTTCCAAGATGATTTTAACATTAACAAGGTTTTCAAAGGTCTTGATATATAGGACTTGGAAGATTTCTTTACATTGCGGACTAGAGTTATTTAGCATTTCGAAACCTTACTTAAAGTAATTATTTTCATTTCATTTCCAGATCATTGCGGAATTCCAGATATTTTTTGCAGATTTTCGTCTTTTCAGAGCTCTAGAGTCCAGAAGTTTTATTTTAGTTGCAGACTTCGAGATATTTTGAATGTAGACGCAGTGCAAGTTAAGTTCGAGAAGGTGTTTCTTATTTTCCAGTAGTGTGGACTTGGAACACAGGTGTCATTGGGGCTAATGTACACACCGTGTGTCCATAAGACATTAGCCCCAATGAATTTCAGACTTTCACTTTATTTGGGACACCCAACATGCATACTGAACAGTGTGTTCACTCACAAGGATGAAGATATCATGACTGCATCACAGTATATGTGTCATCCCCATATCTATATCTTCTTCAATGGGTTATTTGCTGTTCCAATCGCCTTCCTTTCAAAATCCTCCCTGATGAGATTCCCAATGATGGGGTAAATCGGAGACCTAGTAACCACCCTTTCCCCTTGTTTCTGCTGATAAAACTATATTTCAATTCTTATTTTTGATTACAGGAGCTTCCTGAAATGCCTTTGTAACCGTTATCCTGACCTTTTAGAGTTTATTTAGGTTGAATCATCAAGGTCTCCTTTTGGTTTCACCAGGAGCTGTTCTTGCATTTATAATAATTCAGTTTCATTTTCAGTCAATATCTACAAAATTGGGACCTTGAGGCTCATCTGATGAACAGATGACGAATGATGAAATTTGATGCTTTGCTCCAATTCTAAAATTTATTAGAACTGTGTGGCCGGGTATGACTGCAGGGGCGCGTGTAGAGGATTGCAGGGGTGGGTGCGGGTTCGGACCAGTCTTTGGTCTTAGTGATGCGCAGGCACTTAATCTGCCTGCCTGCATTGTGCGGCAGTTGTAGACCATTATGTATCTGTTATATTGCGTAACATTTAATTATGTATGCATCAATTATGCCTTCGATCACTCTGGTTTTAGAGATTGATATGTATGATCCTGGTAGGCAATCTATTTATCAATATTAGTTTAATTCCAGGATTCTAATAACTTCAATAATTTGCGATGTATGGACAGAATGCGAATGAGCTGTTTTGATATAATTATCTCCATGTGCTATATATCTTTTTATAAATTATGTTGCATTTATCTAGAATCAGTCCATAAATCTTGATCATTGTAATGTTTTGAAACTTTTGAGAATATTTTTATTAATTATGATTATCCGGGAATGATTGTAAAAGTAATGCAGGCAATTAGCTGCGGACGAGGGTAACCGCAGTTGCCTGCTTGCGGGTGCGGGGGGGGGATTCTGGGCTGATTATGCTGTGGGTGCGGGCAGAGACTGCGGGGCGGGTGCGGCTTGTATAGTGCGGCCTTGGGGCAGTAGCTGGCAGGAAAAAGGTGCCCTCGCGGATCTGTGCCTCCTATGGGCAAGAGAGGGAAAAATGGTGTAAATAAAATTAATGAATCATACTATGAATTCGCCAACCCCCTTACGCCGGGTTTCATGTTACAGAAAATGAGGTGATTTTTTCCCATAAGGCCACACATAATTGGTTCTTAGCTTCGCGGACCCGCCGACACAATAGATACACTGCCGACGGAAAAAAAAAATTTAAAAAAAAAGTTTTTTTTTGACACTATAAAAAAATTTTTTTGACCTTTTTTTTTTTGTCCTACCGACCGACCCTAGAAAAAGTGCCTTGAGAGGATCCGAGAAGCTAAAGATCAATTATGTGTGGCCTAATGTAACTATGCGTCATCACAAAACATCCGTTATTTTTCCCCTTCCCTCAGATGCTAGCCTTCACGGTCTTCTGCTACTTAATTAATTTATTGATAAATCATGAGTTCATTCTTTCTTTAGAGGAAAAATTGGAGTAAAAAAATTGTGTGTTAGTGTCTTTTACTTTTAGCAAAAAGGAAATTTTGATGACTCTTGAGTCTTGGCTACTCAGACTGTCAGATAATAATTAGTTCCTACTTTCTGAAATGTTTAAGTTCAAATTGTATCAGCAGTGAGCTGATGTTCATCATAAAAGATTTTTCTAAAGTCAAGTGAGTATGTATTGTGATTTCACTTAATTTCACAACAAACTAGTTAAATTTTCTTTGCCAATATTTTCTAGCATCTGGACAGGCAATTCTCCTTATAATACAGGGACTCTCCATGAGAAGACTCTTCCCTAAAACTCCATAAACAATTTAATGGAATTTCTCTTTTGTTATTTCCAGTAAATTTTTTCAGGAAGCTCCATTGATCCAGTTGATGATTTTCTTAAGAACATAAATTTTAAGTTTAAGTTAATTTTGGCAATTTCTGTAACTTAGGCTTGGCTACTTGTCCTTCAGTGTCCAGGTCAAGTATGATCATATTGTTTATTAAATATTTCTGGATTTGTCTTGAGCACAGCAAGCAGTTTTTCTTTGGTGTATTAAGTTGACTTTGAGTCGGCAGAAGTGGCCTAAGTCTGAACTTCGGCGACATTTTGGCGATGAATGCGGAGAAGCAGTTACATTTTGTTTGAAGCATTAATTCATTTAATTTCGTAAAGGCTGTGTATCTTTATTATTGTTGTTTTGTATCTTTATTAATATGTCTTTGAGCTAATTTTCGATGGTAATTTACTTAGACTTCAAATACAATTGTATTATATTATTGTAGGGCTGCACGATTAATCGCAAATTTATCGTTATCGCGAGATGAAGTAGGGCTATAATGTTATCGCACAAAGGGGCGATAAATAAATTATTAAAAATGTCTGTATTATTGCTCAAGAATTGGAATTTCTCTGCATGAAATTCAAACTTTTCAAAAAAAATTTGGGGTTTTTAGGTAAATCTCCTGCTTGTGAATTTATCGCATGATTTGTCGTCGTCACTATGTGATTGTAAATGTTTTAATATTGTAAATATGTGATTGTAAATGCTTTAATATTGTAGTTTCCAGAAAATTTGTTGTTAAAGTTACTTTTGAATTATTTTAATGACTTGTAAGCCCATATAGGGCTGGGTGTATATTTTTTACACAGGTCAATAAAGAATTTGTTTGTCTGTCTGTCTGTCTGTCTGTCTGTCTATATAAAACATAGTTATCGCATATCGCATCTCAGCCTATTATCGTGCAGCCCTATATTATTGTCAATTTATTGAATTATGTCGATGGAAACTAAAACTTTTTGGTACTTGTTCTCCATTGCAGGAAACTGAAGAATTCTGTTGGCTTTAAGAACCAAATTGATAACTTCACAAGCCAACCAACCCTGTGGACACCCACGAAGTCACTCTCTGCACCGCCATCTGATCAAACAGAGCCAGTGTTATGGACGCCATCAAAACCTACAGTCAAGCGATTTCGAGATTCCAACATTTCAGGTAATTTCTGTTAAGACATTTTCTGCTCTTTTATACAATCATTTACATACCTCCCACCTAGGGATGCAAAATTCATGGGAATTTTTGTTAGGGAAGTTTATGGGAATTTATTGGAATAATCGGAAACATTGGAAATATTCAGAAATGTATTCGATTACTTGAGAAGCAAAATAAATTTCTAACCGTAGGACAAACAAGAATTGCACTTTTGAACTAAAGGACACACACTATTTTATGACGCTAAGCAAGATATTGAGGGCTATTCCATTTAAAACTCTTTATTTTTCGTTTGATGTATGTAGAGGTGAGTGATAATACGATGTAGATGCCCGGAGCCGCCTCCGTATCAAGCCGCCGTCAGTCATGTCAAGCTAAAGTCAAGTCAAGCCATGATCAGTCTAAGCCGCCACTGTCTTAGCATTATCAAGCCGCCACCATCAAAAACCTCATTGAACTGCTTCTGTAATTGACAATTAATTAGACAAGCAGTCAAATTCCATTAATTGCAATTCTGCAGGTTCCTAAGCTTTATGTCACCCTCATCGATGTTACTGCAGAGGCGTAAAACACAAACTTATGTCACCCTCAGTTAAAGTCCGTTTACTTACTTGCAATTGACAGTGGCGGATACAGGGGGGGGCCTAGGGGGCACGGGCCCCCCCTAGACCACTGAGATTAATAATAGTATTTCACAGAAAATACGCGCGACAGGAGCCCGCGAATGACCGAAACACGCCCGCCGTTGCCCGGGCCCCCCCTAGATGACCGTGTCTAGAACCGCCACTGATTGAGGAGTTCAATGCTCAGGGAACAGCTCTTAGTCTTAGGTTAAATCAGTTTATTTGTTTGAAATTCTTTATTCACATCCAAAAAAGATGTACTTGTGTAAAATAAGTATGATAAACGAAAGTTAAATTAAAAGACAGAGCGCAAGAAAATAAAAAATAAATAAAATTTGCATTGTGCATAAAAGCACAAAAGTATAGGTGTCAACTGTCAAAGCTGATCGCACTTTGCAACATATAACTTAGAAAGTCTTTATGGATATTAGCCATTGACATGCAATGCTATCTAGTGAAGGAATAATTTAAAATTTTTACGGCTTTACTATATGTATTATTTTATTTGTTTGTTGCTCTGTTTTTTAGACGGTGAAACTATAAGGCTTGTGCTGTGATGTCTAGAAATGTTCAAGGTACTAGGTCCACATGTCATTATTTTTATTTGTCTATTTTTGTGGACACTGGTGACTTTCAACAAAGTTATATTTATTTAATAACTTGGTGAAATGAAGATTATTCAGTGTCTGTTTATTAGCATTACTTGTGTGTATCAAAATTTTATCTTAGAAATGTAGTTATTTTATCCTATTTTTTTTTGCAATAACTCATTAATGCGGACGGCCTCCAATTTCTAATGAGTCTAACAGTTACAGCTCAGGAATTACATGTATTTACATTCAGTTGCTTGAAGACTTCCATGATGTCACTACCCGCACCATCTTTACCATTGATATGACCTGTTAATTTTCCATTGGTAAACTTGTGACCTCACTGGTGAGAGGTATGACTCGCACACTTTTCTTTATAAATGACAAATATTAATACCTCAAGTAATGCATTTGAGTCACCAAGGATGACATAGCAAGTTATAGAGATATGAGCTCATAAGAGACATTTTTGGAGCATGTCTGTAAGCACTTGTATTTCCACGGCTGTAAGTCACGTAAGTTGGTTCAGTCAAGTCAGGAAACTTTCAAGTCACAGTAAATGTCCAAGTCACGGAAGTCTTTCAAGTCAAGTCACCAAGCACTCAAGTCAAGTCATGATGGCAAATCTCAGTGACTCCGGGCTCCAGGGGCACTCGCAGAATTCACTTTAGATGTATGGGGGGACGGACTATTGCTCTATTCAGGCCTACTCAATGTAATAATGAAAATTTTTATTTGATGTATGTACGGGGGGTGAAAACATCGAAGTTAATGCATGGGGGTTAAAAAAAACTTGTCTAAGCTGCAAGGGGAGGGGGTCAAAATCGTCGTCCGACTTGAGACTTTCAAAAATGTCAAGAAAATCCGAATTGGGACCAGTTGCTTTCTGCTGATATGATTGGGATTAAGAAGATGACATTAGCAATCGCCAATATTGCCTCCTTACCAGTTTGGCAAAGCAGGCTTTGCAAAGCTCATCGGACCTGTCCGACTGTTTAATAAGCAGGTCCGACAACATCATCCTTATTGTCAGACCGAATGTCCGACACTCAATTCACAGGTCTTGTCATCTTAAAACACTCTATTCAGCTCAAAACATCAGAAAAATCACAAGCGCAACATTTACGGACCTTTGCCCCAGTATGTTAAAGTGTCAGAAATATATACATGTATATACCAGTATATGCATATAGGTCTAGGCCTACTGTTCATTATTGTTATTTTGACATGCAGTTTGCTTTGTTCTTTAAAAGATTCAGTTGGTATTTATAAATGTATTAACCTTGCTATAATGCTATTTACTTTATTTGAATGTGTACTGGCTCCATGCCATCATTTGGTGAGCTGAATAAATTGAATTGAATTGAATAGTTGCAGCCCACCGCGGTAAAAAGTGGGCGGCCAGTCTAGTACTTGTACACTTTTGACCTCAGCTGCAAATGTAATCAAAATTGCCAAAAGTTTAGGTATCTAGTTCGTATAAAACGTCCTTTGCAGGCTTTGCGGAGATCCTCATGCCTCTGTCAGACATTCGGTCTGACGAACAGGCACCTGTTGTCAGACCGAAAAGATTCTTGTCGGACCAAAAATGTATGCGTCATTGCAGCATAAAGACAAAGCGACAGAATTATTGACTGTCAAGCTTTCAAAAAGAATATTAACTAGGTTTGCAAGTAAAAAGCAGATCAGTAGCTGTCACCTACTAGGTGATCACTCCTGGGGATGTACTGAATGAAGATTTATATATGGGTATATTTGGTATCGATTTAAAGCTCTTGACGAGTTGAACACAATTATGCTATCTGTGCTGTTGTTTCTGTACATAATGCAACACTACAAGCCATAATAAACATTTGAGGACTGAGGAGGGGTCAATTAAGTAGTGTATCCAACAGAGAGTGACCTCCCCAGACTAACTGTGTGTGTGTGTGCATGCGTGCGTGCGTGTGTGTGTGAATAAGCCAATCCTGTGACTTATTCAGTTGAGGGGGGGGCACTCTCTGTTGGATACACTATTTGGGCCGGGTGTTTATATATATAAATATTAAATTAATTTAATCTAGGCCTATGCATTTTTTTATGTATTTACTAGGCCTAATTCAGACAATCTCCTGGTAATATTCTTTTTGAAAGCTTGACAGTCAATAATTCTGTCGCTTTGTCTTTATGCTGCAATGACGCATACATTTTTCGGTCTGACAAAAATCTTTTCGGTCTGACAGCAGGTGCCTGTTTGTCAGACCGAATGTCTGACAGAGGCTTGAGGATCTCCGCAAAGCCTGCAAAGGACGTTTTATACGCACTAGATACCTAAACTTTTGGCAATTTTGATTACATTTGCAGCTGAGGTCAAAAGTGTACAAGTACTAGACTATAGACTATATCTCGATGCACCGTATGGCATAGTGACAAAGTCAAACACTTCCGGGTCTGTGATTCAGAGTTCTGATGGAAAATGTTCATCAAACATCCTTTCATTGGAAATTAAGCCAATCACGAATATAAATCGGAATCAAACAGGTTCGTAAATGTCAAGGTTTCCCTCCTGCAGAACAAAATATTTCATAATCCTCATACTGCAATCAGAATATTCAATTAGGTATGAAGTAATAAACTAAACAGTTAAACAGAAATAAGTCCCACTTTGGAAAAACTGAAATATTTTTTAAAGTACTGGTCTGATTTTCATTAAATTTATTTAGTGTATTTATAAACTGGCATATTGATATGAAATGTGTGCAATCGTGGCATGATAACACAACTTTTGCCCACACGAGAAAGTAGCAAGTGTGACTACCCCTCTTTTCAAACATTTTAGGTTGTGTCAGCAGACAAATAAAGTCCCAGAGAAGCAGTGGAAAATGCATTTATCCGCGAAGGAAAAACGTGGAAAATTAAGAAATAACATAAGAAGTGATATCATTCTTAAATAATCCAAATTAACTTTATTTACTAGATGTAAGTGGGCTAACGTGACCCATCAACAGTGAAAACAACTTCATCTAATCAAATATTGTCAATCTTCTTCAACAACATCACTACTCTGAATGTCCACCGTAGCCGTTGCACACCTGTTGACATCTGTTTCACATTGAAAAAATGAGTTTCCTTATCCTCTGCTGGGGTATGCCGGCCCATTCTTCCACCAGGATACGTCGCATAGCAGGAGACACTAATCTTGCTGACTTGAGACGTATCCTGGTGGAAGAATGTAATTTACATAGAGAAACTCTCCAAGTAAGAAGTAGAAGCTTTATTAATAATATTGTTTCAAATGCTTGTCAAATTAAGGAACTAGTCAGAATCAGAAACTTAGACTTTAATCATGAGTTTTTATTGAATGCTGAGGAAATCAATGACATTATTTGGTAACTTTGTACCAAATAGTTATTTTTAAACTTTGTTTTATTTCTGTAAATATCTGTAAATATCGGTAAATGTATGTTTATTTTATTTTGAGTAATTGCCTTCTTTCGACGAATAGAATATTTCATAAGGAGTGTTACATAATTGCTTACTTATTGTAAATTTCGTGGTCTATTGTTTCAGGAAGTTTCTTGGCCTCCTGCTTACCATTTATGCCTACGCCATCCCCAAAAAGGAAGGAACAGTCATTGGGAACGGCAAAAACGTCGACACCAATTTCATACCAGGGTCCATCGTCATTACTTGATATCATCGCGAAAGAAAGCAACATCTTGGAGAAGTGCGGAAAAGCCCTGAAAGATGTAAGGAATGACACTTTCAGACAAGGAAACATCTTCTCTAGCATTGTCGAAGAAATGAAACAGTTTGCCCCAACCATCCATCGGGCACCGTCCATTGTTGCGGGAGGGAACATTGGGGATGCACCTTTGGCCCAGTGTGTCTGCATTCTTATGTTCAACCGCCGTTCGTCGATGAGGAGTGTGCAGAGAGCAAACACGATTCTGCTTGCACGATACTCCGCCAGTGAACAGGTATAATTCTTAATTCTACTGAAGCAGATATTTGCATTCTTTCCCGTTTTGTTTCATGTTTTTACTTTCTTGTTAAATCTAACATTGAGTTCTGTTCTTATTGGCAAGTTGACATTAACAACCTCAATCACATTAATTGTGATTACCAACATTTGGATCAATTGTTTATTTTATTTAAATTTGTTTTTACAATTTTTCTAGTAAATGCTAAATAAAAGTAATTCAATATCCATTTATCTATCCACCCGGCCTGTCCCTAGAGTCCTCAGGGTCGTTGAAGAAATTTTGGTCATGGAAGGTTATGAAAAAACACAAATGATTATTCGGAAGTCTTGGAAAATGCCAAGTTTTGCTTGATTCACACTTAAATTTTACTGACCTCGGTATTGGTACTTTAGTGCCAACGGGTGAAACAGACATCGTCTCACAAATGTTTCGCCTTGTACTTGACTGAACAGCTGAAATAAGTGAAGATTTGATTGGCCATTGAAAATCTGAAATTTGGTCTTGTAAAATCTGCCGGAAAAAGTTATTTGTCCAAATGCTAATTTAATACTGAATATTTGTCATGGTAATTTTTGTTGGTTTAAACTAAAGTATTTGAAGCTATGTCATCCCAGTCTCTTCACAGTTTCAACTGGGGCTAACTCGAGAGGCCTGGTGCAGATAATTGTTTTTAAGTAAGTCATAATGGTTGTTTTGTCATGTCATTTCTTAGTTATATTACTATTAAGGGCTTTTTGCCATTTTGTTTCTTTTACAGTGCTGTATTTTTTCAGCGTTCAACTCAGCCTTGCTTGGTCGTTTCCGCAAAAGTTGTAAGTTCTGTTGTATTTTGAATTTCAGTTTTTGTTGTATTCTCTTCGACAGTATTATTTCGCATGATAATAGTAACATCTTCGAGTGATGACATTCCTGTTGCCATCTCTGTAACCATTTTCATCGTTAACTTTTTATGTGTCTTTGAGTTGTAATATTGCATTCCTTATTTCAAAAGTAACAATACTGCAATTCAATTTTTGATATTTCAACTATTATAAAATAGTAACAATGTTCAAATGTAATATTAATGATACTTAGATGAATTAAGACACCGCTCCCAGCAGCCCTATATTTCCTAGAATACTCAAAAAAGTATATATATACATGATAAAACCCTATATTAGTTAGGTATCGAAGTTCCTCATTGCCTTTTCTCTTGTGAAATTAAAAACAATTGTTATTGTGAAGTTCTTTACTGTCTTAACAAGAATTTCATATTTCAAGCAGGTTCTTTGGTCAACAAGGCCTTAAGTCACTAAGTACATCTATGCAAATTATAATCACACAGTTCCTCCTTTCCTAATTAGCCTACCAAGTGCTTAAATACGGGATGTAAAGCCCCAACCATCCATCAATCTAATCGCACAGTCAACCAGGGAATTTGATGCTAATTTTGTCATATATGGCCTTCTTAATTAAATGCTGTTCTGCAAATGTATTAGCAACTTACAATTTTAAATGTATATTGTTGGATAGCATAAGTGGTATATTTTGTTATACTTTTGCAGTTGCTGCAGGACTTCAATCGCCTTAGTTTGTCTCAGTCGGCATCAACCAAAGTGCGACTGATGAGCCAGCTGAAGGAAGAATATGCAGAGCAGCTTGTGTACTTACTGACAGAAGGACGATTCGGCTACTTTGTGGGGGATAACATCGACCTCACCATCAAGCCTAAGTACCAGCGTCTGGACCAGGGCAACCAGAGTTGCCACTGGTACAATACTGACTTCGTTATTCAAAGAATCAAGCCAGAAGCCCCGGACTCATGCAGGAGGCCTTCACATGTCGCACCTCAGAGTTTCTTGCTGGATGGTGGTGAAACTGATGATCTCGTGAAGATGTACGCCTACATCATTGCCAAGGAGGCGGCAACGTACATCCCTGCTCTGCGCCCTCTGAAGAAGGTCATCCCAGACCACCTCCAGCACAGATACTCTGAGGCAATGCGACAGAAGTCAGAAGTTTTCATGCTACCTCTGCTATTCAAAGATGAGTAGAAGGAGAGCGACTATATTGATATACTGGACGAGACCCTCAATTGGATAAGACAGTGGATTGTAGCAGGTAACCATAAAATGTATCTTACAAAGGATATCAACTGATATTAGTGTAAAGTTTCATGGAAATATCTACGTGACAAGTTAACTTTTAAGCAGTCGCAAAATGTGTGCGTTTCTAATGTTGCTGAGTTTATTTGCACTCCACTTGGTTCCAGTATCTGTCAAGGCGCTTTTCATAAGACATGTCTGTTTTATAGGTGTTTACAATGTTTTCAGGCAGGCTATTCCACATAGGTATTGTATGGAAATTGAACAAGCATTTCTTCAGGTTCAGATAGTAATGCTGTTTGTAGATCTTATACTTTTGTCCTCTTGTTTTCCGGATAATATTTTGTTCATCTCAATCATATCGCTCAATTTTCTTCTATATCTAAGTGTAGGTCAGTTAAGACTCTTCAATCTATCCTGACATGTCTTATCCTTGAAGCCTGGGATCAGTCTGGTTACTCTCCTGTGGACGTTCTCTGACGCAACTAGATCCTTCTTCAAATACGGTGCCCAGACTTGATTTCTTTATTGCAGATGGGGTCGAACCAAACCTTTATATATATAGTAGCTTGAAGGTATCTCCATCTAAAATTTAATGTACATAAGTCCTTCGAATAACAACCAGTCACCCATTATGGAGTTCACTTTCTTTATCTTGGCTGGATTAAGAATTCGACGATCACTCCTATGTCTTTTTCTTCTGAGATGGTCTTGATGGCCGTTTTGTCTGGGTCCATGATGTAGGCGTAACTCCTATTCTCACTTGACCCTATTCTCGATCATTGTCACAATTTGTCTGGATGGAATTTAAGCAGGGAGTTATCTGTCCATTTATAAATTTCATATATATGTCTTTCTGAAGTTCTTCAGTCTCCTTTCTTCTTGATGCCTTTAAAGATCTTTGTTTCATCCGCAAAGAGATATATTTCACTGTTCAATGCTTCAGCCTTCAGGTAAGCTGTTAATGTAAATGACAAAGATGATACTGCCGAAGACTGAAACCTTGCTGCACACTGCTGACTACTTAGAAGAAGGCTTCTATCCATCCTAGGATTGCGTTGCGGAATATGGATACCATAGTACCTCAGCTTGTTGAGTAGTCTGGGGTGCAACAACTTTTCAAAGGCTTGCATGAAGTCACAGTGCACCATATCGACTCAATCATCTTCATAAAGATTCTTGTCCATTCGGACCATTCCTCTTGCATTTCAGAAGCTGTAACACTGTGGACCGTCCTGAGATGATTCCGAAATGCTGGTTGTCAAAGAGGTTGTCATCGTTGAAGAAGATGACCACTGACCACAGCATCCCTAATAATTGTTTTCATTGCCCTGTAGATGACACTCATCCTACTGACTGGTATATGCGGAGTTTTCATCCTGTGCAAGCTTACAAGTCCTTGATGAAGGTCCTCATCTTACAGAAATTTCCCCTTGTCGTACATGTAACTTCCTGATCTTCTCGACAGCTTCCGTTTTTTAGCATCTGATTTCAATCTTCAAATATGCACATATTTCATTCAAATTTTGTTAATTTATTTTGTCATTCTCTCGGGTATGACAAGGTTCCAGGCATTTCCAACAACTAGATGTGTGTCATTCCATGTCAGTTTAAAAAATTTCTGGAAATTTTATCACTTGGCCCCCTTACATTTGTCTGAAAAAATTATCAGACTAGTCTTTAGTAGCGTAATGGATGTGTGCTGAATTTCCGCTCAATATCTTGAATAGTTTAGTCTATAAAAATAATCAAAACAGTTTTTGGGGCTTTATTTTTTCTCATCATATGAAAGTCACTTTTCAGATGAACTTTAATTCCTGCAATTTTTCGTGTGTGAGGACATCCGCATTGGTTTCGAGTGCTTGGTTTCTTCTCCTGGCTTTCCTCCACCTGTCCTTTCTCCACTTCCTCCAACTCTCGGGGCTCTCGGGCAGTGGCTTCTTGTGATCCTGCTGCATCTATTCTGTTTATTCTTCTTCATTAGACGCACTACTTCGCAATCCCAGGGTGGTCTACGCGGTTGGAAGTGAAAATTTGGATCCTGTTCCTTATCTACATCTACATGGTACACCGGCCAGTTATGCAGCTCTTTGGCCTCTCCTCGAACCTTTTTTCTCTTGCTCTCTTTCTTCCCGTGACAGATCATTCCTGATGCTTACCTTTTCAAGCTGTTTTCCTGCTTTCTGCAGTTTGTTCCAAGTTTTTGGTGACATTGTTCTTGTCCTCCACCTTGTCATTTGAAGCTTATCATCAGGGTTCTTGGCCTCGGCTAGCTCTGCATTGCCCTGCGTCTTCCCCTTGTCCTTTTCAGGCAGTCTTCTGGTCTTCATTCCGCAGTTTCTGCTCCCAGTAAAGATGAGGCACAGGTCCCTGACGTCGTCCATATCTGTCCTTCATTTTCTTGCTCTGGTAGGCCAAAAAACCAAGATGTTCTTGCTGATGAACTATAGCTGCTAGGGGCTGTGCAAGTACCTCCGGAGCGCTACTAGGCTTCCGTTATGTAGGTTATTGAAATGAAATTGTTGTACCCTTGTATATTGGTACCCACGAGCACTTGAATCTGTAAATTGTCACGCTACCAGTTATTTTAAACAATCGTTTTGGTACCCTTGTCAATCCCCCCGTGTAACAATAATTCTTGTTCTTCGTCTTTTACGGGCAGCACTTTCACTTCCGGCTTTAAGAGTTCCTTCCCACACTGGTGCTGATGGGGCGTAAAACACAAACTCACTCACTCACTCACTTAAGAGTTCCTTACTTTGGCATAATTCCGGATATACGCTGGTGCAGTCATTGAAACTACAATTTTTCCTATGGTGTCCTGGGATAGTGTCCTTGACTCTGCTATTTTTCTCTCCACTACATGTCAGTAGTCTCAGTACCGGGCTTTGCCTTTTCTGTTTCTCTCCGTGAAGTTGCAGATCCCAGCAATGACCATATAGAGATCATGTGATGTTCTTAAATCGTTCTTTGGCCTCTTGGATCCTTTCTAACGGAGCCGCCTCATATACTTTCGCCTGGCACGCCTGAACATTAAATTCTGTGTATCTCAGGGGCTACACAGAATTTAGGCCAATAAGTCCCTCGCCCCTGGAGTTTGGGTAAATCAGTATGTTTGTTGGTCTCTTCACCAGTGCGCCATTTTATCCTAAGCGTGTCTTCCACACATATATCTTATTTTAAAAGCGTCTACGCACATGTTATATAAATTTAATTTGCTTTTACATATGATTGATAATAACATATACACTTTTCTTTTCCCAGGTGATGGCGGCATTCCTGAAAATATCGCTTTCCCCTATGTTTGTGATGAATTGTCTGTTGTTCGGCTGGAAAAGGCAAAAAAGTCGAGAAGCGGCGATGATCTGGACCCTGATCGACAATTCACCTCCATAGATCCTATCATCATTGCTATGTGGCACACAAAACAAGATTTTGTGGAGGTAAGAGGATTTATTTTTAATGGAGGTGTTTACACACCGCCATTTATGTAAACCCTGCCACCTGAATCTCTCTTGCTGAGCCTTGCATGCAGAGGTGCTTTCCAACATGGGTTCAGTGTAAGAATACAAATATTTGGTGTGTTTGAAAGCATCTTTAGAAGCTAAAATCATATTTCTTGTATGAAATATTGTCGATGTTAGTAAGTTAGATCTTTATTGAAGTGATAGTAGGGCACTAGGCAGGTCTTAGATGAATATAGCGACTCTTAGCGAGTTTCCGTGGCAGCTGGGTGGTCAAGAGTTGTGAGTGCAAAATCCTGATGGTCTTTGCTTGCCTTGGATCAAACCTTTGGCGGCCAGTTTTGAATATCTTCAGTGGAATTTTAAGATCAAAATTTCGGATGTGTATCTGTCAGTATCATTCAGATGAGATGTTAAATAGGTGTCCCTTTTGATCATTTTCAAATAGGGTTAATATCAATCACAATAACATGACCTGTGGAAGGCGTTGTGGGTGGTTGACAGGCCAAGGGCTTGCTTGTCAGCCCTGTGATTTCTTGTCAGCCAGAGGGACGAGGGCAGCACTTGTGCATATCATCCATACCTGCTATCAATCTATCTATATCTATTGATCTGTCTATATATCTATATCTATCTGAACAGATATAGCAGTGCAGGAAAAATCGTCTGCTGGATTAATTGTATGGGAACTTTATAGACACTACACCACCTCCATTTTGAACCCCTGGTTTCTTGTTTAAAGATTTATTGATGGCCGATTGTATCAGGTCGTTGATCAAGACGTTTGGTGAATTTGGTAAAGCTGAGATATATTTATACAAAAAAGTCCTGCCAATGCAGGTCTAGTTACGTCATGCTTTTAAAGCAGTACACACATCAATATTGAAAGTCTTGGCAAGTGAAAGAAATGCTTCATGTGATTGTTTTGCAAATGTTCTATCAGATGCTATAAGTTGTACTGAAGGCCCAACAAAACTGTTAACTCTATCAAGAGATCCTTATCTGTACAAACATGACAAACGTTTGGAACATTATCTGATTTTGATATTCTCTTTGTGTCCTTTCATATTATAGATTGCCTTTTGTGTGTGAAATCTTTATGCACTGCCGCCTGTATTAAGGCCACACATAATTGATCTTTATGTTAAAAAAAATCGGCAGGAAATCTATTGTGTCGGCGGGTCCGCGAAGCTAAGAATCAATTATGTGAGGCCTAAGTTCTCCAAGACTGGGGTCATTCTTCATGTAAAAGCTGATCGCTTTTTGCAACTTTGGCCTTTTATTCATTCCCTAAGTGACGCATCCCATAAATTGGGTATTTACTAAACTTTTTCATTACTTTTTATTGCAGAAGCTGTACCACAAGTTTCTGAAGGTAGATAGTGCCCGAGAGTCCGGATACTTGATGTCGCTAAAGGTGCAGTTAGGCCGCAGCCGCGTGAATGGCAAAGTGAAGAAGGATTATGAGGCCCATGAAGACTTCCTCCTAACTGTCGGGATTGGAGCAATGTTGGTGCTGACCCTCCAGCATTTCAAGATGAACGCCCTTTCCTCAGAGTTCACTTTGCCGACAACAACCGAGGGACTGGAAAATTTCTTGGAAACTAATTTTACGGCCATAGTTAAGAAGTTTTTTGTGCCGTTTGACTCAAAGTCAGCACCTCCAGTTCCGCGGAAGATCATCAAAGTCAAATTACTTCGAGGCAGCATCCAAGACATGCCAAGTGTGGACACAGTGAAGCAAATCCTCCAAGTCATGCACCAGCCAGAGGCGGAGGTTTTGCTTGGTTCTTCAGTGTTCCATGTGTCCTACAAAGAGGCCAGAGATGATTTGATCAGCTACTGGAAAAACCTGCTGAACTGGATCCTGCACTTAATGCTTCAAAAATGGATTGTCAAGGACGGCGACTGCGACAGAAACGTTGTGCAGGTTAAAAGATTTCTGCCGTTCTTTCTTAGCCACACGAACAAAGATAATGTTAACCGTAGCCGCTATGCAACTCAGTGCATCGATTACATTTTGAAGACCACCGTCAAGTTTAATCCAACAAAATCGGATTATGTCAAGGCTGCTTTCGTTGTCAACACCAAGGGCGGAATAGGCAACAACAAAGAATCAGACTTGATGAAGGAGAATAACAACCGCCTGTCCAAAACCCTCATCAAGAATTTGAAGGCGAACAAGACCGAGGCCGCCATAAATAGAGTCACAGGTGCTGCTCAAGGAATCAACGACATGGCTTCAAAGTTGGAATCTGCACTCGGTGTCACTAAAGCCAGTGGCAAACACAAGGTTGCCAAGCGTGACAAAGATGTGCAATTTGTAGTGAAGGAACTATTATCTAATGAAGTTTTCACCTACAAAGAAGGTCGTGAATCCGAAACCTTTCCATTCATGAAGTCTGATCCCTTCTGCACGATGACCAAGGATTTTGACACCTATGTCATGAATGTCTCTAATAGGTTGTTGAAGGGTCGACAAGTATTTATTGATGAGGAAGAGGAGTTGGAGGATTAGACTGTACTTATGTTTGTTATTCTTGCTTCTGCTAGAAGTATTATTTAAAATTAACTGGGTGCTGATCAGTGGCTAAGTAATTTATGCATCAGTATCGGCCTGGAAGGACACAGCAATTAGGCAAAGGATGATTGAAACTGACGTCCAATCAAAGTATAAGTCACTCGGCCAGAGCGAGAATCGTACCCTGGACCCAGCGATTGGCAGCCCAGCACACTACCAACTGAGATATTTGATGACAGCGGCTACGGTTAACATTATCCTGGCTTAGGACACAGCAATTAGGCAAAGGATGATTGAATAATGTTCGTAACGACCTCTGACAAGTGTTTTGTCATGACCGTCTCCCATGTTCACGGATTGGTGTCTCACTTTTTTGTGTCTTCAGTGCTCAAAACAGCTGTTCCCGATAGGGCTTATTACCGACAGCTCTCCCCCTGTCTGACAGCTGTTCCCCCTTCTGACAGTCGCTTCGTTGCTTGTACTGCAACAACTGCCTCTACCATATCCCATATCCCCTGTGTCGCCTGATTTCACCCCACGTTCCAATGCAGTGTCCCCCCAACAGCATTACACTCATCCCAAAGGTGCGTCACTTAACTTTTGCAACAAACTTGCCTCGCTACAGAATTGGATCAGCCATTATCAGTATTTTAATCTGTTATGTTGTGATAGTGACACTCTTTTGTTTTTGTTTTGTGATAGTGAAATTCACATTGTAACAGTCTTGTATTTTATGAAAAAGGTACTTATATTATCAATCAAATTATATGATCAATCAAATAAGTTTCTCACTCAAATGTAACAATGTTTTTATAGAGTTGCTTCATATTGACTTAATGTTCGATAAATAGATCCGCCCAGCAACGAAATGGAAGTAAGAAGATACAACTCCATAACAGTGAAGCGGAGCCAAGGAACAACACTGCAATTGTCTAGTAACCTTCGAAAGTGTAAAGTCAATTTAAGAAGTGCTCATTAATCATGATAATTGTGACAATGCTTCAGATCTGCTGAACTCATTTTGTATAAGTGTATAATTTGTGTATATATTTTAATGTACATTGCTTTGAACTGTTCAATGTGACATTCTCACAGATGTATTAAGATATGCTGAAGTTCTTCAGGTTGTTATGGCTTTAAGGAATATCCAGATATTCTCGCAGACATAAAGTGTGATATATGAACAAAAAAAAAGACACTGATGTGTGAAGTGGAGGGGAGTTCACCTCTTGAAAAACCTGGGATACTCGAAATCTGCATAGTTGTACCATTTGACAATGTGTAAGCTCTAAATCAACTGTTAATTATTCCTTTGAGCCTATTAGTGGTGCATTAATGTGTATTGATAATGTATTAGTACAGGTCTGATAATTTAGTTAGTTCAGTAATTCACAATATTGTATCGACGATGGATGTAATTTGTCGGACCATTTACTTGTTGTGGTTGAATCTTTGTAAAAAAAGCTACTTCTGTGGAGAGTAAGGCTAAGTGTGCTTGGTATAAAGCGTCGATCAGTAATATCGCTCAATATAAACATAAAGATCGCTCAATTATTATAAACATAAAGATAGTTGCTGGTGCAATACTCTGAATGCCATAAAGTACACTGCTGCAACATGTAATTATTACAGGGTTGGAAAAAACCCGGGTAAAATTAATTTTGCCCAGCCCGGTGGGTATAACCTGGGTTTAACCCGGGTTTAATAGGTTTAACCCGGGTAAAAGTGGGTTTTATTGAGTTGAATCGATTTATCACTATCAACAGCCTTATTCAAGATCACGATTTTACCAAAGTTACTGACAACTTAATTTCCAAGTATTGGCAATTGGATTTAACTAGTACCTACATGGGTTTGTAAGGCGGGTGCATCCCTCTAGGCAATTTCTTGGCACTAACTAGGGCTATATCAGCAGTCAGCATGTTCAGCTAATTGTTCCGATTTATTTGTGAAATCGTCTACAAAACTAACTGAAGCAACGCAACTCAGGTCCTTAAACAGAGCAGGTAGAAATCTAAGCTACTCAACAACCCTGAGTGCAATTCGGATTTGGTCAGTTAGGAAGATCTGATCATGCCGATCTCACCTCTGGAGTTCTGTTCTTTACTCCTGACCAATTCACCAAGGAGAGAACATCTCACTTTATTCTTGAATTTTGTTTCATGTTTATGAAATGCATGCTGCAAATATGTACAGTAGTTCCTTATCAGGATACAGGAGCATACTTTTAGTGGCATGAATTACCAATTTTCTTTTGAGTCTTGTCTCCCAAGTTCTTGAGATAGATGCGTCACTTTATATTTCACCTCTTCGCAGAAGCCACATACATTTTTTAATTGTTGGATAAAACTGGATTTCATTGGATCTCTCAGCAGCTACTAAATGTACTTCCTTATACTGATAAATTAAAATTTAATGAACATTGCTGCTCCCTTTTACATGTACCGGTATCTAAAAAGCAACTGAAAGATCCCACACATTTTATCCATCAATCCTCATAATTGACAAGAACTACCCTGAGGGCTGCACTGACATTACCTACCTACTTACCAGCCTGTACCCACCATGCCAGTTCAGGTTTTAACATGATTGATCTCTCTAATTCTGACATTTTAAATTACTTTTGATAGGCAAATTACTAGTTTTACCCAGGTTTTACCCATTTCTGGGTAAAAGTCAATTTTGCCCAGCCCGGGTTTAATACGGGTTTAACCCGGGTTAAACCCGGGGGCAGGGTTTTATTTGCCAACCCTGAATTATTATACTGTGGAACTGAATGATTTATATAATCATATTGTGTATGGTTGTCTTTAGGCCTCAATTAGAACTTTCATAAAGTATCCCAACAGTTTAATGGTTTTTACCAGGTTATAAATATTGTAGACCTGTAAGGGATGAAGTATTGCATTATCATAATTTGTCAAACGGGTTAAGGCACGCCACGAGAAAGTTGACAGAGTCAAAATGTAATAATTATTTGCTTGAAAATACAAGGAGTTATATAATTCTATTTAGTGTAAAAATGCAATGTTGCAATATGTAAATGACATGAGACGAGGTATTATTAATAACAAATATATTTTTTCTAAAAAGATGTTAATTATACCTTAGTAAGCTTGGTGGTTATTGTGATATATAAAGTGATATTCTGATATATGTTTCTGATGAGCTGCTGTCTAATCTTGTAAAATAACCTGATAGTGCGATTATTCATAATGTTTTGGTTTATGATACCTAACCAGGCACCTCGACGCCCGTCTGGAAGAATCTGAGGATGAGTGCAATTCAGAAAATCATTGATCTATTTACCTACAATCTGTTTTATGTAAACTTGTAAAGTCATTTCTATTATGATTTAAAGCATGTCTGCATACTTAGCTAAACAATTTTGTTCAGTGTTGCGAGTCGTTTGCAACAATTTTCATAGCAAGTTCAATGGCAAGAGACATCAAGTTATTGCTTATATGTGGGAGAGCATGTGAGATGTTATACAGAATGTCAATCAATGGTGACAGAGTAGTTGTAGTAGTTGAAATGAAATAGGCCTACCTCCGTCATGTTTTAAGAGTAAGAATGGCCTATTGATTGAATTGGTTACAACTGTCTTTGTCACTAAATTTAATAAATTTTTGGGTAATTACTCAAGTGTCTTAGTTAAGGTAGAAAAGCCTATTTTGTACCACTTTCTGTGGCAATCAATGGTGTATGTTGTATAAGTAATTGTAATTAACTTATTTCTGATTGCGTGAGCAAAGGTATGATAAGATCATGTAATGTACCTTTATATACACAGAACTCTGTATTATTGCCTTTGAAAATGTGACACAAGAAACTGATTGCTTTTCAACTGAGGACAGATTATATATGCATAGAAGACATGTCAGTTAATTGGTGTTTAATGCATAGTTTCAATGGGGCCTCCGAGGCCCCTGTGGACCAGAGGAGGGTTAATAGGAGAAAAGTAAACTTTGGGCCTATTATATGGAGTTTCATTGTTATCACAAGTTATAAACGGAACAAAAAGTAAAGTTGTAACAAGTAAGGCTGCAGGAAGTCTAATGTTATGTGACCAGAGGTTTTTGCTTGGAGGGCAATATAATGTTTTATAATGAAGTTCTGAAAAATTTTCTACACCATCTGCAAGCTTGCAATCCCGACTTGGCATTTCGAACGTTTCTGGAACTTTATGAAACCAAGGACGTTATGTGAACTTTGTAAGGCACTTTATTTCTTGGAATACCACCATGTAAAGTAAAAAATGTAATTTCAAACAACTCAGTTGAAAATTTAAAAGTTAAATTGCTACATTCATTGCAATAGAAGGTAATATTATGATAGTAAATTGGCTACCCCCCCTCCCAACTTATGCTACAACTAGACCTATCATAAATGGTTTTGGGTGCTTCAATTGTTTAATCAATAGCTACTATTATCCTTTCTTTGACAGAATCATTCACATGGTTCGTTCAGAAATGTGCTTGTTCTTAAATATATATTAAAGTACAATGTATGACCCACGTCTCGTGAATAATGAAGATATTATTGTCATTGTTATAAACGGAATTGTCTATGATATATACAATTTTTAATTACAAGTGAAAGTTTCAACAGCTTGTACATTGCTAACAAAATATGTTTATCGATTTTTACGTCTGTGTGTGTAAGATTACACTTCCACAATGAAGTCACTTACAATTATATTTATTAATAGTTCATTGATTTTGTCCCCCTTAATTTGCATCTCCATTTCTACAGTAGATCAAAGCTGCTCCAAAAAGTAAACATTTGAAATACATTTAAGAATAGCATGTGCTAAGGCCACACATGATTTATTCTTAGCTTCACGCACCTGCCGACACAACAGATTTACTCCCGACAGAAAAAAAAAATTGAAAAAAAAAAAAAAAATTTTTTTTTTTTAATAAAAAAAATTTGTTTTACTTTTTTTTTTGTCCTACCGACCGACCCTAGAAAAAGTGCCTTGAGAGGATCCGAGAAGCTAAAGATCAATTATGTGTGGCCTAAAGGCAGACGAAGTATGAAGTCCTTAACTATTCAACTGTTATCCTAGTGTCTTATAATTCTACTCTGTATACATCTAGGCTGTCTTATCGCAGACACTGCAACACCTTTCTGCTACATGATCGTCAGATAGAGTGCTCCCAAAATAGTCGATGATCATTTTTCTAAGGCATTTGTCTGCTGTACAGTAAGTCTTCATATTGTCTTGCATGGTCTTTTCTGCTACATCTGACTGGTTATAGTAGAGAATAGCATTACAGGGTTCTCCATTTCTTCCAGCCCTTCCCACTTGTTGAAAGTAAGCTACCAGGTTGCTGGGGGGTCTGATGTGGATTACTCTGGCCAATGATCGAACATTCAAACCCATGCCAAGGGCAGTGGTTCCTACAACTAATCTCATTTTGGGCTCCTTTGCTGTTAGTAAGGACACAATTGCTTGTTGAGTTTCAGTAGTTGTCTTGGCGTGATACTGAGCAAAGAGACGATGGGTAACATTAGGTTTTTCCGTGATGGTATGGTACTGCTCCGAACCTAAGATTTCTCTGATCATTTCATACACTTCTCCACACCAGAATTTGGAGCGCACATAGACTATCGTTAACGGGAATTTCTCTTTCTCAGCTTTCAATTGGGTGGCTAGTGGCTGAATGATTTCCTCGTAACTCAAGTATGGGTCCAAGTTACTTAGTCTTCTTTCAACTGACAGATGGATATTGGGTCTGTCTATACTAGCCTGTACCAGCGTGTAACTGCGCATGTTCAGTTTCTTTGTTATCTCAAGTCGAGTTTTGGGTGGTGCAGTGGCTGTCAAGGCCAAAAAAGGGATGCCAGGGAAGTAAGCGCCAAGGTCACCTAAGTTACCGAAATCTAGACGAAAATCCAAGCCCCTGCAGGAACAATAAAAATTGTATTTTTAAGTATTTCACATGAAAGGATGGTGACATTAAGTTCAGAATAAACTATTAAAAAGGAACAGCATACAGAAAAAATTCCTGTTCTTGAAACATTGTAAATATATACATGCCATGAACTCCATGAAATACAAATATTGTACATTTTAATTGCATTTAGTGCCTGTGAGTTAAAAGTACCACACTCAGTTAATGCACTGGCTTTGCAATTAAGGGGAGGACTGGCCTATGTATGAAAGTGACAGGTGCCAAGGGTGCAAACTTTCAGGAGTTAGCATTTTTAAAAGATTTATGAAAAATAGCCAAATTTAAAACCTCTTGTCATTTTGATTGTGTGATATAACACAATTTGTAGGGAATGTCCCAATTATGGTTGGGCCGTGTATAGGCCAGGATAGTATTTTATGCATTGTAATAATTTCTCAACATTGTGAACATGGGACCCAATGACTTTACCATGGGGCCAAAATGGCACCAATCTGCCCGCCCCCTCTATAAAGATGTCCTGTTATCTTTTTGAAAGTTTTATATGATTTGTAAATTTATGTGAGAGTGTGATATTGGTGTTTTATGATTGTTAAGGCTACCATATGGTTATGCTATACACGATTATACGGTTTGCCATATATGGGCATGCGCCATCTTGACCTAGAAATCTCACAACGAGACTTCGGGTAAACAAACGCACGTGGCTACAGCTAGCAATGGCGCGAAGGAAGTTTCAGAGGTTTGGGGGGCTAGAATAGCTGAAAATAAACATTTTTGACCCGGGAAAAAAATAGCTGTGTAGTGAATGGGGACAGGATAATCTACCAGCACTACATTTGATGTGATTCCAGTGGTATTTTACTCATAAAAGCCTCCGTGAATACGGCGATTCTGTCACTGTCACAGTTTTCAGACCTGCTAAAAACCAAACTGTGGGCCCCAGACTGTGGGGCATTTCCCTGGAATTACCTGTGCATTTCCAGCTTGAAAATGCCTTCACCCCTTGGGGATTTCAGGGGATATCCAAATATAGTTCTCCCCCAGGGTCAGGGGTTGGATTAAATGCATAATAGGCCTCTGACCGCAACCCCTATACAATATACACAGCTAGCTCTTTAAAGATGTTCATCTGTATGCCTATTGAAAATAATCAAATCAAAATGAGGTCAATTTAATAAATTCACATTTAAGGTGACACAATATTAATTACTCTGTTAAATCAGTGGTCGAAATAGGCCATGTTATTTTGGGGTGTCTTTCAGTTGCAAGGACTGAAGAGTTGAAACCCATTGTAGGGATTCTGCCTTTTGCCAGAGGAGCCCTAAAGCTGGTGACTTTCAGATAGCTTCAGATGCTGTGAAAATGAATTCCGGGCACTTTATAGGCATGTTTTATCTCAGAAAATTAGTTTGGAAAACCCTGTTTGTGATATACATAAATCCAAGAGGTTGTTGTATAATGATTTGGCTTTACTTGCTGCTTCAAAGAAGGGAGAGGTAGGGAGGGAAAATGTAAGGCTGAAACGATACTCGGAGAACTGACTATGGTTAGGTTGAAGCATTACTCGAGGATAAACCGATTACTCGTCACCCATAATATGTTTTCCAGTAAAAAGAGTGTTTTAAGTGTGACCTAAGATGTAATCATGTGTCACCAGACATAAATTTTGTGACTTTGTCCTCCTTCATGTTTACTCAAGCCTACATCAAGAATTTATATCAAACAAATCTGTTTTTCTTTTTTTTCTGCACTTTACTCTTTATCTTGGAGAGAAGGGTATGCCGGGCTGCTGCAGGGTTGTACCCCACAGTGATTAAGGTAATATATACCTAACAGAACTGCACTGTGGGAAGGAAACAAGAGGTAGAGAGGAGTCAGAATGGGAGAAAGCAGAGAGGTAGGAGGCAAGAGAAATCTTAGGAGTCAAGAGCTACACTACAGGAAGGAGACAGGAGCTGGGGAGGAATCAGAATGGGAGAGCACAGAGAGGAGGGAAGAGGCAGAGAGGGAGAACGCAGAGAGGGAGAATGCAGAGAGGCAAGAGGAGAGGTAGCACTGCCTCCTCAGTAGTTCTGCCTCCTCCCAAGCGCTGCCTCCTGTGTAGCTCTGCCTGCCTCCTCTTTAGCTCATACTCTGCCCTCTCCTTAGCTCTGCCTCCCCCTTGCTCTGCCTTCTCCCTTATATGAGCTTTGCCTCCTCCCTGGCTCTGCCCCAGCTCTGCCTCCCCAGTAGCTCTGCTTCCTCCCTAGCTCTGCCTCCTGCGTAGCTCTGCCTCCTCTCCAGCTCATACTCCACCTCCTCCCTAGCTCCCTTGGTCTGCCTCCCCCTAGCTCTGCCTTCTCTCTATAGATTTGCCTCCTTCCTGGCTACCCAGCTCTGTATACTCATTAGCTCTGCCTCCTCCCTAGCTCTGCCTCCTCTGCAGCTCTGCCTCCTCCCTAGCTCTGCAGCTGTGTCTGCTCATTAGCTCTACCTCCTCTGCAGCTCTGTCTGCTCCCTAGCTCTGCCTCCTCTGCAGCTCTGTCTGCTCCCTAGCTCTGTCTGCTCCCTAGCTCTGTCTGCTCCCTAGCTCTGCCTCCTCCTACAGCTCTGTCTGCTCCCTAGCTGTGCCTCCTCCCTAGCTGTGCCTCCTCCTTAGCTCTGCCTCCTTCATGGCTCTGCCTCATCCATAGCTCTGTCTCCTCCATAGCTCTGCCTCCTCCTCAGCTATGCCTCCTCCCAGCAGCATGTGCCTCCTCCATAGCTCAGTCTCCTCCATAGCTCTGCCTCCTTGTTAGCTCTGCCTCCTCCCAAGCTCTGCCTCCTCCATAGCTCTGTCTCCTCCATGGCTCTGTCTCCTCCATAGCTCTGTCTCCTCCATAGCTCTGTCTCCTTCCCAGCTATGCCTCCTCCCAGCAGTGCCTCTTCCCGTAGCTCTGCTTCCTCCATAGCTCTGCCTCCTCCATAGCTCTGCCTCTTCCATAGCTCTGCCTCTTCCATAACTCTGTCTTTATAGCTCTGTCTCCTCTATAGTTCTGTCTCCTCCATAGTTCAGTCTTTATAGCACTCCCTCCTCAATAGCTCTGCCTCCTCCATAGCTCTGCCTCCTCCCCAGGTATGACTCCTCCCCAGCTTTGTCTTCCCTGTAGCTTTTTCCTCCTCCATAGCTCTAACTCCTCCATAGTTGTGTTTTTCTGTGGCCATGCCTCCTCCATAGATCTGTATCCATAGCTCTGTCTCTATAACTCTGACTCTTCCATAGCTCTGCCTGCTATAATAGCTCTTTCTCCTCCCCAGCTATGCCTCTTCTGTAGCTCTGCCCTCTCCATAGCAGTGTCTCCCCTGTAGCTCTTTGCCTCTTTTGCTCTGCCTTCCTCCAGAGCTCTGCCTTCTCTCCATTCCTCCTCCCCAGCTTTGCCTCTTCTACAGCTCTAGTCTCCTCCATAGCACTATCACTTCCATAGCCCGGTCATGCCTCCTCCCCAGCTACGCCTCCTCTGTAGCTCTTCCTCCTCTGTAGCTCTGCCTCCTTCATAGCTGTGTCTCCATGGTAGCTCTTGCCTCCTTCATAGCTCTGCCTCCTCCCCAGCTGTGTCTCCTCTGTAGCTCGTACCTCCTCCATAGCTCTGCCTCCTCCCCAGCTATGCCTCCTCCATAGCTCTGTTTCCCCTGTGGCTCTTACCTCCTCCATAGCGGCTGTCTCCTCCCCAGCTCTGTCTTCTCCACAGCTTTTGCATTCTCCAGTGGTTCTTGTCTCCGCATAGCTCTTGCATCCTCCATATCTGCCTCCTCCCGCGCTGCATTTTTCCTTATTCTCTGCCATATCTCTATATATAGCTATTGTTGCCTCTCTAATAGCTCGTACTCTGCCGCCTCCCTAGCTCATACTCTACATCCTCCCTAGCTCATACTCTGCCTCCTCTGTAGCTCTGCCTCTTCCCTAGCTCTGCCTCCTCAATTGCTCTTACCTTCTCCAATGGCTCTTGTCTCCTTAATAACTGCGGCATCCTCCCTCTCTGTCTCCTCTCTCTCTGCCCCCCTCTCCGTCTCCTCCCTCTCTGCCTCCTCCCTCTCTGCCTCCTCCCTCTCTGCCTCCTCCCTCTCTGCCTCCTCCCTCTCTGCCTCCTCCCTCTCTGCCTTCTCCCTCTCCGCCTCCTCCCTCTCTGCCTCCTCCCTCTCTGCCTTCTCTCTCTCTGCCTCCTCCCTCTCTGCCTTCTCCCTCTCTGCCTTCTCCCTCTCCGCCTCCTCCCTCTCTATCTCCTTTCTCTCTTGTCTGCTCCCTCTCTGCCTCCAACCTCTCCACCTTTCCCAAGGGGAGGGTTGGTCTAGTGGTAGCATGCTGGGCGGCCAATCGCTGGGTCCAGGGTTCGAATCCAGCTCTTGCCGCGTCACCTGGGTCTACGTTGGACGGCTGTTTCAATCATCCTTCGCCTCATTGCCGTGTCGTCTTTCTGTCCTAATTAGCCTACCAAGTGCATAAATACAAAAATGTAAAGCCCCAATCATCCAACCATCCATCTCCACCTCCTTCCTCTCTCCTCCTTTCATGTCCTCCCTCTCTGCTTTCGCCCATTCCGACCCCTTAGCGTTTTTCTTCTCTTGGCAGTCCTGCAGTGTAGTTCTTGGTTCGATTCTCCTCTGCTCTCTCTGCCTCTTCCCAGTACGCTTCCTCCCTCTGTCTCCTCACTCTCTGCCTCCTCCCTCTGTGCTCTTTCCTATTCTGACTCCTCTCTAGCTCCTGTCTCCTCCTACAGTGTAGCTCTTGGCTCCTTGGATTGCTACTGCATCTCCTCTCTCTCTCTCCTCCCTCTCTGCTTTCTCCCAACCTGACTCCTCCTCCTTGTCTCCTTCCTGCAGTGTGTATAGCTCTTGGCTCGTTTGACTGCTCTTGCCTTCTCCCTCAATGCTTCATCCCTCTCTGCAGGGGCGGCGGAGGTGGGGGGCACAAAAATACATAAAATGCCCCTTTTTCTCCTTGAAATATACCGTATAGACAAGATGCCCCGGAGCCCCCCCCCCCCACTTTTCGAAGCGTTCCGCCACCTGTGCCTCTCTGTCTTCTCCCTTTGTCTTTTCTCCCAATTTTACTCCCCCTTGAGTCTTCCCTAGCCTATTTGCCTACAATGCAGCTGTTGCTTTCTTTAATTGCTCTTGCCTCCCCTCTCTGAGTTAAAGTTAAGTAGGCCTACAAGTGCCGAATAGTTCCAGAGTGTAACAACAGCCATTCCAGCCGGCTGGCAGGGGTTGCTGGAGCGGCAAGCAGTTACATTATGACATTATGACAACAGCTGCGATGCAAGAGAAGCTATATATTGGACTATATATGAGTCCCTGTATATATATTGGATCACCTGGTCCCAGGGTTGGCAAGTCTACGGCAAGGTGGTTTTTACTGGGCGGTTTTTACCGGTAAACACCGCCTTGCCGAAAACTAGTTTTAGGCACTTTTCTGCCGTAAACTGCCTTAAACCCCACCAAATTTAGCTCAAAATCCCAATTTTAGCTTTATAATGTCTAAATTTAACAAAAAATTGAAGATATTCCTATTTGTTAATTGATGCCAAACTTCATGGGCGTAGTTTGGTGGGGGACATTTTTGACCCTGGGGGACAAAATATGAAATGTCCCCCCCACTTTTTTGTGCAAAACAAAATGTGTAGTCGCTGTTGTGGTAATGGCACTTGGGCTCAATTTGGTAGGGCGCTTTATAATAGACATGTCCCCATGCAACCTTTCTGCTTCGGCAGGTTACCATAAAAGTTAAGAATTCAAGATTGTAAAAAAGACTGACTGACTTCGTTATTCGCAGATCCGTCAGCCAATTCCGACCGCCGTGTCCCCCCCACACTTCCATTGAAAATTACGCCCCTGCCAAACTTACATGCAGTATTGATTCATAATATTTCTACCGACAAATAATCTGGTTTTCAATCATTGCAAGGTATATTCTCCTACTTTTGGGCTTTTGGACAGACCAAATTAAGGCTGATTTGGAGTAAAAGGCATTTAGGACAGTTAAAGGCGGTTTTTACACAACTATTTACGGCTGCCTCTTTGCCAACCCTGCGCTGGTCCCCATATTGGACCACTAGTACAAGTTGTCCCAATATTGAACTACAGGTCCAATAGGCAGGGACGGACGCAGGGGGGGGGGGGATGGGGGGATGCATCCCCCCCCCCCACCAGACCAAAATTTATATATTTTTACATGTTAATTTTATCAGCGCGCAGTCGCGTTATGTCGCGATAGCGCGATAGACCCACCCAACGGAATTTTCTGGATCCCATCCTGCTAATAGGGGGCCAATTAATCTATCTCTCAGGTATTTTCTTGTGTGAGAATAGGGCAATGAAGTTATCTATAGGTGGTCCAATATAGGTAGGCCTACACTTCCCGTATAATATTATACACAAGTCATGTTCATCTGCAGATGTATTGAAAATATAAAATCAAACAAAAAATGGTCAAATTTATTATTTGGAATTTAAGGTAACACAATGATGCTGCTTTGAACCAGAAGAGATAATTTTACTGGGAGTGTGAATTACAAAATTTGAGAAAGGCTGGGATTTTATTTGATCAATTGAGCAAATCCAACCTTCAGAATTGCCATTTAATTAAATAACCTGACAAGAACTCAAGTTATATTCTTATTATAATATTCTGGGTCAATATTCTAGTATTGGACCTAAAAAGTGAAATTTATAAGTTTCATGTCCTTGTACTGAATTGCACTTTGAATGCACACTCAGCTGTCTGATATCACCATGCACTCAGCATTGAATTTACATTGTCTATCTGTATTTACAGCAGGCTTGAATACTTGCTGAAACAGACTCATGCAGGTATTTTAGGAGGTCCGCATGCTGTGACACAAGTTCACACAACCTGCTGGTATTATCATTACAGAAGGGCCAGTCCAGGACAGTGGCCCATCCCTCCCTCTACGTGAGCTGAGGGAAAACCAATAAAGAAGAAGAAGACAACCTGCTGGGAAAATGCAGTTTGGCTGTGACAGGGACAGAATCGCCGTATTCGCGGGGGTTTTATGAGGAAAATGACACTGGAATCACATCAAAAACAGTGCTGGCGGACCATCCTGCCCTCATTCCTCACCCAGGTATTTTTTTCCGGGTTCAAAAACGTTAATTTACGACGATTCTAGCCCCCCAAAGACGAAACTGCCATGCTGCAGTGTGTCTCCACAGCTTGTGCTGCAGGCCACGTGCGTTTGTTTACCCGAACATCCAGAATGAGGCCAAGATGGCGCCGGAACCGTAGAACCGTGTATTGTAACAATTTATAAGTATTATGTTGATAACCAAAAAAACATGCCAATGCTGTAAGCAGTGAAGATATGAGAGGCGTTCCAAAAGTTTTTGAAATTTTTTTTGGGTTTAAGGAATCTCAGATGTATGTATAGCAATAGAACAGAGAGTGATTTGTACCCGAATTAAGTTAAATTAATTTCATATAACATTTACAAATATATGTTGTAATACAAATGGGGGAACTTTTTTAGAGAGCTTCATGAATCTTCATCTTGTGTGTTACATTGTATGATATTGATCAATTGTACGACAGTATAGAAAGGCAACTTTTATTCGATTTTTAAAATGGTCAAGATAATGGCAGCCTGTATGTAAAATTGTGTTTAAAACATGTTTGAACGGCATCAGAGTCTCTGAAGCATCTTGACTTAGGTGGCAAATGTTAAAACTGGCCTGCTTATTAATTGCAAATACTGCTGCAGGAGTAAATCTTTGTATTAATGTTTTTGGTAAGTAATTAAGACAGGAGTACAGTATGTCAGATTTAATAGATAATTTGACAAAGTTTTGTATTATTGTGAAATTAAAATATTTAATTAAACTTAATTGTTTTTCAGGCAGGTTTATCGCCTGATCAGATTACTATGAATTTTAATCTTGAATTGTAATCTTGATGTTCACACTAATGCCCATGCTACATTAACTAGGCCTATTGTATCACTGGATTTCTTTCTGTGCACATATCATGTTTCGAAAATTGTAAATATCATGTTTATATACCAATAAAACAATGAAAAGCTTAAAATAAAATGTTGAATGAAAAGCTCATTATTTGATTTCCTTGTTTCTTAGTTTTGATTAAAAATTATTTAGCTTACCATGAAAAAAGGTAGGAAAGATTGTATTTGTAATTTTAATTCGATTAAAAGAATGCTTGACCTTATTGGCTAAAGGTTGCATTTCATATGTGCAGATGACGTTCTAACATTCTTGGAATCAATCTGGGCTATGTCATGTCCAATGGATTTTCTTTTAAAGTAGCCTGCACTAAATTTGACAGACCTAAGATGGGTTGCAATGTAGTGAATCTGGTGATAAATAATTTTTGGTCTCATAATTCTATCGCACAGACTACACTTTCATTAATAAGTGAATTCTGGCATGGTTTCTCTGCTCATATCTTTCCCATGTTAAATTTAGGCATGAGGGAACGGAGGAATTGCCCAATGGCCAGCCCCACACAGCCACTCCTCACAGATGAGTGCCTATGCATGTGTTGGAAAGGATATTACTGATCAGAAGTTAAGAGGCAAATAAGATATAAACCCTATATATATATGTATCAGCAATATTGAAAATTAGCAACAAATCTAGATAATAGATAAAAATTATAAGGGTCAGTTATAAATATTTACCAGTCAGTGACACAGTGGGCCTCATCTATGACCACTGCCTTAACATTTTCCTTGTAAATGTGGGAACGCATGAGGTCTCTTCCTGTCTTGCTTGATAGCAATGCCTCTGGGTGCGCAAACACCAAGTCAAAGGCCCCATTCTTAAGTTCTATTAAATTCTCTGTTTCTTCTAACTCAATTCCAATTTCTAACTCGCTTTCCTCCTCCTCTTCTGCCATGTCCACCCCCTCCAGCAGTAACCCTGACACGCTTAAACATCCTGCTCTCAAACCTTGTTGCCGAACATGAAGCATCTGATCTGTGATTATGGCATTTAAGGGGCTAACCACCAAAATTATGCCTGGTCTGTCTGAGTTGGCACTAAGCAATCGGGGTAACAGTTGAAATATAAGGCTTTTGCCAAAGCCAGTAGGCAACACTGCCAACACGTCACATCCCAAATACATGGTCCTAAGGACTTCTTCTTGCTGAGGCTTTAGAGAAAAATCAATGCCATTGCCCTCAACAGCCGCCTGCAGTGCTGTTTCAAATGGGATTTTATTTTGCACAACCGACGCCATGTTGTTTACACAAAAAACGTAGCACACCACAGCTAATCTGTGTATTTACGCCGAAATTGTTTCAACTAGCATACATACCACTGGAAAACATTTATTAATTAATTTTTTCATAAGCATGATATATCGGCATAGATTTAATGAAGTAACTAGCGTTTTTTATTCTGTAAACAGCAGTTTGTTGACAAAGTAGTTCGCCCAAGAATTCACGAGCGATCCACTCGGTGAAATTCTACTTCCTGTTTTCTGCAGGCATGGGACTCTCCCAGCAGGTTGGTAATGCAGTTGGATGCAAAAATGGTCGGAAGAAGATTGCTGAATGGGAGAAACAGGCCTGCAGCATTCATGCAGGTGATGTATTTTGAAGCTGACAGTTGTTGAAACTGGTGCTATTTTGACATCTCTATTGTACAATCAAGTCTATCATGTAGTATGGTGCACCTTTTATTACACTGGGTAGGCCTATTGACTGGATGGCCAATGGCATTTTTTCACATGGTCATCCCCCCCCTAAATTAGCCACTATATACTTGCTTTCAATCATACCAAAATTATCCATAATACATGTAGTTTTCCCCATCACAGGTTACAAGCACAATGTTGGACAGTGCTGTTGTCCTCCACCATTCGTTTTATGGACATTTCCAACGGAGAAGCAAGATCCGATTTCAAGAAAGCAGTGGATCAAACTGGTGAATCGCAAGGATTGGACAGTCAATGAGTGAGTACCATCCTATTTAAAAATCAAATCTACTTATGTGAATAAGTATTCCATGCACTAGACTTAGAGCTGATATGTTCATAATAATATTTGTTACTTTGCAGAAAATCAAGACTGTGTTCCGAACATTTTGTTGATGGTAAGCCCACATCACGTCATCCATACCCAACAGAGAAGCTTGGGTATGCTGCTGCTCCGGTACCGTCCCGGAAAAAGCCTGCTGTACGTCTTCCTGTCAGCGTCTCTATCCGCGAAAAAGAAGTTGTGCAAGAGGAACATGATGGACCAAATTTTGATTCCTTTCCACAAATAGAGTCATCCGAAGTTAACACAGCCAATTGGCACGCAAAAGACCATACGTACCATGTGGAAACATACGGTCAAGTCTGTTCTAACTGTCCTACTTTGCTTCGGAGAATTACTGCTCTTCAGGAAAAACTTGCAGCAATGAAAGTCACTTCAGAAAATCAAAGTATCACAGCTCGATTTCTCGATTCTGATGACAAGGTTAAAGCAAACACTGGTTTAAAAGACAAAGCAACGCTAAAGGCCTTGCATCAAATCTTGAACCCGGATACAAAGAACATGAGATACTGGCGCGGTTCCAAGGCTTCAAAGGTACATCTCAAGATTGGAGTTCGGCACAGTCACCCAAAGCGTGGACCAGAAAGAAAATTGTCGAGCTTTGAAGAGTTAGTGCTGGTATTGATGAAGTTAAGATTAGGCCTTATGAATAGTTTTTTGTGTGACATCTTTCAGATTTCGCAGGGACTATGCTCCAAAATATTGAACACTTGGATCCCGTTCTTGCGAACCAAACTAAAAGCCCTTGTCTTTTGGCCAGCAAAAGAAGCGACCCTGCAGCACATGCCTCAAGACCTTGCCAAGAAATATCCCCAGCTACGCTGCACCATTGACTGCACTGAAATTTTTATCGCAAGGCCTAGGGACTTGGAGCTCCAACAGGTCACATGGAGTGATTACAAGCACCACAACACTGTCAAGTACTTTGTTGGGATAGCACCAAATGGCGCCATATCCTTTCTATCTTCGGGATATGGAGGTCGCGCTTCGGACAAGGCGATCACACATCACTCGGGATTTTTGGACTTGGTGGATCCCGGGGATGTGGTGTTGGCGGACCGTGGCTTCACAATCAATGCGGATCTACTACAGAGAGGTGCCCGACTTGAGATACCTCCCCCTAGCAGCGGCTGGGACCAACAGACAAAATCGTCTGTTGCAAAGACCAAGAAAGTGGCCAACGCTCGTATACATGTCGAGAGGGCAATAGGTAATTGTCGATTTGTGAAAATTTGTTGCATTCAGTGTTGCGTTGCCTTTCAAATTTCACGTTATGTTCAAAACCTTGTCATCAGACTCAAGAAATCCTCGCTGCAAGTTTCTCACGAAGTGAAGTTATTCTCCTTGGATAGTTTAAAAAGACTTGCATGTATGATCCTTTGAATGATCATTGGCTGCGTGAACTTAGTTCATCAAGTTCCTGTTGCTCAACTTCTTCTCCCCACCCCCCCCCTCCCACATAAAGATGTGGACAGCCTGGCAGGAAGATATGCAACCAGCTTTTTCCTGGAGACGATGGTCCTCACCAAATGTTCTGAACTCATATTGTTATACTCTCCAGGTATACATACTTTGTGTATGGTGCAGACGCATACCACATAAATTGACATGCAATAATATACAGATACACTGCTGATTTTTTCCACCTCCTTTTTAGGTCGCATCAAGTGGTTCAACATACTGCGGAATACTGTGCCTATCAACATGGTTCCTTTGCTTGACGACATTGTTCATGTTTGCGCCGCATTGACAAACCTGAGAGCACCACTTGTCGGAAAGTGAAATGACTGTAAGAAATTGAAAATTTTACATCATCTGACATGGCTCCTAATCGTGAACCTCCCATGTGACCGTGACAGGACGAGAAGACAATTTTTTTATTATAGACAATTTTGTTTTTTCACCCCAAGTTCTTCAAAAATGTATTACTATGTAATCCTCAAATTCATAGACTGATGCAATTAATAACTTGGTATTTGATATGACACATTATATTATATATATTTACTATACTCTATGATTCACTGAAATCCTGTGTTAACAGATTCAATTTTTTAGGTATTATAACAAATTTATATCTAGGAAATTAGAGTTAATTATGGTTTGCCTTCTTCCACGTAAAAGCATGTATATATTTTAATGACAGTAAAATTCTGAGATTTAAATTAATTTATTTCACGCTACGATTCTTGAAGTATGCATTTTTAATATTTTGCTGAAATTAGACGTAATTGCTGGATCCCGAAAATTGCATACCATATTGTATAATATATTGTATGAAGTAAAACTCCAAACAAATAACCATTACAAAATATAGATTTTAAGACAGTTTGATTTAATTAGCACTTATAAATGACAAAATTAAAGGTACAACTGTTTCCTTTAAATGAAAGTCTGAAGTTCTGAACAAGTGCTTGTATATAATTTGTGTGATAAGCATAAGGTAATTCAATTACTTTGTAATTACTTTATAATTTATAATATAGCAAAACTATAATTATAATGTAATAACACTAGAACATCATTATTATGACATTTGTGGAGTACTGGATGCATTTCATAAATATATTTTCTGTGTCCTTGCGCACCTGTTATATTCTACACAATGAACATGTTAATATTTGCTCAATTCATTTTGAATCTTGAAATTACAGTTCTTGAAGTACATAATATTATCGTTTTTATGACATTTCTGGAGCACTGCGTTGTAATTCATACATATTGTGCACTAGTTATATTCCACAGAATGAACATGCTGATATTTCCTCAAAATAAATAATTTTAAACCATGGAATTTCACTTCTTGTATTAACTCACAAATATAACAAGTTCGTCTCTATATTTCAAGCAAAAAATGAGTAATTCAGAATCATGAAAAAATGTAAATTTCAATTTGAACATGTCTAGGCCTAAGGAGGATTGTCTGTAAATATCCATCTAATAATTACAAACTGAAATTGATAAGTACAAAGTTTACATAAATTTTTTAACATCTGCAGACAATAGGTCCATGCATTTACCTTCGGCAACAATAAGGCCAGACATAATTTATCTTTAGCTCCTCTGACTTTCTCCACACACTTTTTCTAGGGTCATTCGGTATGAGGAAAAACAAAAACCGCTGTAATCCCACTTTTTACAATGTCAATACAATAACATTTTGGGGTAAGGTCACATTTTTTTCATAGGCCGAAAATTTGTTGGGTTAGTTGATCCAAGAAGTCAAAAATCAAATAAGTGTGGCCTAACTGGGCACAAAATTCTTTTCTGATGTACATGTTTATGATTTAATACATTTAGGACAGTACCAGTTATCAAAAGCAGACTCGGCAGCAAAACCAACACAACCCCAGTGGTACCAGGTGAAGCATTTGTCACATCCCACGCTATTATCATTGTCAATAGTTGGTCGGTCTTGGCAAACAGCATGGCACATACCACAAAGGTAAACCGGTCCCTTCGAAACTTTGGGCCTGGAAGTTTTACGTGTGACGCGCCTTTTCTTGGCCGGTGGTGACACAGCAGTTGTAGTGGCCGGTGGTGACGCAGCGGTTGTAGTGGCCGGTGGTGACGCAGCGGTTGTAGTGGCCGGTGGTGATGCAGCGGTTGTAGTGACCTGTGGTGATGCAGCGGTTGTAGTGGCGGCTGCACCTTGAATTTCGGAGTCGTCACTCAATTCTGGGTTGTCTTCATGTGATATGGCCGTGGCTCCTTCCATTGACTCTTGGTGTAATTCAACTGAAAAAGATATATATATATTGAAAACTAGCATCAGTATGATTGAAATATAGGATCGAAGATGACTTCATGTCCAATGTGCCATTACGAAAAATTATATATATTTAGTCATAATTATTGTGATTATAAATTTGTGACTCTTATAAAATTTCAGTATACAAATGTTAAATTTAGCTAATTCTGAGAGTTTGTGTCTTGTTGAAAATTTAATAAATTATTATGAAGATAATTAAGAAACAGACCACACATACACAAACTTAGATAATATTGTTAGCAGTGAGATAAGTAAGCTTGGTCATCATACCTACTGCCTCTGTCTGCAGCAGTTCTGGCAAAATCTGCTGATGAAATACGATGTCACTGGCTTCAAGCAACTTTTGCTGGTGATCATCATCCGCCCAAATCCTCTCCACATGGTGGCCAACACTTGTGTAGACAAAGAAATCGCACCATTCACAGTTGGTCGCCATCAACTGCATCTGAATCTGACTGAAGTACTGATGTGATCTTGACAAAGTAAGTTTTCCGTCACAATCCCTCTTCAAATAGGTGGGAGGAGTCTTGAGTGGATCTTCACGGGCAATTGACAGGGGGCACTTTATTTCTAGGAGTCCTCTTCCGCAACACTTGCAAGAAATGATGCCATCGGGACTAGCTCCGATATAGACGTGGTCCTTCATGATGACAAGTCCAGTTTCTTCCACGGTCAAGCCTCTGTGACCTGTCGCTCGCATTAGGTCAACATAGGCCCTCCTTGCATCTGGTTCCGTGCGGTGTCCATACTTTAGGGCTGGCAGGTATTCAGGTGCCGTTTTTCTGCCCAAAATTGTGTCGACTAGATGGGACGAAAAGTTTGTCTCACCGGCTGCCAACTTTTCTCCCCTGACCAAGACTGCCCTGGCATTAGATGCGGTAATCCTGCCTATCCGCTGTCTCTTCCAAAGGACATTGTCATTTTGGTTGGCGGTGGCATCTGCGAGTGCTTGAACTTCTTCGGTAGTGAACGACGGCAGACTACCATTGGGTACAAGATCAGGCAGCGGTGGGGGGACGACGGCTGACGTTTGGATTACCACTTCTGCCTCCACATTTACGTCGTCCTCTGGAGTGAATGCTGGCACTGCAGTTGCCAACCCATATTGCAAGATGCACGAATCCTTGCTGGTCAGATAAAGCCCAGACATCAACTCCTCTAAGGTTGGCTGAGAGGTTGGCACTGGCTTGAATGTCCTCTTAGACTCATTGTTCAGCGGCGTCCTTTTACCATCCTTCCCCCATTTCGGTTTCTCCCAAGCCATGTCCTTAATCATAACACAATCTTTCTTCGCGCCCTTCTTCGCTGGCTTGGTCCAGGATGATGGCAGTGACGTGCAGGCTTTGTTAGTGTAGCCCTGCTGCCAGGCACAGTCAAGTTTGAATAGTACACCGGCAATGTGGTTGCAGGTTGCTCCCAATCTGTAAAAGAGCATTTCAATCATGAAAATCATGCTGGTAAATAGGATCCATGTAGAAAAAACGGGATCCTTGTGAAATTTCTAAAATATGTAATGAGGTCATTGACAAAAAGAGTAGGTACCGTAAATAGTGTATCATTCAACAAAGATACTGAAGATACTAGCTGCACATGAATTTGCCAACACACACATGCTGACTATCCATCCGTGTTGTACCTGGATTCGGAACAAAATATCAAAATTCAACACAAAAACAAACTAAAAAACAAACGGTATAAGTAAGTAATAAAATGCAGAATATGAACTTGAAGTGAACAGTAAGTAATTAGTAATTTATACTAGAACTAAATGCCTACCCAGCAAAACATGAGCAGTACGCCGACGCAATGCAACCACTCTTCTTCTCGATTGCAATCCACAGTTTGTGGTCCTCATCGTTTCTTCTTTGTGATCTTGCGCTGGTTGACCTCAGGAAGCATGTAGGGGAATTTTCTGAGATAGGATGGTACCAAATCTCACCGATAAATCCCGAGGCGAAATAGGAGAACGCCTTTCCATCCTTGTAGTCTCCCATGAGCCTCCTTTGTAGTGACCTTCGGGATTGTAAAAGGGTAAAATTAGACATAAATGGCACAGTGACATGAACTTTCATGTACATTCAGTGACATAGCGATAAGCCGACAACAGTGCTCTAATCCCAATTTGACAAAAACTTAAATCTGAGTGAAGGGAAAATTATTTAAGTATAGGAACCCACGTGTACACTGTACATACCTTTCATTCCGGTCGATCAAGTACTCCTGCATGTCTGAGTACATTGTTGGTGGCCACAGCTCTCTAGCTTTGTCTTCAGACAACCATCCACTCGTTAGGTCGGACAGCGGGTCAGGAAGGGCTTTGCCTTGGACTGCTAAGAGGGATTTATAGTCTTGAGCCCTACAAACATCAAATTAAAATATTGTCAGTCAGTGCACTTTCCCCTGGCAACAGCACACTGCACTGTTAGTACCCGTATAGTGTTGGTACCATTCAGATTTGACAGTCACTGTTGTCAGTGTTGTGTGACTTGTGTGGGAGTTACTGAGTGACAGATAATTTGAAATACTTATACAAAGTGTCCATGGTCACCATATATATCAATATTTGCAAAGTCAAAACATTACAATATTCACTCATTTGTCTTACCTCTGCCTGTCCAATTCCTCTGCACTGGGAACAAGTGGCACTTCCATCACAACACTTGCATAGGCCAAAGCTCTAAGTTCCTGGACATTTGCAGTCACTGGCAGCCCCCTGGCCTTCAAAAAAGGCTTTAGTCTGCCTTTGGGCCACAATTCAAAGTCACTCAGTGACATATTCACACAACCTGGTCTTGAGATAGCAGATGAGAGCAAGAATGATGGTCGATCTGCTGCAAAAACAGTGGTCACGTCACGACTTGTTTACATTCTGATGTGGCATTGACCTTTGACCTGCACAGTGGCGCCACAACCGTGAGGTCGCTTATTGCCGGGATTCACATTATCGCTCAGACACAACCATGTTCGTTTCAAGAAGTATTTCCACTGAACATAAAGATTTAATTCATGATGTGGCCTACGATTTCCATGGCAGAAGAATGGCCACATGCTCTAGTGACCAGTTCGTCAAGGTAAATGCTGGAGAAGCTGAATTGCGTTGTTTGGAACTTGAAAAGTTTCAATCTTTGTTGTTTACAATGAGTGAATGACAGACAGTCTTATCAAAAATTCAAAATTTTGTAGGGGAGACCGGGGCTGGTTGTCACAGGGGCAGGTTGTCACAGTGTGTAAAACTTAGACATGCTACTATTTCGATATAAAGCATGCAGGAGCACTGCCATTCTGTATGAATGGCAAAAGGGGAGTGACTTAAACCTATCTGGTGAATATATAGGCTATATCAATCGAAATCTTGATGTGATATTGGACATTTTTTAAAATTCAGAATTCGGGGCAGGTTGTCACACTTTCGGGGCAGGTTGTCACACTCTCGGGGCAGGTTGTCACACTTTTGGTTTGAACTTGAACTTTATTTGTACCAAAATGAATACATAAATATAATATAATCATAAGGCACAGCAGGGCCAATAGTTTTGACAAAAACTGCGAGTGACTCCTGCTTAGTACTACAAAAACAGCATCTAATTAAGCTTTTAGATAATTACAATCTTATAACACTGATTACATTCTCTGATTACATGACCATACATTTAAAACACTATAAAAAAAATAGAAATTTTATCTATCATAAATCTAAAAATAGAAAAAGACAATCTACGTGAATATACAATCTCGAATCTTGTGACAAGGATTACATTTTCTGAGTACATGACCATACAATTAATACATTAGATAAGAATTAAAAATTTTATCTATCATAAATCTAAAAAATAGAAGTAGACAATTTGCGTAGAATGCTGACGGAGGTAATAGAGTCAGTTATGGCATAAATCGATTGCAAATGTAACAGTTCCTTATGGTACATGGCAAGGAATATTTATTGATGAAAAAGGTTTTTAATTTAGACGTAAAGATATGAATAGAGGCTGTACGATGAGACTTAATGTCCTCAGGTAAGCTGTTCCAGGATTGAGCAATTTTGTAGTTAAGGCATTGTTTGCCAATTTGGGATTGAACTGAGTTTATGTGGATGTTTGCTCTTCCACGGGTGGAATGATGATGAGTTGTTTCGTTTGCTTTCAAAGTATCTTTAAAATATGATGGTAAGTAATTGTTCAGGGCTCTGTAATATAAAAGACAAGATCTGAACTGGTATAAGTCGGCTAGTTTTAAGCTTTTGTATTTATGAAATGAATGAGTGGTGTGAGAATTGTATCTTTTTTTGTCAATGATTCTCATGACCTTTTTTTGTAAAACTTGGATTCTATTAATTGTTGAGTTAGGTGAATTTCCCCAAGCTATTAAGCTGTAGTTTAAATACGGTACCACCAGTGAGTTGTAAATAGTGAATAATATATTGGAAGGAAGTTCATGTTTAAGTTTATTCATAATGCCAGCTATCCGAGAAATTTTATTGGCTGTTCCATCAATATGGTTTTTCCAGTTTAGCGTGTCAGTAAGAATAACACCAAGAAATTTAATTTGGTGAACTCTTTCAATTTGAGATCCATTAAGGTAAAAGTCTAAATTAGCCTCATTTACTGAGCTCCTTGGTGTATGAAAGATCATGAATTTAGTTTTCGAGACATTGATAGATAATTTGTTTGCGGAGAACCAGTCACTTATTTCTTTAAGTTGATCATTGATATTCTGGTTAATGGAGGGAGTTATGGATTTTTCGAAGGGAAATATAATGTTCGTATCATCTGCAAATATTATAAATTGCGCATTGGATGCTGTTTGAGCGATATCATTGATGTATAATATAAACAATAGCGGTCCCAGTATGGAGCCCTGCGGTACTCCAGTGGAAATGTGTAGTGTATCAGATCTAATCTGTTTAAAATAAGTGAATTGTTTTCTGCCATATAAGTAACTTGAAAACCATTTGTGGGCTATTCCACGAATTCCATAGTGATATAACTTGTCTAGAAGTGTATGGTGATTTAACGTGTCAAACGCCTTACTTAGATCAAGAAAGAGTCCTAGGGCTTTATGTTTTTTGTTTAAAGTCCCTGAAATCAGATCTTGTAATTTTAATATGGCTAAGTCCGTGGATAAATTTTCCCTGAAGCCGAATTGACAGGGAGTTAATAGATCATTTGTTTTTAGATAATTTTGTAATCTATTGTAGACTAGTCGTTCCAGTATCTTAGAGAACGTAGGCAAGAGAGAAACAGGTCTATAATTTGTAAAAGAACTTTTTGGTCCATTTTTATGTATTGGGATAACTTTAGCCAGTTTCATTTGGTCAGGGAAAATTCCATTCCTAAGACTAAGGTTACATATATGAGTCAACGGTCTCAGAATTGGCTGAAAAGTTGATTTTAACATTTTTGGACTAATCTCATCATATCCGTAAGAAGATTTTGATTTGAATTTTTGAATAATTTTTGCAATTTCTTCAGCCGAAGTTGGCCTAAGAAAGAGAGAACCCACTAGATTTAAATTGGGTAGAAAAGTACTCGGCTGCCTAGAGCATGGGGTTATTTTGTTTGATAAATTTGGTCCAACATTTGTGAAATATTCATTGAAAGAGTTAGCTATTTCATTTGCATTTGTTAGTGTCACATTATCATTTGTAATAAAATGATTAGTCACATCGTTTTTGTTATTATTCTTATTTAGTAAATTATTTATTTGCTTCCAAGTAGCTTTTATGTCTTTTTCGCAACTTTTAAATGAATTTGTCCAATGAAGTTGTTTTGCTGCTCTTATTAATTTATTAAGGCAATTTCTGTATCTCTTGTATTTAATTTCCTCTTCCTGACGCCTTACTAGGTCTCTGGTTTTTTTTAGTTTTATAGATAATTTGTATCGCTGTTTCATTGAGGTAATGATGCCTTTAGTGATCCATGGTTTAATTTTATGAAATTTCCTGTTAAACTTAGAAGTTCTTACAGGGAGTTTTTCATTCATTATTTTGGTGTATATGGCTAAGAATTTAAAGGTGCTCAAGCGGACAACTATTCTGTTTTTCGGCGGTCGACAAAGCATAACTGAATGTCTTCTAGGACTATCTGAATGATCTAAACACCAACAGATTCACCAGAAATTAGGCTTTTTGCGAAATGAAAGCTGTGCATTTAACTCAAAAACTTTTTTCTACACTGCTAGCTGACTGGCAATGTAATGCAGTCATTTTCAGCCCCACGATTGCTTTACTGCGACAGGTCATTTTTGAGGTTTTTTAGCAAAAAAGTGACTGACTGAAACTCCAAAAACTTTGAGTGATATGATAGAGTAGCTCCTGAATATTTTCAGGCTATTTGCGGTTTTCTGTATTGCTAGTAGTTAATATTTCATCCTGGCCAAAATGCAATGCAGAAAAGCATTACATGTTTTGGGCAAAAATTGAATTTTTCCATTGATCCAAATAAAAATGGAGAAGGCAAAATTCTCCAATAAAAGTTATTTTTATGCTTAAGCACACACTTTCCTGTCAATTCCACACAATATATTTACCCTATGAATAACATTTCATGAGAAAATCAAGAAAATGTTTCAAAATGGTCCAGAGTTGTCCGTAAGCATTACATTTTGAAATGGCTGTAGAATCTTGAATATTGGATGGATCTTCAGACCATTTTGTTTTTTGAGTTTGTGTTGATAATGCCATCAGACAGGATGGCTTTCTTAGGCAGTGATATGGAAAGTAAAGGTAATTTTCACAAATTTCTTGTTTGTTGTCCGTTAATTGTCCGCAAAAATCATTTGAATTCACACCAACAACTCTGTCAAAATCAATGCATGATAGTTTTTCTTTGCGTGAGGTTTAAAGAGCCAGCAGCAAACATTTTGGTCAAGTTAAAAACGTTGTATTTTGATTCTGGATGAAATGTGGCCAAGTTATTTGGTGTTTTTGCATTACAAGGACGACAGAATAAGGCATTATTCAGTCATCCTCTCTATTGTGGACAATGAATAATGTGAATATCCAATTGTCCTTGCAATTTCCTCATTGTCCATGGAGTTGTCCGCATTGTCCATGAAGTTGTGCGCATTGTCCATGGAGTGTATAGGTATATTAAATGTTTTTGGAGACCAATAAATATTATGTTATACATATATATATATATAACAATTGATAGATGTTGAGTCGTCCAGTGTAGAGATACAGCGATGCCAAATCACTAAGCTTTTCTTGCAATACTAGAAAATTCCACATAAACAGTCAAGAATCACAGAAAACTATCTCTTTTAGTTTATTTTGGGGTATGTATGTAAGTCAACTGTACAAGAATTCATAAACTAAACATATTACATAGATCTGTGAAGTTGGCTACTGGGCGCTGGCTACTGGGCGCTGGCTACTGGGCGCTGGCTACTGGGCGCTGGCAACTTGGCGCTGGCAACTTGGCGTTTACATGAGAATGAGTTAAAGTCAGCTACTTTTCCAACTAAAGTAACACCCAAAGCAAAGTACATTTTCAGTGTAGAAAAGTACAAAATCAGTTTATCCCATATTTGGTATTGGGAGTATATTAGAAGCACAAGAGATGTACATTGCACAATGGCGATTTGCATGGTTGAGAGACTTGTGTCACACAATATTGGCATTTGAAGTACAAGTGCAGTATTTTGGCAGCATATCTATTTACAGTACAAACAGAGCACATTTGAATTGCTTGAATCATTTAAATTACGCTTCATTTTAATACTCCCAATATGCAAATTCACATGCTCCAAAAATGCTCCCTTGCAGGGAGTATAACAAGAGCATACTGGCTATGCATGCTAGCAGAAAGCAATTTTGCAGTACAACCAGAGAACATTTGAAGTATTTAAAAAATCAATGCTTCATTAATTTTAAAGGCCACATAAAATCAGTTCTTTGCCAAATCAATGTAATTAGATAAACTACACATAATTACTTTAGCGTGGAGAAAAAAGAAGGCTGAAGTAATTTTATATAGAATTTGTATATTTACAATAAAATATTGTATTCAATACTATGGAAATAATTATGCCTGTAATTCAAAGTATATTTTAATTAAAAACCTGAACACACCTGCAAATTTTCTGAGTTCTGCATGTGAAGAAACTGAAAATGACCCAAGCCCACATGTGATATGTGATTGAAACTAACAGTTTAAGTCATAGAAGTATAAATGAAGTACACAAAAAGTTCAATGAAATTTAGGTTGCCTCTAAATAGCCCACACCGGTTCTGATGGGCCGTAAAACTCAAACTCACTGACTCGCTCACTGAAATTTAGAAGTTAGAGGAGTATAACCAGTACATGTATGATTATTCAAATTGTGTCACCAGAAGTATAAATCAGTACACAATTTGCATGAAGCACAAAATCAGTACAATGGAGTGAATTAGCAGTGTGGGTCCATGTACCAGAAACCATGTACTACTTTTGCACAGATTTTGTATTTCTTCACTGAGAGGCTGTACTGATTTTATACTTCGTTTTTGATCTGGGCAGTGACGTTGTTGGCACTGTTGCACACTGGCCAAAATAGCCACAGTTTCTTAATTATATTGATAAGAATCAGAAGAAACATTAGAGTATGCTTAACTGTCATTTTGAAACAATAATATCAAGCAGTTGAGCAGTACATTAAAGTTATCCCTATGGGGCCATCTATGTTGTAGCAAGTACTAGCAATGTTGCAACAACGTCACCCTCTTTGTTAAATGATGTAGAATTGTATGGTAGAAATTATGTTGTCACAACGTTGTGAAACACTATCAAAGATAATGTTTGCAAGGGCTGTTTTGGCAATGTTTTCACAACAGCAATTGCGAGGCAATGGTTCGGCGTTAGCTTGCTCCGTTGTGGCAATGTTGCAAAAAAACTCCGGTGTCTTTTTCACGTTGTGGCAGCATAATCTCTACCATACATATCTATGTAACCAACAGACCAGCCCTTCACCAATTAGCAATGTCTCGATTTACGCCGTGTGCCCCTTGGGATTACACTTAAAAACATTTTTGTATAGTGAGACAACTGTCCAACTCAAGGATACCCCTGCCTCTGCTTTTTTTATGTTTCACAAAATTAACCGTATATTCAGAATTTTTTATCATGCAAATTCCTCATGTTCTATCAGAATTAGCAAAAACGTTTAATTTGAGGCCCTGATTGAGAACCACAGGCCTGACAAAATAAATGTTTAGAATCCAGCTGTCCCTACTCAAGGAACCTTGCTAATTAAATTTGGGTGTTCTACTTTATTTCTTAGTGGATACAGATGAACACAGACACTTAGAGGGTGTAACCTTGAGTTGGACACTTTTTGTTGGGCTAAATTGGCTATTTGAGAGCTTCTTTACCTTTATCTGCATTTGGTACCAATCTTTAGCTTCATTTATCTATTCAAAATGTACCAGCATGATACAAGCAAGTATTGTGGGATTTTCGTGGCCCTGAAGATGGAGTAAAAACTCCCGTTTTTCCATAATTTTTTTAAGTGAAATTCTGTCAGATTGATGGACTTTTGGCTGACCAATTGTATTCATTGGAACTCAGGCTCTGCAACGCGGTTAGGATGAAACTCAATCTGTCTTGTGTTCTAGTATGGTCTTTTTAAAGCGACTGGATAATTACAGTACAACCATCATAAAATGGCTCGTCAGTTTGGATCGACACTTATCTATCGATCTATAGTGATCCATGGCGACCTTGATTGATATGGAGTGATCGATCTGGAGTGATCTGTTTTGATCTGCATTTATTAATCAAAATTGATATTAATAAATTTACTTTTCTGTACTAAATAACTTCTGGATATGTTTCCTTAATCAATATTTTCAATTGTTAGATGGATTTTATCTGTTCTTTGACTTATAATTGTAAATAATTGACATGATTGATATTCACTAAAAGTGAATTAGTAGATCCCTACAGATAGATTTATATCATCTCAGATCACTACAGATCACTCATTATCCGGACCGCTCTGGATCACTATGGATCACTATGTTGAGCCACTTTAAGATGGTTATACTGTATGTTATGCAGTGTTACAGCCAAGGATGCACCTCTGCTTTTTTGGTTTCACAAAATTAACCCTGTATGCAGTGTTTCAGTTGTGCAAATTGCTCATGTTCAATCAGAATTAGCAGAAACGTTTAATTTGAGGCCGTGGTTGAGAACCTTTTACCCACAGCCCTGGCAAAATAACACTTTCTAAATATGTCTAGAATCCAGCTGTCCAAACTTGCCCTGAACCTCAGGCTTTCATTCAAAAAGGCCAAACTTTCAGATGACCAATTAAATTTGGATGTGATACTTTATTTTTTCCTTAGTTTATGGTGGATACAGATGCATACATGTGTATGTTGGAATAATAACATTTGGTATTTATGGGCCTTCAGTTCCTAGTTTTCATAGTATTCATGCAAAGCTGATGAATTATTTGATATTTGAAGTTTGTTATCCAGATGAGCACTTGGTGAAATAGCATTAAATTTATTTAAATATAAACTGTGGTGACATGTATGTGAGCTTGATGTAATGGTCTGTATCTAATTGTCCGTTTAGTTGTTCCACAGTCATCTTCACGTAATGTTTTGCAGACAACTGTGTGGACAACCAAAACTGTTGTGAGGCCTCACAAACTAAAAAATATTTGATTGAAGGAGTTGTCTTTCCAGAAAACTGTATTTTTTGCTGGAAAAGTGAATGGTACCATTGATTTAGTTAAGCAATCACAATTTTAATGGTCAAATAGTAAAAAAAAATGCTGTTTTATTTGACATGTAACAAAGATTCTAATGGTGCATTTTGGGTAATATTTGGCCAATTATTTAAATCTATCATCATGCTATATGCAAATCAAATGGCATGCGGCTAGGAGCAATCGTTTTTCAGTTATACCAAGAAAAGTGGCAAAAGCGGACAACTCCTTCCACAGTCATCTTCATGTAATGTTTTGCGGACAATTGTGTGGACAACCAAAACTGGTGTGAAATTGAGAATTTCGCTTGCGTAAGGACGCTTCAATCGGTTTTCATTTAGGCCTATTGAGTCAATAGTATTGACAGTGCTGGAATTGTGCCATTAATTTTCTGGACTACCCTGAATGTAATGGCTAAGTCAAGAGAAGTTGTCCACCGAGTTGTCCAGATAGTCCTGTGTTGTCCACCAGTTGTCCACCAGTTGTCCACCAGTTGTCCACCAGTAGTCCACACAGTTCTGTGTTGTCCACCAGTTGTCCACTCTAATATCCAGTTGTCCCAATGTAATGATTTTGCGGACAACTGCATGGACAACTGATACTCTAGTTAAGACCCTGCCAGGATGTAAATGTACTTTACAACAATGTTATGCTTTCAAAAATTGTCTTTCAATATCTAGAATTTACAAAAACCATGACTTCAGTCTTGCACTAAGTCTGAATTAATTTTTTTCCCAGTTTAAATGCCAAAATAGTCCTTAAATTACTAAAGCATTGGATGAGCCTTAACAAAAAATGTACTGGTGCATTCTGGGTAGTGTTTTTTCTAATTGATCAGGAAATACTAGCTGTTTCTGCAAAATAAAGCTTGTAATGCTATCTGCTACAGTCTTTCAATTACAGTGGATCAAATATGAAAAGCGGACAACTCTGTAATGTTTTTTTGTGAACTTCCAACTTGGAAAAAATGGTCTAATTTTCTTGTCTGATGATTCATAATATGGGAAATATTGGCCAAATATATTATCTATGAGATGGTATAAACATAATGGTGTTCCAAGACAGGTGGATTTTGAATCTTCAGTTGAGCACCTTTAGATTCTTAGCCATATATCAATAAAAGAATTATATGCAGTCTCTACATTTGAAGAATTTATGACATCGTCCCAGTTCGCGTCATTAAGAGCATTTTTGAAGGAGTTCATTGACGCCTCGTTTTGGACTCTGTATGTGACATTCTTTTCAAGACTTACGTCAGGGTCAGTCAAATCTAACGAAATGAAGTTAATATAATGATCAGTGATGTCAACTGGTATTGTTCCTTGGTATGTTGGAACATCTGAGATTTTTTGGAATATATGATCAATTAAAGTAGCCGAGTTGTTAGTCACTCTAGTTGGCAGTGAGATTTTTGGAATAAAGCTATTACTTATAAATGAGTCTAGATAAGCATTTGTTAAAGCATTGTTTTCAGACTTGATGAGATCAATATTGGTATCACCAACAATTATTATTTCCTTATTTTTATAGTTCTTAAAAGATTCTAGCACTGAATCAATAAAATTATTAAATTCATGTACACTGTTATGGCTTGGCGAGCGATACAAGACACCAAGTATAATAGATTTTCTTCCATATTCAATTTCAATGAAAAGACAATCAAAGAGATTTTGTTTGTCAGTCGGAACGGAAATTGCAAGTTCTTTATATTCTAATTTGTCAGAAATAAAGATAGCTATACCTCCTCCTTCCTTTTTTTGGAGTTTATGTTTAGTGATCATCGAGTAACCTTTAAACTTCACATAGTCACATAAATTTTCGTCAAGCCAAGTTTCCTCGAACGTAAGAACATCAAAATGAAAATTTATGATGTTGTTCATTAAGACTTCATATTCGGTTTTATGTTTAGGCAGACTTCGAGCATTTGTGTTTAAAATGGAGAATGTTTTTGATGAGAGAGATTCAGTAAGCTCATTAAACTTATCAATATCATAGTAATGCGATGGAGAAAACATTGGTCTAGAGTTCTCTACATGATCATCGTTAAAATTCTCTAGCCATGTGATTGTTTGGTCAGGAGTATGAGCTCGAATGCAGGAAGTGGCAGGGCCGGCCCTAGGCCAATGCAACCGATGCCACTGCATCGGTTACAGCCCTATGTTCAGAAGGTTCAATGTTCAGAAGGTCCAATGGTCAGAAGGTTCAATGGTCAGAAGGTCCATTGTTCAGAAGGTCCAATGTTCAGAAGGTCCAATGTTCAGAATTTGAGCAACCCTTTTTTTTTTCTTTTTTTTTATTGTTGGGTTTGGGTGTGGGGGCCCCCTTTGGAGTGGGGTCCTTAGGGCAGCCCTAGATTTGTCCCACACATCTTGACATATTCCCAGTCTCAGTCAGGATGGTCCACGGAGGAGATGCAACACTCAGAAGTGTGTTTTCTGTGAAGGATGGCTTCCTGCTGCAAAGCATTCTGGACAACTTGTCCTGTGACATCACAGATCAAACTGTCATAGGTTGCTACGGTGACGACAGTGGTGACGTCACCTGGTGTGAAGCCTGCACCAATCACAGAGCAGTAAAATTTAAACAGGAAGCTGCTAATGTACAAAATGAGAATTCTGTGAAGCACGTTGCATCTTCTCTTAGTATATTATCTTACCAGTACCAAGCGCATGGGATCTTCGTGGGATGGTCCCATAGTACAAGGGAGCCACAATGCAACCGTGACCACTCGGCCATGCAAGTGACCTAACCATAGTGATACGATCATCCAGGCAATAAATGTAAGGCAGGCCAACTTCTCATTTTCTCTAGGCCCACTACTGATACAATATTATACAGTTATCGCACAGCACCGAGTGTGATATTATACTGATATCGCACTCGGTGCTATGCGATAACTGTATAATATCGCACTCGGTGCTGTGCGATAACTGTATAATATTGTACTCACTTACCTACATGGATGGGCACTGCTCAATGTACATTTGCATAAAATATGCATGTCATTGCATGACATCATCAGTTTATGTGTTGTTGATGGAAATGCTTCTGCTTATGAAATCTTAGAAATTGCTGTCTTTATGTGCTTTTTATATGAAGTTCCAGGATAGGAGCAGTGCAGGATAGGAGCAGTGTAGGCATCAGCAGGATAGGATCAGTGCAGGATAGAAGTAGTGCAGAAAAGGAAGCGCAGAGAGAGTAGTGCAGGATAGGAGAAGTGCACAGGGGGTAGTGCTCGAAAGGAGCAGCGCAAACGGAGAAGTGCAGAATAGGAGTAGCGCAGGATAGGAGCAGTGCAGAGGGAGTAGCACAGAATAGGAGTAGTGCAGGATAGGAGTAATGCAGGATAGAATCATAGGAGTAGTGCAGGATAGGAGCAGTGTAGAATAGGAGCAGTGTAGAATAGGAGCAGTGCAGGATAGGAGCGGTGCCAAATATCATATGTGCAATAGTTTAGGTTCAGCGGCCAATACACAATGTGTGCAGCTGCCCGCAGTGGATCCAAGCAAGATATAAAAGGAAAACACGTCTTAATTACAACTTGCCTGGTATTCGTTCCTATGCCAGATGCATGCTCTATAATCAAGTTATGGACATCTCTTGACCCAAACATCTCCAAACAATACAGCCAAGACACTGGGCCCAAAAGACATTCTGAAAATGCTCCAATTTCAAATTTCCCGCCAAAAATTGTCCATTTTGTCACTGTGACTCTATAAATGGAGATGTGTCACCGGGGTAAAAGAGGACATTCTGCAACCTGAAAATTGGCATTTATTACTGACTGGTGAGTTGTCAATATTCTTTAACCACTGTATTGATAAAAATGACCAATTATCTGACTCACAGGACAATTACATGAGTGGTTATTGATCTCAAATGCAATTAAATGGCCTGTGAAGTGGACGATTGCCTTGAATCAACATCCAATTGACCACGAAGTCGTAAGGGGCCGACCAGACAATAGTTGGGGGAGGGCTATGAATTTGACGCCCGGCACGAACTTTTTTTTTCGTTCGCGGCGCGTCGACGAACAATTTTTTCGCATGCGAACTCGCGACAAACTTTTTTATCGGAATTTTAACATTACGGTACCCTAGCTACAGGTGGAAACAAACTTTTTTTTATTTCCATGTACTGAACAAACTTCTTTTTCATTGTCAAGTGGGAAACAGTTTTTTTTTTCTCTAAATATCCATAGCCCCCCCCAAAGATCATCTTGTCGGCCCCTAATTAGCATGGATAATTGCAATTTGTAATCAATCAAGAGACTTTGTGATAGTCATGATAGCAGCTGATGCTTCATTGCAATCAGAGTAAAAGATATTGCCCTTGAAACAATCACCAAAGATTGACATGAACCAATAAATCCACATTTTCACCTCGCAAAATTGTCAAATCTGACAAGAACATCCATTTTGGAAAACGGCGCTCGCAGCGCCATACTTTATAGGCATGATGTGTACACACATCCATTAAAAATTACGGGAAAGGGAACGGAATGGACGGCCGAAAATTTTTATTTCTGCTACTAAAATAGCATAACTAGGCATACATATCAGCCCAAATCATGCAAATTCCGGCTTGGGTGATATTGGTGCAATTTCTGTTCATAAATAATGTAAGTTCAGGGTATAAGTTGGACCACCTCCTCCAGCATGTTTACACAGACTGTAGGACCAGTGCTAGTTCGGGGTACCTCTGTTCACAAAATTAAGTGGATCTTTGCAAACCTGACAAGACATTCCTATTTCAATCGGTACATTATAAGCAAAATGGGAAGTTCATGACATTGCATATATATTTGCTAATGATTTGTCATAATACAAAATTAATGTGACAGGGCCAACTCAGCAGTCAGGGAAATTACCAGCATATGATGACAATTGCAATTCCTGCCAAGTCAGTGGAAGATAGCTACTTGAACTGGCTACCTGGCAGTTACCTGGCAGCTACTTGAAACTCTTCCCATTTCTGGCTGGTGACGGGGCCGGAATCCAACCCTCCGAAAAGCTGCATAGCTTGGCAGGTGACGGGCCAACCTAGCGGAAGTTAGCTACTTGAACTGGCTACCTCGCAGTTACCTGGCAGCTACTTGAAACTTTGGGAAGATAGCTACTTGAACTGGCTATCTGGCAGTTCCCTGGAAGCTACTTGAAACTCTTTCCATTTCTGGCTGGTAACGGGGCCGGAATCTAACCCTCCGAAAAGCTGCAGAGCTTTGCCGGTGACGGGACCAACTCAGTGGAAGTTAGCTACCCGAAGCTGGTTATGTGGCAGTTAACTGGAAGCTACTTGAAACTTTGGGAAGACAGCTACTTGAACTGGCTACCTGGCAGTTACATGGCAGCTACTTGAAACTCTTCCCATTTCTGGCTGGTGACGGGGCCGGAATCCAACTCTCCGAAAAAGCTGCATAGCTTGGCAGGTGACGGGGCCAACTCAGTGGAAGTTAGCTACTTGAACTGGCTACCTCGCAGTTACCTTGCAGCTACTTGAAACTTTGGGAAGGTCTGCCAAAATTCATAAAGTTAGTTGACACTGTGCTAGGGTGATTGTCATGTGGGGCTGAGGACATTGATTGTCATCAGCTGGTGATAATTTCCCTGACTGCTCAGTGGAAGATAGCTACTTGAACTGGCTACCTAGCAGTTACCTGGCAGCTACTTGAAACTCTTTCCATTTCTGGCTGGTGACAGGGCCGGAATCCAACCCTCCAAAAAGCTGCAGAGCTTTGCCGGTGGCGGGGCCAACTCAGTGGAAGATAGCTACTTGAACTGGCTACCTGGCAGTTACCTGGCAGCTACTTGAAACTCTTTCCATTTCTGGCTTGTGACAGGGCCGGAATCCAACCCTCCGAAAAGTTGCAGAGCTTTTCCGGTGACGGGGCCAACTCAGTGACAACTTTCAGCTTGTATGCTTTATTTTGGCCCTACTACCAATACAAAAGAGAATATTCAATTCTCCCTGAGTGTGTCTGTCAAATCTCATGGTTTTCCAATGGGAGGATTCATGACCCCTGTCCCCAGGGGTCCAGGGCTAGCCAGTATTCGGAAGATATTCAAGTAGCTGCAAGGTAACTGCCAGGTAGCTGGTTCAAGTAGATATCTTCACAAAGTTTCAAGTAGCTGCCAGGTAACTGCCAGGTAACTGCCAGGTAGTCAGTTCGGGTAGCTAACTTCCACTTAGTTGGCCCCGTCACCGGCCAAGCTCTGCAGCTTTTCGGAGGGTTGCATTCCGGCCCCTTCACCAGCCAGAAATGGTAGCCAACTTCCTGGATCTTCCAGGGGCATATATATATTTACATGAATTGACTTTCGGAGGGTCGAGGGGGGAAGTTCTGACCTGTTTCCATATTCTTGCCCAAATTCAGGCACAACATTTGGGCAGCAATCAGAGCGCAATTAAGATTTCGAAATATCTTAATAATTGTCATCCGCTTTAAAAATATACAGGGGCAATCAACCAATTGGATATTACCAGTGGCGTAGCTAGGATTTTTCTCTGGGGGGGCAAATGACCCTTGATTTCCCCAAAATGTTATCGACAACACGGGGTAAGTTCGCCATGGTCCAGAACTTTTGACAAACTTTACTGAAATCTCAAATAAAGTATACAAAACATTGAAAACACTTATATAATGAAGCTAGACATTGTCAGGAGCAGCAGGCAGGGCATTGGGGGGTGTTATATCAAAATTTAAGAGTTTAAAGAATGTTGGATTTCACACATACGAAAAAATGTATAAATCAAGTGTTGTATCAGTTATGGATTATGGTTCCAGTACTTGGGGATATAACAATTATACTGAGGGGGACAAGATTCAAAATAGGACAATAAGATATTTTCTAGGAGTACACAGTAAGGCAACACTACTTGGTCTAGAAGGTGAAATTGGTTGGATTTCTTTTAAGATAAGACAAAATGTTAGTATGATCAGATTATGGAACAGGTTGTTATTGATGAATAGGGATAGACTTACTAGAGTAGTGCTAGATTGGGATCTTAAACTAGGAATAGGTTGGTCAAAGGATGTTCAACAAATATTTAGGTCGGTTGATATGACACATCTTTTTGATAACAGGTCAGTCTGTGATTTAAGAATTATTGAGAAAAAATTATTTGAAATAAGGAAAATTGAATGGAGAAATCTTACGATGGAAAAACCAAAATTGAGAACTTACATTAAATTTAAAGACGATATCTATTCTGAAAAATATCTCAAAATTAAAAATAGGAAAAGAAGATCCTTATTAGCTCAAGTGAGACTTGGAATCTTACCAATTTGTATTGAGACAGGAAGATTTAGAAATATAGAAGTTAATGAAAGAATCTGCGAGGTATGTAACGAAAATTTGATTGAAGACGAATTCCATTTTATTTGCGTATGTAATTCTTATTCTGAATTTAGACTGAAATTATTTAACAGAGTAGATAATATTGAAAGCTTGTCATTAGAAGATATTTTTATTTATGTAATGAAGTACCTACCTTTTGAAACAGGGGAATATATAGACAATGCGTGGACAAAAAGGAAATCAATTTTATTTAATTAGTTGTGATCTAAGATATCCATTGTTTTCTATTTTCCTTTATTTTATTGTATTGTTATTACTATTTTTTGAATGTAAAAGTAAAAATGCATAGTATGTCACTCAATGTAAATACTTATGTGTGGAAATAGCTGCCATGGTATAATAACAAGATTGTTGTCATAAAGTGGTAGATAAGCCTAAGAAGGCTGGGTAACATCGTTTTGTGATATCATTTGCTCTGTACATGTACCTGCCACTATAAATAAAATAAATACATACATACATACATACATATAGCAATTTGTAAAATAATAGAAAACGTTGCAAGTATCCAGCGTAGGACACAATTTTGTGATAGATAGGTTGCTTTTTTTAGAAACTCTGCAACATTAAAAGCACACAAGTTTTTAAAAACTTAAAACTAACTTGTTATAATTTACATTTTAATGTATTTTACACTGACGTCAATTAACATCAGCGTTTTTAATGTTGTTGAGCTGAAGTTAAAACTTCTTTAGAAAAGGGAGCAAATTTTATAAAGTGGAGCTTGATCTGTTATAACAAAGACTCCTTTCTGTCATTCATCATTCATCAAACATGGAATCTGTAGACCTGTATTCACATAAAAAACCAAGGCAGGCAGAGACATCCTTGAAAAAGCCATTGGCCATTTAAGAAGAAAAAGTTTTGCCAAGGTGTTGTGAGCATGAGAAATAAGAAGGGAAAAAACTTCAAAAAGTTCAATTAATTGACGGCCATTAAGATAAGAAAATCGGTCTGAAAATTCCTGTTTTATTTCATTAAGCAGTGCTCAGTGAATTTGGATTTTGAATTCTAATTCTACATTACTACATAATTTTACATGTTCAAGTTCATCATCAACATGTTCTCCATTCATTTTTCAAATTGATCTGTTTTTTTTACTGTTCATATCAAAAATTTTACTAATATCTTCATTCTTGTTTATTGCTGTTAGCCAAAATATTATTAAGACTTCGTAAGCTCGTATGTCAGAAGTGAAATCATGCAGGCCATAAAGACCAACTGGATATACATTACTAGTCCTATTTAGATAGATAATAAATACCTAAATTTTCACACTAATATGCACTATACAAGTCTCTCCTACCGGTTCCTGTTTCTTTGTCAAGTAGTCATACTTCGAAGTTTCAAATAAAGTGTCCGCAAGAATTTCAACAGGATTTCCCCAAAAACGTATTTTGCCCTTTCTATTCTTTTCCCTCACTGTTTTCCCCCTTTCTGCCCTATTTTCCCATCTATTTTCCCCACATTTCACAATTTTTTTCTCAATTTCCCCATTTCGGCCCATTTCTCTATTTTTGGTCAATTTCCCCATTTTTGTGTCCATTTCCCCATTTTCCCCCAAAAAATGTCTGGGGGGGCAACTTGCCCCCCCTGCCCCCCACTAGCTACGCCACTGGATATTACCCCAGCATTCACAAAAAAGTTTAAGGTAAATTTCCAGATGAACTGTCTGTGAAAAAATGACAAAAATTCTGAACATTGGACCTTCTGACCAATGGACCTTCTGAACATTGAACCTTCTGACCAATGGACCTTCTGAACATTGGACCTTCTGAATATAGGGAAGTCACCCACTGCATCGGGCCCCGCGCTATTAGGGGCCCCGCACCCGTGGTTCGTCCAAAAAAGAAAGGAAGACATAGGCCTATCAGCAGCAATGCTTATGGCTGACAGGCTCAATTGCTCACTTGAGAAATCAACCCTTGTTCTGTAATCTAACTCTGTTTGCATTTCCGAGTTCCGCTCATTGCAATCAACATCCAACAATCCTTTTCAATGAAAAGGGCTATGAGGATTGCAATTAAGGTTTAGGCCAATTTGGGAATCAAAAGGCAATATATAGGCCTATATTATGTAAAAGTTCCTTGATTTAAATAGAGAGGCCATGGTGATGCGAGGCCCCTTGTGTTGGCTGTTTGAGGCTCAGGAGATGAAATCAATCACTGATTTAGTTATAACACAGTTCTAAGCTTTCCAACGTTTTATATGCCCTTCAGCACCCAGAGAACTGAATAACTGAATAACAGCTGAATTTTTAGCAGCCCTCCAGAAGTCAGTATTTCCACTAGAGTCCATCACATGGCCGATTTGTTATGCTTTCAGTTTTTGAAAAACATGGGCTGATTGTAAACGTATATCTACAGGCCCACATTATAAGTGCCTATATATGCAGGCCTAAAGAGTACCAAACTTCCCTCAGAAGCAGAGAAGTCTTTGAATTATCATATTTATGAAACAGCATGGTTCACAGTGCAATGCATAGGTACCTACATTCAGTGGCGTAACTAGGGGTTCGCGAATGGGGGGGCACCTGGGGGGGCACGCGATTCTCTGGGGGGGCACCCATAATGCTAATTGTATATTTTAGCCAAGGTTGAAAAGTTCATATGGGGGGGCACCTGGGGGGGCACAGGTCCAATATGGGGGGGCACGTGCCCCCCCCGTGCCCCCCCATAGGGACGCCACTGCCTACATTTAGCAAAATTAGGCAAATTTAAAATGAATATGCGAATGATTAGGTTTTGATTTTTCTCATCAATAAACCTTCATTAAAAAATGCGAAATGTAAACTTTTGATAAAATTAGTTATATAAAAACTTAAAAACACTTATCTCCAGATTTTCATTAGAGGCCTAATGTTTGATTGTATATATATTAAAACTTAATGGGAGTGTGGCTCACAACAATGAACCTCATGAATGTCCGGTTGCGGAAGAATACAACACGAGTCCGATACTTTAATGTGCGTGCCGCGCAAAAAGGGTGGCCCGCAGAGTGAAGTCGCATTGGGCCCCGCAGAGGCTAAGGCCGGCCCTGGGAAGTGGAACTCTGTAGGGCAAATCTTGACCAAGAAAAGTTATTTTGGACATATGAGGAATCCTTTACTTGCCAAGTGAAGACCTTAACAAACATGCTACTGTGTACAAGAGTGCTGCAAATGAAGGCTTAATGATCAGTAGGAAAGCATTCTGATACGGAGTAGGATTTTTACGATTTTTTTGGAAAATTTTACATATAAATTTGAAATCGATTTATTTAAACACAATGCAATATCTGCATACATCTTCAGTCATCAATAGCATGTATAAAGCACAAATTTATATTTGTGTTAGTTTTTTTGGTTTTAAAGCCTGGTCCTAATAGGTAACAACCAGCTCCAAAAAGTGTGACAACCTGCCCCGCCTTTTTGTGACAACCTGCCCCGACTGATGAAAATTCCAAAAACGGGTGACCAAGGCCGTTGTTATCAAAATTTTCACTATTTGTTCTAATGATGATTTAAAGAAATGTTTATATGGTAATTGTATTAACTGTATCTTTTTCAACAACTATTTGATAAAGACTAGCATTGCATGCAAGTTAAAGGTAAAAAATTACTTTTTGTGACAGGAAATTTTTAACAGTCCTTGTGCCTACCAGACTCCCTTCCAGGGGTCAAGATTTTTCAAAAAGACTCCAGTGGGTTATAAAAGCAAAAAACAATGATTGGTTGAGCTGTGTGACTCCATAGTTTAGTGCAATAAAAAGTGTGACAACCTGCCCCTGTGACAACCAGCCCCGGTCTCCCCTACATTTTTGTCAGTCAAGTTTTAGAAGTGATTTCAATTGAATGAATTGATTGAATGACAAAAGACATTGGTGACAGGGTTACATTGTACTTGAAGGTGAAGTCACATTTATTGATCCGTCTTCATCCAACTGTCCCAGACTCCCACTGTCTGCACTCTCCAAGTGACCGGGAAATTACTGCCCTGTATAATTTTAATTTTCAAAGGGCTGAGCTCTGAGGATATATATACTACTGGCATGGCTTAGAGAGCCGGGCTCTGAATAAGCTGTAGGGGATGGGGAGGGGGATTAGCTGCCCCCACTAGAATTCGGCAAAAAAAAAGGCACATTACATGAAAATTAAATATTTCCGAGGATATTCAGGGTTCACCTGCTTCCGAAGCAGTATCTGCCCCCATAGGCGTACGGCGCATGCGATTTTTCAAGATCTAGATTTAATGCCATTTTCAAGGAAATTGTCTGGAAATCACTAATTTTCAATAGTATTTATTTTTTCATCTGCTCAAATTTTTCGGCCTTTTTCCCGAATCTAAATGTTTCCCAAAATTTTGGGGGGGCCATCGCCATCGCCCCCCCTGCCCCCCCTCCTATACGCCTATGTCTGCCCCCCTAGGAGCACCCAGCCTGCGGCCCTGGGCTGACCTACCTATTGGCAGAGCGGTACTCTCCACAGTATACCCAATCTTTTCTATTCACAGAGTCGAGCCCTGCCAATACACAGCAGATAGATCTCAATCAGATTTTGACAAGAATTTGTTTCTGATTTGAATATATTCGTTATTCCAGATATGGGATCACGAAGATGGCGAATGGAAATGCACAGCCAACTGGAAGGTTAGCACTACTTACTATCCATAAAATATTGGAACTTCGTGTGTAATGAGGATTTTTAAAAGTTTTTTAACTGAGAAAAAAAAGTTTTTGTATTTATATAAAAAGTTTGTTATCTTGGAAAAATCTTGACTTGTAATGCAAAAAGAATATTCATAAAATTTTAGTTAAATAAAAAATATTTTTGCAACTTCAGACCCACAGTGGCTCAGTTTGGCGAGTGACGTGGGCCCACCCGGAATTTGGGCAAGTGATTGCAACCTGCTCCTTTGATAGGACTGCCTTCATTTGGGAAGAGCTTCGTAAGTACTTATAATTCATGCTGAGTGTTAAGAAGTTGTTGGTTAGTGGATAAAAAAGCTGAATAATTGTGGTAATATGAACTCCTTGTCTTCTTGAAGTCTCATTAAATTAGTTCTTTCAATAATGTTACATAGACAGCAGAATCTACTGCAGTCAAAGAGTCTCTGAAGTCCCATGTTCAGTTGCACACATTTAAAAAGATTATCAAGTTTGGTTATTGCTCCGCTGAAGGTCTTTGCCTGCATGGGTTCAAACCCAGTTGGGGAACCCAAAATTTTCAGTGGACCTTCATGAGCAAAATCCCAGTTGGATGTCGTTCGGATGAGATGTTAAATTGGCGGCCCCTTGTATCAGCGTCTATGCTGGGCAAGTAAAAGATCCCTCACATGGGGTAAATGTGTAACATGTTGAGGACTCCCACTCTCTCTCTCATCTCATCAATCAACCCTTGTTAGCGCCCAGAACAGGGCTTAGCTTAGAGGGCTGCACTTACTATATCTAAATATTATCTATCTATATATCTATCTTTTTTTATTACATTGTCGACTTACCTCTGGGACATTTTAGCTTATCAATGCGGAGCATTTGATCTGGCCCCAATAATAAAAAAGAAAACCCCACAGCGCCTCACGTGTGATCACGTGACCTCTCTCGACCAATAGCGCGCTTCGGCGCGAACTCCTCTCAACCATCATATTCAATTTTGGGGCAGCACTGACAACACGTGCTAGCTATTCTGGCGAAATAATGGAAGAATTTGACGACTACGATGAAGATACAATGAAGAATGAAGATACAACGAAGAATCCGCAAGTTAAGTGCTTGTTTTGGTTGCGTCTGGCTTCGCTGGGTCACTGAAAACGTGTCAGCGAGCGGGCGTTTTACACTGCTATTTAGTCTGGCCGAAAATCAAATTTTTTTCAGGCAGATATTTAGCTAATTTTCGAGCTTTAACAAGCCATCGGTCTCTTATAACCTTTTAATTGTGTAAATGGTGGTTATTAGTGCACTTACACTTCGTATTTCTTAGGTTATGACCGTTTTTGGCTAACATTTCCTTCGTCTTAGGCGATTCAGTTCGGCCAGGTCGCTTACAAAATGGCGGCCGGCGCCAAATTGGGTTGTCAAGACAGGAAGGATTTGACCAGTTCAGGTCCTTTCTGGAGGTTCTTGCCTCTCTAAGGTTAGTAATCACCCTCTTTCTGTGGGTTAGATGTCTGCGCTGTGAAGCAGACCGTTTTAACCTTTATTGTGACGACGTGGTCGGCCACATGGTGCCTGATATGTCGTGTGGGTGATAATACGTGAATTTTCCGATCTCCATTACATGTTGGCCCGGAATTAATTTCATTTTCTATATTTGCAGGTTGGGATACGGTTGAGGACCGCATCGCCGATTCCAACTACCGCCATCAGGTTCGGTTGGCACATGAGGTTTTGGGTATAGATCCAGTGCCGGATCCGGACGATGACAGCCACCTGTTCCTCCGGCCACAGAAGCCCAGGCCGCCTTTGTTGGTTTTTCCTTTCTCCCAAGACCTTGATAAGGCCTTTGGGGATACGTGGGAGGGGGCAACTCGTTCCAAAAACTACTCTTGGTCGGTCGACCTCGCTCCCCCAGCTGACGGTGTTGCCTTGGGTTCGAAGTGTGTGGCGAAGTACAAACCAAAAATGAAACACTATTGTGTGCTCCATGAAAAACTGGTTGAAACCCCTGCGATGTGGCCCATCAAAGCTCCGATTTTGGATGGCAACTTATCATCCGTTCTGGGGATCTCCAAGCCCAAGCGCACTCGATTGGACGATTTCCTGGATGACTCTGGCAGGGCCGTTAGCATTTTAAACCAGACCATGTTCTTTGGTGAGGCTGTCAAGACCCTTCTGGGCTCGTTAATCACCACCTCAGACGACCGGATTCTGAGTGCGGTGAACTCCATTGCTGACTTTGTGGACATTCAGACCAAAAGTCTCAAGGACTTGGGGTATGTGTTAGCCGGACTGGACCTTTCCTTGCTGCAGGCCAAGAGGGAGGAGGTGCTGAAGCCGGCTCTGCTGAAGCCTGAGGACGTTGAACTCTTAAGGTTTGCTCCGCCCACAGACTCTGAGCAACGCTTGTTCGCTGGTCAGTTGCAGTCGTTTGCAGACATGAGGGCACGGCGCGACTCCAGCAAGGCGATTGCGCAGCTGACGCAGCAGCCCTTTTCCTCCGAGGAGACGGGAGACGACTGCATGGAATCAGATGATGTCCCGGGCAGCGGTGAGTCTGACAGTGATGACCCCCAGGGCAGCGGGATGTCTGACAGTGACGCTCGTCGTGACCGTGGTGGGTCAGACAAGGATGACCACCAGGATGCAGACGAGTCAACAGATGAGGAACATCCGGAGGGGGATGGGTCTACCTGGGATGCCCACTCCTCCAAGGGAGATGTTACTGGCGAGGACCCCGGAACTTCGAGTGACTCGGACAGGGATGACCCCCGTGACAGGGGCGGGTTGGACCTGAACTAACTTTTTGCCTGTGTTCCGCTTGTATCTACACCCTTACTCTTTGGGTTAGCACACCGTTGGCGGACGGTACTACGGTTAAGCTGTGGTTGGTTTCCTGCACAACCTTGTACATCGATTGGGATGGTTCACTGCCTTACCTCGGGGTTCCCTTGCAACTTTATGGACTGGTCCCTGGACAGGCCTGTCTTCTTGCTCGTTGAGGGGGCGGAAGTGACGGTCTTCTCCCCTTCTTGGTTTGGTGTGCCAGACACGGACACGGAGGGGTGGTTCCGTTGACCAGAGATGACAGCGGCGGTGGCCGCCTTGCTCTGGCGGGTGGCCATCAAGGAAGTGAGTTACGGTTCTGATTCTTCTCTTCAGCTTCGGGTGAGTTACTGCACTAATTCTACTTCTTGCCTTCTAGTAAGCTGTCAAGACTGCAGGCGGTGTACATTCCTTCGCTTGGCTGTCTTTGAGGCCCCTCCGGCTGTCCGGTGTGCTCTGCTCTTGTCCCCTTGGGAGGATTCTGGGGCAGTTGTGCCGGGGGCAGGAAAGAGGGGGGGGGCCATGCGACTTAGGTGGTTGTCCTACTGCAGAGAGGACCCTTGGGATCGCAATCATTGGTTGGTATAACCCCCAGCGTAGCTGTGCCCCGGAAGCGGCTCTAAATGATAGCGTGGAAAGGGCATAGCGGCCGATGATAACCTTCCTGGCCCATTGAGTAGGCAGGTTGATTCCGTCTTTATTTTACCTCTCTCTCCAGACCCACCTCCTTGTCTTTTTGAATTAAGCTAAAATGTCCCAGAGGTAAGTCGACAATGTAATAAAAATTAGAATTTTTTTTATTAAATTATCTTTTTATAAATAGACTTACCTCTGGGACATTTATTTAATTCCCACCCGCCTCCCCGCTAAGGAGGTAGTGGATTGCTTTTTCAAAATTGAATATGATGGTTGAGAGGAGTTCGCGCCGAAGCGCGCTATTGGTCGAGAGAGGTCACGTGATCACACGTGAGGCGCTGTGGGGTTTTCTTTTTTATTATTGGGGCCAGATCAAATGCTCCGCATTGATAAGCTAAAATGTCCCAGAGGTAAGTCTATTTATAAAAAGATAATTTAATAAAAAAAATCTAATTTTAAACTTGACTTCTGTTTTATTTTTCACAGCTGGAGAGTCAGGAGAAGGTGGCCTGACCCACTGGGTAAAAAGAAGCAGTCTTGTGGATAGTAGGACTTCCGTAACAGACATCAAATTTGCCCCTAAACATTTAGGGTTGCAGTTGGTGAGTTTCAAGTAAAATATGACTCCGTTTATTTACCACTTATTAATGTGTATTTAACAGGTATTGTTATGTATTTAAAAATTGCTTTGATATTCTGGTCTGTTTTACAGGAATTTACACAAGATTTTTGTCTTAATTTTGTACAATTCATCAACTTTATCTTTTCCTCTAAATAAGACTCAATAGATTTGAATTGCATTATATGGTTATTCCTGACTGAAGCTGATAACAACAATGTATAACAATGGAAATTCTTAATACTTTTTAAATAGATAAAAATAGTCAATAAACAAAAGTATTATTCTGCTTTGCAGGCTACTTGCTCGGCTGATGGTATTGTCCGTATCTATGAAGCGCCAGATGTTATGAACCTGAGTACGTGGACATTGCAGCATGAGATCAGTTGTCGCCTCAGTTGTTCATCTATTTCATGGAACCCTTCAAGGTACGTGGGATAATTGGGTTCAGTAAGACAGACTCTCCATAAGTCCCACAATCTCCAGGAACTTCTATAAACTCCCAGAATTACCTCTATCAACAGGATACTTCATAGAAAGCAATTTAACTCACAAAATAAACATCATTCTGTTAAGCGGTATTTCGAGGTGAGACAGAGCATTCCGCTCTGTTTGATGCAATTCTTGATTAACTTACATTTGTTAATTATCTATTTCTCTACAGAATCCATGCTCCAATGATAGCTGTCGGCAGTGATGATCCCAGTCCATCGGCAGGAGGAAAAGTGCAGATTTACGAATACAGTGACAGCACAAGGTATGGTCTTTATTTCGTACTGCGACCCACAAACTTATGGCAATTTGTTTGCCATGGTAAACAAATAGGCTAAGCCTCTGTCTTCTACAACTCCGGCTGAGAGATTAGATTCAAAGTGTGGAAAACACACTTTGACACCTACACTGTATCACAGTTTTCATAAGCACCTATATAACCAGTGCTCTCTGCTCATATCCTCATTCAATTTCTCTCAGCATTCTATGCTGCCGGCATTGAGAGTTTAAATACTAGTGCTAGTAGAATTATGTTTTACTAGTAATATATATTTCAGTGAAATATTAGTTTCAATTTGTTCAGCTCATGGAAGGAATTACATGGTAATCCTGAGGAAGGAACTCCAGATGCAGTTAAATGTGTAAGTATTCTTGTTTCTGAGCCACTTAAATGGTTAGTGGGAAGAAACTTTACCATGCTTTCCAAGTTACTAGCGGGATAACTGAAAGTATGGCCAAATATTTCAGTGTAAGTATTACTTGTTTCTGAGCCACTTAAATGGTTAGTGGAAAGAAACTTTTCCATGCATTCCAAGTTACTAGCGGGGTAGCTGGAAGTATGGCCAAATATTTCACGGTCTTGATTCGGCGCCACTTAAACGGTTAGTGGAAAGAAACTTTACTATGCGTTCCAAGTTACTAACGGGGTAGCTGGAAGTATGGCCAAATATTGCACGGTCTCAGTCATTTAACGGGCAATGATGAGTCTCATGCGACAAGGGGCGTGCCACGCCCGCTTTGTCTATATGTGAGTAGTTAAAGTTTCTGATTCACTTAATGGGCAGTGGAAAGAAACTTGCCGTTAATTCTGAGCTACGACAGGAGTAGCTAGAATATGGTTAACATAGTAGTTCACATTCTCAGCCATTTGATTGGCAATGGTGAGACTTGTTGAATGTGTGTCATGATATCTCACAGGACTTGTAAGTATTCAACTTCAGGGCCACTATATTGTGTACTGAATATATATATCATGATTCTGAGCTATCACTGGAATAGCTAGGAAAGGACACACAGAATGATACATATTCTTAGTTCTCAGCCATACAATGAGCAATGGTAAGACTTGGAAGAACATGATTAGTGATACTTGACATGACTCACGAGTATTCTAGTTTAGAATCACTTGTTTGTCTACCAAAAAATGTATATTTATATATATTTCATAGTTCTGAGCTACCAACGGAACAGCTAGAATATGATACTCAAACGTGGATCACATTCTTTACCATTCAATGGATAATGGTAAGAATTTAAGAGCATTTGTCATGCTACTTCAGGATATCTGCATTCCATAAATATTTCATTTTAGGAATGACTTTATTATTATACACGAAGAAAATAATGATGATGTCATTGTTCTGAGTTACCACCTGAGTGGCTAAAAATGGCATATACTATAATTAGCACTCTTGGCCATTTAAGCAGTTATGCTAAAAATGGTAGAACATTTAAGCTTCATGAAACTTCAGAGTACAATTGTTGTCTACTGATGACTAGCTTATCATAACTTCTGAGCTATCACCTGAGTAGCTAGAAATGAAACATGGTGTAATGATGGTTCACATTTCTTAGCCATTCGTTGGGTAATGGTAAGGATGGTGGAACATGCAACAAGGTACTTCATCATATCTGTAAGTATTTCATTTCCAGAGCCAGATGTACGACTGAAAAAGAAAGAAAAGAAAACACCATGAATTCTGAGCTACCGCTGGAATAGCTAGAATATGATACATAATAGTTTGCATTTCTCAGCCATTCAATGGGCAATGGTGAGACTTATTTGCTTGACAGCTGGGTCTTGGGTCCGCTGTTTGGAGCAAGCAATCGGATCAAGGCTGCAGCCCGGCAAATCCAAATCGAACAAGCAGTTAAATTTGAAGAAGCTGGAATGCTAGGACAGCTGTCCAGCAGGGCATGTATGCACAGAAGTGAAATGAAGCAGCTCAATTAAAATATTGTAACCTGCCCTCCATTGCATAGCAGCAGGCTACTATAGCCAGGAGGCTTGTGGGAAATGGATGCCTAAACAACTAGTCACATTCTCAAATGTTTAATGGTGAGGCTTGCAGGACATGCTTCATGATATAAGATTATTAAGTGCCCTATTTCCGAGTCACTTCTGAACATGACATTCTGTTATCATTCTGAGCTACCACCATGGCAGCTAGAACATGTATTGGCTTCAATCAGCATTAAAGCAGTCTTGTATCTTTAGCCATTTGCTGTGAAATAGTGAAGAACAAAGCATGATGCATCATCACCATGGATGAAAGTTCAGATCATTTGTAAGTGTATTCCTGTCTGATTAATAGTGAAAGGAAATTCACCATGTCCTTAGCTACCGCTCAAGCATGGCATCAACAGTCATAGTTCACGAAGACAGCCAGCACAAGCAGTTCAGTTACTTTAAAAGCATTCTGAGTGGATGATAAGTACAAAGAAGCGGAACATGTATATGTAGCAGCAGCATTGTAGCCTGCTAAGATATAATATTCATGACAGACTAGTCATTTTGAAAACTCGCTTCATCTCATTCAGGCATGTAAGGCGAAAGTGGTTGGAATCCAGATCTACCCTGATGCAAACACCTGATAAAGTCTGCCTATAGATGACTTGCCAGTGTAAGTGAGGTAATACCAGGTATAACAGCTAGTCTGTCACAATTAAAGACAGATCACTTTACAGACTCCTGTTCCTGCCTCCCTGCAGCAGACTACCAACTCTGTGAGGGAGGCAACTTACACACACCTTGTCATGTAATTAGTGCAGCTTTATTGCTAAAGCTTAATAATGGTCTGCTGACTTTGAAAAGGACGACCATATTGAGGTGCGAAGATGCCACAAAAACCAGTCCTTGCATTTGTTATGAGTAAAGCTTACTTACTTAAGAACCAACTAGGTAGCCCTATAGGTAGTGGGCGAGTTTGTGTTTTACGTCCCATCAGCCCCATTGGGGACTATGTAGAGGCCCTAGACCATAGGAGTAACTTTTGATGATCGGAGACTGGCTCATCATCTGGTTTAATAACTTCCACATGAGCAGGAATTCTTTCCGTGCAAGCTCTTGTGTTTCAGGTTGACAAGCTAATCTTTAAACCTAAGTAGGGGGACAGCCATTTCAGCCAGTCATCACCAGTCGCATCTATGACTGTCATCCATAGGGTCATAGACAAATACTTGGGATCAAGAAACATGTCTTCGTCCTGTGACAAGCAAAGCCGTGGCAGTAGTCACTGCTTAATGCCTATTTCGATAGGATTCCAGCAGAGTTTGTTAAGCTCGGATGACCTATTAAGATAATTGTGTGTGCATCTCTCTCTTGCAGCAAGAACAAAACCTTCATAGTATGGAAACAACATGCCCCCAAACAAATCAGTCCGATTGCGGCTACATGACAAAATTTGGATACTCCTCATGTAGAAAATAAATAAATAAAATTATCACTTCAACAGTGCTGGTTACCTCAACAAACCCTTTTGTAACGGACCAGTAACCTAGATTTAGTCATTGGAGGGAGAAATGGAGTGGTTGATGTTTTTTGTCATCAGGAAACCTGGTACACCTCTGGTGATAGCGTGCCACACCACTTTACTTAAGTAACTATTATACATTCATACATTCTATAAGCCTTACCTACAAGAAAGACTGCAAATGTTCTTTGCAATATATATGGTATATATAGAGGCCTATATGGTATATATAGAGCCCTATAGGAAACCCTAAATCGCAGGTTATTCCTAAAAGTATCTCTATATTACCTGTCTGTGGTAGAGGCTTAGAGAAGCAGTTATATTCCTATCACATGAATGCAGATGGACTGTAAACAAAGAAACACAGCACCTGATTCCTCATATATAGTGATGTGGTTTCATTTGGATATATCCCTGAATTTAAGACAGATGTGATATTTCTCTTTGATGGGACAGTGAGTGTCCAACATTAGTAGTTCAGATGGCGCTATATCCAATGAACTCTTGACAGATTACTGTCAGATAATTCATGCCTTTCTTGCCTCATTCAATCATACATTAAGCATGTTAGGACAATTTAACTCAGGCCTTTACCTGATGGCTTGTGCCCTTTTGCATCATTCCTTAAAGAAGGAGAATGTCCACATTATATATAGTTTTGACAGTCTACTGGACCCATCAGGTATTGTCCGAACATTCTGCGTCCAAAATAAATAATTTTGCAGTTACCACAAGTCAACGCTGCAGGTCTACAAATGCAATGTAGTATTCATCAGAACATAGTCTAGTGGGGTCTACCCATGACAAGGTATGCTTATTTCCAATTTGGGATATTCCAAAGTCTTTCCAACTGACGAGCGCAGACTTTTAAACAAGAAACTTGGTGGGTCATATGGGACATTGCAATGCTAATGACCATAATCGACTTGTGTGTACATTTAATTTCATTCAATTGAATTACTTTCATTTTATGTTGCGGTAAGGAACCTTGTCTTAGACAGTGGAAACCTCCCACTGTGTCTTTAGCGGTGTTAATTAAGAACACTGGTAATAAGCCTACATTATTGTGCCCATTCTTGTCCAAATAATGTATGTAGTTTCACTTCACATAAACTTGTGAATTATGATTTAATACCCTTTTTCAAACTTTAACATTTTGATGAAGATCCTGTGAATCAGTCTTTGTGGTGTCTGTTGCCAAATACTGAACCGAAATTCAATATTCCTCTAGAAAACCCTATAGGACATATATTGGATATTTGATAATGAATGATTCAACAAGGCGGTACTGCCAAGTTTGACAAAATTAGCAATAGAACATAGTCCCTATGCTTACCACGACCCAGTACAGTCATTTGCAGCTTGCATTGCCCCTATAAGGGGTGCCCACATTTTACCTGATGCGGCCTATAATTAGGGTTTTACACCATATTTCACTCTGTCTGTTGAAGCTTTGGGCAAAAATTCCATCATGGCACAGGCAATCTCTTACTAATTTAGTAGAATGTGTCCAGCCTTTGTTATCTCTCCAAAGATACAAGAAGCAAGGTCCACTGTTTTCTGGACCTGCAAAGGAACATTGCCTTAATGCATATGGCAAACTGGTCAATGGACATAGACCTCATAGCACAGTCTCTTGCGCTTTACTAAACTGACATGAGGCAAAAACTTGGCTGCAAGTCTAGGTTTTGCCAATTGGTTATTATCTTATGATCCTACATGAAAGCTCTTTTGGTTCATAGCTTATCTTTTAGGCGCGCCAGACTTGAATTTATCCATCTCCCACCATTCATTCAATTTGAAAGTTTGGTACATTATTGTTCATTTGGAACATTCAATGGTTTAATTTATTTGATCCTCACACAATCCACTAAGTGATTAAAAGAAGCCGTTTTGACCGATGAAAATTCTATTTTGGGCACTAGCATTTATGCTCACACAATGGTTACTTCTGGATGTCATTTGACAGTTCCCACCTCCAATCTGGGAATCTTAGCCTATTTGTTTACCATGGCAAACAAATTGCCATAAGTTTGTGGGTCGCAGTACGAAATAAAGTTAAAATCCTCCCTTAACGGGATAGGATTAATCTTTGTGAGTAAAGACCCACAAACTTATGGCACCTGAGGGTCCCACCCTCCTCCCCGCGGTCAAAGGGGTTATGCTTCGAAAAATTTGAATGAGGATATGAGCAGAGAGCACTGGTTATATAGGTGCTTATGAAAACTGTGATACAGTGTAGGTGTCAAAGTGTGTTTTCCACACTTTGAATCTAATCTCTCAGCCGGAGTTGTAGAAGACAGAGGCTTAGCCTATTTGTTTACCATGGCAAACAAATTGCCATAAGTTTGTGGGTCTTTACTCACAAAGATTAATCCTATCCCGTTAAGGGAGGATTTTAATATTCTGTAATTCTGGTATCTGCATATGTGATATATATGTATATATGCCACATTTGCCATACACCGATAATGTCGGATATCAATTGAAGACTTTCGTACAATTCAGTTAATTTTGGAGAGTTCTCCAATTGAAATGTTTTATGGCCAATATATATTCAATAATTACTTTTTCAGGAAATGGTCAAAAGTGGAAACTCTCATCATAACAGATGCAGTGAGGGACGTAGCATTTGCCCCTAATATGGGACGGACGTATCACACACTAGCTGTTGCAAGCAAAGAAGTCAGAATCATTTCTCTAAAGCCTTTGAGGTAGCTTTATTGTTGACATTTTACTTTGTGTTTTGTGCTATCTTTCAATTCTTTAGTCTGTGTCATGACAATAGCAGAAGCTTATCCAACATAGTTTGTTCTGTGATGAAGTTATATTATTGAAGTTTTAGATTGAAATTGAAAATTTTGTTAATATCTTAGTAAAGAACCATAACATTTTAGGTATACTGAAATAAGACCTTGATCAAACGTACAAGAGAAACTTAATGTACTGCTCATCAACTGATTTTAAAGACAAAAATTAACTCTTAGATGTTTTAGACATCACAACCAAGATGAAGCTATGATCTTTAAACTAGATTCCATGAAAATATAAGCTGTTCTTTGAAACAAAAATGTTGTTAAAAAGTGCAAGAAATTTCGCCTGCAGAAAAAAAGATGATGAAAATCAAGCAACAAACAAGTTTGGCAACTGATATTCAGCTTTTATGTTCATTCCAACCAGAAGTTTGAGAAACAATTTTCTATTTATTTGAAGTGTAGTGAACTATTGATGTATGAATGAATTTAAAATATTTAAATCTTTTTGTTCAGAAAGGACCAAGGACCCCCTACGTCGGGGCAGCCTGCTACTACCAGATTTGAAATGAGGCAGTTAGGGATGTTTGACGACCACAATTCACAGGTAAAGTCATTAAACATCTTATGTTATAGCCTGAAAATAACTTAGGGGCTATTCCATTTAAAAACCTGGGGGTGGGGTGGTCAGGCTACATTTTTGATCCCCCCAAGCATCTAAAGTGAATTACTTTCGACCCCCCCATGCATTAAATGCAAATTTTTTACCCACCCCACATGCATCAAATAAAAAATTTTTGTTTTACAACACGTAAGCCTTCATGGAGCGACAATGCCCCCCCCCTATACATCTAATGCGAATTTTGCAGGTATGCCCCATCCATCTGAACCGAAATTGCGGGTGCCCCTACATACATCTTACAAAAAAAAACCAACCCGACCACCCCCCCCCCAGGTTTTTAAATGGAATAGCCCTTAGATCATCTTATAAATGTTACCATCCCAACTTTTTTCTGGAGGTTTTGGCTTATACCCCATAATGTTTACAATACCTCATGAAAAAGCAGTGGATATATCCCATGTGGTATTGCGTTGTATACTCAATGGTTTTTTGTATACCACATGGTTTGATCATTGTTGATGATGTCATTGCATTGTTTGCCATTGTGACGTCATGCCCATGGTGACGTCACAGCATTGTGACATCATCAGTTGAGCTGCTATCTGTGCTCTGATTGGCTGAGACCACTGTTGAGTATTGATCATTTGAGTAAAGTTCAACTTTCTTTGGAGTGACATAAAGGGGTATAAATAAGACCAAATGGTTGTATGGTGGTATTTTGAGATGTACTCCCACTCGTGAAGATATCCTGAGTCCTCTGTACCCACTCGTGCTGACGCACTCGTGGGTACAGAGGACTCAGGATATCTTCAACTCGTGGAGTACATCTCAAAATACCACCATACCCATTTGGTCTTATTATAATATTTAATAATAATTTTAAAGCCGCAATAATGTCATGTGGTGATAATATCTTGTGAATATTCCTTGTCATATCAATGCTTGTGCTCATTTATCGAAGCATTTAATTCTACCCTATTCTTATACACCTAGGTGTGGAGGTTGAGCTGGAACGTTACAGGAACAATTCTTGCGTCTTCTGGTGATGATGGATGTGTGCGATTATGGAAAGGTAAACAAACAAAATGGATTTTAAATGGTGTCTAATTGAATTTGAAAATTCATGATTTTATACATCAATTAGTATTTTAAGCCTGTGAGAGAATTTTTTGTTTGTCATGATTCTTTTTTGGCATTTAAATTTTTTCACCAAGCCTTAAAGTAATTACATTTTACAAAAGACGCACAATACATTTTTGTAGGTTTTTTAAGCCCGAAGGGGGCTTATTGCAACGCTGCACGAGCCAAAATCTGTCACTTTACCCATACGGTTTGGCGTCTGGTCTCTTTCATCTCGCACAACTTTTTGTATGACCAACGTATTCCTCTCAAATTACACAAATCCCTTTATTGAGGACTAAACTGGGGAAAGACATGCTTTCAGCCATGTGCGCATCTGTAAACCATGGTAAACAGCGAATTTCGTTCCGCATTTCCATTTGACAGCGCTCTCCCGTCCGACTTGTTTTCATCTGACAAGTCTGAACGAACCGTGATACGTACCGAAATACACCAGGGTGCGCTGTTTACGTCACTATACCGCAGCGCCGCCGCATGGAAAGTGGCAGAAACACAATGAACATGTTAAAGTTTGCTTGTTTGATGTGCTGTTGTATATCATCAGGCCTATCAAAGCAATTCAGCCAAGTCTTGTGGCAATTCAACCAATTCTGAATTGTCTTTGTGTTGCTTCACACTTAATGCCCTAAATTGCAATTTGGTCATTGAAAGGTAGGTGCCACATTGTCAAGAGCACTTGACTTGCCCAGATCAATGTCAGCCTGCCACTCATGCAGTTTGGATTAATGTGTAAGCATTTACAAATGTAACATCATCATATGATCATGTGAATTACTGGAACTGAAACAATTTATTTGGGAATCTTTAAGAATATCTTAGTTATTTGTTCTATAGGAAATATATATTAGCCAATATATGACAAGTGCAACAAATTACTTATAATTGTAACTGTCCTTCAGCTTAGTCCTTGGATTTAATGAAAACTTTATTTAATCACACAGTATTCTCACTTGTAATAACCTATGGCTTCAGAATTGGGGGGGGGGGGGCAGACGGCGGGTTACATAGACAGATATATGGCAAGTGCAGACCTCTAAGCCCAGTTCTTGGTGCTTATGAGGCCATGATGAGGGTTGATTGATGAGATGCCACAGACAGTGGGATTTTACAGTCAACAACAGTCAATAATCAATCACACTCATTCTGGCAATCACTCCCGACCCCCTGTTACTGTGGGCGGGCGCCCTCACATTAGCCACTGAAAAACAATCATTTTCCAGTTACCAAATATGGTCATATTGCCGGGCAATTGCGGCCTGCTGAAGTGAAGTTTTCCCCCTGAGGGCTTTACGTGCTTGCACGGTATTTTTGAAGGTCATGGTACAGTTAGGCTGTCTATATTAAAACTATTACCAATGATACTTTATAATTTTTTAATGACTTTTTAAAGTAATTTAAAATTCTCTGTATATATCCATTATTCTCATATCTTTAAACTTTACCTTTATTTCGATTCCAGCGAATTACTTAGAAAACTGGAAGTGCATAGACGTATTAAAAGGAGACGGCTCTAATATCCCGAGTGCAGACAGGCCGGGCCAACAGAGTGGCAGTGTAGGGAGTTCCTCGTCAGGTTCCGCAAATGCTCGTTATCTCAAATTAGCTCCTATCACTGACGCCAATCAAGTGCCGTGGCACTGAGGTGAGTGTTAGAATGTTGGTGTGTTGGATTACCACTAGGTGGCTCTTTTAACATGGTTCATTTCTAGAGTTAAGGAATGTTATATATTACTCGTTTAGGTTAAGATAATACTGTTTACCTACACCTGCCATATTTCTTTTGTATAAGGTTTTACTACCAATTAAGGGCATCTCCTATATATTGCTGTGACGTCTATAAGGATGATGCAAAAATGTATTTAAAGGTTATACCTCAAAATAAATGCCTACTTCGAATGAGAGCCAGTTGTAGAGCAAGACCTGAAAGAATGAGTGCCCTGACAAATATAAAAAATAAAACGAATAGGCGGGTCGTTTCACTTTTTGGCTGGAGAATTCTGGAGAATTCTCTAGCCTTTTTAATAATGGGTTTTGGGGGTGTGGTCGATATTTGGAGGTGTGGCGCATAATGACAGGTATGCATTTTTGGCCATCATGCATTGAGTTTGTGTTTGTGGTAATTGCTGGTTAGAAGCAATCTTAGTTGGCTAATTTGACAGCATTAGGCAAGGTGTAATGGGTTGACAGTTGTTCGGTTGAAACTGTGGCAGTACTTAAAAATTTTTAATTTTTGGGGGTGTGGCCATTTAGAGCCAATGAGAATGAGGGACTTGGTGGGAGTGGCCATTTCAGCCAATAGGGAGACATGTAGAATGCAAGGCCTGGGGGGGGGGGAAGGACACAATGTCATCCAGGGGGTACTTGCAGAAATTATTTTTTTTGCTAGTTATACTTCTAGGCTGGGGGTCACCTCGGAGGGAGGTAATTTAAAAAATTTTAGATTTTATAAGTCCCGAGGGGGGTCACCTCGGGGGGGGTACTCGCAAAAAAAAAATTTTCTGCCTGTTATATTGCCAGACTTGGGTCACCTCGGGGGAGTTTATTAAATTTTATATTCTATACAAGGCCCGGGGGGGGGGTCACATCCGGGGGGGTACTCGCAGAAATTTTTTTTTTTTGCTAGTTATACTTCTAGGCTGGGGGTCACCTCGGAAGGAGGTAATTTAAAAAATTTTAGATTTTATAAGTCCCGAGGGGGGTCACCTCGGGGGGGGGTACTCGCAAAAAAAAAATTTTCGGCCTGTTATATTGCCAGGCTGGGGTCACCTCGGGGGAGGTATTAAATTCTATATTCTTTGCAAGGCCCCGGGGGGGGGGGGCGAGGACACATCCAGGGGGGTACTTGCAAAAATTATTTTTTTTGCTAGTTATACTTCTAGGCTGGGGGTCACCTCGGAGGGAGGTAATTTTAAAAATTTTAGATTTTAAAAGTCCCGAGGGGGGTCACCTCAGGGGGGGGTACTCGCAAAAAAAAAAATTTTCTGCCTGTTATATTGCCAGACTTGGGTCACCTCGGGGGAGGTATTAAATTTTAAATTCTATACAAGGTCCAGTGGGGGCGGGGGTCACATCCGGGGGGGTACTCGCAGACATTTTTTTTTTTTGCTAGTGATATCTCTAGGCTTGGGGTCACCTCTGAGGGAGGTAATTTAAAAATTTTTAGATTTTACAAGTCCTGAGGGGGGTCACCTCGGGGGGGGGTACTCGCAAAAAAAAAAAAATTTCTGCCTGTTATATTGCCAGGCTGGGGTCACCTCGGGGGAGGTATTAAATTCTATATTCTGTGCAAGGCCCGATGGGGGGGAGGACATTTCCAGGGAGGTACTTGCAGAAATAATTTTTTTTGCTGGTTATATTTCTAGGCTAGGGGTCACCTCGGAGGGTGGTAATTAAAAAATTTTGGATTTTACAAGTCCCGAGGGGGGTCACCTCGGGGGGGATACTTGCAAAAAAAATTTTTTTTTTTCTGCTAGATATATTGCTCGGCTGGGGTCACCTCGGGGGAGGTATTAAATTTTATATTCTATACAAGGCCCGGGGGGGGGGGGTCACATCCGGTGGGAGCTTGCGATATTTTTTTTTTGCTAGTTATGTTTCTAGGTTGGTCACCTCGGAGGGAGGTAATTAAAAAATTTTGGATTTTACAAGTCCCGAGGGGGTCACCTCGGGGGGGGACTACTCGCAAAAAAAAAAAGTTTATTTCTGCTAGATAGGCTGGGGTCACCTCGGGAGGTATTAAATTTTATATTCTATACAAGGCCCGGGGGGGAGTCACATCGGGGGGGGTACTTGCAGAAATTTTTATTTTTGCTAGTTATATTTCTAGGCTGGGGCTCTCCTCGGAAGGAGGTAATTTTAAAATTTTATATTTTACAAGTCCGGGGGGGGGTCACGTCGGGGGGTGTCCTCGCAAAAAAAAATTTTTTTTGCTAGTTTTGCTAGTTATATGCTAGGGGTGAAAGCAGAAGAATGAGTAGCCTACCTGTCGAGACAACTGAGATAGCGTGCATTTTAGCAGCCATCTTTCTTCATTCCTGGACTGCCAAATGTGACCTTAATATTTCACTTAAGAGTTATAAAATTTGGTTCAGGTGTACGCCTGTGGGTATTGATTGGGAACATGACGATAAATTCAAGATGTAGGCCTTTCTGGCAGCCATCTTTTGTCATTCTTGAACTGTCCATTTGTGACCTTAATATTCCGCTTATTTTAGAGTTATGAAATTTGGTACAAGTATTCCACTTTATGAATTTGTCGGCCCATAGCTCTATATGGGCAGCGACTCTGTTAGACACTAGTGTCTGCTGTCACGCTCTACTCAAACACTTGCGCAATGCTCACTGCAGCAAGTTGCACCTATACTTCATTGCTATACCCTCACGTCAAGAGAATCTAGTTCACGCAGACATCACCCTACTATACCTCAACCTCCAGTTCCACTGTTCCTACACTCATATTTTTTGCCTCAGACGCTCTCGCATGCTGCAAATCACACCTTCTACTTTCCCATAGGATTAACCAGCCATTGTATCCGAGGATGCTTGTTTAAATGTGAATTAATACTGGCATCAATGATTGCTCATTTGAACAACTAATTATACAGTACACAGTCCTTGACACATTCATACCACAACTATAAAATACTGTTTCAAAATACAAAAACACATGAATTTATTTTCAGGCGCACATCATCAAACCACCGTTCTTCTCCAATCTCATTGCGAATCCATTGACTCATCTAAATGAGCTTTTGTATATAATTTATTCAAGTTATTTCAAGTCTTCGAGACAAAAATGAATATTGTACAGGCTGTATGAATTACTATGTATGAAATGCTATGTGTAAAATGATCTTCCATAAATAAAATATCATTTTTGATACAAAATTGACATTATAATTATATTGCATTGTGTTATCTGTAGAAAATTTATACAACATACAAAATTATACTTATACTCATAGAAAATGACTTGAGACAAATGGAATAAACTTTTAAGCGTTATGCCAACAAGAGTTCTGGCTGTTTGACTGTAGCACAGAAGTGAACACGACGTTCGATTTCAACATTTGTTTCTCTGAATTGTGACATGACTTGCACAAAAGCCATGGAATGGTCCTACATGTTTTCATTTGAAGTCGCAGATAAATAATGGTATTCACAATCCAATTGTACATAAAGTTCAGGTCACACATGCTTGAAACTTTGATTTGAAAGCTAATTTCTTCTAATTTTGGCCTGCGGAAGTCATTTGTGGCTATTTGTCACAATCTTTTTGGCACATTTTCGTAAATATCTTCGGAATCAAATGGTAATGATTTTGAAAATGGACCCATGTCCATGTAGATACCGTCTTGGTCTGACGTGAGATTTTGACTTGATGTGTGATCAATGTTGAGAACGCAATCTTTGTTTGGTACTTTCTCTGTAATGTCTATTGTGGAGGTTTTAGAATCGATATGTAACTGGTCCATTCTAAGATATATTGAATCGACAGATGATTCTGGATCGTATAAATTAGTTGGCGTAGCTCTGGAAGAGTCAGAATGGTACGATACGCTTGATTCGAGAGATGCTTGAGATGGAACTAGGGGTAATCCGATGACATTTTCGTAAATTTGCGACTCTTGTAATATTGAATTTTTGGGTCTCAAGTCGTGAACGGAGAAAGAGTGACTTGTTCCATCGGAGATTTCTTCGGAGTCATGTTCTATATCCCACAACAGATCGACCAACGATTTAGCGTGTTGCTTCAAGTCGATGTTGTCGTGTAGGTCGGCGTAAACGTGGTCAATCTCTGGAGTGTTTTCATAAGTTTGAGCATTGTGGATGTCTTGATTCACGTAAATGTTTGTCACTTTGTTGTACAACTGATTTTGCGATTCGACCTTCTTACTTTTCGAGTCGACGTCCATGCTACTTATCGGCCAAAACGATAACGGAAGTAGATGGGGAATAGCTGAGATTGATTTTGAAATATTTGGAGTTTCGAATTTATGATGGTCATTGTTGGAGATTTCTGATACCACATTTGTCTGTCTTGTTGAAGTTTGGACGGCAGTGTCTGGCAAACTAAGGCGTTCCTCTACTTCATTCTTTTTTGGCGTTTTGGGTAAAGTTTTCGGCCTGGCTGGTAACGAAGGAGGAGTGGATAAGGGGTCGTCAATTTCTGGAGGGATACCTAAAAACTTGCTGAGATTTTTCTTGTACTTGTCCGTATCCGGAGAGTCCAATTTGGCTTTTTCTGGAGTCTTTATAACATCATCCTGTTCAGGCTGCGTACTAGCATGTTCGTTTCTGTTCAAATAAGGAACAAGATCATAATAAATATTTGAAGTTGTTGAGATTCTTCGGCGTAGAGCCTCGTTTTGGAATAAAGAGTCACTCTCAGATTGTGCGGCTTTCTTTGGAATTGTTATTTCCTCCGGGACAATCCACTCGGAACATTCCGATTCCGGAAGGGAATGAGCTCTTATATTGATATCCGGGGGATTTGTCACTCTTGATTGTAGTAAAGGACTCTCTGAATACTGCCTTGAGATATCAAATTTAGATTTTGATCGCAACTTCGGACTACCATTGATGCCATTGTTCCTGGCAGTCTTAAAATTATGAAACTGAGCCTCGTTTGTCATATCAACACTGTCTGTGCTTGATTCTGTTGATTTAGGTAAAGATAAAGTCCAGTTAGGGTGTGGTGTTGACTTGTGCTTCATGTGGAGATATCCCTTATGGTGTTCAGGCGTCCAAGACCTTCTTAGCGGAATATCCTCCGCTTCTTTCAGAGCAACGTAAAACTGAGATTTTCTTGGACTTGCAGAAACTTTTTTCTGCTTCTTGTTCAATTTTGGCATTGTCTTTGGAGTACCTGATGAACTCTGTTGTTGATCAGAGTATGTGTCATTCATACTACGAGCTCGCCTTTCACATTGCGTCATTTCAACTCTGTTTAAGTGACTACTAAGAGTGTGAGCTCTGTTTCTCGGGGCATTTTTGCGCTTTATAGTCAGCGGCTTTTGTCGTAAAAGTTTTGAATTTGGTGTAACTTTCTCTTGATGAGGGCCCATTGTCATAGCCATTGGAAAATGACAGTCAATAGGTTCGGAAAGAGTAAGTAAAGGTGAGATATGTCTGGAAGCAAAAGTCTGGTCGTTTTTCCGAGACTCTGTCACACAAAATTCTGGAGATGCGCAAGTTTGAGCAGACACCCCTTGTGGAGCAACATTCTCTGATAGCCGTTCTGAAGCTTCAGTAACATGAGGTTTACGACTTGATTCGATTACTTCCGCAGGACCTGCTTTGCACAGATTTTGAGATGCAAAAGTTTCAGACAAACTTGCATTGTCTTTCGCAATCTCAACACTCCAAGAGTCCTGCGTCTTTATAACTTCTGGCTCAAAATCTGTTGTTTCACTTGCTGAACTTGGTTTTCTTTCCAAACTTTGTTTTTTGTTAATGTCTTGCTTCACCTTCATCAAATATTGTAAAGTTCCAAATGACATTCCTTCAGAAGGCTGTCCGAGTTTTTTCGCAATGACATCTCTGATAAGCCCCAAGATTTTTAAGGCGTCTTCCACATAGAATGAGTATGTTTTGTTTGTTGCTTCTCTGAAAAATAAATGGAAAACAAATTGAAAGTTGTCTTTGAGTTCAATATTCTTTTCAAATTGTCCACGTTTATTGGAATGGGAAAAATCATTTGTTACATGTCTAGCCAACTAAAGGGCAAAGCTGGAATTATGATTATTCACTTAAAAATGTGGCTTTGTGGTTTTAAAGGCTTTAACTGTTTTTGGTTATTTAATTGGGAGGTATTGGGTCCTGTGCTGAAGTATAGCAGGGCAGTTAAATTGATCTCAGAAACCAAAAGTAGCTAGGTATCTTCAAAATGAGGTTGGTGGCCAATTGGCAAAGTTCGAACTCTTGTTTGCTCCAACCATCACGAGGCCATAGGAGAAGGAATAGTGAATGCGTTGGTATATGATCAGGGAAAGAATGATGACAAGTATTTACATAATTTATTATAAAATCTCTGATCGGCAATTAGTTACAAACTTTGGATGTTTCTGAGTAATTGTTCATATTTACCTGACCACGTGAATGCTGAGCAAGTGATTGCGATCCTCCTCCAAAGTGGCTGGAATTGAAAATCGCTCGATGTATCTCAGCGGCCATTGTTCCACTGTCACATGACTCTCGATGTCCAATAAGGAGAGAGATGCCAGCGACACCTTCAGGAGATAATATGCACTAATTCCGAGGTCGATACTGTCTTGGTTGTCGATGATTGCCACTGGGAAGCAATCTGGAAATTAATAGATTGTTGTTGGTATTTTAAAATTGAATAGATATTTCAAGAAGGTTTTGTTGGTCATAGAACCAAAGCATATTTGATGTTATGATAACATCATATTATAGTCTGAATTACTTGCGATGGCTTGGTGGTCTAATGGTTAAGACGTGTGATATTTGTCTGAAAGTATGGGATTGACAAGGTTTGCCTTAATTGCATATAATTGGAGATATGTGTTCGAATAGTTTTGGATTGATGATATTTGAATGGTTTTGGGTTTCTGATATTTGTCTGAATAGTTCTGCATTGACAATATTTGTCTGAATAGTTCTGCATTGATGATATTTGCATTGATGATATTTGCATTGATGATATTAAATTTTGTCTGAATAGTTCCGCATTGATGATATTTGTCTGAATAGTTCTGCATTGATAATATTTGTCTGAATAGTTCTGCATTGATGATATTTGCATTGATGATATTAAATTTTGTCTGAATAGTTCTGCATTGATAATATTTGTCTGAATAGTTCTGCATTGATGATATTTGTCTGAATAGTTCTGCATTGATGATTTTAGTCTGGATAGTTCTGCGTTGATATTTGAATAATTTTGAATTGATGATATTTTGTCTGCACAGTATTACAGTTACCTTGAAAAATACTGTTATCATTTTCGTCAGCTTTCGGGTTATCTTGATCAGACTCTGTGTCTGCCAGAATGAATGGTGGAGCCTTCACATTGTAGATAACTGATCGAAAAATCTGCATCCATTTTTGGGAGCCAGTTTCTGACCCTGGGTTGATGCTTGCTGTGGTTCCGTCAAGACATTCTATTGTGAACGCAAAAGGTCTTCGTCTGAAATATGAATATGAATCTCTTATAATCATTTGTAGAAGTTCTACTTTTTATCATGTATATAGTGAATGGGAGGACTGTTTCCTTGTGAAAATTGCAATTTGAGGGTCATGATGCTAATGGAGTGCCATGATCAAGCCTATGATTTCAATACATCTAGCATTTCACTTAAGGAGACTTGGGCCAAAACATCGCTTGTTGGTAATAAACAGTGAATTATTAAAAATCATTCATACACTAAAATAACTATGACACATCAGTTTTATCATGACTAGTAAAAAAACCTCTTGATATAATATGATATAATTATTATGACTCCCATGCTAATGGTATGATCATGACACATCATCAGCTATCATGACTCATAAAGTGGAAATTTCACAGTGAAATGGTCTTAAATAGTGCAAGGAAGTACTGTAATATATATGTAGTTACTGTCACCGCTGAGCTTTTAGCTTCAGAGGTGTCTTCATTCTTTCCTCTTATAGGAAGTTTCCTCAAATCGCCATGAACCTCAAGACCTTAATTCTGTGATATCATTTATACTATTATTGTATAAAAGTAATGTAATATATTATATTATTGTGTAATGAGATCCAGTGATAGCAACGGGGTAGAACTCACCCCATGTTTCCATGGCAACAGTTACCCTGGTGTTTCTGCGCAGCCGCAGAACACCCTAGTAGCAATCTCTGGGGGCAAGCTTGTTTGCCCAGCCAGAACAGAGCCCGCTCCCGCTGAGGCAGCAGGAGGGCTGCCTGTCTCCCTGACGCAGTGACGATTCGAGGCAGCAGGAGGGCTGCCTGTCTCCCTGACGGGGTGACGATTCGTCAGGTAAGGGTATCGTTGTTAGAGGTATGATTAAGGGTTTCTCTTAAAGGAACCTCAGGTCATGGTTGATTGAGATGGCATTAGTTAATGATGTATGTAATTCGTTAAGATCGTTGTTTAATGTATTGATAAGTTGAATACCATCTGTTCTTCGAATGACTCTTAATGTAACTGTCTATAAATCGTGTATTAAATGGATAAGTGAATCTAAACTGTTGAGCCTCTGGTATTTCTTGAGTAGGTGTTTCGTGGTGGCAAGTGCTAAGGTGTCTCCCGCAGGATCCCCGGTAATGAGTCCATCTACTCAATTAGCTACCTCTGAGAGAGAAACGTGCGCTAACCTTACATGGGGAACGCTAAAGATGGCATGGTGAGAGAATTCCGGTCTGCGGCTTCTTGGCGCTTGTCTGCTGTGTCACACTGTCTCTTGATTTACTATGTTTTTCAAATTTAAGGAATAGCAAACATATTCAGTTCTTGTACCATTGAATGTATTGACTTAGCAATGGTAACTTAGGCATCGACAGCACACGTCGAACTGTAGAAGCAGAACTCTATGAAATAGCATAGGAATAATTCTTCATATCTGTAAATGATCATACACAGCAACTCAATGTTTGATGTTCGTACGATGTAAGATTCACATTTAGTGACGTTTCCTTCCGAAACACTAGCCTTGCAATGCTATGGGCCTACGGTTTCTTCGCATGAAGAAAGTCCACTTCCTTGATGTGGAAATTCGATTATGTCACAACTTCATATCATGCATAGCGGGTTCGCCAGCTATGGCTAGAGAGCATTGGTTCAACGCCATGCCATTAGTCGCTGTTTTGGTCTCCTAATTAGCTATTGTTCTGCTATATCGTTAATGATAGCTAATTCTTCCTTCATACGCATATAAAATTCAAGTTTTAGTACACTAGCCATGTTATCCCACCTTAATTCACCTACTAGTATAGGGGGCGCAATTTTCCTACCAGGTAGCTCAGGGGCTTCGCCCATATCTTTATTTGGTTACCTATTAGCTCATGTTCAGCTTCGATATGCCTGCCTCTCATCTTCCACACTTCTCACAACTTTACCTACACACCTCATCCAGACCCGGACCAGACAACGCACTCAAGTCTCTGGGGCATCTCTCGCATCATTAGGCCTTCCTTGCAACACAGCACATCTTCCAATACGGTAGGAGCTCATTTTGCAAACATTAATAGGAAAGGCACTTGATTCTTACTTCCTTAATTTATAATGTTTTCTTAGGCTATCTGTCATTTACTCTTATATTTTAACTCTTGCATTTTAACCTTACATTAACAATATGTCTGTCTGTTTCCAAACACATAGCATACTATTTAGATTTTCTATACACGGCACTTAAGGTCTAATAGCCTGGTCTCATGGCCACGCTATTCTGCCTTCTTCTTTCCTCACTTTGCAACTTAGATATGTAACATTTCATTACTTTTAAAATTAAAAAATCGCTATTGCCCGTCCAGCGAACATTCTAGAGAATTTGATTATCACATACTGATTGTCATTCCATTATTGTTTTCTTGAGTAACAGCATGCTCTTCTTCATTTATGCATGTTTCCATTCATTTATTGACGTTGTGCGCATTGATCATTGATAGTGTATCGTGTTGTATTTTGTTGTATCAGGTCTACTGCTCTACTTTTACCTAGCCAAAGTTAGTTATTTCCGTTTCTTATTGACTTGAAGGGACAAGTCGGCATTTTTCTCCATGTATGGTGACGTGTTACAGTTATTCCTGCATTATATCTATATATGTATTTAAAGCGAGACAAGTAATTACTTATTTCATTATCACTGATATATGGTTTTCAAGTTATGTGTTCATTTCCTTATTTTTCGGGTCGTTAGTTGATATGTGTTATGAGTTACATCCACGTTTATTGCAGGGAATCGCTGTGGCACATTTTGTAGCCTTTACCCTTATTTTGATTTTAGGCTCTCTTTTCATACGTAATCTCCCTCAAATTAGTTATATTTTTGCTCTAGTAAGTGCTAGTATGCACGGTACGCTTGCTCTTCTTACATCTATTTTCGCTCTGAATGTCTGTCCCGTTGACACAGCTGACACTTCAGCAGTGGTTACTTAAGTTCCGTTTGGAAGCTCAGACAGCGGTTGATGAGGGATATTTGTCTGCTCGTGCTTCTCGTTATATCAAACATCACACTCCTACTCTTCTCTTTAATAAATGGTTATTGTTGGCTGCCAATAATAGGAACACTCAATGGCATGTTTACGAGTCGATACTAGATCAGCTTGGTTATTTGTCTCTTCCCTTACCAGAACTTGCTCTGTTTCGTGAGGCTTCTTTTGCTCGTTATAAAACGTATTTGAGAAAACCTACCAATGTATGGCTTTACCCTCTTACCCTCATGATGTCAGAAACTGACTCATCCTCTGCTAGTACAAGTCAGGGCGATAAGGGACACCTCGATGTGACTGACATTTACACTGATACATCGCTTTCAAGTGAACAGCCTAATACCTCGGGCCAACACATTGCCCAACAACCAGATAATTCTTCATTGACTGTTCCTTTACATGTAAAAGTTGGGGATATTACTGACGGGTCCCGTGTTTCCACACCTTCTCATGACAGTTTAAAATCTCGTGAAGAATCACCTGGCCGACACGATTCTGATTCTGACGAGGACAATTCACATCTTGCTCTAAAGATTGCTAGGGACAAGGTTGATAATTCCGATCAAAATAATTCTGCTGGCCATACCTTTGATAGTGATAACTCTGATAAACAGTCTTTTGATAGGAATAGATCTCCAGCTCTCTCTGATTCTGAACGTCAGGAACATCCTTCTAATATTGCTGGCATTCCTGCAAATTCTAATACCGCTGAAACAGGTGACGATAACTCTGCCTCTCAGGCTGGTCAGTCTGACGCCTCTCTTATACATCAATTAGATTCTCAGCAACCTGGTGCATCATCATTTGATAATACTACTCAACAAACGCCTGTTTCACAGCCTGGTGCTGCTGCACAAACCCCTCCTGTTACGTCTACTGTGAACAGCAGTGAACACCCCCAATTACCTCCTGTTTCTCCTAGTCATTCTCTACACGGCTCTGATAATCATCACCATCGCACCCCAGACGACAGTCCACGATCTTCCCCCCGCCATCAGACCCCTCCACGTGAACCTGGATCAGATTTGAGCGACGACCAAATTCCTTCATTGGGAGGTCTCCGTCAACATCATCAAGTCCCTCCTCCTGAGGACCCTTCTGTGGTTGATAACGTTTCCAATAACGCCTATCAAAACCAGGAATTCGACCAGTCTCTTAATAACTTTCAATTTAATCACTCTTATCAGGAGCCTCCATCTCAACAACACCCCCCATCGTCTCCCCCGGGCCACGCACAACAACCTCCCCCGCGGACTGACACGTCGCCCAGCACCACCAGGCCTGCACCAGGACCCTCTGCTTTCTCTGTACCCCCCGTCCCATCTCATACATCTACTCAGAGAAGCCAGCCCGCATCTTTCACTTCTGCACAGACTTCTCTTACGAATACAGTTCAGTTTGCTACAGTCTCATATACTGTAAATACTATCACTAGACCACGTACAGCTAATACAACCACTCAAGTACTGTTCCCTTCTCACACTCCTCATTCTAGTCGTAAGCCAGTTATAGGTTACACTGATCCCAGCCATCAAACACTTTTGCATCGCCTCTCTGCTCAATCTCCTTCTGGCTCCAATATGGCTTCGAACAATCAAAACCTGGGTGTCTCCACTCCTTCCAATTACAATGCCACATCGGGCGCCTTTTCTCATACACCTGCAACTCGCACTGGTGATCAATTATTATTTGAACATGCTAATCAGCCTTCGCATTTTTCTCAACAGGTTACCCAGTCTCAAGCTGCTTCAACCAATCAAACTTTCCAGGACCTCACTAACTTTGATCCTACTTTTAATAATCTTAATTCCCAGGCTCAATCTCAGCCACAAGACCTTACTGGCTTGCGCACATCTTTGCCCTACCCACCTTCCTATCAGGACTCCAGAGATGCGTCTTATCGAGCTACTCAATCTATTCACGGTCCAATTTCTACTTCCTTTCCTGTGTCTCGTTCAGGTTCCCTGCCTTCTTCCTTTTCTGCAGCAGCATTTAATACCCAAATGCCTGAAACACAGCCTAGAACTAAGCCTCTTAATTTTTCAGAGATGAAACCTCCAGTATTTAATGGAGAATCTGATAGTTTGACACCACAGGCATGGATCACCAAATTCAAGGATCACGTCCAATTACATAATCTAAATGACCAGCAGATATTGCATCGCCTGCAGCTGTTCACTGAAGGACACGCTCGCAATTGGTGTAATGCTTTGAAGCCTATGACTTTGGCTAAACTTGAGAAGTTGTTCTTAGATAAATTTTCATTGCTTAGGAGTCGAGCATCTATCCTCGATGCTTTGTCTCAGAAACGTATCACCTATGGTGATAGCGTTGGCAAATACTTGGATGAGATTAAGGAATTGGTGTCACGTTTAGGCCTACCTGAATCGGTTGTGGCTTTATACTTTCGTAAGGGATTACCCTTGACCTTGCAGCATTCTCTTCAATTAATTGATGATAACAAACCTCTTGATGAATTAATTCCAATAGTCCAAAGCATTATGGAGCGCGAAGTTATCGCTCAGCACGTTGATGTCACTAAAATCCCTAGTTCAAAATTCGACACAGGTAATTCGCAGTCAACTTTGCTCACTTTACAGGAATCTATGGGCGCTTTGAATCAATCCCTGCAGCAACTGCCTCAAATGCTTGCACCTCGCGATGTTCCCATGGATGACACTCAACCCCAATATGTCTCTCAGCAAATGCCTTATGGTCAATCTTCTTTTTCTGGTCTTACTTGCTTCCGTTGTGGACTCCGAGGTCATATAGTTACTCATTTTCGCAGATTCATTCCCAACCAGCAATATAGTCTACCAACATCTTCTGATTACCAGTCTGCCGGACGTTCATACAATCGTGACAATTCTACAAACGATGCCTTCAATCAACGGTATAATCGACCTAGCAGACCCTTTCCTAATAGGTTCGGTAACTCGAACAGGAATCTTCCAGCAAATGGATTTGCTAATTCAAACAGATCTGGTAACAATAGACTATTCTCCCAGAATAACCAAAACTTCAATAATCAGCAGCATGGCAATGCAAATCCCGCGCAACAGCAGTACAACAGTAATGCCCCTAATAACTCACGTGTTCAGTACCCTAATGGCATTAGAACTGCTTACCGCTCTCAGAGCGCTGGCCCTTTCCCTCGTAATCAACGACCACCACCTCAGAATCGTTCACAGGGACCACCACATCAGCAACCACGACGTAATGGATCATTCTGACTGTGCACAGACACGGCCGTGTCTCGTCCTAACTCAACACCTGCCATTTCTTCAGATTCTCACCACTTGTCTCCTATCGAATCTAATGACCTTACCAATTCTGCTCCCTCCGAAACTTTTAATTTTCATGATTTTTCTGATTCCGATGTTATTGTTGGGGACGACTTCCCTGACATCTTATATGCAGTACTTCAGCCTCCTATTCCTCTTACTCCTTTATCTATCAAGATTCATGATTGCAACTTTATTCCATCACTTTTGCCCGATGGCACTAAATTCTTTACCTTGTTTGATACTGGCAGCTCACACAATTTGGTTAGCACGTCTCTTATCAAACGTAGTCCCTTTTTGCAGGGCCTTCCTCGTGTTGATGCAGAGCCAATCAAGCTTATGGTCGGCAATGGTTCTTCTATTTCTATTTCTCAATTTATCTATTTTGTCATACAGTTTGGCGAGTGTAAGGTTCCTATTAAGACCTTTATTATCGATGTGGCTTCACCAATTGATTGTGTTATGGGCTTGGACGCTCAAATTAGATACAAATGTGTTTTTCGCTCAGCAGAATCACGCATGGATATTTCTGTCGACCAAATTTTACTCGTCGTACATAAATCGACCACTATAACACCTAATACATCCTGCGATGTGCCAGTTCGTGTAAATCATTTGGCACAATATTTTAATGGTCCATTTGAGGTTAACATATCTCGCATTATTTCTGAAAAGAATTACAAGGCACTTGTCGATTTGCGCAGTGGTTTTGGTTCCATTAGAATTAATAATGTAGATTCTGAAGATATACATTTGCCTGCTGACATAATTCTAGGAGCACTAGTTATGGATATCCCATTTACAACAGCGCCTTCTGTGGTCCAACAGCCTGATACTAAATCTGTTGATGATAATTTACTTGATAACACTAATTATGTCATCATAGATAATGGCCCTAATGCTATTTCACAGCTTTCATACCCAGATTATGATGCTATGGATCCTGACACTCGTGCTCAAACTAGACTACGCAATTATCCATGGCTTCAACCTGACGATCCAACTATACGCATGACTGAATTCGATATAGTTAATCAGCAATTGAAGCTCGATAAGTGTGCACTTCAGCCTAACGAAGTAGATACACTTCGTGAGATAATTTTATCGCACACTCCAGCTTTTAGTTTATATGGTCAGATAGGAACCATCACCCGATATGTTTGTGATATCACCCAACAGTAGACCTGTTCAGAATATGCTTTTGACCAAAATCCATAGCCTACTGCACTGATTCCCATGCTTTTAGGTCTGAGAAAGCCAAAAATCACAACCATTTTGATCTGTGACCATAGGAACCTTTGCCTCAAGAGCCCTGAAGTTATGATGTTGATATCCGTCAAAAACGCCTAAAATTGTAGGAGTGGGATAATGGTTTTTCTTGTCTAACTCCTCAGGAAATAAAGATACAAGAATCAAACTTGCACCATGTGAAAGATAATCAAATTGCCTTTCAAAGTGTACCAAAAATATAAAAAACTTTAATAAACAAGGTACCTTTTTGGAGAAGAAAACATAAAATTTGTGTTTCATAGATAAAAAAATGAACAATTTAAGTGTTTTTGAACCACCTGAGTGCAGTTATCATATCTAAAATTACAATCCAAGACACTGCAACACTTTTCTGGAACAAAACAGCATTTTATACAACAACAGCAGGAGATTGAAAAGATAGCAACACCATAACACATGCATAGTATCGACAATACAGGAATTTTCAATATTTTTATACATGTTTTCTACAGTCACTGGCCAGTGCAAGTGTGTGAACACTACATATTGTACAAAACAAAGCATGAAGTACATCTCCAAACACAATGGAATCCAAATTTACCAGTGTTTCAACACTTATATCCTAGGTACACTGCATAACATACACCTTCAGTTAAGAATTAACAGAAGACAACAGATTCAAGGTGATAGAAAAACACAGTATATGCAAAGTTGCAGATGATTTTCATTGGAAGTGGAGTCAAAATAATGACTGATTTGGTAACAGATATAACTATACCTCAGAAGGTGAGATATCTCACCTCCTGAAGTATGGTTATCACTGTTACCAAATCAGTCATTATTTGACTAATTATTTTGACTCCACTTTCAGCCAAAATCATCTGCAACTTTGCACATACTGTGTTTTTTCAATAACCTTGAATCTGTTGTATGAAGTGAGACTCTGTCAAACCAGATTGGGGATTAAGTTTCAATGAATGGCAATCATGGTCACACAACTTATTGCTGTGGCGATCACATTTCAAGTGTGGACTCCATTGACTTGAGGTGCGAAACAGGTGATTATAACAAACAGTCAATTCCAAACAATGCTATTAAAACAAGATAATCCAGCGTGCTATTTTGTAACAGGTACTCTTGAAACACTATCAGAACATAAGAATATGTGTTAGAAACATGCACTTTTTGCCAAAGAATATCTTAATTGGACATTTTAACATCTATTTATCGACATGGGACTATCTACTTACTAAAACTTCATTGCAAGGGATATACCTGGAGAGGGCAAACTAAACATATTACCCTGTTATAATGATAAAATGCAAGGTAAGAGATTGAAATTCTCCAAAACCATGTCAACACAGAAGACTTTGCCAATTCACCTGGCAATTTTGAAACCATTTTATTCAATATCAAAGAAATCTGAAGGTTTACTTTTGCATAGATATAGCCAACAATGACTACATAGACAGTTCTGCATGGTATTATGCTTCTGACCACAATTAGATTTATAGTAATTTGGCTTTTTTTGAGACATGTGCTTTCCTCAAGACATTGTTATTATCAAACAGGAAGTGCAACAACAGGGCCATCTTACCTACCCATGGGCAATATAGTTGAACATTGGATAGAAATGTCGTTTTCAAAGTGATTTTACACTCAGTCACGGTAAGAAATAGTGTGGCTGAGTGTGGCATCAAAATGGTGGCCAATTTTGCAACTGTAATGACCAAAAAATCAGGACTAGTTAGTAAAATCAATTGCCTCATGTTGTTGAAACATGGAATTCGACAACTTCAAAAAATCTAGGCCGACAATCATGATTCTTGAGTACATGTGTGATTATGTCCCCTCTTAATGACAGTTAATTGCAGAATAAAAACTAAATGTTTGAAAAAGTTACTGGTGTAAAACAATTCCTTAATTTCTACGCTTGCAGAATGTAGATGTGTCATGCCTACTATCATCCTGTAGCATTATGTCATTGCTAAATATTGACTCAGTTGTGCTTGTATGTGTAGGCTTACTTTTAATACTTTTGTGTTGTGGGTAGTGTCTAGTGTGTACTTATTGTGGTTTTGCTGCACATGGATATGTCTGTCAATGTAGTTGATGCTTTGGATTGTCAATAAGTGTTGTAGGATTGGTAAATATGGACTCTGTTGTACTTGGAGATGTACTTCATGCTTTGTTTTGTATATGTAAGTTATAGTGTTCATACACTTGGACTTGCTAGTGTTCGATTGATAAAGCAATATAATTCCCTGCATTGTAGATACTAAGCATGTGTTGTAGCATTGCTATATTTTCACTATCTCGTGCTGTTGATTTAGATGATGCTCGTATGATCCCAACAAGTGTTTCAGTGTCTCATATTGCCAATTTAAGTGTGAAAACTGCACTCGAGGGGTTAAAAAAAACTTAAATTGTTCTTTTTTTTCCCCGAAACACAAATTTTTTAAGTTTTCTTCTCTGGAAAAATACCTTCTTTATAATAAAATGTTTTATTTTTGATACCATTTGAAAAGCAATTTGATTAGCTTTCACATGGTGCAAGTTTGATTCTTGTATTTTTATTTCCTGAGGAGTTAGACAAGAAAAACCATTACCCCACTCCTACAGTTTTAGGCGTTTTTGACGGAAATCAACATCATAACTTCAGGGCTCTTGAGGCAAAGGTTCCCATGGTCACAGATCAAAATGGTTGTGATTTTTGGCTTTCTCAGACCTCAAAGCATGGGAATCAGTGCAGTAGGCTATGAATTTTGGTCAAAAGCATATTCTGAACAGGTCTAACCCAACAGCTTATCACTGATTGTTCTTTTAAAGCACGCCCTTATATCACTTCCCAAGCTGATATCGCCTACGTACGTAAACAGGTACAGAAGCTTTTGCAACTGGGAATTTTCAAAAAGGAACTCACACAAGCTACCAGTGCACTATTCTTAGTCCGCAAATCACGCACGGACGAAAATCCCCGCCTGGTCGGAGATATGCGTTCTGTCAACAAAGCCTTTCAGCTTTTGCAGAGGCCTTGTGCTAATATTGATTCCTTTAAGCAACAAATGGGCAGTCGTCCTTTTCGTTTCGCTACGGCCATTGACTTAAAACAGGCATTTTTTGCATGTCAAGTAACTCCTCAGTCTCGTCAGTACCTCGGCGTCGTTACATTCTATAACGCAGAGTCCATAACCTATACTAGATTGCCGATGGGATATATCAATTCGGGGGCGCTATTCGCTGAAATAATGACTTTAATCACTGAAGAATTGCCACGAATTTATGCAGAATGTGTTTACAACTATTATGATGATTATTTGCTTCTTAGTGAATCCTCTGAGGAGCATCTCGCTCTCATTGACGCTGTTCTTGCTCTTTTTCATAAACATGGCCTGGTTCTTAACTTGGCTAAGTGTTCTTTTGCTTCTAATTCTACTTTTCAATTTCTTGGCTTTGATGTTGATTTACAGGGACCTAATGGACCTACTTTGCGTATTAGACAGTCTAGAATTGATGCTATTATGAACTTGCAGGTTCCTCAAAACAGGAAACAGATTAAATCATTCTTAGGCTCAATTCAATTCATTTCTTCGTTTATACCATCTTATCAAAAGACAGCTGAACCTTTGACGCGCCTGTTGCGCAAAGCTAACGAATTTCTCTGGACTGATGAACAACAAGTTGCCTGGGATGCCATTAAGAAAATTCTTACATCCCCACCTATTTTGTCATTCCCAAGACCTGAAGGTGAAATGATTCTGGTGTCTGATGCATCCAGAACCGCCTCCGGTGCAGCTCTTTATCAGTTACAAACTAATGGAACTGATGATACACCTAAAAAAGTTTTGTTAGGTTATGCTAGTCGATTACATGGTAATATTGCTACCCATAATTACAGCATTTCGGAATTAGAAATGATGGCAATTTACTTTGCTGTCCAATCATTTAAATATTTTTTAGCTGGACGTGGTAGGTTTACAATTTTGACGGACCACGCCCCTATTGCTCAAATTCTTAAATCTTCCAGTCATTTTGTAACACCTCGCATAGCAAAATTCTATTGGAAATTACAAGATTACCCTTATTGAATTTATTATGTAAAACCAACCACTACTGAGTTGAAATTGGTTGATATGTTATCTCGTCATCATAACACCCAATGGCCAGCAGATGCTGAACCCATTATTCCAATAGCAGTGGCTGATAAAGATAGGAGCATTAATGACGAAGAGCAACATTCTTATTATAATTTCCTGGATACCAATACTCATCCCCTTTTGACATCTCGTCAAACTTACTATGAGAACCTCTATGCCAACTTTTCGGGCTATTCCCTATTTTGTGTTACAACAAGGGCCCAGGCCAAGGAACACTCAGATAATGGTATCTCCCACCCTACCCCACAGCCCACAAAGCCTATAAAACCACTGTCACATCTTACCAGTGAATGTACCCATACCACTGGACCAGTCTTACCCATTACCGAAATGAAATACAAGACCATCGATAGTAATCAACCTACTATCTTGACTAAAATGCCCCATCAAGCTGACTTAGAACCAGCTATTCGTAAATACATCACAGATGCATTTCATTACGTCAAGATACCTCATGATAGAGTCCAGCTTATAAATGCCCAAAAGCAGGATTTGTATTTGGGACCGGTTTATAACTTCATAGCTTATAGCACGTTACCAACTAGTAAGCAAGTGGCAAATCAAGCAGTTGTATTATCTAATCATTTTGCTTTAATTGATTCACTTTTATTCTATGTTCAATCTAGTCCTAAAAGACATGACGTCATTCTTAAATTGGCTATTCCTAACATCTATATTTTCGACATCATTGAATTCTTTCACTTAAATTTAGGTGCTCATGTAAAGTCTAATAAATTGTATGATGTCATTACATCAAACTTTCACATTAAGAATCTCATGAAATACATTTTGGATTATGCCAGAACATGTTTGATTTGCCAGCGCTCGTCTCAGGTTATTGAAACAAATAAGCAAAGGGAATTCGTTCCTAGACTGCTTACTGATTGTACTCCCTTTGTGCATATACATTTTGATATCAAAACCTTTCCCCATGCTACTGCTCAAATTATTCATTGTCTCATCCTACAAGATATTTTCTCCCGTTATGTCGTAGCGATTCCGTTACGCAGTAGAAAAGCTGATGAGATAGCTAAGAAATTTATTGAGCATTTTTGTTTACCATACATGATACCTCATAGGGTGACTTGTGATAAAGAAGCTTCTTTCGTTGGTAAAATTATGACAGCAGTGTTTAAGTCGTTGAATGTTCAGGTTCATCTTGTCCCTACAATGATACATTCAAGCAATATGGCTGAAAGGGCTATTCAATCTGTTTCGAACCTATTGTTAACAATGATAGAGTATAAGTATTCTCAATGGCCTTCCCTTATTCCATATGCTTGTAAAACTTATAATTCGTTGCCTCACGCAGTTACCAAGTATTCTCCTAATTTCCTTGTTTTCCTTAGAGAAGACCGCAATCTTGTGGATATTAATCCCGAGGCTCTTTCTGTGGTTGCTACTTCTTATGATCAGTATGTATCTTCGATTAGAGAGAAATTGCGATTTGTTAGACAACAAGCTGTGGTTTCTCATAATAAAATTAAGATTAGGCAAACCCAGCAACACGCAAAACGTATGCCAAAACTACATTCATTTAAAGAAGGAGACCTTGTCTTATTACTGGCACCTAAATACACCGGGGTGCAATATTCTACCAAATTAAGCATTAAGCTTATTGGCCCATTGTATATTGCATCAGAGCCACTTTTGAATCAATTTTTGCTTAAGACGATTGATGACCGTACTTTACCAGGTCTATTTCACATAGGTAGATTGAAGCATTGTATGGTTCGTTCTAAGAATGGTTCACCAATTTATAACCAGCAACAATTGCGCATTCAAATTCTGTCCGAAAATCTCAAGATTGATGATGTGGCTGCAGCCACTATGCAATTACACAACGACGAATCTCAAGGGCCTCCATTACAAGTCTCTACCCCAGCCTCACAGGTCAAGCCTGGCCCTTTGTCCCAATCATTGCTTGAGTCCCATGACCTTTCACATCCTTCGCATCAATTGCCCCAGCCTTCTTATAGCATGTCTATTTCTAACCCCGACGCTCTTCTTTTATATTTTAAAACTCGGCAAGATGATACTCAACCAGGCCCTGGGTCTGCACTTCATGAATGGCCCTGTATTCTAGATGATGACAGTACAGTCACCTCAACAATAACATCAGCCCGTTGGCGTGACGGTCATCTCCAAGTATATATCAACTATCCATCTCAGATATCATGTGTATCTGCTTGGCATTTTGTGTTTCAGGAATATGGTCTGTTTCCATTGTTCGACTGCATTTCGAAATTACGACCTACAGGCCGACCTTTCTTCCCTATAAACTAAGTTATTTGACCATTGTGAAGATGAGCTTAAATGGCACCAATACCATGCCACCGATATGCTTTTTCGGCACTTCATAACAATAATGTAGCTGTTCAGCTCTTGGCACAGATGATATGCCATCGATAAGGTTTTTGGTTCGTAATGATATCCTTCTTTCCCTCTTCTTATGCAATACCTTGGCTGTGGTGGTTTGAGGACTGCAACCTTACTCCTCTCTGATCCCACCTGACGCCTACCCTATTGACCAATTGCTAATTTTATTAAACACGGCAATCATCGTGTTAAATATTTTTGCCCTACACTTTCATCTAATATATATATTTTTCTGTAAAACTTTTATGCTGACAATTTATTGTGGTACAATATTGTATAATAATCTCTGAGCATTAAGTCTTATTTTCAATATAACCTTTATCCTATTATACCATAGCTCAGACTTATAGCAAAGTCAATAATTTCGAGAAGGATAGTGACCTTTCTTCCTTCCTGTAAGTCATAAACATACCTAGAACTACTCTATAACCTTTTAGCAAGGAATTTGCAGACTTTTCAGAATCTGCTTATGTAAATAAAAGCACCTCTCCAAGTATTGCTCTAAAACGTTTCCATTGCTCTCATTTCACAGGAACGGCACACCTTCAACAAGTTTATTCACCCCTCCTTCCAAAGTTACTTTCTATTTATCAGATTTAGTAAGCTAAAACGTTTTCCTAGCCAAACCTACTTGAGAAATGCCTTCCCCCATTCCTCATGTTTACTTAAGCTAAACTTACTGTAGTTTCGTTTGTCCATTTGCCAGACGATACTTCATGTCTTGCATTTTACCTCCTCCATGTGTTTACCCCACATGACACATCATTTCTTCCAGAACACATATCTGTTTCAGACACACACTTTATAGTGTCTCACCAGTCACCTTCGCGGTATGTGAATAACACACCAGTCAGACTCCTCAGTCAACACTCCTTGCATAGTCGACTGTAGTCGTTGTTATTTGCGATGCTACCTTGTGTTGGAATTACACATCCTTAAGAGTAATTGCACAATTAAAAATCCTGACTTAGATATTAAAAGTCAGATATCAAAGTAAGTTTTACAGATAAAATAACGACTATAAATTGCTTTATGTCTCATCAATGCTAGATGGCTGCAATGATTGAGTTTCCAGTAAAGTCTTTAATTGCCATTTCTGCATGTTTCCACATGCTGCCACATATGGTCTCATGAACGTCAAGCATTTCTTCCATAATTCCTTATCTATAACTTATGTCATTGTTCCCCAGGCTTTCATTTTGCAATAATACCTAAGTAACGCCACGCCGTCTGATGCAATCTCAACCTTGCCTAATGAACAGGTGCTTGCATCACTTTCCTGGTCTGTTTGCAACTGATCTTTCCTTACGGCGTATCAAGCCATATGGCGAAGTCAATCACCATAGACGCATATCAATACGCACAGTTGCCACCGCACATGACTAGGTGCACAAAGTCCATTATGACCACCAAAATATCAGGAACAAGCACCAACTCATATATGTACATTAGACCTGTTCAGAATATGCTTTTGACCAAAATTCATAGCCTACTGCACTGATTCCCATGCTTTGAGGTCTGAGAAAGCCAAAAATCACAACCATTTTGATCTGTGACCATGGGAACCTTTGCCTCAAGAGCCCTGAAGTTATGATGTTGATTTCCGTCAAAAACGCCTAAAACTGTAGGAGTGGGGTAATGGTTTTTCTTGTCTAACTCTTCAGGAAATAAAAATACAAGAATCAAACTTGCACCATGTGAAAGCTAATCAAATTGCTTTTCAAATGGTATCAAAAATAAAACATTTTATTATAAAGAAGGTATTTTTCCAGAGAAGAAAACTTAAAAAATTTGTGTTTCGGGGAAAAAAAAGAACAATTTAAGTTTTTTTTAACCCCTCGAGTGCAGTTTTCACACTTAAATTGGCAATATGAGACACTGAAACACTTGTTGGGATCATACGAGCATCATCTAAATCAACAGCACGAGATAGTGAAAATATAGCAACGCTACAACACATGCTTAGTATCTACAATGCAGGGAATTATATTGCTTTATCAATCGAACACTAGCAAGTCCAAGTGTATGAACACTATAACTTACATATACAAAACAAAGCATGAAGTACATCTCCAAGTACAACAGAGTCCATATTTACCAATCCTACAACACTTATTGACAATCCAAAGCATCAACTACATTGACAGACATATCCATGTGCAGCAAAACCACAATAAGTACACACTAGACACTACCCACAACACAAAAGTATTAAAAGTAAGCCTACACATACAAGCACAACTGAGTCAATATTTAGCAATGACATAATGCTACAGGATGATAGTAGGCATGACACATCTACATTCTGCAAGCGTAGAAATTAAGGAACTGTTTTACACCAGTAACTTTTTCAAACATTTAGTTTTTATTCTGCAATTAACTGTCATTAAGAGGGGACATAATCACACATGTACTCAAGAATCATGATTGTCGGCCTAGATTTTTTGAAGTTGTCGAATTCCATGTTTCAACAACATGAGGCAATTGATTTTACTAACTAGTCCTGATTTTTTGGTCATTACAGTTGCAAAATTGGCCACCATTTTGATGCCACACTCAGCCACACTATTTCTTACCGTGACTGAGTGTAAAATCACTTTGAAAACGACATTTCTATCCAATGTTCAACTATATTGCCCATGGGTAGGTAAGATGGCCCTGTTGTTGCACTTCCTGTTTGATAATAACAATGTCTTGAGGAAAGCACATGTCTCAAAAAAAGCCAAATTACTATAAATCTAATTGTGGTCAGAAGCATAATACCATGCAGAACTGTCTATGTAGTCATTGTTGGCTATATCTATGCAAAAGTAAACCTTCAGATTTCTTTGATATTGAATAAAATGGTTTCAAAATTGCCAGGTGAATTGGCAAAGTCTTCTGTGTTGACATGGTTTTGGAGAATTTCAATCTCTTACCTTGCATTTTATCATTATAACAGGGTAATATGTTTAGTTTGCCCTCTCCAGGTATATCCCTTGCAATGAAGTTTTAGTAAGTAGATAGTCCCATGTCGCTAAATAGATGTTAAAATGTCCAATTAAGATATTCTTTGGCAAAAAGTGCATGTTTCTAACACATATTCTTATGTTCTGATAGTGTTTCAAGAGTACCTGTTACAAAATAGCACGCTGGATTATCTTGTTTTAATAGCATTGTTTGGAATTGACTGTTAGTTATAATCACCTGTTTCGCACCTCAAGTCAATGGAGTCCACACTTGAAATGTGATCGCCACAGCAATAAGTTGTGTGACCATGATTGCCATTCATTGAAACTTATTCCCCAATCTGGTTTGACAGAGTCTCACTTCATACAACAGATTCAAGGTTATTGAAAAAACACAGTATGTGCAAAGTTGCAGATGATTTTGGCTGAAAGTGGAGTCAAAATAATTAGTCAAATAATGACTGATTTGGTAACAGTGATAACCATACTTCAGGAGGTGAGATATCTCACCTTCTGAGGTATAGTTATATCTGTTACCAAATCAGTCATTATTTTGACTCCACTTCCAATGAAAATCATCTGCAACTTTGCATATACTGTGTTTTTCTATCACCTTGAATCTGTTGTCTTCTGTTAATTCTTAACTGAAGGTGTATGTTATGCAGTGTACCTAGGATATAAGTGTTGAAACACTGGTAAATTTGGATTCCATTGTGTTTGGAGATGTACTTCATGCTTTGTTTTGTACAATATGTAGTGTTCACACACTTGCACTGGCCAGTGACTGTAGAAAACATGTATAAAAATATTGAAAATTCCTGTATTGTCGATACTATGCATTTGTTATGGTGTTGCTATCTTTTCAATCTCCTGCTGTTGTTGTATAAAATGCTGTTTTGTTCCAGAAAAGTGTTGCAGTGTCTTGGATTGTAATTTTAGATATGATAACTGCACTCAGGTGGTTCAAAAACACTTAAATTGTTCATTTTTTTATCTATGAAACACAAATTTTATGTTTTCTTCTCCAAAAAGGTACCTTGTTTATTAAAGTTTTTTATATTTTTGGTACACTTTGAAAGGCAATTTGATTATCTTTCACATGGTGCAAGTTTGATTCTTGTATCTTTATTTCCTGAGGAGTTAGACAAGAAAAACCATTATCCCACTCCTACAATTTTAGGCGTTTTTGACGGATATCAACATCATAACTTCAGGGCTCTTGAGGCAAAGGTTCCTATGGTCACAGATCAAAATGGTTGTGATTTTTGGCTTTCTCAGACCTAAAAGCATGGGAATCAGTGCAGTAGGCTATGGATTTTGGTCAAAAGCATATTCTGAACAGGTCTAATGTACATACATAGCGCTGTTTCCGTCGTCGCTATTAAACATGATAATTAATGATAATTAATGATAATTAATGGTAATGAATGATAACTTCTTAAGCATCAACGCCGAACAAATGAGTCATTTGCACACAAGAATGATCTCCTAAAAATCGCATCATAAAACCATGGATGCATTAGGCTATTCTTTCTTGTTTTCTCAAGGCTTATACGATGCACTCATCCTTCCTTGTTTCAGCTTTTGAGTACGTAATGCATTGTCATCGTCTGGATTTCCTCCAGCCACGCTTGGCTTGGTCATCGTCCAAGTATTTCTTGTGCACTATTAACAAGATCTCAGCCTCCAAGCATCATCAAGTAAAATATCCTCTTCATAAAGCTTCACTATAGCATTCTTCCATAGTTTTCCATTTAGTGATCTCTGACAATGATTTCCTTTTGGACCTGCCAGACAGGGCGGCAGTCATCCTACAGTACTTTCATCTTGTCTTTTGCCAATTTGATAATAGTAGTGAGACTGGAACCGACTATGTCCAATCAGTGATTGAAGTGCCTGGCGAGTCCTTTGGGCAATCACACCGTTTCATCCTTTTCGGTATTGTCCTTGTTCTGATTGGAATACAGATTCACTATCCTTTTGAATCGAATGCTTCCAAACTTCCCAATAAAACAAGTGAACAGCTCTCCACCGATATAATTCAAGATCATGTTTAGGATCTTCAATTCTAGGTTCAAAGAGAAATTAAGTGAAATACAGTACTCAATATACGGACAATGCTATATCGACAAAATGATAACAGAACTGTACAATAGCAGTGTTAACTTAGCCTTCATAGTCCTACTCTGGAATCTATGCATGGGACAACAAATGTATAGCAGTAAAGTGAAGTCTCCACGTAAGCACTTTCCCTCAAATTTCACAAGTTTTCTTTTGTGCTGACCATTCACAAATGTTCATGGTTACCAGCATACAAGAACAATATTCAGGTATTCTTTCCTTTCATTACAAGGCTGACCATCGTGTTACCATTGTACATGCAGTACATCTTATCTCCTACCATTCAATAAATACCTTATATTCCAATTCCAATTACAAGTCATTCTTTATATGAAGTTCATTGCAGTGTCCCTGCGATTCGAACCCGCGACCTCGCCCATACCCTTTCTTCCTTCAAAATCAAAAGCTTAACGTTAGTGTCCGGACGCGCTACCAATGTCGCCACCGAGTCCACTGACTTGTAGCTCTTATAATTACATCAAATTAATTTCACTTTTTTTCCACATTCAGTGTTGTCATAAGCTGACGAATGCACGAAGTTTATCGTATCTTCTTAGCTCTTTTAATATCATATCGTCCAACCTGTTCGTATTAATTTCCTCTCTTTTCATATAAATACAATAATTAGATTGTTACAGCACATTTATTTTGGCCACGTGCATGAATCATTACTCGCTATCTTCAGTGTCTATTTTTAGATCACTCTCTCAGTTTGAAATGAAAACGAGGCTCTCCGCCAGCTCAGCAGCATACATCGGTCACTAGAAGTCTTAAAAATATGCTGTTGGCCGGTTCGGCCTTGGTCTAGAGGTAAAGTCATCACGTGCGAATTGTGTGCGAATTGTGACTAGGACTCTCGAATGACGAAGTTGAACTTCGTCGCTTCGAATCCCGTCGGGGACATGTCCAGATACTTAGTCAGGTTCTGTACAGCTAATTTCCAGAGCTCTTCTGGAATATCAGACATAAAGAAAATTACATCCACATTCACACAAGCAATGGCTCAGTGAGTTACGCTTGATGATAAACACCTCCTATCCTCCAAAGTCCGAACCAGGCTTTTGTATTTGTTGCTGTGTCTTGTTTATTTCAGTGACAATGTGACAGAAGGTTTCCTTCTTTCATTTCCTTCACTTTCTCTCGTGTAACACAATTGTTTGCATTTAGGCTTCTTCCATTATAAAAGTAATGCAGTTCCATAGAGAAGAATATTCTCTTGCGAATAATAAAGATACAGGGGAATCTACAGGAAAACCTCCTGGCTCTTTTGTTGTTAAGTGTTGTAGCTCTGGCTATGAGTTGTCACTTTGGCAATTATGTCCATTTGCATAGGGTATATCCACATGCATACCTTTAATAGTTCAATTAGAATTTCAGTTATTATAGACACGTCAATAAATCGGTAGACACAAGACTCAATTTAATTTTCCTTGAGTTACTTCAAGATGATCCTAGGTACTCCAAATACCATTGGACCACAATCCTATGACATCAGTGTCTCATTTTGGTACTTTGATACCTACTCTCTTCTGCACAATACTGACCTCAGGTCAACATGAATAAAAGAAAAGAATTACGATTCATCTACTGTCAATCGCATTATGCGAGTCATAATAGTGTTAAGCCTATAAAACAAAACATATGTGATCAGTCTGCTACCTTTGTATAGTGCATACCTGTATGTCAGCAAAATCATGCATAGGTTGCTTATTATCGCCAAATAACAACTGAAGGGATCACCTGCTTGTGGTCTATTTCCACCTCACTGAAAAGTATCATCAGTAAGTGTCATAGTGACAGTGTCTTGCTTCAATAGTCCTAACCTTTATATTTTGTCCATACACAATTTAAAGGGTCGTCCGCACGTAGCATATTGGCTGTACCAAAATGCCTAGTCTCTCGATTTCATATTTACATGTATTCCATAATAATCTTTTATACACAATATACCGAGTGCTCTATATAAATGTCATTACAAATAATGCTAAGTTTCCTTGCTCCAAGCCTTCCTCTTGAGACGCACATATCTCTCAAAGATTGTCTCCTATCATAGGATCATCTCCTTCCTTTAGGACATGTTTTCCTCAAAAAGTCTTCCGTCAAGAAGTATCGGAGTGTGTCGTTACTGGCATTGTCTTAGCCTGCTAAATTACTAAATTCGATTGTGGCTCAGCATCCTGTGCATCTTTTCGACGTTTGGTTCCTTTGCAATGTCCTGTTTCGTCGGCATCCTGCCTCACAACGACATCCTGCCTCACAACTCATCTCAAATAAATAACAGATATTTAATTTAATATCCCACATAATTTCACAAGCTTTTCTGTCCAGAAATAGTTGGACTTATTTCAGTTGACTGTGGACTGATAACTTCTGTTCTCGTCGAATGAATGTCTCGCTAACATCTAAACGTTATCATTTCAGTACATTACCTAGCACCCATGAACCCATGGGAGCCCAACATCAGTTTCCCGCACCTTATCAGTCTTCTCTTAAGCTAATAATTAGTTTAATAATTCAACTTATGAATAACCTTCTCCTTATGCCGTATTCCTCTTTCGCACATATTCATGCCACATGTGTCTGTGTGATACTTCATGCGTTTCTCATGGACAAAATTGGTTATCATTCTCCTCTGTTATACAGACTTGTACTTGCCTTTAAGATCTCATATGGCTTAATGAGACACATGAATTCTTGACATATGAATTCATCACTCCAACCGACCTGCCAGCAAGCAGTGACACACAAAGGTGAAAAACACAGCATTCCAACAACATTCAAGCAGTTTCATCCTGATTACATAATCCGAACACATGTGTAATCACTTACACCTAAATTAGTCAGACCTATCTTCACACCATCTGCGACTCCTCACTTATACCCCCCCCCTCCCCTCAGTGATATTTTACCCCTTGTTTATGGCCCCTCCATCATTTGGTATTTGTCTTCCGTTGACTCAACTACTGCTTCCTCAGTGTATCTGGAACAATGCATCGAAGGCGAATGTCGTATCCTCCTTCACACAGCAATATGGAATGGTTTACAGCAACTGGTGTGAATGTTGCTCAGCTACAGCAAGTTGCTCAGTTCCAGGGACCTAAGCAGACGGTTTAAAGGCTCAAACATTAGCATTCAAGAAGATTTTCCTATGGAAATAAACAACAGACGAAAAAAACTGTTGCCTATTATGTTTGCTGCAAAGAGGAATGACTACACTGCCTACCTGGTGGTAGACAAATTACATATTAAAGACAAAGCGGGTGCACATAACATTTATGATGTTAATACCCTCCACAGACTGCCAGCAGCACTTGACCCTCGATATGTTTCTACTGTTACAAGAGAAAACTATTTTGCGTTTTTTGGCGAAAACTGCCCATTATCAAATTTCCACGATGCTCCCTTCAAGTCTGGAGGTGAGTCGTATCGCCATGTTGAAGAATATCTATTCACGAAGAAAGCAGAATTCGCCAATGATGAAGCAGCACGACAAAAGATCCGTGAGGCCTCCACTCCAGCTCAATGTAAGGCGATCGGGGAGAAAGTGAAGGTGGACAAGAAGAGGTGGCATCCTGAAGAACTGAATGTCATGAAAACTGCAATTTACGAAAAATTCAGCCAGAATGAGAAATTGAGAGACTTCCTGTTATCCACTGGTGATAAGACCTTGCTGGAGGCGAGTCCATCGGATAAATTCTGGGGGATTGGAGCCAGCTTGGGAAAAGTAGCTTCTCCTGAACCATTTGCCTATACTGGGAAGAATAAACTCGGAGAACTACTGATGGAGCTGCGCACTATGCTAAGAAATTGAAATGGACACTATTATAATAACTGTAGTCATAACTTATTTTCCATGGAGTTTATCTTCACTTATGGTGGTTATTGTATGCATGATATCATCTTACTTATGCTGTTCATGTATATATGTCATTATTTGGAGATGTTTTACAAACATCTTTTATCACCATCATCCTCACTACTTCATGTCCTATATCTTTTTTCTTTGCTTTTCACACCTTCACTTCTGGGTGATGTCATCTCCTTTGTTTTCCCCTTATCTGAATACATCCGGTTCACTTTTGGTCTAATTATGTACATCGTTCTTTTTAAATTACGCACTTCTTACACAGTAAGAAGTTTTGAAATGATGCCGATTTTTCTCATTGATATGTACACAAACTTCTTCTACCTTCCGGTTCATTGTACCTATTTCCTTTTAAGGTTTGGTTTGATGTTTGTTTCCTGTAATCCTCATTTGTTTAATTGCATACAGATCCTGCTTTTAACTGATATTTACAAATTATTGCTATGCTTGCATTCTCCGCTTAGACATGATTTCAAATTGTAATATATGTGAACGCCGAGTTCTCAGACATGCAAGACAGATGACTTGCTGCATTTGTAAGATAACTGTACATTTGAAATGTCTGCCTGATGTATCCCACACTGATTCTGTATATGTTTATAGAAATGATAACAACTGGTTTTGCATTGCTTGTAATGAAACATTATTCCCTTTCAATCACTTTTCTGACGATTGCGAATACTCATCAGCTATTCGAGAGTATGGTGTGAATCACTCTCCTTTTCCACATATATCTGACCTGATCTTCAATCCCTTTGACTTTAACGATGATGGTTTGGAGAACGCTTTACCTTTACATGACTCAGATCCAGACCTACAATTTTATAATGATGCTACAATGATTGAAAGCACTTATCACTGTGATTATTATCTTGAAGAATCCTTCACTAACAAATTGAATGACATGAACTTGGCTTATGAGTGCTTCTCACTCTTCCATTTGAATATTCGGAGTATTCCTAAAAACCTTGGAAAACTCGAACATTTTCTTCAAGTTCTTGGGTTCAACTTTACTATTATAGGGGTAACTGAAACTTGGCTCAACTCGTCTAATGCTGATCTATATAGTATACCTGGGTATAATCATTTTTATATACATCGCACTGGAAAAAGGGGTGGTGGAGTGTCCTTGTATGTGTACGAAAGTTTCATGGTGAAAACTCGAGATGACTTGGATACTATGTCTGACCAGATTGAAGCCAAATTTATTCAAATTTCTAAAACAGACAGCGGTCTCTCTAGAGATGCTGTTGTTGGTGTTGTCTATAGACCTCCAAACCAGGATGTAGATACTTTCAATGAAAAGGTTAACGAGATTTTGACAAGTATCAGAAATGAAAAGAAACTGGTATATCTTATGGGTGACTTCAATATTAATATATTTGATTCTAAAGATCACATTCCTAGCTCAGAATTTTTAGATGTTATATATACCCATTCAATGTTTCCATTGATTACCAAACCAACACGCGTCACCTCAGAGACAGCTACCCTCATTGACAATATTTTTCACAATGACTTATCAAACAATTGCTTAAATGGTATTTTTTATACCAACATCTCCGATCATTTTCCTATTTTTACCATAAACTACAAAAGTAAACTTGATATCAAACAAAGGTCTTTCAAGATTCGGGTTATGAAAGAAAAAAATATAGAGAAATTCTCGCAAAGATTAGATGAAATTGATTGGAACATTGTCACTGACAAGGAATGTGGTCAAGAAGCCTTCGCAACTTTCTATCAGAAGTATAGTAATATCTACAATGAGTGTTTTCCTGAGAAAGTTGTGAAGTCAAACTATTATAATAAGAAGCCCTGGTTGAGTGACGCCATGAAAAATTCTATAAAAGTAAAGAATAAATTGTATGTGAAACAACTTAAGGTACCCAGTGCAGAAAACAAGCATGATTATAAAATATATAAGACTGAATTAAACAGGCTTATGAAGTTGCAGGAAAGAAAACACTATGCAGACCTTTTACATGCCAACAAGAACAATACAAGAAAAATGTGGTCCATAATCAAAGATGTAATTAACAAGAAAAAGCATACTACTACTCCTAATCAATTCAAATTTGGTGACAAGTTAGTGAGTGATAAAGGGGTGATTGCTTCAAAATTCAATCAATACTTCAACAATGTTGGGTGTGACTTAGCAAGGAAAATACCGCATTCAAATACCAGCCCACTCCAATATATGACAGGGTCATACAATAACTCAATTTATCTTACACCTGTTGAAGAATCTGAAGTTGAAAGAATCATTCAAAATTTAAAAAATTCAAGCCCGGGTTGTGATTCAATTAATGCAAAAATAGTAAAAGCAACCTACAAAAAATATCTCTCACCTATTACTCACATACTTAATTTGTCTATTACACAGGGTTTTTTCCCTGATGCTATGAAAATAGCAAAGATCATACCTCTTTATAAGTCTGGTGACCCTACAATCATAAGCAATTACAGGCCAGTCTCAGTCTTACCTGTATTTTCTAAAATAATTGAACGCCTTATGTATAACAGACTAATGGCTTTTATTAAAAGAAACAACATATTGTACAAGTATCAGTTTGGTTTTAGAGATGGTCATAGTACCAGCATGGCTTTGACTGTACTTATAGATAATATCTTGTCAGCCATTGACAGTGGTGAGGTTACGATTGGTGTTTTCTTAGATTTTAAAAAAGCCTTTGACACGGTTGATCATGACATTTTGTTAAAAAAGCTCTATTACTATGGAATTAGAGGTATAGCACATAATTGGGTAAAAGACTATCTGAGAAATAGACAGCAATATGTTTGTTTTAACTATGTTGACTCTTCAAAATTGAATTTAAAATGTGGTGTTCCTCAAGGATCAATTCTCGGTCCACTATTATTTCTTCTATATATTAACGACATAGTAAATGTATCATCCAGCTTGCTTCCAATAATTTTTGCAGATGATACTAACATTTTTATGAGAGGGCGCTCTTTAAAAGAAATAACTGAAAAAATGAATGAAGAAATATCCCAAATCATGCTCTGGCTTAATTCCAATAAGTTGTCTTTGAATGTGGCTAAAACGCATTACATGGTTTTTAGATCAAAAAGTCGCAAAATTGACTCCTTTTTTCCATTGAAAATCAATGGCTCAGAAATTGACCGTGTAGCAACTACAAAATTCATAGGTGTATTGCTGGATGAAAAATTGTGTTGGGATAAGCACATACAATATATCAAACCTAAGATTGGTAAGGGAATTGGAATCTTATGCAAAGCCCGAAAAACACTAACTAAAGAGGCTCTTATTTCACTTTACTTTTGTTTTATTTACCCATATCTTACATACTGCATTGAAATCTGGGGAACAGCAGCACAAACTTACCTTTCAACTTTATTAAAGCTTCAAAAAAAGGCTATTAGGGTTATCTCATCAGCTAGCTTTAGAGCGAGCACTGAACCTCTATTCAAACAACTCAAATTTCTTAATCTTCATCAGTTATATCAAAAGTCAATAACATTATTCATGTACAAATTTGTTAAAGGTTTTCTTCCAGAGATATTCAAGGATATGTTTAGAAAAAATAGTGACGTCTCAAGCAGAGTGACAAGAAATTCCTCTAAGTTTAGCATTCATTTTTGTAAAACTGAACTATACAAGAGATCAATTAAAGTTGTGGGACCAAAAATATGGAATCAGGTTGAGGATAGAATTAATCACCACTGCAGTATTGAAAGTTTTAAGAGGAGAATACATAAATATCTTCTTGAAAATAGCATTATTTCATTCTGAACTATAAAAGGAACAGATGCTACACTTTGTTATCTTTAGGGCTCTCTGGGAATCTTGCTTGGGTCTCCCGTCTCTTCTAAAATAAGAGAGTTAATTGATCCGCATTCCCAGGTAGTCACAGTATAATGAAAAACGGTTACATTATATATTGTGCAATTGATACCTTAGTGACATTATCATATGATCTGAAGCATCAAGTGTTAACTTTGTTGTATAATGATATTGTCACCAGTCAAAGCAGTTCATGAATTGTACCCTTGAATTTGTATATATTATGTTTTTTGTTTTTTTTATAATCATAGACCACCTCATAGTGAACATAAATGTATTTGATCAACAAATCTCTCTCTCTTCCTTACTTGCTATAACCTATTTTCTTACTTTCTTAATCACCATCATATATCATTACAACCATATATCATAGTTTTCTGATTATTCACTCGTATATTTTGTATATATTATATTATTTCATCTACCTTGCTATAATCTATATTATTATATTGTCTAGCTAAGTGTAATTTTTTTTTTTTTCTTTCGTTTCTTCTTCTTTTTATTGTATTTATTTATCTTTATGTTTGCTTCAAATAACATTCTTTCCTAATATACCATAATGACATACTCTTAAACTCTTTTAACTTATAGCCTGCTTCTATAATTATTTGTACTTGTATATGTATCTGCATTTGGTTAAATTCTTGACTTTGACAATCTCATATTGGTAAAGGCACATATAATTTTGTAATTATCTGCCTACCATTTTTTAGAAACTAATGCAATATCAATAGATTATCACCTAATGTACTATTAATGGTCAATAAACTTGAAACTTGAAACTTGAAACTTGAAACGTTGCTTACATGCCACCAGGAGGGTGTAGTCCCTTCATTTCGTTCCCAGACCAATACGGTTAACCACCGTTAAGTCTTTTCTGTAGCTCACACGCATTCAGCCGGATTATTCATCTGCTTTGAGCCCACCAACAACGCTCTTAAACCTTGCCATTCTTCGTTGAGAATTGTTTTCCATCTCTTATCACTGTGTTCCTTGTGACCAATCGATAGTATTTCCATACGTTGGCCACTGTCTCCTCGCAGCATTGACCACGTATTCCCTTGTTCTTTGCATTTGATTGCCTTCTTGATATAGTACTTTATCGGCTTATCATTTTATCCTCAGTAAACACCATTATTTGGTACGCATATTTCAGAGACAGAGACTCTCCACAGAGATCCATCACGATCCTTTCTTAGTAAATCTGATTGCCATTCAGCCTCCAATTGCCTTTTATAACCTCTTGTGACTATTTAAGACTTGTTTCTTACCTATCTTTTAGTTCTGAAACTATTTTTATGATAAGATTATTTTATGAGAGTTTTCTTTTGAAGTAATATTACCTTTTGTCATCCAGTGAAAATATGTCTTATAAATAAATAAGCAGGTTGTGTTATTTACCAAATATATATATTCTTTGGATAACGTGATCGTAACATTGGTTAACACCTGTCGAATTAAGTTTGTTAGAATTACTGCGTTTGTATCATTAGCATTTTGTACATATTCCATTCTGCATTTTGTAGATATTCCATTTTACTTGAATATTACTGACTAGTTTCTTTTCTGCATTTTCTGCTCCTGTTGTGAGTGTCGTTTATTGCAGATATTAGCCGTCAAATATCTTGCCAATTGAGAAGTGATTATATGCCATTGTTGATAGACTGTTTTCTTACAAATTATCCACCACTTTTCCGTCATGACATGTAGGTACTGCTTTGATTGAGCATTATTATACTGCTCCGATCGAGTATTATCTTTGAGCATCTTTTCTTATAATTATTGTGCAACATATTATGTTGAGTACGTATCTCAGTATGTTGCAAGTTCTCTGCCTGTCGGACTGGGAGCCCGACCATAATTTGGGAATATCTTGTGCTATTTTATGTGTTCCGGCTCATGCCGATGTAGTTATGTTAATGTGTTCCGACGATGTGGTCGTGAGTTTAACCTTAGCACATAATTTTAAATGCGTTTCTGTGGATTTTGCTCACCCAGTGATTGTAGCATCGCTTCGCATTTTGGGGAAAGAGAAATTTTTTTTTGTAAATGACCAACTTATTATACACAAAATTATAGCTAGCTAGCTAATTCCTTTTTCATAGTTCATTACATGGTATGGCATCACAACATAGCACGGCAGGGGGCGCTTTCCGTGTTGCCATGGCTTCACCGAGACTGCCGTGGGAAGCAGTTTCTTGTTGCCTTGGTAGCACCCTTGCACCTTATATGGCACGCTACCTGCTGCAAAATTTTCGGCTCAGCCCACAGGGCCCAGCTCTTGCGGAGCCAGTAAAACCTTAGCTTACCTGCTCTAATCTTTACACCTGTAGAGAGGCAGCAGTCCTACATACAGCTTGCAACATTATGTAAGTACACCTTTTTCAAAGAGTCATTTACCGGTCATTTGTGTTGTATTGAGATAAGTTCACAGTAATTATACTCCCAATTTTTCTTACACGCGTGTAATCGAGGGAAAGTACTTTATTAACTTACATTTCTTTGACGATAATTGTTATATTTTCAGGTCTGGTCGAGACTCTCGATTTCAGTAATTCAGTATGATCTTAGAGTACATCTCTTGCATTTTCTGTTGACATACACAGCATTCTTTCATATGATAGGAAAAGTAGTTGGGAAACTAGTATTGCCTAAATGTTATGAATACTTATTTCCATTGATAATTATTTGTGTATTGATAGTCGTATTCGTTTTACATAGGATATGTCGACCTGATTGATGAATTTTGCACGCTTAGTATGCTAATCGTTACCATTATGTCTCTTTGTTGATGAACTTCTTTTACCTGTTATCTTCGTTCCTGTGCATGTCTACATTCATTTAATCATGTCTTTCTCACCACCTTATTGGTTGATAGTTATAGTACTACCTGATTTTACCAGTGATGCTAAAACCTTTTAGCCAACTATATACCTTGCTACCTCATTATAAACATTACAATGACGCTAATTGTCCTTTTTCCCTTCCTACTCCTTCCCTTGGTTCCAGCTCAATCACCACCTCCATCTGATTTGCAACGAATTGCTGAGCAAGACGCTTTTCTTTATAAGAATTTTGGATTTACCATTAATCCAAACACGGCCGCCGTTTGGGCCAAGCGTACGTTGCTTCAAACACAAGACCAACCTATGGCTTCTTGTAGAGTTCCTATGTTTGATGAATGGTGTTCTCGCAAACGAGACATATTTACATGTGATTTGGGAGCCAATTTTTCTACACCTCCATGTGTATGGCCTCCCGATTCACCTCGTATCACAAAACTGATTCTTTCTTCTGGCGCACTTACTAAGGACATTATCTCTTTCTTCACTACTATGCCTTTCATGAGATATCTCACTTTACAAAATCTTACTTCTGCAGTAAGGTTTCCCGACGTTATCGACTCATTTCCTGAGATCAATTTTTTAGATCTGCCAAACACTCAGGTTACTCATGTACAGTACGTCCAAGCACGTTCACAGTTACATGCTATTACTAATTTAGTCCTTGATGACGCCTCAGTCTTCGCTCCATGGTCTTCCCTTTACCGTTTAAGACGCATACAACTTACCTTACTTAGAGATTTATCGTCTCCTGCCTTACCTCTATTACCACAAGCCCAATTAACTCATTTAGACCTTACCATACACGGTTCAACATCTTTTCAGTGGAACCATCTCGGCGTTTCACAAACTAAGCTGATATCCCTTAGACTCCACCTACCAGATATGACTCGCCTCCCATCTTCTATGCCTTTCAATAATATACAACAATTGAAATTACAAGCTTCTAATGTTCCTTTCGAAGTTTCCAATCTCTTGCCTAATCTATCAGCACATCAATCTTTTAATTTTACACGACCAAAACCATTTCTCCAAACACTTATTCTTCAGGGTTTCTATTTTCAGAAAACGCAACAATTTAATGTCTTAAATTTAGCTAAAATAGTTATACAAGATTGTCTTGGCGGAATACATAATCTTAATTATCCAACATCTCTTAGAGTACTTAGACTCAGAAATATTACTACTTCAAGATCATTAAGAGATCCATTAACAAACACGCCCAATTTGCGCAGTTTCGAACTCACTCATTCTAAGCTAACACACATTTCCAGAGCATATTTTAGATATGTCGATCAACTTTATTACTTAAATTTATCCTATAATCAGCTTCATACCTTTGAAATTAGACATAGAGATATTCGTCAGTTAGCTGTAATAGACCTTAGTTACAACTCCCTGTATAGAATTTCTGGTCCTTTCTTTATTAGAGACCATCTGGAATATATATTCTTGCAACGCAACAATCTGCAGTATTTAATTTGTAATTGTAATTTATTTTGTTCATGGCAATAACAAACAGTTACATAAAGAATATAATAATCATATATATATCAAAAAGACCTGCATCTGCATCTGCACAATTATAATTATTAATATTTGTTTTGCCATAGGGCTAACACAAAAGAATAAAATTCTGTAGGCGTGCGCCCTAATAGAATGATATGAGGATGATATGATGATGGGAAATAATGGGTGATGAGATGGGACGATAATTTTTCATGTTTAGCTAACGATTAAATTCAGAGAGTGCAATGTTGCTCACGAGTTCATACAAATGAAACAATTGTGAATGTTACAAATGGAGGGATACAGGGACAGGAAATAATCTTTAATTCTATGTTCAGTTCTATTGTTTTTTATGTATGGGGGGAGATTATTCCATACTTGAGAAATCTTTACATTTATCAATTGCTTATTAAGTTCAGAACTAGTATTGAAAATATGGAGGTCGTTGCTATTTCTAGTGAAGTGGGAATGTAGGTTTCTGTTGTGAAGGAGGAGTTGCTGAAAGTATTGTGGGACTTTCTTCTGATTTATTTTAAGATAGAATTTTGAGCAGGCGAGATTGAATATGTCACTAATTTTAAGGAGGCCAAGTTCTTTGTAGAGTTTATTGGTGTGGCTATTGTACTTAACTCTACATATATTTCGGATGGATCGTTTCTGTAATACTTCTAATCTTTTCATTTCTCTATTGCTAACATTACCCCAAGACGTTACAGCATATGACAAATGAGGATAAATTAAACTGTTGTATATGGTTTTCAGTATGTGTTTGGGGATCGTATTTTTAAGGCGTGAAAGAACTGCATTTACTTTTACAATTTGATTAGCCTTTTTCGATATATGGTTTTTCCAAGATAGTGTGTTATCGATATATGCACCAAGGAATTTGATTTCTTTAACCTGTTGTATGGGAATATTATTTACTTTAATTTCTATGTTATTTTGAGTAATTTTCTTTCTGGGCTTGTGAAACAAAATATATTTGGTTTTTTGTATGTTTAGTGAAAGCTTGTTTGCTTGGAACCATCGAGATATTGTCAAAAGTTTTTCATTGGCAGAATTGATTAAAGCTTGAATGTCATTGTTATAGAAAATAAGGTTAGTGTCATCCGCGAAAAGTATAATATTGCTATCTGAAGGTTGGGGAATATCATTAATGTAGAGAAGAAAAAGTAGTGGACCTAATATTGAGCCTTGGGGTACTCCGCATTTTATCGAAAGTTTAGGTGATGAATTGTCTGTAAATTGTACATATTGATTTCTATTGTTAAGGTAGTTAGCAAACCAAAGTTGTGGAAGTCCTCTTATCCCTAATTTTGAAAGTTTTTTTAGGAGGATATTATGGTCTAGAGTGTCAAAGGCTTTTGATAGGTCGAGGAATACCCCAAGGCTTATTTTGTCATTTATGAGTTGCTTGGCTATTCTATCTTGTAGTTCTAATATTGCCATTTCTGTTGAAAGATTTTGTTGGAAGCCATATTGGGCAGGGGTGATGAGCTTATTGGTTTTTAGGTAACAATTAAGTCTATTGTGTACTAAGCGTTCTAAAATTTTTGAGAAGGTGGGCAAGAGAGATATAGGTCGGTAGTTTTTAAATTGGTGGGGGTCATCTGCTTTATAGAAAGGTAATACTTTGGCTATTTTACAATTATGGGGAACAATACCTGTGGAGAATGAAAGGTTCATTATGTGGCAGAGCGGATCAACTATTGGCAGAATAGTTTGTTTCAAAAGTTTGGGACTTATTTCATCAAAACGATTGCGTTAACAAACAAATTTACTTTCCTTCACCCGAAATGAAAGAACTTGATCTAACATCTAACCCCCTTAATTGTAATTGCGATTTGGCAGTCTTCCTGAACACGTTGCCTGATACCACTAGGATTTCTGGTACTTGTCAAAGTAACGTGTCCTTCCCCATCCAAAATATGACGTTCGAAGCATGTGATTCCATCCCCTTACTCCGTTCACCCCGTTCCCTTAGAGACCAATTACGTCATATGCAGCTTCTTGCATCTGTCAATCACAAGGACGCTCTCCCACTCACGAGCAGCTCTGGTCTTTTTCCACCAGACGCAGCTTCACGTTGGAGCTCTGCACCCGCACAGCTTCTCCGCCCAGACTATGGCGTTGGCTATAGTTATCGAGGACAAATATTTCCCAGTGTTGAATTCTTTATCATCAATGCCAATATTTTCTATCCCGATTTCCATATTCCCACATTCACTTGGGACCTCACAATGTTTGAAGACATGTGTCAATCCCCTGATGATTTAATTGCTGCAATATGTTCTGATTTCGCTCCACTCTTAAAGAATACTATCGATAAAGTTGATTCTTATAAAACAGCTTTAAAAGCTAAACTAGCACACATATCGACTATTTTTACTCAACAACATTTTGAAGAATATCGTCGGCCTCCTCCAACGCATTCTACCCCCATTGCCCCCCCTCCTCTTTCAGCAGTCCACCATCATGCTAAGAGGGCAGCTCCCGATCCACATTTTGTGCATGACACATTCTCATATTCCCCACCACCCACCATGCCCCCCTTCTTTGATCAATACTCGCCACCCAGTCGTCCTAAACGAGCGGGTCGTACACCAACACCTCGAGATCCCCTTGCCTTACCTAATACCGATGATACATCTAATACAACTAAACAATTAATGCAATCTACTAACGAAACTTTTCGTGTCAATATTAATACCCAGGATTGGCAATCCGAAGACAGTACTGCTTTCTGGCTTTCAGTTACTATCCCACAAGCCGGAGCAGGTATGTCTGCTAATATTAGACGACAGAGAGATCAAATTTTTGTAAATACTATTGAGTCTATGTCTGCACGTCAGAATCTTATGAGGGACGCTTTCCTTGAGATGCGTTCTGATTTGGTTCTCACCATTGACGTCATAGCCAGTACCTTCACCAACACCTCCAGAAACATCAAACTAATTCATACACTTTTAAACGAAACTAATCAGGAAATTATTTCCCAATTTGCTGTGGTTAGTAACGCTATAAACGCATTACAACGTAAGATTCAAGCCACAAGGATCCTTAGCCTGTTGACCTCTAAATATCTCAGGCTTTGGTCCCAACAAATACAGCAACTTCATATTCTCTTAAATGAAGCTGATAAATTAATTACAGCCTTCCACGAGCTGGCTGCAGGTAAAATCTCACCACACGTTCTTCCAGCCTCATATGTCCATAAATTAGTTCACAAAGTATCAACGGTATTATATTCATGGCACAATAGTTATCAATTAGCTTTTACGGATTTGGCTCATATCTATCAGAAATCACAACCAATCTTTATGCCTACTCGACATGGTTTCTTACTCCAAATCCTTTGGCCAATCCAACCTAAGAATTCAAAACCTTACACATTGTATCACACAGAGTCACTCCATGTACCTGTGGTAGCTACTCCTGCTTTCCAAGACCGCGAGTCTAACCATGATTACACTCGTATCTCTATCCCAAAACCTTTTCTAGGAGTGCAGCACGATTCCTTCTTGGAACTCAGTCTTGAAGAGCTCCAGGAATGTCTCAACATTGACGATCAATTTCTTTGCACAGAGTCAACAATCCAAATCGATAGCTCGCAGTTATCCTGCAACACTGCAATATACACGAATGCTACCGCAGACGTCATTTCTGAACTCTGTCAAGTCGATTACTTCTTCGAACCTTTTAGAGCAGCACCTCGTGTAATAGACGCAGGTAACCAGCTTTTAGTTACTGGCTTATCACTCCCATGGACTCGACGCTGCTCTAATGATCGTGTGGCACGTCCCGTTCCTGGTAGCCTTTACGCTGTGCTTCAGCGTGGCCAGTTTTGTTTTTGCGAATTCTCCTCCCCTTCAGGTTTCATTCCCAGGCGTATTACAGGATGCCCTGCATCCGAAAATAACCAATATAAACCCTTCTTAATCAACTATACTATTAACGCAATTGCGATGCATTCTTTTGAACGTGAATTTAACTTCACAAGTCTACCACCATATGAATCTTATGGCATGCCAAATTTCACTTTGCCTAAATTTGCAGTGGCTGCCAGAATAGCTAATACCTCACTTGCCAATATGACACATGGCATTATTAGGCTTAAGGAACTTAGTCGCCTTATTCAACAAAAAGGTGACGATTTCCTGCTTAAATGGGCCGAGCTGGAAGCTTCCTTCTATCTTTCAGCTTGGTTCAGCCTTCGCCATTGGATCCGTGGATTTGCCTTCATCGGTTCCATAGCTGGATATTTGTCTCTAATTTTGGTAATATTTATGTATTGTCGTGGTAGATACCTTAGTGGCCTTTTGTCCTCTATGGTAATGGCTACTCATTTTAAACCATCCCACGCCAACCTAGTCATTCCCGGACGTCCTTTGAATTGTGATTCAGTCAACTATGTAATTTACCCTGTTTCTATAAGTCCTGTCAGTCTTATACACATCACTACCCTTCACCTTCTTACTATTTGCGTCTTTTACATGGTAGTGAGCTTGGCTAAGCGTTGTCTTCATAGATGTTGTAGGGACTTCAGAGTGATGCATCGCTCACCTGAAACCCGCAAATTTCCACAGATCGAAATATTCATGGAATTGAATAGTGGACACCAGCGCTTACTTCTATATGTTCTTACTATTAAGTCCCACCTTTCTTCACTTTCTCTTAAAGGTGTCATTTGTCCTAATAGTTTCAAGTGCGACCATCATAGATTATACAGTATCCTTAAACCCAACTGGGATACCGCATTATGCTCTTTGCAGATTGACTCACTTAACGTAGAACTCCCTAGACTCATTAACGTTCCATTATACAAGCAGAAAAAGTTACAGCAAATTATGCAAGGACAGTTTGCGGTGACTATGCTCGCATCTGACTCAGTTCACCTTTACAAATTGGGTCATAACATGCAAGAAGTTATTAATACTCAAGAGCTTAATCCTTACTCAGCTCTAATTAGAGAACTCCGTCAAAGGGAGATGGAATTTCGGTCCACAAATGTTATGGAACCGGATACTACCCATTCAGTACAGATAAAACCTTATGCCACCACTTCTGGCCTGGCTGCATCAAAGAAAATGACCCCCCCTACTCGAATACCGACCCGTACAACCCCACCAAGGCGGACTACCCCGCCTCGCCGGTCCACTTCACCCCGGCAACCATCGGCCCCTCGCATGGGTACCCGAGTTGATACCCCCCCTAATCGCTCAGTAGTTGATATCGAGTTGGAACCACGCCCCACTCGTCCTACGTCACTGTTGCTCCGCCCAACTTTCCCCCCTCCTGTTCCACCACCCCCCTCTCCTAACGATACCAGTACCAGCGTCTGATTTTATTCTACTGCATGTTTATGATTACTTCCCTTTGCACTGCATTTTCGTGCAATAACTTTTCCTGTTACAACTGCATTATAACTGCATTTCTTTTTCCCTTTTCTATCTGTATGTGTATTTTTGCATTTAACCCTTTCATAACCACGCTTGTATACCCTTATATTTTAGTCAGTCTGTGAAGAATCACACCTTGTTGGTTCGATTGTATGGGTAAAATTTTAATGACATATGCTTGAAAGTATGCATATATTCTGTGCATACGCCTTATGCAAAACTTTCTCATCCTAAAATTTCATAATCTTATACTCAAGTTGCAGAGTGATCTTCTCCTTTTATTGATGTGATTCATTTTGATCTTGGGGAGCTGATCACCATGATGATGCATCAAATTTTGCCGTGATTTGCTACCTTTCTATCTACATTTAAACAACTCTTTTTCACTTTTAATTATATACACTAAACGACCAGCTTCTTGCTGGGATTCAGATTATTTATCTAAACCAATTATGATATTCCTTTTATTATTTCTTATTTAAGTTATTTATATTTTATATATATATCACGTGCCTTTTCTTACATATTGTTTGCAGCAACCTCATTGGTTGAGCTCCTAGCCTGTTTCTTAAAGTAATTTCAGTATGACTATTGCATACCATTTTAATGCTGTGTTGTCACATAATTTGCGGGAATGTCTCTTTGATCACGAGTTGCTGGTCGGGCTGGTCGTCAAACATCAGTGCAAGACTTGCTGTGGGCACCTATGATCAGAGACACATTCGATGCATATGTTCTCTAATCTTTGATCTGAGAGAGTCGTTACAGAACCTGTGCTTCCACTGTGACTTCTACTGTCACGGGCATCCTATCAAGAGACACGTCCGATTCAACATCCGGAAGTCAGTCGATTGGGGCACCACCTCCTTGGGCACCACGCTTGCGCATGGGACCACGTTCCGACAGCACGTACGACCACTTCGCGTCGGCCGTATTCCTGTCATCATCCCATGGCAATATGAAGAGGGCACCATTTCGGGGCGACCACTAGTGTGAACATTCCGTTTCACTCCATTTCCGTCGTAACCACGGCAAGCATATCGTTGCCTTGACCTGGTTCCAACATGGGGCTACATTACTGCAGAACTTTCTTTGAACTTTTGTGTCTGGCTTGGCATTGTGCAGTCTTCGTCGCACATGTCACCATTCACAACCGAGCTCACATTGTATGATGATATGGTGATGTCATTCCTGCTTAGCTTTCTTAACAGTTGGCTAATATGGATTGCCTCTGTTTCTACAGCAAGCATCAACGAACAATCGTGCTTGAAGAGCATGGCCTCATTTTCAGTTGGTGACTAATATGGATTGTCCCAACTCGCTTCCGGCATGCATCTTCTTAATGACACTCTTTTCCTCTGGGTAACTAGCTTATTCAGGTGGCTAACACGGATTGCCCCTGCTATTGGTTACCGTCGACAGACACTAATATGGATTGTGTCTAGTTCAGAAGAGTTTCCTCATCACGCATTCCCTAGCGTTCTCGCACAAAGTTGTGCTCGCACATAACACATAATAAACATTGTGACCTCAGAAAGTGCATACACGAAAGACTCATGACGACGTCTTCTTCTCCATGACCCATCAAGGTCCACCCGATATTGGGATCGTCTGAATAAAAACATGAAGGTCGTGTCAAACGAGTCACGTCCTCCTTCGCCAGACCCCAACATAAAAGTGTGACAAACAGTTCAAGGTGACGATCAGTTCACCTCCTCCTCTGCCTGACCCTAACCTGGGTTAGTCACGCAACGAGGCCGGTCTGGCAAATCTTCGCAGTACTGCAGCTATATCAGTCCCTCGAGTCTTCAGCATAATCACCAAAATACCAGTTACTCGCTCAGAACATTTCCTGTCTCCACTAAAGTTGTCGTGCCTATGGCACCACATCAAGCTATTTCCACCACTCCGGTTCGCACCTCGCCTGTGCTCCATTCACAGAGACAATATTCCTCCGAAATGACATTTACCGACGTGTAATGGTAGTCTCTCGTGGCTTCCATTCACTCCGCCACTTAGGAACAGCTGAAAACGGTGGAACGACCACTCATCCAGGTTGACATTGTTGTTCTGTATCTGTTAGAACAGTAACAACCCCCTCATCGTTTTGGGTGGATGGTAATAGGACCTCGAACTCTCGCAGCTCGTCCGTTAGGTCCACGACGTCCGGCATCTTTCAAGTTGCCAGGTCGAACACCCTGTTCGACCCTGAGAAACACATCGCTGTCGACACCTCGTTTGCCCTTGACAAACACATCTCATGTGACCTTGGCAAGCAAATCGCTGTCAACGTCCCACCCTCTGCACCACGCACCGAGCGTCGGTGTTGCCTCCTTCGCCCTATATCAATGACTTATATAACTGACTCCTCCAATCAATGATTCTTCCAATCTTCTCGTCTACACGTATACAGATATCCGTGTAATTATGATTATATTATTGTTACAGGAATAGATCCTGTCGACATCATGTATTGACTCTTGACTAGTATTATGTAAAGTGCATCGCTGATTAAAAACATTTATGCATCGACCAACAAATTACAATTAAATTAGATGATATAATCCACATTTTCATTAAATTACATCAATTCAGTACGCAAACCTTAACCAATGGTTATGTCTCAACATGTCCACGAACAGTTATCACAAATCAACTCTTGCACTGAACTCTTTCTGTAAACATCTGATCTCATTTCTCATATGTCTATCTTATTTTAAGCTTATGTTTTAATCTCATTTGATAATTATTCTGGTCTATGCATTGTGCATGCCAGCTTTCTTATACAAGTTTCCTCAGGTGTATTAGTATGTACATGTGTTTTCAATATTGCTTCACTGTACCAGTATACTGTTTACCTATTTTCGCATTGTTTTAATTTTCTGTACGCCTTATGCCTACAGTTCACTCGGATTGTTTAGAGTGTACGTAACAAGTTCTACGAAACTATAGTCCACTATTGATTTGTTTATCTCCATACTGGACTATTGTTTTATCATTTTGCCTATTATTTTGCAAATCGTCGCTTATTATTCTGCTAATTGTCGCTTTTAAATTACTAATTGTCGCTTTGATCCATGTTATTGTTGATATTCGCTTCGACTATATTTTGTTTATGATTTAATTGTTGCTTTTAAAATCGCTTATCGCTTATATGTCATTTTACTTACTTACTTTTGTAGTTTAGGGTATCGGACATACCAGCCCATTTAAATTTATAAGGCTGTCCTGTCTTAATGCACTTCATGCTTTTGGTTTAGCTCTATGCATATCCAATGACACGCAAGGGATGATACCCGTAACTGCCCTTGATAAAAACGGCTACTTGACTCGCCTGGTGCTTGAGTCTCTTTTGCTGAGGAGCCATGTAATTAGTGGCTCTATTTCCAAAAATAACGTTGGCCGACGAACCAACGATTCACAAAAAATTGAAAAATTTGACGAATAGGTCATAAGAATAACTTGTCCTTTTCTGTCAATCATTAAATCTAGATTTCACTTTCCTATCTGAGCTCCCCTTTCAGCATCTCATTGACACCATTAAAGGACTGTCATTCAGTTCCTCCCCTTTTCACGGACGCAAGCCATATTCTTGCTTCTTTTTCTAAATTTTTCCCTTTTTCCAAATTGTCTTTCATGGGCATATTGCACATGCCCGATTTTATCTTAAAATTTTTCCCCCCCTTCCGCCTGCCCGGTGGTAGTGGTTACATCATCCTGATGTCACCACAACTTTCATTAAAGCACTCACAAAATTCAGGTGCAATGAGACGCGTTTCCTCAGCTTGTGTTTGATACCAATTTAGGTACAAAGTCGATTAACAATCCTCTCAATCGTTACACAAAATCGATTAATAAGCCTTTCAATCGTTCTGTTAATCAGCATGAAGCATTCAGGCTTCCATCTTTAAGAGCAATTGTAAAAGGTATTTCCTTTCAATGAAAAGTTACGTTATTAGGCACAGTATATATTAATTCATTATTACGTGAATGTAATCCGTATTCGATTGTAAGTTTAAAATGATGTTTTCTTCAAACCGGAGAAAAACCATCTTATAAAAAATCCTCGATCGGTCGGGATGTCACCGCTGAGCTTTTAGCTTCAGAGGTGTCTTCATTCTTTCCTCTTATAGGAAGTTTCCTCAAATCGCCATGAACCTCAAGACCTTAATTCTGTGATATCATTTATACTATTATTGTATAAAAGTAATGTAATATATTATATTATTGTGTAATGAGATCCAGTGATAGCAACGGGGTAGAACTCACCCCATGTTTCCATGGCAACAGTTACCCTGGTGTTTCTGCGCAGCCGCAGAACACCCTAGTAGCAATCTCTGGGGGCAAGCTTGTTTGCCCAGCCAGAACAGAGCCCGCTCCCGCTGAGGCAGCAGGAGGGCTGCCTGTCTCCCTGACGCAGTGACGATTCGAGGCAGCAGGAGGGCTGCCTGTCTCCCTGACGGGGTGACGATTCGTCAGGTAAGGGTATCGTTGTTAGAGGTATGATTAAGGGTTTCTCTTAAAGGAACCTCAGGTCATGGTTGATTGAGATGGCATTAGTTAATGATGTATGTAATTCGTTAAGATCGTTGTTTAATGTATTGATAAGTTGAATACCATCTGTTCTTCGAATGACTCTTAATGTAACTGTCTATAAATCGTGTATTAAATGGATAAGTGAATCTAAACTGTTGAGCCTCTGGTATTTCTTGAGTAGGTGTTTCGTGGTGGCAAGTGCTAAGGTGTCTCCCGCAGGATCCCCGGTAATGAGTCCATCTACTCAATTAGCTACCTCTGAGAGAGAAACGTGCGCTAACCTTACATGGGGAACGCTAAAGATGGCATTACATTAGAATTTAATAAAGGACACTTTGCCAGTTTGTCCTTATTTAAATCCTTAAAAATGATAAGTTAATTGTATGAAGGAAAAGAAAATGTACCTCAAATGTACCCTTCGTATACTGGTCACAGCGGAGAGGTAAACATCACTTCTATTTGCAAAATCATTCTTCTCGTAAATTATGAGAATCGCCCGAGTTGCAGACTTGGTATCCTCGCCTTTTGGAGAATGTAAAGAGACAAACCGCGTCTTCCATCCCTGTGTAACAAATTTAATTAAAACGTTGAAATTGCTTGTAAATTGAAACATAGAGATTTAAATTATTATGTCATACATGTCATTAAATATGTCTGCATAGGTAATCACATGATCATACTCTGTATTGTAAGCCAAGAATGGCCCATGTGAGACAGGGGGGCTTTTAGTATTCTATTTATCATGTTTATTTAGGTTACCTTTGTTTCCCAGAGTAATTTTTTGGCAATAAAATTATTTGTGTACATAATACTACAGATACACCCTTGAACAAAAATAAAGAATATATGCGCACTTTCCCTTAGAAAAATGAGGGCACTGGCGTAACTAGGGGGTCTCGAGCGGGGAGGGGGCACCTGGGGGCACGCGATTCTCTGGAGGGGCACCCGCTATACTTAAGTTCTGTATATTTTAACCAAAGTCAAGAAGTTCATGGGGGGCACCTGGGGGGCACAGACCCAATGTGGGGGTGCACATGGCCTCCCCCGTGCCTGCCCCCTGCTCCCCCGCAGGGATGCCACTCCAAGCCGATCGCAACGACTCCCAAAATTACTATCAAATTTGTTCGGGGGAGGGGAGCTCTTGGCTGGTGGGAGAGCGGCGTGCCATTCCTAATTTGTAAAAGGAAAAATATTCTGCCACCAGAGCATAGAATATAATTTAGGCTAAAAATACATGGAGGACTGAAAAAGTGACATGATATTGATAATTGTAATTTGACTACTGATCATTGGGGGAGCTGCAGGTATAGCAGGGCACAGCTCCCCAAGTTTTTTTAATCAAGGGAGCTCAGGAAATCTTCAATTATGATTAAGAGTGTATATGCAGAAAAAAAAATCTGTGTACTGTGTGACTCTTGTGTCATTGTAAATAAAGAGTATTAAAATACATGGACAACTCCTGGAGGGCACAGTTCAGTGTGAATTAACACATGCAAATGTGGTCATTCTTTGTGTATAATTGTTTGAAAAAGAGCTTAAGATGTTGTCTTATATCCCAGGGGGTCTTTTATTGGAGCTAGGTTTCCCATTGTGGGGTCCTCAGTATTCAACTAAAGCTTTTGAAAGATGATTTATGCCAAGCAAAAATGCATTCAGGATTGTTAACAAGTTTGTTTGATTACTGATTTATCACAATAATTGTAAATTGTAATACAGTACTGTGTGTGTATTTTCTGACACGAAATTTTCATTACTTTAATTTACTATGTTTGCTCAGGTTGTTTTGGGCCTTGTTTGTATTGTGTTATCAGATTATTTTTGGATATTATGCTTGTGGTATTTGTAATATGCCTCAGAAAAATTCCTGTTTTTATTGAAAATTAATTCTGGAAGATATAAATGATACATATTTAGTTCTGCACTGTCTTACTGTGTCCTAGTTTTTCTAAATTTGTGAATGTTATTGCCAAGTCACTTCATCCCTGGAACATTGTAATGTAATATTATAGATAGTAACTGTAATGCAGCTGGACAGAATTCCCCTACTTGATTCTTGCTCATATGATACAGTTATTGCAGTCCAGAGGTGAAATTGGAAACCACCTCAAACTGAAAATAAATACATTCTTGGCTCTGAAGATCTTAGGCCTATATAGTGACTTCTAACTAAAGAGGGTCCTTTCGACTGGCCAAAATCTGACTCCCGAGTCCTGACTCCATCGAATTTTGTCTTTGATTTCAACTTTGACTCACAGCTACTCCATACCTCACATCATTCTGAGGAGTCATAAGCACGTTTTCCAACTCTGACTCCTAAGTCGACTCTTCCCAAAAAGCTCCCGAGTCCGAAACTCCTATTCCCAACCCTGCCCCAAAAGCCTGTGTGCTAGCCAAATTTTGTTTTTGCAGTCAATTTGCAAAGTCAATGCTGGTGATATTTGAGCTTTGTCCAAATTGCTTTTTGACAGCTTGGTGGCAGAATGTTTAAGGTACCCTCGTGCTCCGCTGAATGTCTTAACCTGCATTGGTTCAAACTCCGCATGGGCTACCCGAAATTTTGAGTGGACTTTCAAGAGCGGAATCCCAGCTGGATGTGGTTCATATGAGATGTTAAATTGGCGGCCCCTTGTATGAATGTCTGTGCTGGGCAAGTAAAGGTCCCTCACATTGGGTAAATGCATTGTTTTTAGGACTCCCACTCTCTCTCCCATCTCATCAATCAACCCTCGTGAGTGCTCAGAACTGGGCTTAGAGGGTTGCACTTACCATATCTATCTATCTGTCTATCTATGACATCAATAGGAGTTACTAAGTCATAGCTTCACTTTTCCTCTTCTCAAGCACCCTATATAATATGCAAAGCATTTTTGTAAAGTAAAAAAATCCATGTTGGTTTTTTGCATTGAAATTTGGTTTTTCAAAAAACCATTTTGAATCTAAAAAACCAATTTTGTCTGAATTTTTTTAGAGTGTGGGTTAAGCAGCTGATCATGAGATCATTGAGATGCACTGGGTGAGATTTGGTCAAATGCACGTGGTGTGCTTGTGAAATACAAACTATTTGGTCTAATTACATACAGATGACCACATTAATTCTGCAGGAATTAGATCTTTGATTGTTACTGTGAGATTTCTGGGAAAAAAGTGATTTCGGTACGAGATTTTGTCAAAATTGGATTTTTGATTAAGATGATTTTGGGAAGGAGATCTTTTAAAAAGGAGAATTTGACTGTCCCCCATGTAGGCCTATCCAATGAAGCCCATATATATATATAGTTTTGGATTTTATTTAGAAATTTGGAGGTTTTAGAGGCAATTGTTAGGGGGTCAAAAATATACATATTTCACCCATAGTATATAATTGAGGCTCAGGGGTTTTGTGGCTCTGTCCTATGAACATTTTACTTTTTGAAGTTGCAAGCTTTTTTGTTTTTTTTGCTTGATAACATCATAATTAGCTCAGGGGCCTATAGTTTCGTTCGCATGCGGACGAGCGACACATTTATTTTAACATCGTGATACCCTGGCTACAGGTGGAAACAAACTTCTTTTTTTCATTTGCTGAACAAACTTTTTTTTTTTCCGTTTCAAGTGGGAAACAAATTTTTCTCACCAAAAATCCATAGACACCTCCCCCCCCCCAAAAAAAATTATCATCTCTGGAATAATTAGCTAATAACCAATATAAATAGAAGCAAAGGTGGGTATTGATTTTGTTGATGAATGATAGTGATCTTTATCAGTAATGTGCAAGGAGTGAACATAAAATCCATAAGAGGATTCAAATGACATTATAAAATATCTTAAACAGCTTAAACAGTGATAAATACAGATTGGAACCTACCTTTTTATGCTTTCCATTATCATATTTCACATCCAGAAATCCTTCGATTAGACAAAGACTCTGCTCTTGGTCATAGAAAGTCATCGTACATTGATAAAGAGCATAAATATGGTGTGTTCCATTTTAAAATCCTAACCAGACTAAAGAGATGACCTAACAAGTTTTAAACAAGTATCGCGTCACTCTTCAAGTGCTCCGTTATCTCCCTCTAATACCACAATAGATCAATGATATGCGAATTGAGATCAGACCGAGACAGGTCAAACACAATTGATATACTACACTCTATGTATGTACTGGGTGACTATAGGAGAAAGAAGCTAGAAGTAAACAGTAGGGCCATATTATTTTTATCAACTAAAAATGTTCATTTTCTTTTTGTGATTACAAATAATTACTGGCCGACCAGGCGCTAGTTGGGTAAAGTCCATAGCCCCCAAGGACGAACTTTTTTTTCCGCATGTGGTCGTGCGACAAACTTTTTTTTTTCACAATTTTAACATTATGGTACCCTAGCTATAGGTGGAAACAGACTCTTTTTTGTTATCTTCATGTGCTGAACAAACTTTTTTTTTTCAGTGTCTAGCAGTGGCGTCCCTATGGGGGGGGGGCCTGTGCCCCCCCAGGTGCCCATATGAACTTTCCAAATCTGGCTAAAATATACAATTGGTATAGTGGGTGCCCCCCGCCCTCGAGACACCCCAGTTATGCAATTGGTGTCTAGTGAGAAACAAATTTTTTTGCCATTATGAACAGTTCAATAAATATAAGTCGTACCCCTTTACGAAAACGTGAATATCTCAAATACCTCTTCTCGGATTTCTGTGAAAGTTGGCCAGTTTGTAGGCCTGCATATTGAAAGTGTGCATGTGTATTTGTAGCTTTATTGCTCAATTTTTGTTTGAGCCAGCAGACCCCAAGTGCACATGTCCCTTGTTTCAAAAATCCAAAATATAAATAGAGGCAAAGGTGGGTATTGATTTTGAATGCAAGGTTTTGGCTTTTCCAAAAAAAATTTTACCGAAAGGTGTTTGAACTCCACTCACACTCATATTATTTGCTATTGCATCCTAGGAACTTAAAGTGTAAAACTGTTACAAAAGAATAGAAGTCCTTAGTTGTCCTCTAGATACGATAGAGAAACAAATTTTCTCCAGACACATGATGAAGTTTATCCAGCTGGTGGCTGCCTCGCATGGTGAAATTGTTCATATCCATTGGAAAAGCCATGGAGTTTTGAAAACCGGGGCTAGGCTCACTCGATGGCTGCTAGCTCAGCCAGAAATAATGCCACTGAGCTATAAATGCACATATTTAAGGTCGATATATATGCAGGGCTAACATTCGGCCAACTGTCATAAAAATCAGAGATGGAATCTTTGATATTCAAGTTTATCCAAAGGGGGACTTATTTTTGTTGAACTGTTTATGTCTTTGACTGAACTTGTCATGAGACCGTAAATTTGGTCTCCCAGTTAAAATGGTATTGCCCAAACCTATTAATAAAGAGGCCAGTATAGAAAAACAAGGCGGCTCCTCACATATCTTCTTCAGACAAGGAAGCATAAATATATTTTCACCTTTGCTCATTGCATTTCACTTGATAATTGTGTCAGTCCTCTATACAAAATGAATGATCTTCTTTATCTGTACATGGTTCTGACTTCAGATAAGAAGCTACAAGAACATGTTCTTTAACTATTGATATAAGACTTTTTGGCATCATTTTAGTTCTGAGTGTACCTTACTGCAGTTGACACTGTTATGTGTATCTTCAATTAATTATGGCTGTCTATGCTACAGAACAGACAACAATTTTGATTGCTGGATTTATTGAATTGAAATATTTCAATAGCAGGCATGACAAGGAAAAGGTGAGTGTTGGATTTTTTTGTACTTCAGTAATAATCTCTTAATAGTTATGACAACTTATAGTATATCATATATTTTCAAATATTACAATGTATTAGGTTTTCTTCAATGTGTGGTACATGTGTTTCTGCCTTTGGACGGGGTGGGGTGTCTTGCACTGAGCTCAAGGGGGAGGGTTGGTCTAGTGGTAGCGTGCTGGACTGCCAATCGCTGGGTCCAGGCTTCGAATCCAGCTCTTGCCGGGTCTCCTGGGCCTATGTTGGACAGCTGTTTCAATCATTCTTCACCTCATTGCCGTGTCCTCCTCCTGTCCTAATTAGCCTACCAAGTGCATAAATACAGGACACAAAGCCCCAAACATCTATCCATCCATCTTACACTGAGTTAAGTTGGTAACACTCTCAGTTTCCAATCGCAGGATCCCGGGTTCGATTTGTGCTGTTGTCCCATATGTCAGACGTTTCAATAGTGGTTAGGGGTTGACCAGACGATAGTTGGGAGGCTATGGTTTTCACCCCTAGGACAAACTTTTTTCGCTTGTGAAGCGTTGACGAACAAGTTTTTTTGCACGCGAACAAGCAACAAACTCTTTTATACCATACCTGTGAGCCATCAGCCAATCAGAAGCTTGTATTTGGCTGGTATATATCCTATCTTCTTTGTTGTTCACTTATACGCCCATGGGAGAACATCATCCCAAGTCATACCATGACAAAATAGCCCATAACCTTTGCTAATTCATGAATACTTAATTAACTGACCCAGTTTTGGCTCAGCCAATCAGGGACTGCTACATCACAGTTTGAAATTGTTGCTTCCGTTTCACACAGTTACAAATGGAGAAATTGTGTATTGTTGAAAGGTGCTATCACAGTTCCGAAAATTCCATTGAATTATGTATTTTCACAGTTCTGAAATGAAACTGTTTGAAAGTTTGCTTGTGTTACACTTTTTTTCTTAGTTGCCAGTAATCCTCTAAGTGTCCATAATCGGACTAAATCTTCCTGCAAAATGCTTATGACCTAAATAAGCAGCCAATCACAGAAGAGGTTGGAAATAGCGGAAAGCCCTGTCCATTTTAGCAGGGCTTGCGTGGGGAGGATGATGGGAGTATATAAAGCCTCATTGTTTAACAAAGCTCATAACACAAACAGTAAAACAGTACCAAACAGTGAATTGCCAACAAAAATTAAACATAAACAAACAAAAGTATTATAAAACCTAATACCTATGACAAATCCATAACATTTCGTTCTATATTCTCCAGGTTTTGCTTTCCATTTTTTTTAATTCAAACTTTTTATTTTTAAATCTTCACTCAAAATATTTTTCTAATAATTCTGCTACTAATTAGCTAGGTTTATTATTTGAACATATTAAAGTGGGTAATGTATCCCTATCACAAGTATTGATATCATAATTGCTTAGAACATAGCTTCTATAACCAGATTCTTAAAATACACAGGGAATCTCATTAGTTTTTTAAATATTTGATTGATAATTTACAGTACCTTTCAAATGAAGTGGCCTTGTATAGATCTATCCACAAAAATTCGCAGAATATGCAAGAATTTCATATCATAATAACCATGTTGCCTTTTGAATTTTCTTCTTCAACTGATACTTTCATGTCATCAAATGAATCCCACTTGGCAAATTGTTTGTAGCTGTTATCTGCTTCTGTTAAATCCTTTCTGTTTTATTTTCTTTTTCAAATCTCTTTGTTTTATTTTGTTTTGTTTAAGGTATAAGTTAGTTATCCTATAACTGGCACTTGCAGCAATTTCAACATAGCGGTACCCTATAGCTACAGGTGGAAAGAAACTTTTCTTTTTCATGTGCTTTACAAACTTTCTTTTCAGTATCAAGTTGGACTTTTTTTTTTTTCACCAACAATCCTAAAGCTCATCTGGTCGGCCCCTAATAGACAGATATATGGTTAAGTGTAGCCCTCTAAGCACTGTTCTGGCGAGGGTTGATTAATGAGATGGAAGGTAGAGCAAATACATATGTTACGCATTAGTAGGCCAGTAGAAATTGACATGAATTTGGGCATACCTAGACATCGCTGATAACAAGCAAGTTTTGATACCATATGAAAGCTCATGATCCAGAGAGTCAGAAAAGGTGGTTTGTTTGAAAATCTAATTTGGGGAAATTGAAATAAAACCGTTTCCATGGCAACAAGTCAGAATAAAATTGAATATTTCCAAAACCTTTAGAATTGGATATCTTTGGATGTATGTATACTAGAAAGACCGTTTTAGTGTCGAAATATATGTTTTCTGGTATGCCCAATCCATTCGACCTATTTTCATATTGGTAGGGGACCACCCTCATTTGCATATTTGACTTTCCTTATAAGGAAATCACATAATTTTTCATGTTCCTGTGAAATCTTCTCTTGCATTTTCACATTTAAAACCTAATAATCTAAAAGTGTACAATGCTTCTTTAGCAGAAAGTCTTAGCTTTAGTTTGATGCTACTCGCAGTTTCCTACCATGGATACACTTCATGATATCGCCATGGCAACAAAATAAAAGTTTTGAATCAAGCTTTTACAGTATCTTACCATTCTATAAACAATCCTAGTTGCCACAGGTTGCTTTATTGATATCCCAACAAAATTCAGTGGATGTGTGGGGCAGTTAAAAACCCCAATTTATGTAATATTACCAACCACATAACCATTTCCATATAAGGAAATCAGCCGCCTCAATGCAAAATATGGCAAATATCCCATTCAATTCAGTGACAGATAGATGACTCCTGTATTTTATATGCTGCTTATGAGCAAGTAACTTAGACATCATCTGAAATCATGCTTAAATTAAGCTAAAGCAATGAATGATAACTGAAATTGATATAATTGATAGAGAAATTGAATTGCAGCTGTTTCCATGGCAACCGGTTTGAATAAAATTGAATATTTCCAAAATCTTTAGAATTGGATATCTTTTGAAGTATGTTTACTAGAAAGACCGTTTTAGTGTCGAAATATATGTTTTCTTGTATGCCCGATCCAATCGACCTATCACCATATCAGTAAGGGCCAACCCTCATTTGCATATTTGACATTCCTTATTAGGAAATCACATAATTTTTCATGTTCCTGAGAAGCCTTTTCATGCATTTTCACATTTAAAAGTTAAAATGTTAAAATGTATAATGATTCTTTAACAGAAAGTCTTAGCTATTATTTGATGCTACTCGCAGTGACCAACCATGGATACACGCCGTAATATCACCATGGCAACAAAACAAAAGTTTTGGATCATGCTCCCACAGTACCTTGCACTTCAATAAACAATCCGAGTTTCAATAGGTTGCATTCATGATATCACAACAAAATTCAGTGGATGTACGGGTAGTTAAAAACCCCAAATTAGGCAATATTACCAACCGTATAAGTGATATTACCATTTCCACCATCAGCCACCTGAATGCAAAATATGGCAAATATCCCATTAAATCCAGTGAGAGACGCATGACCCCTGTATTGTATATGCTGCTTATAAGTAAGTCACTTAAAAATCACCAGAAATCATGCTTAAATTAAGCTAGAGCCATGAATGATAATTAGAATTGATATAATAAATAGATAAATTGAATTGCAGCTGTTTCCATGGCAACCAGTTTGCATAAAATGACAAATATCTCAAATTCTTTTAAGTTGATATCTTTTGACGTATGAACACTAGCAAGACCGTTTTAGTGTCGAAATACATGGATTTTGATATGCCGAAGCTGATCGAGCTATTCTCATATCAGTAGGTGGTTGCCTTATTTGCATATTTTATATTCCTTATAAGAAAGTCACATCATTTTTGACACTATGACAAATTGTTCCTTATTTTTCACAATTACTACTTGTGTTCGTTGCAAACAGCCTTAGCTGTAATTTGATACTACCTGCTGTGCTCCAACATGTATATGCGGCATGCTATCACCATGGAAACGCAACAAAACTTTTGAATTGAGCTATTTCGATATCTGTCATTTCCAATAAATGATCCCAGTTTCCGTAGGTTCATGAATGATATCGATACAAAGTTTACTGAATGTCAGATGAAAACCCAATTTGTATTGCGCAATATTGTCAATTCAGTATTTCCATACATAGGCCAAAGGAAAAATCAGCACAAATCATGCTGAAATTTAGCCTAAGCGATGAATTTCAATGATGAACAGAGAAGTTAATTTACAATGTTTCCATGGCAACCTGTTTTAATAATGACAATTTTTACAAATTTTTGAAAATTGGATATCTTTATTGTGTATGTTTCCACCAGAATGACTGTTGTTGAGCTGAAATACAATGTATAATGTCTCCCTTTATTCCCAATCCAGCAGAGCCTGGCCCACCCTCATTAGCACATTTGACATTGTTTAAAATGAAAAAAAAAAACTCACTTTCCCATATTCATGACACATCTTTTCATTACATTTACCCCAAAATATTTAAAAACCACTTGGGCATGAGGGTTTTAACGTGTACTGCAAACAAAATGTTCCCAGCTTTAGATGGAAGATATTTTCAGAGCCCTACCAGACATGGGCTGGTGTAATAGGTTGTCGCATATGGATGGATTCTTTTGACCCTGAGGAACAACTTCCATGTGGACACCTCTCCAGTTCAGTGCTCAATCCGTTTTATTAAAAATGGTGTCCAAGACGGCCACCATGCATGCACTAGCTCTTTATTAGCGAGGGCAATATTTCTCCGATTGTTTTAAGATGATACTTCGAATAAGGGGTTTTCACAGTCAAGGAATTCAACAATGATGCTTTCAGGGTTATTGGAGGCGATTTATGACCCCTATGTGGAAGAATCATAAAAACAAAAACTCACAGGTTGCTAAATGGAGGTGGTGTAGAGTCTTAGTTTGCATCCCCTGAATCCAGCAAATCCTTTGTCCAGCACTGTAGACTTCCAAATTGACCAAATGGATCAATCAATCCATCCATCCAGAAAATGAAATGATGCAAAATCCCATGTAGGATTGGCTTGGATAAGAATGACAGTTAGAGGACACAGCAGTAAGGTGAAGGATGATTTAAACTGCTGTCCAAAACAATCTAGGTGACCTGGCAAGAGCAGAAATCTGACCCAGGACCCAGCAATTGGCAGCCAAGTGAACTACCAACTGATTTGCAAACTATAATTGCTACCTATTGCTGTTTCTCACCAAACCATTTTGATAAATCTGTGTTATCTATCTATCAAACTAATCTGGGTTATCTATTTATCCATATAATCTATATATCCATCTAATTCATGAACATAATTATTATCTAGTCCATAAATCCATCCATAAATTAGTTTTAATTTGATGCTACTCACAGTTTCACCCTTATCAATCAATCTGTCTAACTATCTTTCTATCAATCTAGCTATCTGTCTATCTCCATCTATCCATCAACCTATTCATCAATATATCTGACTGAAGCAGTTGTAATATGATCTTTTGTGATCTAGTATTATGGAGGATATACATTTTCAGCAAACTATCCAATATCCATCCAAATGTCACCATGACATAGTTCCAGGTCAGCTCGTTGCACACACGAAACACAATACACATAATTACAAAATGGTGGACTTTGATAAATCACTAAAGAAATTGATTTAACAAGCATTTAGCCCTTTACCTCTAGTGCTGGGGAATTCTTAGGAGATAATTTGAAATATATGCAAAGAGTAATGGGTCATCCCTGGAGGTGGTTAAAAAAAAAAATTTTGACTTTGACTTTGAGTAATTTTAGATTTTCTTAGGTAATCTCAAATTCCCTGTCAAAACTTCCATTCTGTCCCAGTGACTATATACAAATCATACAAACAGTTGTTATTTACATGGAACAATTTTTTATGAAAATGGAGGATAAAGTGATTTCCCTATGGATATGGGTCATAATGGGAATAGTTCAATCTTATTCATTGGGGCTCTAAAATGGTCGTTCTGGTGTACATACATCAAAAGTAATACACTTTTGCATGATTTAAGATATTTTCATAGCATTTAAACTGGTTGCCAAGGAAACAGCTGTAGTTCAATTTCTCTATTCCATTATATGACATAAATTGGGGTTTTAACTGCCCCACATATCCACTGATTTCGTGGCGAGGTTATCAATACAATCTATGGAAACTAGGATTGTTTATGGGAAGTGCAAGATACTGTAGGAGCTTGATTCAAGACTATTGGTTTTGTTGGCATGGTGATATCATGGAGTGATGCCTAGTGTATCGATGGTAGGGCACTGCGAGTAACATCAAATTTAAGCTGAGACTATCTGCTATGGAATCATTCAACAGTTTTACACTTAATAAAACATTTTTTTTTTAGTTTTTAGGTCTTTTTAAATGTGACAATGCATGAAAAGATATCTCATGAATATCAAAAAATTACGTGATTTCCTAATAAGAATGTCAAATATGCAAATGAAGGCAACCCCCCTACTGACATGTTATAAGATCCTCCTATATCTAACTCCATAAAATCCAAGTTGAGATTAAGACTAAGTTACTTTGCTTGAGCATCAAGTTATTCCATTTAGTCAGTCAACAAACACATCAGTTGAGAGTAGTTACTCCAAGCCAAATCTGTCTGGGCCATTCAGCCCCCACAGTTTTATTACATTCACATTTACATAATCAATTCACATACATCATCATCAATTCTGTTAACCACCAATAGTATCGGGCCAGCCTGCAGCTGAGGCTTCATTTCAACCCCATTATCCTAACACTACCCTGCAGCTGCTGCTTCCTGCAGCAGTCATTAGTGCAACTGCTGCTTCAGTTGCCAGCCATTAGCTACAGTCATATCCCCTCTCACAAATCTCCAAAGTATCCCAAAGTACCCCTCTCCAATCACCCCTCCTCTGCCTGACTCACAGTGCCCTACTTGATCCCCTTAATGTCCCAGCCCTCATTACTGGTCAAAAGGTTTCCCACTAATCATTCCTGCCCCATTGTGCAAGTGTATTGCTCACACCCCTCACTGCCTACAATGACCCTCCCCCCTTTGAGTCACCAAAGTATCAGTCCCCCACAGGATGGTATTTGGGTACTGACTGAATACATTTGGATCCCCAAGTGTCAGTTTGGTCATTGAATTTAGATTTATAGCCCTTTGTCCTTCTACCCCTCTGCTCATTCTTGATCCCCAAATGGAACCTTTGGCCTTGGCCTGATTGGCAATCACTCACTGGTCATTGCTCTGAATCCATTTGTCCTTCTGTCCCTATGAGTCAAAATGAGTCAAAATGCAATCTGACCAAAGCAGCAAATGCAGCCTTCCCAAGCCCTCCATACTTTACAGTGCCTCACGGGATTTTTAGAGAAATTCACAGGGAAGTGACTCCTCACTGACCGGGAATTTGTCTACTTGTGAAGGAAGGTGAATCATTTGCACTAGTTCCATTGCATTTGACAGTTAAGTGATTAGAGTGATTGACCCCCCTCCCCTAATGTGTTTCCCTCCCCCCTTTCCCCGCTACTCTCTTTTCACCCCTTTTTATACAAAACAGTATCCCCATGACGACACCCATACAACATCAAACATTCATACCATAAAAGCATTGGTTTGCTTTTGATATGAGCAGTCCATCTTCTCAGTTCATTTTAAAGTTCAGCGTTTCACTCGATTTGTTTGTGCTAGTGTGTTTCGTTAAAGTCTCAATTTTAATCAGTGTGATATGTGGATAGCACAATTATTAAAGTTCAGTTATTATAAGTTTATATTCGTTTCGAAATTTCCATGGCTTGAACGTCTGCTTCTTGTCGTGTTCAGTAATCGTCCACAGTGGATTCGTCTTCAGCGTGCAAGCATCTTCAAGTGTCGCTGAAACAATGTAAATGAAAAGGCGAACAGTCTTTGCTCATTTGATGGACAGTGCTCCCTGTGCTCCAAGACCAGTACCAACGGTAGCAGTGATGTGGGTCAGTGGTGGACGATGGTCTCAGAGCTGCAGGGGTCTAAACAATCATTACATGATACATATATATTACATGATACATTAGGATGATTCTATCAACGTTGACAGCACGTAGTGAATCATTGCACAATAGGCATTCCATTACATCATCTTAACTCTATCAACATGGACAGCATGTAGTGAGTCTTGATATCACTCCCTTAACGGATATCTTCTAAGAATACAAGGTTACACACAACAATTTACGCATGGTTCTTGCTTGTAGCTCACCAACATCATTTCTCATACAATACGTTTAACAAGTTCGCTCAGAGAGACGCAACAATCATCAATCATAACACCAATTTCCAGGAGCAAGCTATCATTTACTCTTTTGTCTTATAAGCGGCCAACCTACAGACATTTGCCCCAGAATTTAGATTACGTTAGATTTTCTTAATGATTGGCAGTGTGATTGCGCGCGATCACACTGCAGTTGGCTCATTCCTGGCTTCCATGTCATCAGAAACCTCCAGAGGAGGCAAATATCTGACTTCTCGGGTGCTCTGGGGTCGCCGCCTGCGTGACAGACAGCCCCAACCCCATTTTGCCCCCCTCGCATAATAGATGTAGCCAGCACCCAAAATCAAAAGAAGAGTTACAAACAGGATAGTTAGTATTAGGGATAATAGTGGGGTATGGCGCTTGATCTTCGCCCAATGGTCATCGCTCAACGCCATGGCTCGGTGAATTAAGTCAGAGCTGACAGCTGGGATAGTCCCAGTGGGCATGTCTTTAAGTGTCGGAAATGCTTTCAATAAGTCAGGAGCTCTGAGGGTATTAGAAAAATTGAACTGGCCATGGACGTGAATAGTTGGCATCTTAATGAAGCGTTTCAGATGGAATGTGTCAGGACACTCTATTTGGAATGTGTCACCTTCAATCACGCACCCCGAGGCACATTGCAAAGCATAAGTGCCTGGTCTTAGCTTCATTGCTAATTCAATCTCTGACGGGCAGCGCAGCTTGAGGAGGGTGAACCAGGTGGTTATTAAATACCTATCAGGGGCAGTTTGTTTGACTTTAGTGTCGTTATTGCCTTTTGACAAGTCAAACTTGCACTGGCTGATCAGATCTGATTGATTGAAGATCAGCCCCCTCGCACATTGCTGCACCGTAGCCTTGTACAATGGTTTGCTAGGACACGTGACTGGATTATGGCCATAACATCCCTCTGCTACGAAGATGTGTCCTGTTCTAGTGGATACCCCATAGTTCTGGTCTAAATGAATTTGTACAGACATGCCCGAGTTCGATATGGGTACTGGCATACTATTAATATTGAACAGTAGGTAGTCCTGTCTCCCTAAGACTGGCAATGCTAACCTATAGATCAACTCCCTGCCTGAGATTACCACAGGTTCCACCCTAACATACTGATATAACCACATCAAACTGCTTACCGTGGCTTTGTCCTGTTGTGCAGCGTATTTGACGATCTGTAGCAGCAACTCTGGTGACATGACCTCCTCGCTCAATCGTCCTCGCTCCAACGCTCCCCTCTGCTTCATGAAGTGGACCTGCTGTCGTTGATACAGGGCATACGTCCTCTCCGCCTCTCTCACAGCTTGCTCAATCTCCAGTCTTGCCTCAACCTGATGCAGTCGGATGTCGATATTATTGATATTCGATCGCATACGTTCAATAAAGACGTCCATGTTCTTGACATGCTTTGCCAAGGACAGATAAGCGTCCTCTGTCTTCTTCATGTAGGCCTGGGTTTGGTCTACAACGCTCATCATGTCCTTGGTGACATGCATCAGGTCGCCCGTTCTCTTCTGCAGCTGTTCAATGGCCACCTTGTACTGTTCCACCTCCTCTTGTGTAGCTGTCCCGAAGAGAAAGCCCATCACACTGCCGACTGCGTTGATCAGTCCTCGTTTCTTGCGTGATGGAACGATGGCCTTGCGGGGCACTATCACTGGAGATTCCACAGCTCCCATAGGCTGGCCAGTCGTGAAGTGGGGTAAGCGGATGTCCATTTGATCGAGTCGTCCCTTCCAGGCTTGCTTGAAGAGGGGTCTGACCCTGAGGTGACCATAACTGTCCCTAATCACATCCAGCAACTCGGTCAGGCCCTCAGGGTACGTTGGAGCTTGTAGAGTCACCAGCACCATCCATGTAGCTCGAATGGTTTTCAGGCTGGTCCCTCCTTGCACCATCACTCCATCTGGGAGATGAATTGGCTTCATAAGTGCAGCCCTGCCCGAAGTCTTCTCCGCAGGTGCAGTCGTCTGAGCATCAATCCCAGTTGTCATGCTCAGCAGGCACGCCAACAGTAGGCCACACATCTGACACAACTTCATGTTCATGTCAGCTGTCTGTCAGGTAAAGCACAGTTCCAATGCTAAGTGTCAGTTCAAAGATAGGTTACAATGGCAAGTGTCAACGCACAGCAGTTCCTGAGTAAGTAAAGAGTCACTGCAGATGTACAATGTCCTTGCTTGCTTCCCAGTACAGCTAGTGATCAGTACGAGGTCCAAGCACAGAGTGGTTGGTCTTGGCCTCGCGTGGCAGATATGTACGCTGTCGTTTGGGCTGGGGGTCCACCGGAGCCTCATCTGGGTGGTGCCCTCGCTTCGCATTGGCCGACTCTTCTTCCATTGGCTCCTGGCTAGTGCCCTCTGGAGTCGGGGGTGGAGTCGGGTCCGTGTTCATGGGCGTATCGGTTACTGGACCCCCTCCTTCGTTGCCCTGATCTGCTGCGTGATCCTCATGACGATCAGCAATTAATTCATGGTCCAGCTCCCTTCGTTTGGGGTTGCCAGGCTGCTCTTCACCCTCCTCTTTAGAGTGAATGGGACGACGTCGCCTTTGTCCTCGCCTGCGTCCCTGCGGCTCTGCTGTATCGCCCCCTTGCTGTCCATCTGTCGGCTGCCCCTCATCCATGGGTCCTGCCTCATCACTGCCTTCATCTCTCTCCTCCTTCTCTGGTGCACCCTCACTGGTCGCACCTCTTTCAGTCTCTCCTCCTACTGTCTCTCCTCCTTCTCTCTCTCCTCCTTCTTTCTCCCCTCTTTCTCTCTCCTCCTTCTCCTCACTCTCTTCTCTCTCTCTCCTCTGCACCACTCTCTCCTTTTTGCCCTGCTGCCTACGAGCAGGTTGCCAAGGGCGACCTGCTCCCTTCTTGATCTGCCTGACTGGGCGCAGCCTCACCCCTTCCCAGGCCATGTCAGGACTCACCAGGCGCACCTTGTTTCTATTCAGCACCTTCTGCTTGCCAGAGGGCTGGTGGGTCAGCCAAATGACCTTGCCTCTCACCTGGGTTACTGTCCACCTGGGGTCCCAACGGCTGGTAAGTGTCAGTGGCTCGTTGGCTCGGATCACCACACTGTCGCCCACTTTCAGCGGCTCCACATTCTCCTTCTGCAACAATCTCTCCCTGTTGTACTTCCTGGAGTCCTCGGTGAGATTACGAGCTTGCCTTATTGCCTGGTAATACTCATGCAGTCTGCCCTCTAGCATGGGCTGGTCCTGCACTTGAGCATGGGCTCGGTGTATTGGCATTCTGGGATGTCTCCCAAAATGCAGGAAGAATGGGGTGTGTCCTGTGGTGATTGAGGTGGAAGAGTTGTAACATGCCACAGCATGCCCCAGTTGATCTTGCCAATCTGCCACTCGATTGTTAACCAACTTGGCCAGTATGGACTTCAACGTGCGATTGAAGCGTTCCACTTTGCCATTTGCCTGAGGGTTATATGGGGTGGTACGTCTGTGATCCACTCCTATTCCCTCCAAGTAATGTCTCATGGCTCTGGCATTCAGCTCCAGTCCGCGGTCAGTAATCATGCAGTTGGGCGCCCCAAACCTCGGGAAATACTCTTGCCTGAGCTTTGCCCAGACCGCCTCATTCGTCTTGTTGGGGATCGGGTAGCAGTCCGCATACCCACTAGCATGATCTATTATCACTAAAATGTTCGTGTTCCCTTGGGGAGAGCGCAACAGGGGGCCCACTAGGTCCACTGATATGATTTGTCCCGGACCCTTGGCCACTGTCATTTCACCCATGGCAACATGCACTGGCCGCTTGGAATGCACTGCACAAATAGAGCACAGCTTCACAAATTGCTTGACGTCACGCCTCATTCCTGTCCAAACGTACGCCTCTTGTAATTTCCTCATTGTCTTCATGTAGGACATGTGTCCCACCTCCTCATGTGCCCACTGCATTACTTGCCGCCTGAATGCTCGAGGCACTACCAGTCTGGGGTAGTCTGCTGCATATTCATGAGGCCTTTTGACTGAATACAGCACCCCCTCCACTACTTCATAATGACTTTGGTCGTCCACTGCCTCCAGCCACTCCGTCATGCTCTGCTGCTCCCGGGCCACTTGGTCCAGGTCCAATGTGTCATGAAAGATGGGCTGCTTCTCCTCTTCTATTTGATCAGTCGGATCAGGATCCGCCACCTGCCAATCCAAGTCATCATAGGTGGCAATTATGTTGGGCTCTAGCCTGGATAGCATGTCTGCTCTGACATTGTTTTTGCCCTTTCGGTAGCTAATTTTGCAGCCAAATTCCGCTACCAGAATGGCCCAACGTTGGATCTTGGTATTGTTCAATTGTTTGGTAAACAATGACGTCAGAGGCTTGTGATCCGTGTAGCAAGTGAATTCCGCAGCATATAGATACGGTTTAAACACAGTGAGTGCTGTGATCAGAGCATAAGCTTCACGCTCGATTGCCGCCCATCTTCGCTGGGTGCTGGAGAAGAGTCTCGACAGATAGCTAATCGGCCTTTCGATCCCTGTGCCCTCCTCCTTCTGCACAAGCACCGCTCCTAAAGCCGTATTAGACGCGTCTGTATAGACAATGTAAGGTTTATCTGTACGAGGATGAGTCATCACCCTTTCACTGATCAACAAGTCCTTCAGAGCTTCGAAGCTGCGCTGCTTTTCGCCGTCCCAATGGAATCTGACGTGCTTCTTGGTCAGCGCCACCAATGGCTCTGATATTCTGGCGTAATCAGGCATGCAGGTTCTATTATATCCTGTAACGCCAAGGAAACGCCTCACTGCTTTCACATTGTCAGGGGGGGCATGTCCTTAATGGCCCTGACTTTGTCAGGGTCAGCGCGGTGTCCCTTCGCCCCCACCACGAAGCCGAGCAACTTGACCTCTTGTTGCCCAAACACGCATTTTTTCGGATTCAGCGTGAGATTGTATTGTCTCATTCTATCAAAGACTTGTTTCAGGTGCGTCACATGACTGTCCTCATCAGGCGAATACACGATTACGTCATCCACGTACACCATCACGCTAATCCCCACTAATCCATTCAATACTCTATCCATTGCCCTTTGGAACACGGCCGTCGCATTGCATAGGCCCATGGGCATTGATTTGAACTGATATAGGCCCTTGTGGCATATGAAGGCCGTCTTTTCTCTATCCCTCTCATCTAATGGCAATTGATGAAATCCACTCTTTAAATCTAGCGTGGAAAATATTTTTGCCCCCTGCAGCGAATCCAGGACATCTTGGATCAGCGGTACAGGATAACTGTCTTTCACTGTCATGCTATTTAGCTTCGTATAATCTACACAAAATCTAGGCAATTCTTCCACACTTTTCTTCATAACTAACACTACTGGGCTTGCCCATGGCGAGCAAGACGGTTCTATGATATCTTGTTCTAACATTTCAGCTAATTTCAACTCTAAAGCCTGCCTTTTCATGAATGGCACTCTGTAAGGCCTCTGCCTGACTGGGGGTCCCGTGGTGTGAATTCTCACTGCTATATCTGTGTGCCTCCCTATTCTCTGCCCTGTGGCACTAAACACCTCCTCATTGTCCTTCACACACTTCATGATTCTATCGCCTGGCCCATCAATCACACCCATGTGGCCCCCCTGTCCCCTGACTGGAACAAGTGGCAGCTCTACCCCTTTCCACAACAGAGTACCCCTAGAATAATCTATCACCATGCCATCCTGTTTCATGGCATCTCTACCTAATATAAAAGCATAGGCCATGTCATCTACCACCACTACATTCACACATCCAAATTGATCAAAAACTACTTGTGTTTCTCCCCATACCTGCAATTCATGGCCTGTGACGCCCGTTAACCCAGCGGTCCTTTTCACAATAGGCTGCCTGCCTGCTTTCCTACACATTAACACAAATTCTCTACGCCTCATTACACATCTTGAGGCCCCGCTGTCCACAAGCCCTGATATGGGTTCCCCATTAATAGAAAGCTCTACAAAAGCTTGGGGCGCCACAGCCCCTAATCAATAGCCCCCCTGGCCCTGCCTACCTCGTGATGGTCTCATGGAATGCGATCTGCGCCCTTGAGGACAGTCCATCTGGATGTGGCCCGGTCGATCACACTTGAAGCAGATGGGCTGTCCATCAGGTGTGAAACGAGGAGGAGGCAGTCTCCGCCTTGGTCGAGGAGCGTGGGCATCCCGAGGAGTCGACTGCGGTCTTGCTGGCTGCTGTCTCTGCTCCCTGGGTTTCATCGCAGGCTGCGTTTTCCTGTCAATGGCCATCAAACGAGTGAATTCACGCCCCAATCCATCAATCTGGCGTTGCATCCTCTCCATCTGTCCACCTCCCGTGGCTCCCAGCGCCTCAGGCTCCCTGTGTTCCCCTGGTCTCGTTCTCACAGCCGAGACGTCCATCGGCTCCTCAATACGTTCAGGGGGGGCGGCTCCATGCATGGCTCTGTATACACTGTACGAGTCTGCCTCGTACTTGGCCACTGCCGTGATTGCGTCCAGATAATCCGCTGGCCCCTTCTCTTGTATGAGTCGCAGCACTAACTTCTCATTTCCCAATCCTCGCATATAATGACGTAGCATGGTCCTTTGTTGATCAACGTTTCTATTAGCAGCCGGGTAAGCGAGATCGGCGGCTTGAGAAAATCTTCTTCCGAAGGCCATGGTCGTCTCATATGGCTGCCGTTCCATTTTCTCGAGAGCGTCCCTGAGTCGTTCTTCCTCGTGTTGTGACAAGAAGAGCGTTTGCAGATGTTCCCTGAGCTGGTTCCAGGTGACTGCTGCCCTATCTGCTGAGGCAGTCAGGAACTTCTCTAGCTCAAGCCTCAGTGATCCCTCTGCTGTCAAAGAGGCTATGTACACCGTTCTCGTGGCATAAGGAGTTGTCAGTTCAATGTCCCTGAACCATTCTCTGATTTTCTCGGTTGACGTACCATCACAATTTCTCACTCTCTTTGCCTGGGTTTCCGCTTTAGTACGTTCAGCAGTCTCTGAGTATTGTTTCGCCTGGGCTTTTAGATGATTGACCTGCTCCTGTCGGAGAGTGTGGTCCGCTTGGATGATTTGTTCCATCATCTTGTCGCCGTGCTTGTTGTCAACGTCCTATCTGCAAAGCTCTCTCGTCACTGTCTGTCTTCTTATAACTCTTTCATTACTGGGTGGTCTCTCTGGTTGTCAGGGCTACAATGATAGATGTTAAGTGACTCACAGTTATGCTTTCGATGTCCACGTTGAGTTCAATTCCAAAGTCTTTCAGCTGCTCCAGAATGGCGATAGCAATACATCTTCTTCCTCTGGCGTTTAGGCTTTCGACTTGCATGATGAGTTGATGCTGTAGATCCATGTTGTTCTTGCTCACACTCTCGTGTACGAATTCCACTGCTATTGCAGACGATCACGTCGGGGTCACCAAGATATAAGATCCTCCTATATCTAACTCCATAAAATCCAAGTTGAGATTAAGACTAAGTTACTTTGCTTGAGCATCAAGTTATTCCATTTAGTCAGTCAACAAACACATCAGTTGAGAGTAGTTACTCCAAGCCAAATCTGTCTGGGCCATTCAGCCCCCACAGTTTTATTACATTCACATTTACATAATCAATTCACATACATCATCATCAATTCTGTTAACCACCAATAGTATCGGGCCAGCCTGCAGCTGAGGCTTCATTTCAACCCCATTATCCTAACACTACCCTGCAGCTGCTGCTTCCTGCAGCAGTCATTAGTGCAACTGCTGCTTCAGTTGCCAGCCATTAGCTACAGTCATATCCCCTCTCACAAATCTCCAAAGTATCCCAAAGTACCCCTCTCCAATCACCCCTCCTCTGCCTGACTCACAGTGCCCTACTTGATCCCCTTAATGTCCCAGCCCTCATTACTGGTCAAAAGGTTTCCCACTAATCATTCCTGCCCCATTGTGCAAGTGTATTGCTCACACCCCTCACTGCCTACAATGACCCTCCCCCCTTTGAGTCACCAAAGTATCAGTCCCCCACAGGATGGTATTTGGGTACTGACTGAATACATTTGGATCCCCAAGTGTCAGTTTGGTCATTGAATTTAGATTTATAGCCCTTTGTCCTTCTACCCCTCTGCTCATTCTTGATCCCCAAATGGAACCTTTGGCCTTGGCCTGATTGGCAATCACTCACTGGTCATTGCTCTGAATCCATTTGTCCTTCTGTCCCTATGAGTCAAAATGAGTCAAAATGCAATCTGACCAAAGCAGCAAATGCAGCCTTCCCAAGCCCTCCATACTTTACAATGTGAAAAGTTACATCAGACTGGGCACACCAAACACCAGATATTTCAACACTAAAATGGTCTTTCCAGTGCACATAAATCAAAAGATATCTAAGTTTAAAAGATTTCAGATATTTTAAATTCTATTCAAACTTGTTGCCATGGAAACAGTTGCAATTCAATTTCTCTATGAATTATATTATTTTTAATTATCATCTATTGCTTAAGCTTAATTTTAGCATGATTTCTGCCCCACACATCCACTGAATTTTGTTGCGATATCATGAACGGAACCTGTGAAAACTAGGACTGTTCATAGAATGGTAAGATATCATAGGAGCTTGATTCAAACATTCTGATTTGTTGCCATGGTGATATTATGGAGTGTATCCATGGTTTGGCACTGCGAGTAGCATCAAATTAAAGCTAAGACTTTCTGCTACAGAATCATTATCAGATTATACATTTTACATTTCTAGGTCTTAAATGTGAAAATGCAGGAAAAGATTTCTCAGGAACATGAAAAATTATATGATTTCCTAATAAGGAATGTCAAATATGCAAATGAGGGTTGGCCCCTACTGATATAAAAATTGGTCTATTGGATCGGGCATACCAGAAAACATATATTTCAACACTAAAACGGTCATTCTAGTATACATACTTCAAAAGATATCCAATTCTAAAGGTTTTGGAAATTTTTAATTCTACGCAAGCCGGTTGCCATGGAAACAGCTGCAATTCAATTTCTCTATCAATTATATCAATTTTAGTTATCAGCCATTGCTTTAGCTTAATTTAAGCAGGATTTTGGCTGATGTTTAAGTTACTTGCTCATAAGCAGCATATACAATACTGGAGTCATCTCTCTGTCACTGAATTGAATGGGATATTTGCCATATTTTGCATTGAGGCGGCTGATTTCCTTATATGGAAATGGTAATATGGTTTGTAATATTACATGAATTGGGGTTTTTAACTGCCCCACACATCCACTGAATTTTGTTGCGATATCAATAAAGCAACCTGTGGCAACTAGGATTGTTTATAGAATGGTAAGATACTGTAAGAGCTTGATTCAAAACTTATATTTTGTTGCCATGGCGATATCGTGGAGTGTATCCATGGTAGGAAACTGTGAGTAGCATCAAATTAAAGCTAAGACTTTCTATAAAAGAAGCATTGTACATTTTTAGATTTTTAGGTCTTAAATGTGAAAATGCAAGAGAAGATATCTTAGGAACATGAAAATCATGTGATTTCCTTATAAGGAAAGTCAAATATGCAAATGAGGGTGGTCCCTTACCAATATGAAAATAGGTCGAATGGATCGGGCATACCAGAAAACATATATTTTGACACTAAAACGGTCTTTCTAGTATACATACATCAAAAGATATCCAATTCTAAAGGTTTTGGAAATATTCAATTTTATTCTGACTTGTTGCCATGGAAACGGTTTTATTTCAATTTCCCCGAAATAGATTTTCAAACAAACCACCTTTTCCGACTCTCTGGATCATGAGCTTTCATATGGTATCAAAACTTGCTTGTTATCAGCGATGTCTAGGTGTTCGTCAATTTCTACTGGCCTATAGTCCCATGTGAGGGATCTTTTACTTGCCCAGAACAGACACTGATACAAGGGAGCTAAGGGGCCGCCAATTTAACGTCTCATCCGAACGACATCCAGCTGGGTTTTTGCTCATCAAGGTGACAAGGTCCATTGAAAATTTTTGGCTCGCCAACCAGGGTTCGAACTCATGCAAGCAAAGACCTTCAGCGGAGCAGGCCTGCCCGCCAGCTGGCAGGTGGCAAGCTGGCCTCTTAGCACTCAACCACTCAGCTGGTTTCATTTCTCAATCTGATGAATGATTTTATGCTATCACTCCCCTCATTGTTTTCATTCCTTATCTTCAATGGTTGCTTGTGATCTGTGGAACAAAATGTGGTCTTTACTTCCTTGACAGAGATTGTTTTTATTGTAAAATAAACCTATCAAGAAAATCAAGGCATTAGTTGGCCACATTCAATAGTGATAAGACATGCAGTGGTACTAAATGTTGCTGAATATGTGAACATTAAAGAATTCTAATGAATTATATAAATAAATTGGCTGGGTTCCAGCATAGAGAAGTTTTCCATCCAGTGTTCCAGCTAGGCTATTTGAGCATGGCGCAACGCCCAGGGGTGCCGGAAGGAATTGCAGGCGGCAAGGGCGGTCAGACGAAAAAGGGCAAATCGTATTCGCGCCAATTTACCTGACAAAATTTAAATACAGAGAGTCAATAATAATTTTGAATATAATATACCTACTAATTTGGGTCTAGAATTGATAAAATAAGGCCTTATGATATATATTTCTGTTAGTACAAAAGGGCACCCTTGCCCCCCACCCTGCCCTCCTTGGGCAAGGGCAGGAGGGGCAATTGCCCCCCCGCCCCCCCTCTGTTCCGGTACCCCTGCCAAAGCCATACCCAACCTTATCTGCAGCATGCCCAACTCCTTGCCCACCATGCCCAAATTTGGGGGTAAAAACCAAATAATCACTAAATAAAGGTCTTCACTTCAGAAAAGTGCCCTTCAAATCTGAAAAGTACCCTCCTTTTCAGAATTTGTGCATACCCAAATGAAATTGTGGATGGAACACTGCTTGCTTAAAACAATACAATACCTACCCGAATACTAACCACTGAGCCATATTCTCCTTAGGGAGTTAGGGGCCAAGTCCGACCATATGAAAATTTAATTTAGTTGGAGGGGGGGGCTCTGGGTTTTAGTGTAAAAATTTTTTGCCAGCGAAGCAACAACAAACTATTATTATTTTTACTCTGCAAAGTGCTTACAAACCTTTATCTTGCAGTTTTAAAATGAACTTTCTTTATTTTCACGTTCTGAACAAACTCTTTTCTAAAAAAAAAAAAGGACGCCTTAGATGTGCTGAACAAACTTTTTTCTTTAAAAAAAAAGAAAAAGGCCGCCTTAGATACAACCTGGTCAGGGTTGTTGTATCGTAATTTTTAAACGACACAAAAGCTTGTTTCCTTGTTTCATTTGTTATTTATTTCCCAGGAATGGAAGACTCGCTTTGTTTCTTTACATTCATCGAACAACAAAGATGGCACTGAAGCGGCATCATTAAATCTATCCATCCACGAGAAGAACGACAATATCATCAGTGACATCCACATTTCTGGAGTCACCCGGATAAGCAGAGTACATTTGAAGTAGGTTTTTCACATTTTGTTGTTTTTCTAATTTTTAACTTGGAAATTTTGCCTACTCTATGCTCAGGAATTCAGCTAATGACCTGAATGTCTGAAAAGACCACTGTAGAAGGTTGTGACACAAGGATAAGATGGTCAAAAAAGTTAAAAAAAAAAATTTTTGAAAACCTAAACCATCAAGGGGCACTTAGGCCTATATATACTCTTTCTTTGTGTGTACCCCCCCCCCCCAGGACCTTTCGTCAGATCAGATTGGAAACGGCCTGGTATTGAGTTATTCATTGCTAAAGGTCATGTATTTGAACAACCCATAGTAACCAACCTGGCAAAAAAATTGTAGTAATTAACTCTTCAAGACAACATAAAAATTTCTTCTAATATTTCAATTTCTTTTCAGGAAAAAACCTTTCACAGTTTCTATTAACTGCCTTGATGGAACATCTTTAAGCCTCAACCCAAGCTCAGAAACTGACGCCCAAAAGTGGATACACATTTTACGATCAGTTCTACTAAATGTAGAAGGTCCGCCATTCATTTTGGGAGAAATAACATCAAATCAGAAGAATGGTGAGGCCAAGGCTAAAAGCAGAAATCTACAAAGTAATTATGATTCTTTGTATGTTTGTAAGGTGTACAGCCATGGCCGTAAGTTTTCACTCAGCAGCCATGCTTCACTATGGTGCTATAATTTTGACCAATCATAACAAAGCAAATACTTGCTCAATCTTCACCAAAATGTCAGGAATTATAGTTAGTATGTACTTGGATGTGTTCTGATAAAAATTGTGAATGGAGTAATGTTACATAATAGCTGTGAGGCAAAATACTGAATTAATTGAAATTTAAGCATATTGTGACCTGCTCCACCAAAATGAGTTCAAAGTAGGCATTATATATTTATCAGAAATGAGCAAAATGTGTCAAAAGGTCATATTTTGATGTTTTTTAGCTGTTGGGACCACGTTTTAGCAAAAGTAATTTTCTTTGAATATTTAAGACCATTTAACCAGAAAATTGATTTTAAATTATCTAAGTTTTGTGTCCCTGTTGATTTTTTTTAGTTCTTTCATGGTAATGGTGGGAATTTCAAATGCCATTTTCTCAAAGTTTGATGTTTCGTATCATCGATGTTTGAGGTGCCATATCTTTGGATTGGATGGAGATATCAAAACATCCTAAACATAATTTTAAAGCTTAATTCCAGTAGAATAAAGTTATTTTCAAACTTAGATATGATAGGAGGCCGACTTTGAACCCATTTTGGTGGAGCAGGTCACAATTATGATCAGTTTTGATCCTATATTTTCATTCACATGATAGTAATATTCACCAAAGTCTCTGGATGTGTAGGACACACACAAAATTAAACATTCATGACAAAATTACATTTAAATACGTGACTTTAACGTTGCTTGATCGGGTTTCGCTTGATGTGTTTATGAGTAGAAAAATTGTTAATTTCCGATGTTAGAATAAAGTAGTAAATCATTTTTCTTATTATGAAATTTAATTTGTTTCATGAAATTCCACATCCATGGAAAGCATTTGACTCAATTTTCTTTCAAAAGAAGAAGTGCAATTATTTTCTACACCACATAAAATTTCGCCATATTTAAAGAAAAAACCAGTTCTAGTAAAACCCGAAGAACGAAAAATTCAATGATGTATTTTATAGTAATTTTGTCATGAATGCTTAATTTTATGTGTTCACAACACATCCACAAACTTTGGTGGCTGTTACTACCATGAGAATAACATATAGCGCCATAATTGATTTTATGCTCAAAATTCAGCTTATTCATTATTTTGCCTCACTAATATCATTTAATGCAATTATTTCTGCCAGAACACCTTCTACTCTGTACAAACTATAATTGCTGATGAATTACTGAGGATTGAGCAAGTATTTGCTTTGTTATGATTGGTCACAATGATTGCACCATAGTGCAGCATTGCAGATGAGTGAAAACTTACGGCCATGGCTGTATAAATCAGCGACATCTCCACTCTCTATGCTTAAGAATTTTTAAATAAATGATTTCTTGGCCATTTTGAGAAATAAACTAATTCTTTCCAGGCAATCAAGAAATAAATCTTTTCTGATGTATTTCTTTTAAAATACAGTATAGTTTGATACGCAAACAATTATTTTAGGATGTTGCGGCAACTTGCGTGGTTGAAATAAATAATTAAGCAAGACTTTCGCGGAATAGTTTTGGAACCATAAGACTGTTAAAGAACCCTATCAGGTAGTTTACAGGTTTTATTTCAGATGAACCATAGGAAAACTTCAATGTTTTTCACTTTAATTTTCCAGATTGCTATCCAGTGGCAGTCATCGACAACCATGACAGTATTGACCTTGGAATTAGTGCATATTATGTCCTGAAGGTGTCGCTGGCATCTCTCTCCTTATTGGACATCAAGAGTCAAGTTCTTGTTCACGAATGGCCTTTCACACAAATAACTAAGTTTGCAATTCCGCAAGCTTCAGAAAAGGATCATAATCGTCTGCTGAGCATTCATGTTTCAAGGTAAGTTGTTATTTGTTATGTATTAAAAGGCTTGAGAACATCACTTTCATTTGTTCATTAAAGTTGGCTAAAGTTTTTGTGTAGACAAACAAGTGATTGAAATGGGGATAGAGCTTGGGGGAGTGAGCTCCCTTGATCTGAAAACCAAGGGGTCTTTTCCCTGCTACAGCTCCCCAATGATCAGAGTGGTAAAATACAAAGCCTGTTCACTTTTACAGTCCTCCGGGTGCTGTTAAATCCAAAATTATGCTCTGGTGGGCAGGAATTTTTCCCTTTTAAAAATTTACATTGGTGCAGCACTGAACCAAGAGCTTTCCGACGAAAATTTACCATTTCCATCACTGAGACAAACGCAATATACAACGATAAAAGACACAAAGATTGAATCAAAGTGGGGTTCATTACTGGTATGGCCTCAGCAATCAAAATTCATACCGAAGGCAAAAAGTTAAATTACATGTATATGCTTTTTTAATGCAGGTGCGCATGCGCAACTGCATTATACCAGTCAATATAATGGGTTTTGTGGATTGGAACATGCACGGGCATATTGCTATCAAATATTGAATTTTCGGTTTTGAAAATCAAATTTTCCGTCAGTAGAGAACCCCATGTGTTGTGCGCAGAAGCATTTTGGATAATGTATAGGTTATTTTTGGAAAGAAAATCGTATTTGTTATGATATGAGGTGAAATGATGCATTTCTGATGACCGAAAAAATAAGATTAAATTTTTTCTATTCCCCACATTTAAGAATGATGAAAAAAGTGTGGAGAATACATATCAGGCAATCTATATACCAATTTTCGCTTTGATAAGTCGATTGGTTATTGCTCTAGGCCTGTTGAGAAGTTGTTTCTGTAGAAAAATGGGTTTTGTGGATTGGGTCGAACTCCATGATCTTACAAAGAAGAATTGCATTTTCTTATTTGTAAGTCAGATTTTCACTTATTGAGAATATCTACAATGGTGTATAAGAGCATTTCAGATTATGGATAGGGTATAAAGAGACAGAATAAAATATTCTCGCCTGTAACCAAAATGATAAAATTATGTTTTTAAAATGATATTTACTTTTTCCTTTTCCTGTTTTCTATGTAATAAATAAGAAAAAAAGTATCTTAAATGTACTTCAGGCATTCGATATAACTATATTTTGCTTACAAATGTTTTAGCGCTCCATGTCCGATTACAGATTGTTCCGTAGATGGGATTTGTGAATTTGATGGAGCTCTTTGATCTTGCCATTTAAATATAATTTTCAGATTTTCACTTACGGAGAACATCTACAATGGTGTGTAGGAGCATCATTGGTTATATGGGGTATTAAGAGACGGGTATTCTCATTTATTAGCAAAATTATGCTTCTCTGACAGCCGAAAAAAATTAGATGTATAGCATTCCGATTCTCCCTTTGTGAGATTGGAAAAAAGGCATTTGCTTTCAAACTTCTAGTATTTGTCATACCCTAGTATAATCAGAGACAGTCTTGATCTCACCAACATTGATTTTTTTTAACTAGGGTTTTTGGCGCAAATCCAAAGGACAGCATACATAACCCTGGACACCAACTGTCAGATTTAACCTTGGCTTTTTTCAAGGTAATTAGCTTGTACACAATATCAAGATTTATATGAAAATCTCTAAGTCTTGAAAATATTTGGTCAACGCAACCCGATATTAGTATATTGCACCTGCATTATGCAACCCGCGGGTTCTTGTTTTAATAAGCCTCCATTGATTGTTCTTCACTCCTGGTGATGAAATTTTGCACAATTTTCTTTCAGAGAAGCATTGAGTGAAACATTCACATTCTTCGTCGAAGATGCCACGAAGATCATGCAAGATGTTTCCACAACCAAATCTGACCGAGCTTCACCACAATCACCAGGCATAACTGTGGAAACTTCTCAATCTTTGTACGATGTTGTCAGGAACTCTGATGGACCGAGTTCCGATTCTGAATCTGATGAAGACAGTGAATATGTCTATGTTCCATCACTTAAACTTGATAGGGACCTGAACAATTGTGGAAAATTATCTGAAAAGGTTAGTCAGTTGAGTAAAAGAGGTGATGACACTACTCAATCTTACGGAACAAAGCCGATTGGTTACAAGGGTAATGTTGCAGCTGATAGTGTCCAGAAGTCAAAAACTTTAGGCAGCATCCCAGTCGATGAAGGATCATCAAATATTTCACAGTCCGGTTCGTCCAGTCTCTTGCGCCAGAGAGAGAAGAACATTGGTCGTAAGAATGCCGTTAAGAGCAGACCAACTTCCGACATGTTGAGTAGGGATTCAACAGTATATGAAAGAAGAGCGCAGAGTATGTATGATAAGCTTAATAGTTCATCCCAAGAAACTGGAGAATTGGTCGATGAAACTTATGAAAGTGTTGAGTCTTGGAGGCCCCAGGTACCACCAAATTCACCCAAGAAGCAGCATGAGAAGACCCCCACTGTTACAGAAAAGCACAATAAAATCAACAAAACAGATCACAGAAATAGTGAGGAGCAAGAATATTTAAATGCCACAGAGATAAAAGACTCGAAAGAGAAAAATCCCCGGGGGCTACCAGAAGCGCAGTCTTTGAAGACCGTTCTGCAGGAAGTTAAGGACGACAAAGAAACGAGCAACTCTCAATCTAATAAAAGCGCAAGATCACAACATGAAGATTTAACATCAGTTTACGAAGAATTTCAACCAGCCAGTCGTCGCTATGGATCTCCTCAAGTTCCTCCAAAACCGAAGATCACCTTGCCATCGAATCACCCTGATACCTTGCGAAAAAAACCTGCAAATTTGAACAAGAACATAACTCCGAAAACCCTACCCAAACCTTCAATTCACTCTGAACCAACCGAAGAGTCGTCAGAATATGAAGACGTTATTATCGAAGGATGGCGACCAGACGTGGGCCTTATAAAGAAACAAAGTCCCTCGTTAAACCAGAGAGGAAGTGAGTATATGGAAATGGGTCCAAAACCCAAATGATTTTTTCACGTCTCTCCGAAATATATTTGGTGCTTCTCAGAAGATTGTCATTTGTAAATTTAGACATTTATGTGAATTTACATATAATTTCTATATATGAGGTCCACCAGACCTGCATGCACTATAATGCTATGCTGTGCTGTATAAGATGGATCAAATGTGTGAGGCAGCATGCATTCACTTTTCCTCACAGAAAATATCCATTTTGCAACATATCATCACAGTCACTGGTAGTCCAATACCGTAGTATGGGAACTCTGTGGCAATGTTCTCTAACAGTATTGGAAATTTTGGCTGTGTACCCTTAGAGAAGTGGAACTTTGGAAAATATTCGCTTATAGTATTGGAGCTTTGTTGCAATATTATGTTCCCTGCAGTTTTGGAACTTTTGGTAATGTTCTCTGTGGTATGGGAATTTTTGGCAACGTTCTCTATGGCATGGAAACGTTAGGTAATGTGCCTTTATAGTATGGAAACTGTTTCCTTATAGCTTGGGAACTTTGTTGCAACTGCATGGTGTACATGACTTTCTGTTTGATCAAAACATTTGCTTGGAGAAAGAACATGTATCAGAAAAAGTCAACTCATGGGCAGTTTTACGGTATTTGCACTCGGCCAATTTTTCATATTTAGGCAGATATTACAAGAAAAGTATGATAGGTACACAGAAATTTGTTGTGGTGGCAGTCTTGTATTACATTGAAATATATGTGTGCCAAATTTTACCCTTCTACGATGTTTAGTTTTGAAGCAGCAAGCGATTTAGGGCAAATTTTTGCTCATTTTTGTGTCTCACAGGCAGTTTTGCTAATTTTATGGCGTCACACAAACATAAATGCTGACAGTTGTGATTCATGTTGGTGATGCCTCTCTGGACCTATGTCTTGGGTGTAAATTACAACAGGTTTTATGCGAATAAGTTATATACAAAATGAGTTGTCCCCTAAAATGTAAAAAATGATATGTGTCAAATATTTTGTCTTTGAGAGACCATTTTGAAGGAAACTCAAACAATTTGTGTTTTCGGTGCTCAATTATGTGTCTCTGCATCAATGTGACAAATACAAGTTAAGAAAATATCCGGGTAATGTACACAGATTTTCTTAGAAATCAAAATCCTCAATGTCAAAAAAATGTCCTCTCCAGCCCATCAGAATTTGTGGTATGATTCAAGTCTTTTAGCAATGGTTTTGTCAAGGAAAATGCCACGGCTTTACAAAATGATTTATTCTGGATGTATAAAAAGGGTATTTATAAATATTGAAAATTTCTATATATGTTTTTCCATCATCAAATTGCACGATTATGATAAAACCAAACTTGAGAGTATAAGTAAGTTATTTTTTGTAATATGTCACTATAACTGCAGTTTCTTGGAAATAACTGAATGACTTGATAATACACAAATATTTTGTTTATGGAGCAATTAAAGTTAATTTTTTTCTGAGCTGGTGATTTTGAGTGATTTTCGGAGATTTTTCTCTCTGGAACGTTATCTTTGACACAAGGCAAACCCAATGAGTTTCAATCGTACAGCAACAAAACTTGATACAGGGTTTGTAGGAAACCTAGGGATTATATACCTCGGCAATGATGGGTCCATTGAGACTAAAACCTCACTAAACAGTCTAAAATAGAAACTTTCAGGGTATGACAAGTGAAATTTCTTTATTTTCGTTATAAAAATTGTGAAAAAAATATTTTTGCCACATTTACTAAAAAATTTAGTTGTTTTATTGGTTTTGATGGTTCAATACAATCAGATGGCTCTATTTCCATTAAAAAAATGGTTCAAATTGTATTTGTGTGGATGCTTTTTTTCATAAATTTTTTTTTCAAAAATTCCAACCTTGCATACTTCAAAGTGTTGTGATTTGTTGATAAACAAACAAGTCACTTCTGTTTTTGTAGATTTACGAATCAGTAATATGTTCATTTCATGATAGCACAAAGGAAATTCTCATCTACACAACTTTATTTTGACCCCCCATGAGACACTTTGAGTGCAAATACTGTAAAACTGCCCTCATATAAAATCAAATTGCTGTGTCAGCTGTAGAAAACCACTTAACTGTGTATGTAGTCACTGTGGACCTAATCTATGCGAAGTGAAACCTTGAAACATCTTTGATATTTGACTAAGAGCCTCCTAAGTTTCAGAGTGAGTTGGCAAAAAATTCTGTGTTGACATGGCCATTCTCACGTGGTCATCGGCTCACTCGAGCTGGCTCTGCCAGTGAGCCTCTGACCTGGATGGCTGCAATTAGTGTGGTTTTGAAGCTTCCAGTTGATTGGATGCGAAGGAAAGTGGTCGCACAATCAGAGAGGCTGTTTGTTTGGCTCTATGTGACGCACGGCAGAAAGCTGTTTTAAAAGTTGCTGTTAATTTTGACAACCAAAACAATGTCTATGCAGTTCTTTTATTCATGAAGGTGAAAAGCTAAAGTTGTATCATATGGCCAAACTTCATTGAATTGATATTTCATATACCTATCTATCTATCTATCTACCTATAGATCTATCTATCTATCTATCTATTTATCTATCTATCTATCTATCTATCTATCTATCTATCTATCTATCTATCTATCTATCTATCTATCTATCTGTCTATTCAGGAAGCAAAACACTTGGCTTACAACACTACCAGTACCTACCTTTAAAATATTTCTATCTTATTATGTGTCTATCTTTTTCGTCAGTCCACCAGTCTATCCACCTGTATTGTAATTTACATGTGAAGCAGTTAGCCTAATGGCATAATGTGGGAGTGTCATAATTTAGAGCGTATTTGGACTTATGTTAACTTGCATATTTTCACACATATATAGGCCTAAATGCGGTCTGAGTTGCTCATATCATGGTCATGCACTTGATAGAATAATATATTCCATGGTCGGATGACTTCCAAGTCAATCACTGGTCACTGCAGGCATGGGTGTCAACCAATCCACAACACGATAATGAAATGATTGACAGGTGGTTTGAAGAGTTCCCATATTTTCAGTACATTTAAATTTCTTCCTGCAATTCTGCAATTCTGCAATAAATTCTGCAGTTTGGAAGGAAATTGCAGAATTCTGCAATTCTGCAATAAATTCTGCAGTTTGGGAGTGAAACTGCAGAATTCTGCAATTCTGCAGTTTGGAAGGAAATTGCAGAATTCTGCAATTCTGCAATAAATTCTGCAGTTTGGCAGGAAACTGCAGAATTCTGCAATTCTGCAATAAATTCTGCAGTTCTGCAGCTCCATGCAGTATTTGTGAACCTCTGGTATTTAATCCAGCTTATCAATTGCAATGCATCTGTTAAGTTCAGACCTCTTCAACAAGGGTCTTGCCACTACCCAGGAAACGTTGGTTAGGGGGGGGGGGAGGAGTAGCTGTTTGGGGGTCGGTTGGGAGGTCTGGGGTTTTGATGCTCACCTGTCCCAACAGCTTTCTGAAAAGTTTCTGCAGCAGAATCTGTAGTTCTGTAGGAATTCTGCAGCCTGGGAGGTTTTATGCACTTCTGCAGGTAGGTAGCTGCATATTCTGCAGTTTCAAATAAACCTGCAGCATTCTGCAATTCTGCAATGAATTCTGCAGTTTGGGAGTGAAACTGCAGAATTCTGCAATTCTGCAATAAATTCTGCAGTTTGGGTGGAAATTGCAGAATTCTGCAATTCTGCAATAAATTCTGCAGTTTGGGAGGAAACTGCAGAATTCTGCTTTTCTGCAATAAATTCTGCAGTTTGGGAGTGAAATTGCAGAAATCTGCAATTCTGCAATAAATTCTGCAGTTTGGGAGTGAAATTGCGGAATTCTGCAATTCTGCAATAAATTCTGCGGTTTGGTAGGAAACTGCAGAATTCTGCAATTCTGCAATAAATTCTGCAGTTCTGCAGTTCTGCAGCTCCATGCAGTATTTGTGAACCTCTGGTATTTAATCCAGCTTATCAATTGCAATGCATCTGCTAAGTTCAGACCTCTTGCCACTACCGAGGAAACGTTGGTTGGGGGGGGGAGGTAGCGGTAGTAGCGGTTTGGGGGTCGGGTGGGAGGTCTGGGGTTTTGATGCCCGTCTGTTCCTGCAGCCTTTCTGAAAAGTTTCTGCAGCTGAATCTGTAGTTCTGTAGGAATTCAGCAGCCAGGGAGGTTTTATGCACTTCTGCAGGTAGGAAGCTGCATATTCTGCAGTTTCAAATAAACCTGCAGAATTCTGCAATTCTGCAATAAATTCTGCAGTTAGGGAGGAAACTGCAGAATTCTGCAATTCTGCAATAAATTCTGCAGTTTGGGGGTGAAACTGCAGAATTCTGCAATAAATTCTGCAGTTTGGGAGGAAACTGCAGAATTCTGCAATTCTGCAATAAATTCTGCAGTTTGGGAGGTAACTGCAGAATTCTGCAATTCTGCAATAAATTCTGCAGTTTGGTAGGAAACTGCAGAATTCTGCAATTCTGCAATAAAACAACAATTACAGTTGAGGTCAAATGTATTCATACAGCAAGGGCTGCTGTTTTCAAAGTTATGTGGCATCGTAAAATCTGCCTATATTGGAATGAAAACACTTCAGATCATTTGTTGTGATTGTTTTTCAACTCATAGCAGTGAAAAAACCAGAATCAAATATCATTTGCATTTGTTAAGAGGCTCTGAATTCAAAATGTCCAAAATTTGGTGGGTCAAAAGAAATCATACACTTGGATTTTTCTCCAATATATGCAAAATAAGCATTGGTAAACCAACTAAATAATGTAAATTGATGTCAGAAAGTGATGCCTCAATGTCTGATGAGGTTTTGTTAATTTCTGAACGGCAACAAATTGACTGACCTAGTTTTTCCTGCAGGGTGTGACAAGTTACTGCTCACATATTTTATTTAAAATTTCAAAATATTTTGAAGGGAAAACAAACATGCAGAAAATACATCAAAACAATGGCAATCAAATTCAGAGAGTCTGGGCGTTGATATCATGTGGTATGTGAACAATTTAACAGGCCAATGCCTTCATGTAGATGACCATCGAGGGCTCTGCAGCCTATCTGTCAACAGAATCATTGCATTAGTAGGAAATAGATGGGACCTATCTTCAAAACAAGAATGCATTTTGGTCAGAAAGGTGGATCACACCCCAAAATTAACAAAGAAGGGAGTTCTGTGGAGGTTACAGGCATAGTGGACAGTGCTGTGAGCAAGAATTGTTTAACACACTTTGCCTCTACACAGGCTGATGGGCTTCAATGCAGTAAAACTGTCACTTAATCTGGTTTCAAGTACAGTCGAGATTCATAACTTATCCCAAAAATCTTTCTTCCACTTCATGAAGTTATTAGAGGTGAAATTGGATGTTTCTATTTGGTGCATTGGCTCGTCTTTGCATTGAGACCTCTTAGAGGCCATGTTTGTGAAATGTTCATTTGTTAGCACTTGTTGACAGCTATGTCCCCTGTGTCCATAATTCTCCACAGAGCTCTTTCATTGTTAATTTAGGTTGTTTGTTACCATACTGACTAAAATTCACTCTTGTCTGACAGACAGCCTCCATCCATTTCCCACATGTACAGTGATTCTGTTGACCAATTTTCCATATAGTTCCTCATGGTGGTGTATATGGTACACCTTGGTGTATGAAATTGTTCGGATACTGCATGCAATTTGTTTCCTGACCATTTGAACTCAATTATTCACCTTTTCATGTATTTGTCACATGCTTTTTCCTTTAAATAAGTTTTGAAAAACTGAAATAATATGCGTAAGTGGGTAACTTATCACAACCCTTGAGACAAAATTAGATCAGTCAACAGTTTGCATTTCAAAAATTACAAAAACATAATCAGGCATTGAGGCATCACTTTCCGACATCAATTTACATTATTTAGTTGGTTTACCAATGCTTATTTTGCATATACTGGAGAAAAATTCAAGTGTATGATTTCTTTTGACCCACCGAATTTTGGACATTTTGAATTCAGAGCCTCTTAACAACTGCAAATCATATTTGATTCTGGTTTTTTCACTGCCATGAGTTGAAAAACAATCACAACAAATGATCTGAAGTGTTTTCATTCCAATATAGGCAGATTTTACGATGCCACATAACTTTGAAAACAGCAGCCCTTGCTGTATGAATACATATGACCTCAACTGTAACTACTGCAGAGTTCAAAGTGAACTCCTATGGACTTCTTCTTCTTCTTCTTTTGGTGTGCATTCTCCCGGGTTGCCAGTGGCGACTCGCCACGCTGCCCTTGTGGGGAGCAGCACTTGCATGTTTTGTTTTCTTGTGGATTGGTCATCGTTCTACCACTCTGATCTGCCAATTCTCAATCAAATTTCACTCTGAAAAAAGTTGCGGGTACCCTGCAACCAGGTCTATTGACTGAAGTTGACAGTGTTTGTCTGTCGTTGTTTCGTTTTTACGTACGACACGTTTTTCGGCGATCGGTCAGCTCGCAAAAATGTATTTTGCGAGCTGACCGATTGCCGAAAAAAGTCTGCACTTTTTTTGGAAACTGCAGAATTCTGCACTTTTTTTGGAAACTGAAGAAGTTTTCAGCTTCCGACAGAACTGCATAAAACCTCCCAGGCTGCATGTCTCCTACAGAATTACATATTTTGCTGCAGAAACTTTTCAGAAAGTCTGCAGGGACAGACGAACATCAAAACCCCAGACCTCCCACCCGACCCCCGAACTGCTACTCCTCCCCCCCCCAACCAACGTCTGGGTAGTGGCAAGACCCTTGTTGAAGAGGTCTGAACTTAACAGATGCATTGCAATTGATAAGCTAGATTAAATACCAGAGGCTCACAAATACTGCATGGAGCTGCAGAATTGCAGAATTTATTGCAGAATGCAGTTTCACTCCCAAACTGCAGAATTTATTGCAGAATTCTGCAATTTCCTCCCAAACTGCAGAATTTATTGCAGAATTGCAGATACGCTGCAGTGACAGAGGACTACCAAAAACCCTGATCCCCCAAACAACAATCCCCCCCCCAAACCAATGTTTCCTTGGTAGCGGCAAGCCCCATGTCAAGAGGTCTGAACTTTGAAAATGCATTGCGGTAAACTACAGGAAGTAATTTCAGAAATCATGCAGGGAGCTGGAGAACTGAAGAATTCTTTAGCTTCCTGCATATCTTTTTTTAAACTGCAGAATTCTGCACTTTTTTTGAAAACTGCAGAATTCTGCACTTTTTTTGCAGAACTGCAGAATTCTGCTCCTTTTTTGCAGAATTCTGCCCTTTTTTTGGAAACTGCTGAATTCTGCCCTTTTTTTGCAGAACTGCAGAATTCTGCACTTTTTTTGCAGAACCGCAGAATTCTGCTCCTTTTTTGCAGAATTCTGCCCTTTTTTTGGAAACTGCAGAATTCTGCACTTTTTGTGCAGAACTGCAGAATTCTGCACTTTTTTTGGAAACAGCAGAATTCTGCAGTTTTTTTCTGCAGAACTGCAGAAAGAAATTATACACTCCTCCATATTTTGCACAGTTAATTTGAGTTGTCTCTTTTGACAAAAAATTCTATATGAAATTATCATATTTGGGCAGCCTGGTTGCCAAAGATAGGCTACATATTGTATTTTAAAAATGTAATTGTTGCCCTTCCCCCCAGCCCCAAAAAAACAAAACACCTTAGTATAGTGATGTTAGCTCAGAAATGCGTTCTGAACAAATAAAACTTGGACCACGTCAATCACTGCCCATGAATCTTTCTTGAGAAGAAACTCAACAGCCAATCAGACACAATCAATTACATGTCTGATCATGGTTGACATCTGAACTCTTCACACTTTTAGTATTTGTTTTAGACTCTGCACACATTTCACAGTTTGTGTAGCTTTCAAGTGACAGTTTCTTGTTTTCAGTTTGTTTGTTTTATTTCATTGTTCATTGCTTGCAATGAATTCAGGCATGTCCAGTCACTGATTTGTAATCTGCCTACTGATTGGCTGAGGTACCAGGGCGTGGCAGTTCTTAATTTGACTAAAACCACAGGAAAAAGAGTCAACAGAGTCAGAGGCTCACTGGCAGAGCCAGCTCGGGAAGTGAGCCGATGACTACGGGAGAATGGGCCAGAGGGGAATTTTCTCTTACCTTTCTTGTCAATAAGTATCCTAGGATTTGTCCTGTTAGCCATTCCAAATAATAGATATCCCATGCAATATAGATATAGTCCATGAACAATTCCATGCGGATAAATGGATGCTCAAATGTTTCAATTATCTTTTCTTGGACAAAAAGTCATATATTATTTTGCTCTGACAGTGTCTCAAGGGGCCCTGTTACAAAATAGCAAGCTGGATTATCTTGTTTGGCATTGTTTGGCATTGACTGTTTGTTGTAATCACCTGTTTCGAACCTCAGTTCAGTGGAGTGCACCAAGTCAACTGTGAATTCCATATGTGTGGTTGTGGGGCCATGTGCAACGTTCCTTTATAGTATGAGAACTGTGCACGAGTGGAACTACGGACAATTTTCCCTTTCAGAATGGGAACTTTTGGCAATGTTATGTAAAATTCTCCTTGGCCCCCGAACTGGATTAGACGGAAGTCTCACCGTAAATGTAATGGCGGTGAGCCTATGATGCTTCATCGTGGACCAACAAGTATAGATTTGTAAGCTTTGATATCATAGGTGCCATTTCATATACAGACATTAGTGAGCATCAGCTTATTGCGCACCTCAAGAATGCTACACATTTTGTACATGTATTGATATCTGTCTACAAGTGGACTGCTCTTGCATTGCCACAGATCAGAACATATGCTGTCTTGTGTTGCCACCTAGTGACTAGTGTGCTATTCCGCAAGCTCCTGCAAGCGTCCACATACTTTCAACCAGAGGGACACACAATTTTTTCTGGAAGACACCGGGGCTGTTTCAGAGTGTGCTGATGGCCTTGTCTACTTCCTTAGAGGATGTAATTGTCGAGTCTGACTCTGGTATACATCGATGTTGAATAGAAATTTTGTGAATGCGCAATGAAATTGGAACTATTTCTTGGGTCAGCAATGCTGTAGCATAGAATATCAACTTTAGTGCCAGGTGCCAGCAGCATACAGTTTTCATTTTCACCAGATTGCATTGATATCCTTTAATTGTCAGTACAAAATAAAAAGTTTCAAATAGAAACAAAAAACATGGGTTTTCAATTTCTGGAACTTTAATTTATTCCATTGTAAATATAATTTGTATAAAAATACAGTTTGTTGTCAACTATGGAATGTATAGTGAATTCTTATAAATAAATAAAGCTAATCAGGTCACAAAACAGCAATGTTCAGAAAATATAATATATCAAGTCATGTTCATTGACATTATGCAAATCTTACACACAAATATATATCTCAACGTTATGCAAATGATATGCAAACGTTGAAGGAATGTTCTACAAATGTAAGTACGAATCCCAGGAGTGACAGATTACCGAGCGTAATTCAGTCAAAAGTTTAAACTATGTAAGTATCTAGTCCCAGGCTTGTATACACTTTTGCCGAGAGGCTTATATGTGTATATTATAAGTACATCTCATCCAAACAAAAAATAAATAGATCTACGAAAATAAATGTACAAATTCATTCGACCAAACTATAGACAATTAACATTTAACATACACTACCAAACAGTCTACCTAAGACGTAAACAAATATGAATTGGAACAAACATCGCAATATTATCCACTATTTGAGATTATATGCAACAGATTGTCAATCCTTTGCGTAGTTACATGCACACTAAAGATATACACTCTGAATCCTTTGCGTAGTTACATGCACACTAAAGATATACACTCTGAATCTAAACTCAGCAACATTAAAAACGCACACATTTTCAAAGTCTAATAACTTTTGAAGCACTCAATCTATCTTGATGTAACTTGGCAAATGTGCTTATTAGCTTCTCAACTAATGATTTTGAACGTTTGAACAAGATCGATGTTTATTTCGAAGAACCAGACATGTTTTAGTGACATCATGTCAAATTTGGAATTTGCAAAATTGAAAAAGGGAAGGGGGAATAGAGTACAGATGTTATCACTTTATTGTTGATCTCAAATGGTCAAAACAGATGTCCAGCAAGATTTCAGCTCAAAATTTGACCAAAAAACAGGATTATTGGCGATGCTTATGATGAAAAAGCATTGAAAATGATGTGACAAACAAATGTGAAAAACACCAACTTGGCCGAAAAATCAACCAAAAAATCACAAAATCCCATAAAAAAGCGTGATTGACCACCTTGATTATTTCCACACTCAAAATATTGGGCTGTAACAGACTTCACATGATTTCGATTTTGGACAAATTTGCATTGATTGTAATTTTGGTTTTTGGACATGCTGCACTAAAAGTGGCCTAATCCAGCCGTTTCATACTCTTTCTTTATGAAATTTTCTAGACTCTCACGAGAGATGTCAACTGACATCAGTGTAAAGTTTCATGAAAATATCTACATAAACAGTTAGACTTTCAGCTGTTTAAAAATGTGTGCGTTTTTAATGTTGCTGAGTTTATTTCTAAATGAAATACAAAATCTAACTAAATATTCGAACTGGAATGTAGAGAAATAAAGTTGCACAGCAAACATATAACAAACCAACAAGTATAAAAAAACAAAAACGCTCGTCAAAAATGAAATGACATATTCCGAATACATGTAGTCTTGAATTTTAAATAATATCTTAGTCAAATAATATCTAAGTAACAGCTAAGTGAATTGTTGAATTGATGATTGATGTCAATTCTCTGTACTCTTATACAATCTAAATATTCATTCAAATCATTCATTCAACATAAACATTCAATATATCAAGACATTAGCACAATTACGCAAATAAATTGTGCCGCAAATTCGCAAGTTGCAATTGCTATTCATACATCATTCAAACAATTCGCACTAAATAACAGACTTACTAAATCATAACAAAATTCAATTTGTTTATATACACAATTGTAGTTAATTCACTAATTATGTAGATAAACTAATTCAACAAGATCAACAAATTATACAATCAATAATAAATTGTTAATAATCATTAATAAATCAATAATAAATCATTAATAAATGATAAATCATTGTAATTGATTATTGGACGGTTAGATAATCTACTGGTAGCTAGCGTGCTGTGGCAGTGAGCAGGAACCTTAATATATCAAGATTCAATCAGTGTGTTTAACGAGGTTAATAATTATCAAAAGGCAAATGGCGACGATCAGGTTATATATAAATGTCAAAATAACATAACGTTCAAGTTATAAGGCACTATAATGCGATAACTGTGTAAGTTTTCACGTCATCGTATTTTGGAATACAAAAGTAAAAAGAAGCTGTCTTTGGGTATATATATGTCTCATAAACAATGTTAATCTTTTCAGAGTTAAATTGTCAAATTGGCGGGTTCTTTTTACTGAAATGGTACATCAGGTTGGAGATCAAATTCTTACGACTCAATAGCAAGTTTTTGGTGTGTGTAAGTGTAATGTGGTGTAAAATAGAAGTGTTTTTTGTAAGTTCTTAAAATTTTTGGAACGTTTTGAGCAAAGTTTTGCAAATTTCTGTATGTGATTGTAAGTATTTTGGAGTCAATATCATGCAAATAACTTTTGTTTTGTTAGTATTACATGGATACAATACTATTAACTGCATCTCCCTAATGTAAAATACAAATACAATTTCACTAAAAATACTACAACTCTACAACTTTTCGGTGGAACATTGCTGGGCATACGGGTCTCAAAAGACCATTGGCTAAATACTTATCAAAATACTTGATATCATATATATATATACATTATACAATTGCTGATAAATAAAGCTCTACCTAAAATTTGCTGCAAAGTCTCTCAATATATGGGCCATTCTCAAATTTCGGGACAAAATGCTCTGGAAAATGTGGTAACGGAGGGGACTTTTGATGCAAAAAACCTGCATTTTGAGCAATTTAAAAATGGAAAAAAAATAAAATAAATATGTAAGTCTTATTTTCAGAAGTACTTCATCTAAGATCGATCGTATTTTTAATAAAATATTGATTTTTTGTGGTAACGGAGGGGACAGGAATGGTAACGGAGGGGACAGGAACGGTTTGGTTTTCTCTTAATAGTGGTTTCTATTTGGGAGATAAAAAGTTTTGATTGCACTCTATTGAATCCTGTCACCCTCAGCAATATATACATGAAATTTCTTTGAAAAGGTATCACTGGTAAGCTCGGAATTGGAGGTAACGGAGGGGACATTTCAGTGGGACCAAAAAATGTTCCAATGAAAATGATGCCTTAACTTGTTGAATACCAGTTTAATGAAAATCTGCAAAGCTGTGGTAGTTTGGCGCATGTGTATCTTACAACCTTGAGTGGAAATTGCTCATTAAAAACAATAGCGAGCCGAGCTATGCCTGGTAACGGAGGGGACAAAAAAATTTCCATAAACTAGTGACACGTCTTTTACATCAATTAATTCAATGAAATGAAACAAGAAAAAAGTTAAATATGATGTATATATTAATTCAAGTCTATATTCTCATGAATCGCGCATAGAAACTTTGGAAATGATGGTGCTTTAGGAGGAAAATTAACACTTGATTTTGTCATGTAAGGTCCAGTGACAGGGAAAAACCACTGATTTGGCACAGATTACTGTACACAATGCACCAAAAAAAGGTCTTATAAATGACTTTTTGTTCCAAATGCAGTGGTTCTAAATAGAAATATGAATAACAGATGTGGAGTGGCGCTTCAGATATCAATTGCATTCAAATTAATGTCAGGGAACTGGAGTGACGCAAATTGTCCCGAAATTTGAGAATGACCCATATATATCAGTCTAATAACATAAACTTGTTAATATAATTCAATACATTTAAGCATCGTTAATGAACTAATTCATACAGCTTACACACATACGAGTAACGTTCATTCTGCATATATGTTTCGTACTTACAATTAAGTACATCCAAGAATAATTGTACTACACATATTTATACAGAACATTGCATTCCATATTTCATACAGCACATTTACTGAATATAAATCATCAATATAAACCTGAGGGTCAATCTGCAAGTACTGCATAGTTTGCAAGTGTTCTTTTTGGGAATAGATAGATATAAATATATCTATAATTTGTCATCAATAAATTAAAATGCACCATAGGATTGGAGGAGTAACTTCTGTGTAAGTTTTCCGCAAGTTTCTGACTGTAAGTTTGTCGTATCTTCTGTAAATTTGATATTTTTACTGCTTGACACCGAGCATTCTAGCGGCCGAGTCTGCTGAGTCCAGCATCTCGTCCAAGGCCGAACTGTCAACTCCGAGAAGGTTTTGCAAAATGTCAGACTTCATGTCGAAGGAGCCGATCTCAGTCGGGGAATAGGGCAATGCTGCTGGTGTACTGGCCTGTGGAAATAAAAGAAAACATTTAGGTTAGTTTGAATCATGACTTTCATGAGTCTATAAAGTAAATGTTATTGTAGTGACAATTGTGGAGTCTATTTTACTACGAAAATAATCAAACATACTCATTTAACACAGAGACATACACAGACACATGGACTGCACTTGTCTTAATAATTTTATATTCTGAGGATTTTGAATGCCTCTCGCCTTTAAGAACTCTTTGTAATGTGATATAATATAATATAACACTACATTAAAATAAATCTTAACATCAGAAAAAGTTGTTCAAAACACAAAAAGAAACTTACGGTGACAGCAGGGCTGGCGTTTCTTGGAGGCGCTCTTAACAACGATGGCATCACAGTGAGAGAACTGGTGGCAAACGAACTCGAAGACAAAGAACTTGTGGCCAAAGGGCTGGGTATCATGGCACTGGGCATCATGGAGGGTGGCATCATAGAGACATCGTCGTGATGCATAGTACTCTCATCATCCGAAGCACTTAAGTTTCCTGCCGTGGCCGCTCCCGAGACGATTTCGTTGGCGTGCTTGCGTCTGTGTCGCATCATACTGTGCTTTAGAGTGAAGCGTTTTTGGCAGATGTCACATTCAAATGGACGTTCTCCTGCAAAAATGAAAGAAATTAATGTTAATATTCATAGCAAATTAGAAAGAAGGATAATTTTGGCTTTATGCTGTATGTATACTCTTATAACTCTGCCAGGCTAATTTATTAGGACCGAGCAAGGACAAAGTATAATTTATTTTTATGAGAGAATAACAACTTCAAACCTACCAGTATGTGATCGCATGTGTCGGCGCAGATCTTGGAGGGACCAGAATCTCTTGGGGCAGAGGGAGCAGTAGACTTTTCTCTGGAGATAGTCCGATTCAGGTTTGAGATCTTCCGTGAGGCTTCCTTTGTAGTGAGCGAGCTCTCCTTCCAAGACCAACTTGTTACCAGAATCCTTGTTGATGAAGTTGAACTCTACAATTCTGTTCATGGCAGTCGCAAAGTCTGTTACATCTTTGATGTTGTTCTTGTCTTTCAACAAGGTCCAGTCGTTTGAGTGGCGCTCGATTTTGTGGTCCAAGCACTCCTGGCGCTCGTCGTAAGAGGCGTCACACAAGTAGCACTTGAATGGCAGATCGATGTTGTGTTCCTTCAGATGTTTGAGGAGGGTTTTGCGGTCGCTGAAGGTCTGGCGACACTTCCAGCAGTCGGTGATCTTGTCAACATTGTAGTTGTCACGCTCGGGGTTGAGGCCTCTTTCTGGGGTACCTGAATTGAGAATTACATAAAATTAGGTTTATATGGTTATCTTTCTAATCTGAGTAGAAATAAGACTCTGGGATTGGTGATATGGCTTTACATCCTGTATTTATGCACAAACAGACTAAATAGATCTGACAAGGACTAAACTAATCTGGCTGCAAGTTTCAAGCTCTAAGGTTGCCGAGATCTAGAAACGCTTGTTCTCTTTGACTAAATAAATTTAGAGTAAATGTTTCTGCTACTCACCAGGAGGAGTGTTGTATGGCGTTGTCATCCTCTTAATGGTAGGAGGGTTGAGAGTTTGGTGAGTGGGCAAAGGCATGACGGGAGCGGGAGCATTGAATCTTCTCGTCATGTTGATATCTTCGACAGTATCTTTTTCTTCTTCTTCATAATCTTCATCATCGTTCAGATCCAAAGGTTTCTTGCCTCCTTCGATAGTTATGGCGCTTCCTTCGACTGCTCCCGGCTGGTGCTCGTACTGGAGGTACTCAGGGAGGTCTGTGTCAGGGTGCTTCTCTCGGTAGTGGCGCAGGAGGTTGCCTATTAAAAGAAAGGGAAAAAAAAGCATTATTAATTTGTAAGAAAGAAGCCATTTATTTACAATGTACTAAATGCCTTGGAATCTTATATACCTGAGAATGAATAATTAAGTTTGAGACTTAACTCTTACATGAATTAGGCATAATCTTACTCATATTTAATTGGCAAAGGAACCTACTATGCAGATATCAGGGGGTTTTTACACAATCAGATTTAGTCTTTCTTACTCAAAGAGCATAACTATTACTAAGTCCCAAAATTTCTAATTAAATACGAGAGCGAATCTTATGAACACTATTAAAACAACAACATAGAAATCGTACAAAGAAATAATTTAACACAAAATTTGACACTCACCAGCTGTGGAGAAGGAGCTGAAGACACACAAATGGCACTTGAATGGGCGATCCATCAACTGACGAGTAGCGGGGTCAAGGACATTCAAACCGTGCTTCCTGACCAAGTGGCGCTCTCTGTTGGATTTTGTGGAAAACATGACGGGGCACTGTGGGCATTTGTATGGCTTATGACCTGAAAGGAAAAATACAAATGTTTTTAAAATCTAACATAGAAGAAAATATTTAATTTACTCGAAATATAAACTGGTATAATAAAGTTACATTTTTAGAAAGATATTTATATATGTTGATTTATATTTTGATTATGATTATTTTTGAGCCTCTCAGATGGAGGCTTTGTTTTCAAGGTAGTGAAATATTATACAAATACGGCATGATATGAGTGCAATATGAAAATTTATTTGCACGAGGAAATTCATATTGAACGAGGGCGCAGCCCGAGTTCAATATGAATTTACGAGTGCAAATAAATTTTCACATTGCACGATAATAAGTGCCGTATTTGTTTTATTACATGACCACTATGCTTCCAATATAATGTTCCATTCGGAAAAAAAATAATAATTTCGGAAATTTTTTTTTTTTTTTCAGTCAAAAAACAAAAATGAAAAAAAAATTTTTTGGAAATTTTTTTTTTTTAATAAAAACTCATATTGCACTCTAACCATGCAATACGAAAAAATCTGAAAAAAAAAAAAAATTGTAAAAAATTTTTTTTTTGGAAAAATCTCATATTGCACCCGAACCATGCAATATGAGTTTTTATGATGTCGTCATGTGACTGATTTAGGCCAATCAGCATCGCTCTAGCATAGTGGTCATGTAATAATATCATTTATATATTTATATACCAGGTACAATATGTAGTTCGCACAATATCTTTTCAATCGTCCAATAAATACTAAATTCTCCACCTACCAGTATGAGTAAGGATATGGCGGTTGAGCGAGCTGACCCAAGGGAATGCTCTAGGGCAGTAGGGACACTCCAACTTGTGAGGACTGTCGGCGTAAGAGTTGCGCTTCTTCTTTGTTGGGGTGCCATCAGTTGTCGGGGGTGATGACATTGGTTCCATCATGCTAGAGAATGGAGGGGTCACCATGTCTCTCCTCAGCTGGAAATTGAACATAGAAGTTTGAATTAGCTTTAATCAGACATCCATACAAGTTATTTGATACATTAATGTAAGAGTCTTAGACAGAAACAGAAGTTCCTATATTTTTTATTATGACAAGTTCCTAAATTTTTTCAAAACTGAAAGATATATACCTTCATGTCTTCCTCATCCTCGTCTTCATTATCATTGTCATCTTCGTCAATGATAATCAGGCTGTCAGTTCGTCTTCCAACTGGCATTTCTTCTGGAGTTCTTAAAAATGCTCGGAACTGGCTGCTCTCAGCATTCTTCAGCATTCGGTTGACAGGAGCCAATTCACAGCTTGTGTCTGAACCTGAATTGAAGGGAAGATTCTTGTTAAGATTGTGATATATAGACAAAAGATCCAGAGATACGAAATAATTTATATTGTCTAATTTTCATTGTAGAAAAAAAAAACAGCTCTCAGAATCTAGATATTGTACAAATTTTTTAAGTAATACATTGATGAATAAATGCTCGGAGAAAGAATATATCTCATATTAAAGTAAAATTCTAAATATCTTACCATATCCATTATTAGCAGGAGACTGAGGGACACCAAGGAACCCTCCCAGTGAGAATCGTCCTTCATTTTCAGCACTGTATTTGCTTTCAGCAGCCTGGATAAGAAAAATGATAAACATTTAAATTACATCGGCCAGCAGACAATTTTGAAATATCAAAATTCATAAATTGTGAGGTTAGTATTTAAAATTTAAAGTTTGATGTAAGCTTATTGTTAAGCATGACCAAGATGCAAAACAGTTAGACTATTAGTATTAGAATTAATTATACAAATAACTATTCATGAAGTAATATTGAAGAGCAAAAGAGATTAATTTGCAGTTATTTCACACTTAAAACTGTACAACAAATAGTCATGCAGAAGTGAAAGTGTATTAGTTGAATATGAATTAGTAGCGACATCAATGTCAACAGATATTAACAGCTATGTTATTAATTTGCACCCAACACAAGCAACTTGATGATTAGACATTGTTACAAAATCAAATGGAGTCTTCATATTGATGGAGGAAGTTACTTTATAGGTCTACCTCTCAAATGTGTGCCTTTTGAAGGACAATTTAAATGATATGTTGTATTTGCTTTCAGTTAAAAATTTTCAAATCTGATTGCGATACATTAAGAATTTTGAGAAGTTTCAAAAAATTTTGAAATATAATTGACGATAAAGTTTGACATTAAAACATTTTGAATTTGAAAAGTTTAGAAATTTGAAAATATGATTAACAAAAAATGTTTAAAATATTCAACAGAACAAAAAGTTTGTGAATATTGATTGAAACTGGTAAAGAGTAAAATACTGAAGGTCAAATGTAAAGTTAATCAAAATCACAGCACACAAGTTAGAATTGAACAGGAACGTCAAAGAAGACCACACTTGAATGTCGTAACAATGTACAAACCATCGGAGGGAATTTCGGAAGAGGTCCTCTTGGGAAAGGGAACATATTTGGAGGTAACGCAGCCATGGGAGCAAAGAAGGGGGTCCTAAAAGCCATGTGGGGTTGCGGGAAGGGCGCAAGAGGTCTTTGAGCCATCACCTTGGGCGGAACAAAAGATGGCGGAAGCATAAGCCCGTAACCTCCGACACCGAACTGGAGTTGTCGTCTACTTACATCAGTGGGAGAATTGGTATAGTCACTCTCCGATGGACTTGGTTTGGATTTAGTGGACAGATCCATTGGCTGGTCATCGCTGACGTTGTTGTTGGCATCCTGGTACATGTGCTTGGGGGTAGAGCGCGTGCTGAAGTCGACGGGAGTGTGAGCGGGCTTAATGTTGATCTCATCTCGTTTGTAGTTGGAGAAGGCAGATCCAGGGCGTGGAGACACACTGGTAGGAGGCTGGATTGGCAGTCGCATACGATTGTTGCTATCCGGAGGAGGGGTGACGGAGTTAGGAGCAGGACTGGTCGACGCAGAAGAGGGACAAGGAGACACGCAAGGAGACAAATCTCTGATACGATCCAGGACAGCTTCCTTCACTGTGATATGCTCCTCCATGCGAGCGGTATCAGTGATATTATGCAGCCTCTGCATATGCCTCAATGCATTCACTTTGTTTGAAAAGGAATGACTGCACAATCTGCAAGAATATGGCTTCATCAAACATCCTCCTTGGGATCTCAAATGTTGCTGGAGACCACTGGCGTACTCAAACTCCTGTCCACAGTATTTGCAAGCTGTATCGGCGCTGTGCAATGCCTCCATCCTGTCTTCATGCACCTTGAAGGGCACCTCGGTACCGTTCTGGGAGACGTAACTTATCAGTGAATCGATTTCTTCCTTTTCATCTTTGTGATGCTTCTTTCTGTAACCAGCACAAGGACACACATGCAACAACAACTAAACACATGCAGGACAAAGCAAGGGACATTTCATGAAGGATGTGCAACATTCGGAACAAGCTTGAAATGGGAACGAGCTTTTTAAAAATGCCTAATTTAATTAATTAGGAAACAAAACTTGAGCAGTGTTTGTTTTACCTAAAAAATTTATTTTCATTTATTTTTGTAAATTTTTCTAACCAATGGAAAGAATAAGTTTTTGAAATTTGGAAATGATAAGAATTTTTAAATTTTTCAAAAGGCAGGAAACTGTGGCTAATTAAAGTTTTGATAAATTTGTGTCTCAGAAAAGTAGTTGCCCAAATTTAAAACGTTAACACTGTTCTCGAGTCAATGAACTAAAACGAATGGAAAATAAACATGCCTGGGATGGATGGGAGTTGACAAGGTGACATGCCACGTTTACAAAATGCACAAGTAATGCAAAAATTAAAGAAAAAATGCAAGGACGATGCACAATAATGCAACTCAAAATAATTAAAATAAAATAAAATCTCAAGATGCACAAAATGCTTATAGAAACACAACTCACCTTATGTGGCGTTCGCAGTTTGCTTTTGTGGTGAAAGCAAAGTCACAGATCTGGCAAACGAAGGGCCTCTCTCCACTGTGGATTCTGTAATGCCTGATTAAAGTGCTTTTGTCACTAGCAGAGTAATTGCACAGGTCGCAACGGTAGGTCGCCAGGCCGAGGTGAGCTCGTTCATGGTCTGAAAAAAGGAGACAAATCATTTAATTACATTTTTAATTAATACATTTTAGATAAAATTGTTAATCTAAGCATTAGTTACATTGACACCTTCATTAGATTTACTACAAATTATTGATTTACTCCTTTACTTCAAACTGGACCTGGCTCTAAATTTTCGGAAAAAAGATTTAGATTTATTTTTACTGATATAACAACTAAAGATCTAGTCTACTCCAAAATTTGCTATGCATTTCAATGCTCTACTTACTCTTGAACTCCTTGAGATCGGAGAAGGTCTCCGTGCAGTAAGAGCAGTTGTAGTTACTCTTCGCTTCTTTGCGGCTGTTGCTTTCTTGCTTATCATTGTTGTTGATGGGAATGAAGTGAGAAGACAGCTGTTGCCTCATCTGACTGTGGTCTTGGTGTTCCTGCTTCATCTTGTTAGCCATGTTTAAGTAGGAAGACATATTAGGAGGGGTGAAGCCAGGGTGGTACATGTTGAAAGGACTAGAGAACATAGGGTACGCGTAGTGGAGGTTGGGTTTGGCTTGAGAGTAGAGATCAGGCATCTGTAATGAAATGTACATGAGGTTAGAAAATTTGAGAATTGGCATTTAATTATGAATCACTATATCCGAAGACTGGGTAGAAAATGGCAAAAGTGTGAAAGAAAATGTCTATTGCTTTACTTTTTGACTTGATACAACCTGTTGTGTCTAAGCTAATTCCATGTTGTGAACAAGTCTCATGTAGAATTTGGAATTTTTTTCTGCAGTCTTAAAAATCATTGAATTGTGGCAAGTCTCCATTGCTATTATTGCATGACTTTGCACTTTCGTTGAAAATTGAAGTACATACAGGGTGAACTAAACTGCCACAGAATGAATATTTAAGGTTACCTTTTAGTTATGGTAAAGACATTGAGACAGAGTGTGTTACATACCTTAGAAGTCATGTTCATGATGGAATTAAGACTTGAGAAGTTGTTGCAATTTTCATCGATCATTTTCTTGTTGAAGAGGGAGGACGGAGAAGGGTTCAGCAAACCAGCTGCTTGGCCCAGGGTGACAAAGTAATTGTTCTTGCTCATGTACTCTTCTTTGATCTGAGATGCGAGACCATCCAACTGAGGTTCGGAGGCTTTGGAGGGTTTAGAGGGTTGCTTCTTGGACTCCTGGCCGCTCGATTTGAGTCCCAGGACGGTCATGAAGTTGTCCTTTGAGAGGACCTCTTGGGGTTTGTCTTCCTGCTCGTGAGTAGCCTTGCGAGTGAAGCTAGTCATCACTTTGGCGCAGTTGTGTTCGAGGGCGTGTTGGCGCTGCTCGGCACTGGAGGGGTAGAAGGTATGGCACTTGTTGCATTTGGTCGTAGCCTCCGAGCTGTGAGTCTTCTTGTGCATTTCTAAAGCACTCGAGCACGGGAAGCACTTGTCACACTGTCGGCATTGGAAAGAGTGGAAGACGCTGCTGCTACGACGGGGGTTATCTTCGCACCAAGCTTGGGCGACAAGAGGGAACTTGTCTGAAGTAAAGTCTAAGAAACTGAGCTCGTGGAAGCCAACTGGAAGATCGGGGTTCGAAGATTCCACTTCATCATCTCCGGCTGCTTGAGGTTTGTTCCTCTTGAGAGTGTGCACCATGTAGCAATGGACGTTCAGTTCCGAGGCTGTCTTGTAGGTGGCAGGGCAGTGCGAGCATTTAACTGAGTACTCGGGATGGGTTTCCTGATGAGTTTCGAGACTTAATTTACAGTCAAAAGTCTCGTCACACATGGAGCATTTCAATTTCTCCTCCTCTTCGACTTCTTTCTTGATTTCGGGCGATTCACTAGATTTGGTTTTTTGCTGCTGGGCTTGACTTAGAATGTGTTGCTGCTGTTGCTGCTGATGTTCGTACATGCCTGGGAAATCAATGGCACCTGGGGCGTACATATAATTCCCGAGATTCGCTCTCTTACTGGAGGGGAACAAGCCAGCGAGGTTGAGACTGTCTTCAAAACTCAACTTCCTCTTTGATGGAAGAGCTCCCATCGGCAACCAACTCTGTGGAATTGTGACTTTGGAAGATCCGGATGACGCCGAACTGCCCGATCGAGATCCACCGTTTCCGTTAGATTTTCGAGAAGGTGCGCCGACTTTGGGACGAGGGACCATCGAGACGTCGCCAAAAGCACCACCGCTGCTGCCACCTAGTGAGTCTCCCTCTTTGTCGTGGATGCGCGAATGGCGATGCATGTTTCCATTCGTGGTAAACGCCATATTGCAGATTTTACATTTAAATGGCCGTTCGCCTGAAATTAAATAAAGAATTCATTAAAATCCAACCATATTATCATCAACTAAAGAATGAAGAGAGGTAATATTTATCAGTTTAAATGGATTTATCAAGAGATCAAATGTGCAATGATGGCTATATTGTAATATCACTTTAGATGAGAAAGTATAGACACAACTGTGACAATTCTGTTAACTATTTATAATTTATGAATATTTTTTAATGTAATTTTAATGGATAGAAGATAATTATCTCCACTGTCAATTTTTTTTTTTAAAGAATAGAATAAATGTAATAAATTTATCTCATTTACACCAGAGGGCTCTCAAGTATCATAACAACTGCAGAATCTAACATTACAACTAACATTAAAAAAATCATATTTATAATGGCAAAAAAAAATCATTAAAATTAATTCTTAATTTACTCACCAGAGTGCACGAGCATATGCCTGTCCAATGAGCTTTGAGAACTCAAGACTTTGCCGCAAATCGTGCAGGAGTTGGAGCCGAGGCCGACGGCATTTTCGTTGTTGTGAGATCGGATGTGTTTCGTTAAGTCTTGTTGGCTGAACATGACCTTTTTGCAAACTGGGCAGACATATTTTTCCTTCTCTCCGTCTGCTACTGGAACAATCTGAAAGATGGAATAAAAAAAGTTTAATTTATGATATAAATGTTAAATTTATATATTTTTAACAAAAGATTTAAAAAACTTTGGGAGTTAGTTAACAAGTTTAGAAGGGACCGTTTAATTCTTTTAAGTGACTTATTTTCAGAATTAAAACCTTTTCAAAAATGGTGGAATTACTAAATTGATATTTGAAGAACTTTTCTTTCCTTTCTTCATGGCACAGAAAACTTTTGAAACTCAAGTCATAATTTTGAAGTAAAATTGAAGTACATGTAAATTTAAATACAAATTTAAAGAAAAGTTACGCAAATATACCTTGTCAGTCTTTCGTCGTGCCTTCGATGGGGCAGAGTTTTTACCCCGGCCAGGGGTTGACATGGAAGCAATGCTGCTAGCTGGGCTACTGCAACTGCTCCTGCTGCCTGGGGTGTCATAGTATCCTCCACTGTAGTTGAATACTGTGGAGCCAGATCCAGCGGCGTGGTTTAATGTGACTGTCTCCATTGGACCACCTGTTTAAATAAAAAATATTATTTAATATAATTTTTAAGTCTCCATAAAAAAGATATTGCCTATAATTGCCAATAATTTATAAAGAAATGAACCCTATTGAAACGCTCTATGAAATTTGGTCTCAAATATTTTAAATAAAGTTTCGCATTAGCTTCATTTTTCTCGAGACTAAATTTTTTACAGAGTAAAAGTTAAATAAAAATATCTTAACACTGTTAAACATCCCAATTTTGTTTTAAAATATCCTTTTAATTTAAAATAACCTCTTATTATATATAAAGCAATATATAGAACATAATATAAATACTGGTAGTCATTAAATACACACCTAAGCCCATAGCTTTATTGACTTCAATGTCTGTTTTATCTTGGGAGTTGTTCTCCTCTCTTGCACTAGGGGGATCACAGTGCAGTTGACTTTTCCCACCAGAGGGCAACACCTGTTCGTCGTCTGCTGTGGATCTCCTGGCTGTGTCAATGACTAGAGGTCTGAAATCTGATTCATCGTCTGATTCCTGGAAAAGTAGAACAGATACTCAATGAAATTGAAAAAAAAAGTTTTAATGAAGTTATAGGCATGACACATGTCTCATTCCTGGAAAATAATAGGAAGAATTTGACCATCATGACATAGTTCCTGTGTGAAACTTTTTAGCAAATTTCCCATCATCAAATATAGGCCTATCCCTTTAATTTTTGTGGTATTGGTATCAGAAAAAGAAAATATAATATCAAAAGTACTTTCAAATGAAAATTACCACAGTTGTCTAGGTTTCGATTGAACATATCAACATTATACCATGGTCAAGTTACTCGTTTTACAAAAAAATGTCACAAATCTAACAAACATAAAAAATAATATCATTTACCATAAAGCAACGTTTCCCAAGTTTTAGAGTCTTAAAAGTATCCATTCTTGTGTAATAAATACTACATATATCCACAGATAGTGAGATGTATTATATTTCCAAGTAGCATTAAAGTCACCAATCATAACAAGACTTTACAAGAGCACATGTGCATGCTATGAAGCCGACAGTGCAACTGTCTAAAATATTGCAGAACTAATATTTTATACTTACATCATCCAAGCAATGTTGTGGCTTGATTACAATTGGCGTAGATACAGGTACTTCCCCGCTCTCAGAAACTGTAAAAAAAATCAGAAGATGTCAAAAATTATTGACTCTGACAAGAATTTTGACAATGTTTGATTTTTCAAAGAGTTGCTGCCACTATGATGCTCCTGAGTGAAGTGTCAACCACTGATGCTGGACTTTATATTTTGATGGTCAAATTGCAATTGGGGCAGCCATCTTATTGTCTACAATTGGATTGTTTCTATGCTGTTGATAGTGTCCAGATTGGCTACAACAGCTTGCTACTTCATTGCAATGTGGTAGGCCTTAATTGCAATCATTCTATCTGGCACATCATTGACAAGTTTGCCGTAATTGGAATTTAGTCGATCAACACTAACTCCTAATTGCAATGACATCACACAGCATCCAAAGCCTCAGTAAGGTTAACAGTTACAAACTATCATTTTCTATTATTTCAAATTTGAGAAATATTATGAAGTGATAGCCCCATCAATTGATAGATTACAATGTCAATGGCAATGTAATAGTTCTTTATCCATTGCAAATGGAACATACTATGAAGTCACAGTGGTCTGCAGTTCAACTAGCAGAGGATGTCTTTCTGAACGCAGGTACGTAATTTGACTTATTCATATATCAAGATAAGTGGAGACACTCCACATATCTAAGTTGAATTAAAGAACTGAATGAACATAATTACACACATATATTTTTAAAAAAGATATTTAAACATGAAAATAATGTAGAGGATGACTATTTTCAGAAAACTCAAGTAAAATACCAAAGATGCAAAATTTCAAAAATACTGAAGTGCAATATTAAGTAAACTTATTTTAAATACAGAACACTCAAGTCAAGTGACTCAACTACAGTGAAATGGGACATCTCAAAAATTAAAAAATAATGAAATATAGTAACAATGTATGAGAAGCAAGAACGCCTAAAAAACTATTTATAACAAATACAAGAAACCATAAGCTACTCCATACCTCTATAAGTTCGATATATTTCATCCATTATCCACAAAATCCTATGTTATGAACTATTTCAAACACACTGTAAACAACTCCAAGATGACTAGTGCACTGTGCACTAACGAGGGGGGTACCCTCGCCATCAGGGCAGCCATTACAACACTCGATTCAAAGTTGTTTTCTGTCATCCTGAGTTTATTTCATCAAATCTAAAGCCTATATTTATCAAGCAAGTAGTTTTAATGATAAACTAACCATTGGACAAGCATACCACATGTGATAGGTCACAGAATTATCAGATTTTGCATTTGAAATACATCGTCAGGGCGAGGGTAACCAAAAAATCTCTCGAGGGTACCACCATTTCCAATAATTGTCATGGCGAGGGTACCACCTGATATGACAGTAACAGTTGTGGATAGACAGATCTATCTATCTATCTATCTATCTATCTATCTATCTATCTATCTATCTATCTATCTATCTATCTATCTATATCTGTCTATCTGTCTATCTATGAAAGAAAGACTGCTCTTTGCCTAATAACAGTGGTCCCTGCTTGTCTTAACACAAACCTTATTAAAAGTCCTATCATAATCATTTCAAATTCACTGTGACATCTCTGCATGGTGAATACGGAATTTGGCTGTTTATTTGTCAGTTGATTAGATTCAAGCAAAACTTAAATGTCGATGGCCAGAGGACACCATATTTTCAAGATATTTGATTGGATAATAACAGCCTAGGCGATCTTGTAATTGGCTGTAAAAATGATATCTATGTCATTTTAAGGTATCTACACTGCCAATTGTTTTGCAAGAAAATGTTTACCTATATGAATAGCACTGCATTCCCAATTTTTACGTGAGAAAATGTTTACCTATATGAATAGCACTGTAAAATCAAAAGAACAAAATAAAGTTACATGTACTTTCTAATAGTCTCTGTAGTAGGTTGGGTTAGTCCAGTGGCTTAGGGACAATTTTTAGCTGAATCCTTGCAGGATTGATAAAAGCAACAAACTTTACATGGTTGTACTACATAGGTCAGTACTTTTAATTTTGGATGGGGAGTCCTGACGAAATACCTCTACGTAGGCTTTGAGCTACATAAATGTTATCCGAAAATTCATTAGTATATTTTTGTGTTCCGAATTGTAAGTGTTGAAGTGTGGTTTTGAAATTCATAGGTCAATTGACCAATTGATTGAATTATTGTAAAAAATTAATAAAGAGGAATTGGCGTGGTACAACTGCTTGCTATTATGAGCTATTATGCAGACGATGCGTGCTATTATCATGATTATGTGGATTTTGTTTACAATATGCACAGATATTGTGTATCCATGTATTTTCTCATATTAATTAACCCAAAAGCATCTACAGGAAAAAATTAAACATATGTTTAGTCATTCCAAAAAACCTGGCTTACATAGTTTTTGATGGCTGCTGATGCTTGCTGGTTCATCATGTGCACCTTCACCTTCGTATGCGTTCTCAAAGGGTGGGGCTTAACATTTTAGAAAATCTCACTGTGGATGGTACTGCTTAGGACAAAGGTGTTCTGGGCGACTTATTTTGTCATGGGAAAAATCTAGCTTTATTCTTATCAAGTCTTCCCTGATTCCGACTTCGGATTCCAATTCATTTACTTACCTTTAAGTAAGCAGTTTACATGCCATAAAACAAAAATTTATAAAATTGTCAGATCGGAGACCCCAAAAAGGCTTAAAGGTCGGGATTCCAGAGGCTCCAAAAACCGACCGGTTGTCAATTTGTGAGCTGTTCCATATTTGTATTTGTATTTGTATTTATTGAGTTCATGGCATACATATTCACAATATTTCATGTTAATTCATCATTCAGTATAAATTAGTAGCAAATTAAGGGTAAAAGAAAGAAAATAAGCACAATATCCTGGCCATAGGGAAAGCACAAAAGACTTTCGTCTGTAGTCGTGCTCCCTTAATGATGAGTGAAGGAAGTTGTATGAAAATGAAGGTGATGGGTTGATGGGCTATGGGAATGAGTTAAGTGGAGGGGGGAAGTGTTGGGGGGGGGGGGGTTAGGGAATATGATGATGAGTGAAGGGGGGGCGGGGTTCTTCATTTTTAAGAGTTTAGGCAAACATAACAATTATCAATCTTACAGTTGGAGGAATATTAAAGGACATAGGGGTCATAAAATCCTAATTGCTGATGAGAGCTGATTGGCTTCCTGAAAACGATATTAGCCAATTAAAAGAAGATTAGAAAATGCATAATTATTCCAATGCTATACTTCAACTTCAGAGCTCTGTTTTTATAGCAGGTTCCCCTCCTTTAAATGTTTTTTTTTTACATAGAAATATCAAATGAGATACTGAGTCTGTGCACGATTACGCTCAAGGCTAATGATATTTAAAAATGTTCTATCCTATGTTTAGTGAATGTGACAAATATTGACAGGGTATAGCAATTGTTTTCTTGATTGGGATTCCTGATTGGTAATTACTTTGATTCACTGCCTTTTCTTCCAAGACTGTTTACTCAGATTGTCTCGGATTGAGTTACCCTCGCCACTTTCTCTTTGGTGGGTACCCTCGCCAACCGGAAGTGACCCTCGCCCAAATCTTGCAGTACCCTCGCCACTTCCGGGTTGGTACCCTCGCCAATTCTGTTGGTACCCTCGCCAAAATGTGCTGGTACCCTCGCCAAAATGCTGGTACCCTCGCCCTACCATTTTTTGATTTTTGTGGTACCCTCGCCTCGGGTGATTTCTAATTTCATGAATAACTTACTTCATCTTGCAAGTTAGAGTCTGGCACTTGACTATAATTCATTTCACAAGCCCTTTAACCTATCTTCACAATTTGAAGACCTCACTCCCCCTAAATTTTATGCAATTTCACTTTGAAATCACGAATCAGCAGTTGTAATGGCTACCCTGATGGCGAGGGTACCCCCTTCGTTAGTGCACAGTGTAGTGCATTGTATGATGACGAACATCAAACTGAAGCCAAAAGCTTGGAGCTAATTTGAATGTTCCTATAAACATGTTTCATCATGTTTAGTCATGTATCTTATATCAGAATCCTTTATCTTCACAAATCCTTTATTAGATGGATTAAGATAATCCATTACTACATCAATAAATCCTAAGGAGGCATACACTTAATCCTCTGCTCTGGTGGAAAATCCATAATTTTCTTAATCTCTATGGTTTAAGATGGATTTAAGATGTATATTGTATACTGCAAAGCTAGATACATATGTAGGGATAAAAGTGCATGACTGTGCATGTATTTGAACTTCATTCAAAAGACTGCTGATAAATCAGAAGATAGGTACTAAGTTAATTGGGTCTCTATCATAAAATGTTCTGGTAATTGCTTTAATTGACTGAAATTTGACTGAAGTGCTTTGATTGATTTTTAGATTAAAGATCATCAAAATATTTCCAAAATAAATTTATTTTCTATTTGTACAATGCACATAAAACATCTACCTATTAAACCAGTAATATATTGATTATAGATGTAGGCCTATAAACCATAAAAAATATTTTTGATGAGTATCATTTGTAACTCCGCACATTCTATCCAAATAAACCAAAAATCAAAGCTCTTAAACTTAACATTCGCTTTAAACCTAAATAAGATTTAAATCATAACCCTAAATGCATCCCTTAAATGGTGCATAAAAATGTCATATCATCGGTTGCTATGGTAACAAATTAGGTTTGACTGTAACAAGTCCCTGTACAGGTGAATTCACACACATTGTTGACTCATTACACAATACCAACAATTTCCAACATTGTGGGGCTTCAATTAACATTGTGATGGTGTAGAACTCACGTTACTAACTGTGATGTCACAGCCACATCTCACTTTGAGGCTACCTGTGAAGTTACCTGAGATTATGTAATGTTACCTGTGATTATGTAAGGCCTTTGACACTGTCAATCACCCACCAATGAACAGCTAACCAACCAGAGAAAAAACCCAATAATTATGCTTATTGGCCCAAACATAAAACACATTGACTTAGCTAGAGCTAACACAATTATCACATCAATGACATTACACAAGAAAAGAACATTTAATTACTAATTGCTAAGTCAAGTTACAGGTTAAACTTGTTATACTAAAGTAGTATTTATTATTCCCTGACTTCAACCTGTTTGATGTTCTGATGTGATTTATTACTGGTAGCCCAAGGGAAGCAAGGGTGGGGGCAGTGGCAGGGAACCAAAGTTAGGAAATTAGGAAATTCTGGGCCAGTATGTGACCCTGCAGGCCTACCTGAGCATCCATCTATCAATCTAACTCTGGGGAATAAGCTTATTCCACAAGATCTAACCATGGATATATCTATTACTTCAAGAAGTAGTATCAGAAATATCCATCTCCACTTATCTATCTATCATATTTCTGCAGTTAGTTATTTTGAACTAAACCTTCTTCTAATAAATAAGAACCTTTAATTGATGAGCTCGATCTGCCATTCTCTAGTTCTTAGCTTTTTTGTTTATGTCTGTCTTTCTGTCTATCTATTATTTCTGTCTATCTTTCTGCCAGGGTATCTATCTTCCTATCCTTCTTTATAAATTTCTATCTCATTTTAATTTCACTATCATCCGAAATGGAATTCGCGTAAATTTACACTGTCACCCGTGATGCAATACAAGCCCATTTTAGCCGAACTTTTTATGAGCCGAAATTACACACTTGAATGAAATGAGGAATTCCGTTGAGGCAAGCTTCCTTGCCATGTTATTATAAAAAGTTGTTTCAAGGTTGAATAAGTTCTAAATTTAGCAGCAGATTCCAACCAAAACATGCCACGAAATAAACATAAGTCATCTAAACAAATACGAAAGTCCACATCATTCAGGCTTACAAAGATAACCTTCTAAAAGTGCAAACAACACATCAATTTGGAATTTAAGACTATGCTAGATCCTTCGATCATGATGCGGAAAATCTAAAAGATGACATATAAGACCAGACAAGAGTTTAATATCCTTGATCATACAGTTTTTGAGAAGCCATACTATTTTCACATATGTGTCAAAAGAAATCTATATGAATTTTGACTATCCAAATGCCATCGATTAATTCGTTTCTATACATATCTTAAAACTTAAAGAAATGCTGACACAGCAATTGCAAGTAGGCCTACTTAATTTTTCCTGACAGCACAATGTAGCCCTATTTTGGTCTTCTAGACCAATCTTGAGCATTTGATCCAGTTGATGTAATGCAATCTACAACAATTCACAAGACACTGACTCACTTTTTTTAAAGATCACAGGTTTGCACTGGATTTCACTAACTTTTTTCTACGTCATAAACTTTTGACATAACATGTCACTTTATCAACTTCATGGAACATTAACTGGAACATTGTGCCAGCCATCAAGTGCAGACGACAGCCAATGGTTTCTCAAGAAGCCACCAGGGCGGAAATAGAAGCATCCGACCAAATGACGTCATTACACAGGGGCACTCCTCCTTGGAAGATTTACCAAGATGAGTCAGTGAGCAGAAGATGCCTAGCATCACGATTTCCTTTAAGTTCTCAGAATCCTTATCGCAGCTTCACCTCAGAGATAAAGATAAGACATTCCTGTAAACAATGACGTTTGCTGACAACGTCTGTACACTGCTAGAGTCACTAAATATGATGAATTATTTGATAAATGAGCCTAAAGGCCCATATTCCAAATCACAGGAAATGTTGCACAATTAATCAAACTGATCAAATATGCTAACTAATTATACTGACGAAATATTCAGACAAGTAGGAAGAAAAAATCTACACTTAAAACTAATTTAAGTAAACCTGCCAATAACCTTGATAAACTAAACTTTTGAAAACAACTCTCCTCATCCCAAAGACCTTCAGAGTGAATAAGTAAATACCAAAAAAGAAAAAGAATCTTAGTCATCAATAACATGCATTGATGTTCAATGTAACTATTATCCAATTTAGGCATAGAAAACCCAAGGCTAACCAATTAACCAGTGAAATGGTTACACAGTGAAAGAGCCTTCGACACAGTTGATGAAAAGACCAGTTGGATCCAACAAGTTGATGATATTGTTGTTGTGAAGTATCAGATCAAGTATCAAAACATAGAAACTGATGATTCATTAGAAATGACAAATTCTACAGATTCTTAACTTAAACTCAAATAGTTCATGAGGTGTCTTATATAATTTGAAAGATCCAGCAGCCTTGGCCAACAGTTGGGAGGGTGGAATGTGTGGTGGGGGGGGGTTGAAGCCCGCTCATGCTTCAACTGCCCCAACAGCCAAGTGCTGAAGTCACCATCATGCTGGTAGCCTTAAGTCTAGCATGTGAATGCAACAACATTTAAGTAATCTTTATAGACTCTAAAGAGGCTGAGATAGTGTTTCACATTCAAGTAATATTATTTCCACTCACCATAGAACTCCAGTCCCATCACTGTCATAGTTACTAGGGTATTTCAGTAACACCTGTAGTAGTAAGATCCACCTGTGGGCATCATCTACGAGCGACAGGTAGGCTGTGTGGATGGGATGCTGTGTACACAGGCTCAGGCCAAAGGTATATCCTTAAGTATACAGTCCAGTTCAAATGTAAGATAAAGTCCTGATATGATGATGTCACTGTGTCAGTAAGCAGGGACAACTTGTTATAGTTTATCAGTAAGTAGTTCTCTCCAATAGTTCCAATAACAGTGCTTGACAAGTTGCTCTCTTGGAGTGTACAGGAATTCTAGCATCTCTGAACTGCTCAGCTGTATATATACACCACCCCCGCCATCTCATGCATGACGTCAGGAGCTCATTAGCATACCAAAGGGTGCTTTTGTCAGGCAGCAGTTCCCCTGGCTGGCTCAGCTTAGCAGGCAGGTAGCAGTGAAGCAATGCTGAAGCCCCACACTAAGAGCCAAGAGGAACTACATGGGCAGCCAAGCAGATCAAGGGTGGTTAAAAATAGGCCACCCAGCCAATAGCATCAGACCGTGGGATCAAAGACTCATAGAGACAGTTTCCATAGCAACCAAGCACGTGCAATAGGAGCTGCCTCCCCATTGGTCCAATCTTAAGCATCATGGTTCATGGATCCAAGGCACAGAGGTACAAAGGGCGCCTGAGGGGACTCCCAAGGACTTTACAGAAAACTGCAACAATGGTTCAACTCATAAGACACTTATTCTATTGTGTTGCTAGCAAAAACTTATAAGAACTTTTCAACAACATTGTCAGATGCTTTGGTAGAATCTATAGCATCTTAAAATTCCTCATTACCAACAATTGTGGGCGGCTTTATGGGTTGTAATTCTGAAACTTTGGGATTGTCCTAACTCCACATGATGCATAACAATCCAGTTGATCTTGCAAAAGTTAATCTGCTATCAAAGTAAATTTTCCACCCCCAACCAAGAGCCAATGGAATTAAACTACCTGTTACAGAAGAATAAGATCTACCTGGAAGTGGCTTGAGCTTCATAATGCCTTCATTCCAAGAGTTGGCTCCAGTTTCTACAGACCTCCAGTTGAACAATTCAAGACTTCCAGCCTAATACACCCATCCCATAACACTTTAAAAGATTTAATATCAGATCTGACAACAGTATCAGATCTGCATCACACCTGTAGAAAGTCTATACAGTATCTGTATCTTGGAGACTGTGACCCACATTTATGAACAACATAAAGACCACCAGCACATACCAGTATGTTTTATCAAATCTGATATGGCCCCTCCTTTATCAAGCCACCTTGTTTGAACAATAGCATCAGTCAACATTTCATACAATTGCTCAATATATCATGCAGTTTTCATCAACTTTAGCACCAATTAGGAAATTCACAAAAAGTGGGCCTGCAAACCATAGTCTGGTTTTGGGATGGCTAAAAATATAACATCAATATGCTATCTTATCATGCCTGTAAAACTGCTAACAGAATTTTCCCACCAAATTTCAAGTGTCAGCATTTTATTTTATTTTTCAAGAATATCATTCCCATCAGAGAGCATTCGACAAGGTTGTTTTTGCTCCAGCGAGTTATCAGTCCACTGAGAATGTTTAGAAACAACTTCAAAATATCAATATTCAGAGCTCACACTAAGTCTTCACAAACTTCTTAACCTTTCAACTGAATAAATTGATGGATCATAATCAATTAATTAATTGAGTTTCATAATCATCAAGTTGATATAATACTTTTTTCTGAAGAGATTAATAATGCTCACCTTGAACTAAATCATTCCATGACTAGAAGTTCAACTTCAGCCAGTTAAAGTAACCTGCACTTGGTAAAATGTATCCTTAATGCATTCTAATTAGTGGCACATGTTATTCTTCTATACTGATAATCACTTCTGAAGATCATCATCATCATTATTATGATTATCAAAAGAAAAGGGAATTTATTGACTTGGAGATGGCATCCGACAAAGTTGCTGAGATGCACTCAGGCTACCAGCAGAGTTTTACCAGCAGAACCGACCAGCAGGGGGCTCCAGGGGTCCACAGGATCCACAGATCTGGCCAGCAAGAGCAAGGTGCACTGGTTCCCACCACTAGATCCCGGAATAGCATCCCAGGTATGCAGTGCTATGCCATTATACTATGCAGACATGAAGCATCTCTTTCTTAAGGGCTTCTTTCATCTTATGTGCACAGCAATGCTATGGTTCAGTGATGCGGAACAGTGTGTGCTTTCAACCGTGTCAGCATCTTGTTGCTGAGGGCTTGGTGTGTGCTTTAGGTGTGCCTTAGCAATGTCCTGTAGCTGCTTTAGCTGTGTTATAGAACTAGTGCACTTAGCTATAACTTTACTGCTATAGACACTGTAGAAGCTATAGATTGATCTCTGTGTTATAAGACCTCTTTTTATAGGAATGGCTTGCCTTATGTGACCTCCTCTTGAAGAAGCGGTACTTATAAGTGTATTTGTCTGACCACAAAGAGAGAATACACCCCCATGAGAGACCAATTCATGACCGCAGAAGCAATGGCATACCGCACAGCTTTTTCTGGAGGACAAGCGAATTTGTCCGAACTTCATTTGCCAGACTTCATTCTTTTTTAAATGAAATCACTTGGAATGTATTGATTTTCAATAATGTTTATTTTCATCATCCGCCCAAATGTTTAACTTTCTCGCCCAAATTGTTTAGTTATTCTCATATTTTTAGGATACAACTGCACCCAGGGCTGCCTCCCCCTCTGGTATGCCTATGCACAGAGAAGATGGTCTTATAACCAATGGACCACAAATGTTGTAGTCTTATAACCCATGGACCACAGAAGTTGTAGTCTTATAACCCATGGACCACAGAAGAGATGGTCTTACAACCCATGGACCACTGTACATACTTCTTCACAATTCCCTTCACATCCTTCCACCAAGGCTGTGCTCACCTCATCCAAAGGATCACATTCCTAAGTGCTGAGTCTACTCAAATTGTAGGTGAAGCAAAGCATCCCTCAAAATCAACATTGCATCAAATCTGAAGGCATTTGTAGACATTTTGAGGTCATGCTGTAGTTGAGGCAAACCATCCTTTAAAATCTACATAGCATCAACTCTGGACTAAGACCTTCATCTGAAGGCATTTGTAGACATTTGAGGTCATTGATATATCTGTCAAGTATAATCATACTGAAGTAAAGCATCCCTCAAAATCATCTCAGGATAAGTCTGAAGGCATTTGTAGACATTTGGGGTCATTGATATATCTGTCAAGTATATTCCTGATGTAGTTGAAGCAAAAAATCCCTCAAAATTAACATATCTTTTCGGAACGAATTTTTAATTTGTAGACATTTGAGGTTATATAAATCCGTCCATCTATCAAGCATATTTATGCAGTAACTGAAGCCAAACATCCATCAAAATCAACATAGCATCAATTTTGGACTAGTCTGAAGGAATTTGTAGACATTTGTAGACATTTGAGGTCATCTACATATCATTTCTATCTCATTTTGAAGGGCTTTTTGGAGCCTTGATTAAAAACCAACACATGGTGCACACACATATGTAATAGGACTATATATAATATATATAATTCAAATAAAACCCTTAGGACATCACATAATGATTCACCATTCTCCAGTATGTTTGAGGACAAACATAATAACCTCCAAAGATGCAGATAGGCGATCATGTGATAAGGAAAAAGAAGATGAATGTGGGAAATGACAAGGAAAAATTCCACAAACTTGTTCTTTCTTCTCACTGAGTTCCCAGCCTGCTCAGCCTCTGTGTGACATCATCAGAAAGCATTTGAATGTCTGGAGCATCAACCATATACAGGTCCAAACAAGTTTGTTGCCAAGATTTCTTTCTTTCCAATTCAAAGGTTTTTTTATGCATTTCCTTAAAATTTCCTAAATTTGACCACATAACTGAGTATTCGAAAGTATTTGAATTTTTGACAGTGTCAGGTACAGATACATCCTTCTTTGCTGATCACGAAAACACCAATTTTGCAAGTATTAGCTGTCAAATGGCAAATAGAGATTTCTTTCGATCCTTTTAATTGTTGACCTTGAAGGGGCGTATGATGCAGTTGAAGAAAAGCACATCACTTTGGGGCCAATTTATCAAATGTTGTCTTGAAGCAAACAAACTTAATAGAGCAAAGGTTCTTTTTTAACACCAAAAGATGGAGTTGAGCATAAAAAATGCATCTTGATTGAATTTGGTAATTGCCATGATACGACAAATGTTCAACGTCGAAACCTCTGCAGCGCAGTGGTTGGGCACACCATTAATTCAAACAAAACTACTCCAACATCCTGGGGGGAGGTTGTTCCATTAATTTCCTCACTGGCTGATGACCTGCAGTCTGACATTCTTAGGCAGTGAGTGTGGGAATCTTTGCATCATAGCCAGCGGAGGGCGAAGAACATGGTTCTGAACACCGCGTGTCGCCTGATGAGCGTTTCGCTAATGGGGGATCTCAATGCTGCACGAAAAAAAGATCTAATCATCGACCGCTAGACGTCTATAATAAGACACGGCAATCAGGGACACGACAGGAAACTGAGCTTCCTTACAATGTCACACTACACAATACAATGAGCATTAATGGCATGGCCTTGTCATAACACACTCAAAACACCCCAGCACTGTTAGAGTCTACAGACCAACAAGGACATGACTGGGTAATTACCATTTTCAGGATCTGCAGGGTGCCGTTTGACATCACTCGACACAAAATTAATTTTAATGTAACTTCAATGTAATTTTTTTAATTTCAAAGTAATTTTAATGCAATTTTAAATGTAATTAATATAAATTCCACAATCTAATCTAACACCATCTCCTTATGGTTGAACTCAAAAACATGCCCTGATTGAATTAGCAGAATTGGCAATGGCACCTGCTTGTACATATTGTGCTTGTACAAGGGAACAAATCACTTAAAAAGACCCAATTGGGTTATGAACTTATCACTACATCTGAAGAAGTAGACCAGTACATGTATTTGTATAAACAGGGTGCTTGACTAATCTCATGTTAATATGGTACTAACTAAGTAAATCTTAGAAGTCAGGAATATGGGCATATCTTTTAGAATCAGGGAGCTGTCAGACCCCTACATCTCCCTTGTAAAATCTAATTAAAGATTAAAGAAGTATCAGACATCTTATGTCACTTCACTTTATAGAACAAACGTCCAACAGACTGCTAAATTAGTTCAATGAAAAACACCTGCCTGAGCTGAGAACTATTTCGACCAGATATACAAATCAAAGAAAACAATTTTTGACTTGGGGAGGGCATATGACACAGTTGTTGCCAGTTAAGCCTCATTGACCATTGGCCACCCATTGAGGTCATCTACATACCCAAACATGTTCAGAGACTCTGTCGGAGTCATGTATGGTACCCAAGTCCCCATGTTGTCCCTTTATGGCCAGAGTGCCCTTTTATTAGTCAGTTAACCCAGAAACAACTGCATTGGTCAAACCATCAAACGGATATGTAGATGATATCTCCTGTTTGCACTCAATATTGGGACCGAGCGTAAAGTGCTGTTCAATCTTATCAGAGAGACAAGAGGACCAGCTGTCACCAGGAAGCAGTGGGTATATTAATGGTAAGCATGAGAAACATCAATGGGACTATACAGTATAATACTCATTACCCACACTGAGTGCTATGCAGAGATAAGTAGACTTCTATGGTACACTTTATGGCTATTTATGGTTCCTCTTTCCAAGAAGGATTGATGCATCAGCGATGATTTCGTTTGGACTTCCAATTTCACGTCCTCTTTCGGAAACCAAGAATGTCGCACATGAACTACCCCAAGACAAATCGGGCGTGCAACCATACCGCATGATGCACGGGGGCAAAGTGACCACAAAAAGGGGTAAAACTCCGCTAAGGGTGAACTAAGAATAGTCACAAAGTGGGGGTGGACCGTGATTTCCTCGCTGGGCCACTGGCTCCCTTTCCTACACCCGGCTCCAAAAAAAGTTCAAAAATAAATCACAATACCCCGCATAAGTCCACAAGGAACTCAGGGCCGCACCAACCTGTGCCTGTCGAATTGTGACTCGCGACTTTTTTGGGGGATCCCTCGGTTTGTAAACAAACACCAAAAACATGATAATATGTCTGTGCATGTTAGAAAGATGTACAGGTTATCTTGGCCGCTTAACGGGGCAGTACCATTCTATCACCATGATGTGTCGCGCAATGAAATAAAGCGTTATCTACTATCCTGTACCACATATCATATAATCAGGAATATCGGTATTTATTTGAGTCCATCTTTGCATGTTAGGACGTTTCTCCAAGCTGCACCATGGCATGATCTTGAGATACACAAAAAGTAGACTTGTATCATCATTGTAACATGCACAATTTAAACCCCATTCACAGAAAGCACTCATGTCTCACCCCGTCCCACTGTGACAGAAGAAATGCACACATGCACCAAGTCACCATCGACCACTTGTAAACTACTGAGCTGTCAAAATTAACTTGCAGCCCTGACATTCTGTGACAGGCACATTGTGTGGGGTACTGTGACACTCCGGGGCAGTCCGACCCTCAACAATTCTGAGAATCTATAGCGAGGACTTGTCACGCTGAATCCAGATGTTATCTTAACGCCTTTTTACCAAACAGTCATCTCAGATATATATAAAAAACATCAGATATAATATATTGCAATCCCAATATATATTTTATTTTTCATTTAATCAAAGAAAAGTGTTTTTGTTTTGACTTGAGGGTGGCATATGACACAGTTGATGAGCTGCATCCATGCTACCAACAGAATCTGCAAGCAACTAACAAAACAGCCTTCCTGATAATCCTTAGCTATGATCTGACTGGCTGAATCCAGATGTTTTCTTATTTCTTATTTACCAAACATTCATCTCAGAGCAAGCATCATATTTCAAATATTCAAATAAACGAATAAGATATTTTGACTTGTGGATGGCATCCGACACAGTTGTTAAGCAGTACCCATTTTACCAACCATCTACAACCAGCATAACAACCCTGAATCATCACAGACTGGAATCACAGAACTGGAATTGCAGGACCTGAACCACTAAGAGTTGACACAAGTATCCTTTCTTTTCTTTGCTGGATTTTGGCAACAAGTGTACGTGTCACTTAGTGTCACTAGGTGACCTCAACCTCAGCCCATAAAAAGGTCCAGTGACTGGTTTGCATGTCCTCAGGAATGCAGACAGCACCATCAAGCAAGCAGAGAACTGGATCGTGCTGGCCTCCCACTCACCCCTCAGGACTTATGGAGGCTCCAAAAGCAGCACAGAGTGAGTCAAAGGCAATGCTATAGTCCACTGAGTCAAAGGCTTTCTTCCAGTCAAGACATGAGTGAACGCACCACCAGCATCTATAATCAACCTGTGCGCCTCAACCTGTGCACTTGCAAGGTGGCGCAGAGAAGGTGCAGGCCTCCGGGTTCTCTTACAGTGTGTGGTTCAGAGCAAGAACAGGGTATATCGCAGTGTCAACTGCTTTAGTAAGCTCTGCAACAGATGAAGCAAATAATAAAATAAAAACATCAAACTCTGTTTTTCAAATGCTATGGACAATAGGATCCAATCACAATCTCTAGTGAAATACATGGATGACTTTCTACTCATAATCATTGCACCATATGGTTACAAGGCCTTCCAACCTTATGAAAGACCTGTTGAAAACATTGATAACTTGAACAAATCCAAGACTCATTGGTCTGAAAATTATGACAGTAAGGCACTCTGCAAGCAGGTCTTATTGTTTGGACTTAATCATTGTCACAACAGCATTTATTCCTTTGTTTTGAGATAATTCCTCCATTGAGAAGACCCTTCAAACGCGACTAGCCAATGAAAATCAGTTTAATCGAAATTAACCTCACAGATTGTTATACTTCCATCATCTCTTTATTTCCTCTCAAGCATTCCTCAGCATGAGTTCCTCCCTGTGTTTCCTCCCGGCATTTCAAGGACTGTCCGTGTCAGCAAGGGACAAACCCAGACTTGCACCATTTTGGTTCTGACTCATCAGCATAACACCCCTCCTACTCTGGAGTCCTTCACCACCCTCCTTCACCCCAGCTGCACTTAAGTCTATACTTTATCTGCATCCAAGTCTTTACTTAAGTCTTCACTTAAGTCCAGGGTAATATTCCTTGTCTCCAAGACTGATGGATCATCATGGATCGCAGCCCACATGTATAGTATTTCATCCATAAATGCCCTCCATCTATACCACCAAGTGTCAAATGCTGGACGCCATTAGCAATCCCAAGAAAAGTGATCCCCTGATCACAAATAGAGTGGTATCAAAGTCAATATCATCAACTATAAGCTTCATTTTATTTCAATCAAAAGCTGAGTATCATCAGCATAATTGAATGGTATCCAGTTCTTTGAATACTGTAAATGACCAACACAATGCCAACAATATTGAAATCACCCCAAATACGAAGTTGATTTTCTCTTATAAGGATGATGGAGATGTCCAAAGTCACGAGTGACTGAGTATTATAGCCTATGTCTTGCATAAATGTTGCTATGATTGCAGCACTATGACAAAAATAATTATATCAAATGATCCCGAATGAGATGTTTGTTTTCCCTTATGACAGAGATGCCACACATCAAGTCTTCAAGTATGGCTGAATATGTCCTGGATATATGTTGCTCTAATTTCACAATACCAACTTGTTCTGGGGCAACTTTCAGCAATACATTCCAAGCAAAGATAGGTTGAATGGTCCATATCTTGCACAACACCCACATCATCATCATCATAACCATTTGGATCATCTAATATACATGTATATGACTTGCAAAACATCTTTGAAAGTAATCTAAGTAAATACAGACAGGTCTTCAGTACATTGCTTTGATAAAGTCAAACAATGACATTTTCATCTATACTCGATCAATACTCAGCAAAATTGGTGTCAGTGTCATCAGCATACCCACTGATGCGATGCAGAATTAATACTGAGACACATAGTGCATGTTCCAAAGGCAGAAATATTGGATTGCAGGTTTGCAATAGACATGTCATCAGCATATTTGTTGAAGATCCAGTAGCAAGAAAAATTCAAGAGGAATCATTTTCACTGTTCAGTTTCACAGACACTGCCACACACAAGTTAAAATTCCATGGCATTCAGATCCTACGTAATGTTGCAATACCACTCATTGACAATGACATCTTGTTTGTCTCTCAAAATCAATACTTTAAAGTTGAAAGTCAGTTCATCATCAGCATACCTGTTGCAGAATCAGAACATATCTCAGATCCCAGATCTAGAAGATTAAGAAGATCCAGAGCACAGAAAAGTCTCGAACAACATCAGATAACATCATCTCTACTAACAGCATTCTCATGATATTGTCTCATAAAATGCCACACAGCATGACAATCTTAAGTTCGGTTCATTACTTTCAAGGACATTTTTAGCATCATCATCTGGGACTCTGCACACTGTCAAACGCTTTTGGCATATCATGGTCTATTTTTGACTGCACATGTCATGGAAAAACAAGTCCTCCTCAGTTTATCATTAATCACTCTTTGATATCATACTGAAGTCCTGAAATATGTGATCCAAATGTCAATAAATAACATACCTGCGATTCTCGAACTCAAAATCTATATCGATGACGGCATTGTTCCCGATGTCTGCGGACCGAGGCAGCACGTTCATTAACATTCAGCCAAATTATCTGATATCAAACCGTTATAAAGCGGAATGAAGTCCAAGGCACTCAAACTTTTTATTCTAAACAACAAACAAACAATGGAATATAAATTTATCATTGAAAGTAAAATGAATCTGTAATAAGTTTCTAATCAGAACCACACTATTTCAGTGTGTATTGTCATGTCATTGGTATCAGAAATCAAGAAAACTTTCAAGACAGGAACAAGCAATGGAAATGTACTGAATTCCTGAAGTCAGCAATTTTGAATTCCACTTTATTTATTTATGCTTTTTTGCTGAGACCTTAAAAAATCACAAAAACCACATAAACGCCCCATGTCCTATTTATAACATTACCATATCTATATTTGAGTTGGTCTACCCAATCCTAGAAGTGGAGCAAATCGAGTGAAACTGTTCAACAATATGAACAACTGAGTCGAATGTTTTTCTAGGGTCCATGACATCATGGCTCATGCTCATACTCCCACTCCTAAGAAACAGCTTTGAGCAATATATAGATGGCTTACTTGAAAGGCCAAGCAAAGAATATATATAGCATTACAAGTCAGTCATCTTGAACCAAAACATGAAACCTGTGGGAATAACTTCTAACAAGGAACTTGGATATGGACCAATCAGAATTGAGAATGAGGCCACAGAGAGCTGCTATAGTAAAATGTTGCTGATATACAGTGCTGTTATGATTTTATGACCATAAACCAAAACCTTTTTGCTAAAAGTTAATGTTTATTTTTCCTATTTAAGTTTATATTTATCATACATAATGATTTAATTAAAAGAATATACAACAATTTTACATGACGTTTTGTGGTGTTAAACTTTATCAAATGATAAATACTGAGCAACTGAAATGGAAAACAGATGCAAAGTGAAACCAGAACATGATCAATAAAAGTGCTCACTGCTCAATATATCTGGTGGAACTGAGACAGTTCATCAAGAGTTCAATACAACAGATTACTTCTTGGGCCATATTCTCCATTGTGGCCTTGAAAAAGACATCTGCAATAGAGAGGCCTGTGGCATCACTGTGTCCCAGATCAAGATCAAAAATTCAAAATCAATTTGAATAGATATGTTTATCATGTGGTTCTTAAAATAGGAATAGCTGGAAGGATGGCTTAATGGATGGATGGATGGGGCTTTAAGTCTTGTATTAATGCACAGTAGTATACTAATCAGAACAGAAGGGAACACAGCAATTACGTGAGGAACTTTAAATCATGTGTTTATGAACTATGGTAGACTACTTAGGACAGAAGGAGGACACAGCAATGAGGTGAAGGATGATTAAAACTACTGTCCAACATATATCTTCCTGGTGACCAAACCCAGACCTGGAATTGAACCCACGACCCAAGGATAATTTTGTAATTAAGATAATTTTGTACTTGATATGAAATACCATAAGTAGGGCTCCAACTGTATATTCGACACACCATATAAACAGAACATGCACACCACACGGCCTTGATTGAGCCTTGGAGAGTTGTGTGGCCAACTGAAGTCAATAAGATAAATAGCCATGACAAGAGCTAAATAAGCATTATTATTATTGACAACTACATCAACCTATATACACAAAGTTCATTTAGGTGATAAAGGATACATTTGGATGCATTGGGGTGTGTTATGTAGGAGTGGTACAGTAAATTACGATTGCTGACTTTCAACAGTCTTTTGCAGCCTGCTCTTTCCAAACACTGCATCGAAGTCTTTGTAAAAATGCAAAGGAACAAAGAATACACAATAACCAAGAATGAGCAATTTATGAAAGTGGAGCTTACAGTCTGTCAAGGTGGCCATTAACAAAATGGGCTGTCCTTTTTTAACCCTGCTCGTTTTACTGCCACTCTCACAGGTCACTCAGTGACACTTATGACACACAGCAATCCTGAAGGCTCCACAAACTCAGAATCTTGCCCTCCTGAAACTTGGGACACTGCTGATTTGATGGATGGTGGGGGCTTTATGTCCTGTCTTTATGCACTTGGTGGGCTAATTAGGAAAGGAGGAGGACACGACAATGAGGCAAAGGATAATTATGCACACTGCAAGAAAAGAGTGGTTCCGCTGCCGCTTCTCCCTGAGGGACTGTGTACCTGGACCTATGTTGGACAGCAGTTTTAATCATCCTTGCCTCATTGCTGTGTCCTTCTCCTATCCTAATTAGCCTATCATAGGGCTAAATACAAAATATAAAGATTCCATCATCCATCTTTCCTACTAAGAAATTTAAGCAAATAAAATCAATGCCCAGCTGGTATCTGACATTAGATAATAATTATAGCATCACACCGTCCTAACTTTTCGAAATGAGATATAATGTCATATTTTATCTTGCAAATATCACATCATAAATCATCAATCGTTCAATGTAGCGCCTATTACTGTTGCATTCCAACCAGTGCAACAGACTATTTTCATCTTATTCACTTGATAACGAACATCATTTCGAAGAAATGTCAAGTTGTAGGTTTTCGTGAGTAGCACTTAGAATCACACCATCAGGAGAGGTTGGTCTCTCGTGGTACCACATTAGAATTATATAGGCCTAAGGGTAGGTGGCTGACAGAGCTTTATGTCCTGCGCTTTTGCACGGATCATTCTCCCACAGTTTTGAGACGTGGTGCTTTCAAAGAAGATGATGGATGGATGGTTGGGGCTTTACGTCCTGTATTAAAGCACTTGATAGGCTAAGGTATGGGGTTAACCCCTAGGACAAACTTTTTTTTCGTTCGTGACGCGTTGACGAACAATTTTTTTCACATGCGCACTCGCAACAAACTTTTTTATCTAAATTTTAACAATACGGTACCCTAGCTACAGGTGGAAACAATTTTTTTTTATTTCCATGTGCTGAACAAACTTTTTTTTGTCAGTGTCAAGTAGGATACAATCTTTTCTTTTCACCAAAAGTCCAAAGATCATCTGGTCGGTCCCTAATTGGGACAGGAGGAGGACACAGCAATGGGGCTAATAAGGATGACTATCCAACATTGTTCCAGGTGACTTGGCCTGAGCTGCAATCAAACTGGTCTCTAATTTAAGACTTAACAGTGTACAAACCACACACTGCACATGGGCAAAATGCAGGAGGGCAAATGTAAGTGCACATCACAACCTTTTACCATTTCATCATGCAAATATGTGTAACCTCACAAAGTCCCATATACCACAAAATAACCCCCCCCAAACATCCCATCAACCTCTTACACAAGATGGTGAATTTGGTGACACATATTGTTCACATCGTCCCCCACACAGCCATATAACCCCCATATACTGCACATAATGGTCTGTAGGCTGCATAAAAGGTATAGATGGCACCAAGTTGACAATAAACTAAGCAAACCTGCAATAGAATTGCTCCCAGGGTTTTTTGTGAAGAAGATGGTGAAGCTTTTCAAAGACTGTTGATTCAGTGACTGGGAAGAAACCTATGGCTATTTTGTTGAGGAGAATACTTCCTAAAGTCAAGACATTTTATTTTGGCAGTAAGTTTTTAGCCCATGAAACAATCCATGATTAAGTCTGATGTTGAATTTTTGGTTTATTTGACTGAGTACACCATGACCAAGCATGATTTGGATTAAATATGTGTCCTCTAATCCCCCAGCTTCATCATACAGGCACTTACAATGTTAAATTTCTGCTGCTCTTCAACACATTTAGAGCTATTTTTAGCCTTCTGTTGTGACGTCATCAGCATTGTAGGCTCTATGACATCACTGAAACAATGGTGACGTCACAACAGCAGAAATAGAAGAAAATGGCTTCTTGAGCTGTGTTGACAGCAATGTTATTCCAATGGGATTACCTTTAAACCAGGGCTACAACATGCCAATACTTTCAAATGTTCATGAAACTGCTTGGTCAAGGTGTCAGGAACAGGGGGAGACAAGTATTTTTGTCAAGAGTAAGGTATGTTTTTAATTATCAGCGAAAAACTTACTGCCAAAAAAATAATAACTTGACTATAATAGTGAAGTGGGAGAGGTTTTGGTTTTCACTCCAGCTCTGGCCGGGTTACCCAGACCTATGTTGGACATCAGTTTCAATCATCCTTTGCCTCATTACTATGTCCTCCTCTTGTCCTAATTATAATTAGCCTGCCTCAGTGCATAAATTTATAATTCCCAATCATCTATCCATCCATCATTCCAACACCTGAATAAAAGTCTCCGAACTCTATGGTGGGCAAGTCAGAATCTTACTTTTTCATATTAATAACTTTTCAGAAATATACTCTTTTATTGTGTCAAATGACTCAACGCCAGTAGCAGCCAACAATTCCAATTTAATTTTTAATATACATTTCTGAAATCTACTTTTTTATTGAGTAATGACTCAGTTCTAGGCCTGCAATTTCAATTTCGTACTTTTCAGAAATCTACTTTTTATGGAGTTGAATGACTCAATTTTACAACACAAGGTCAAATGCTTTGTGAGGAAACTGATCCACCAACTCATTTTTAAGGAAGACACAACCAGCTAAACCATCTAAGCAACAATGACATGGACAAATTCCTTTAACATCCTTAAGTTCTCAATAAACATCACTAACCATCTTAACATTTCCATTGACATCATCAAATTTCCTGAAAAGATGGATGGATGGATGATTGGGGCTTCATGTCCTGTATTTATGCACTTGGTAGGCTAACTAGGACAGGAGGAGGACACAGCAATGAGGCGAAGGATGATTGAAACAGCCGTCCAACATTGGACCCAGCGAATAGCAGCCCAGCATGCTACCACTGGCATAGACCATGACAGTTACCAGATATCTGGTAACTGTCATGCATAGACAAATTCCTTAACATCCTTAAGTTCACAATAAACATCCCTAACCATCTTAAAATTCCCACAGACATCATCAAATTTCCTCAGAGGAAACATGATCTTTAGAAACAGCAAAATCACCAAGGAGATGCCTTGTATTCTTGATCATTAAAATCACCAAGAAGGACATCTTTCCGCATGACTGATCAGAGCATGATAATTGATAGAATAAAGATTTTTGTGACAGAGATTTCTGAAACACAATACTTAGATGGACATTAAAGTGCACCACATCTATAGATCTTTTTTTCATGATCATCAATAAAACTGTTCCGCATGATCAAACAAAGTACCAATAAAGATCCAGAAGGTCATAAGGAAATAAAAGAACAAATAAATACAAATAGCAGATGAATCCATTAAAATCTCCCATACTACAGATCATTCAACGCCTTGGCAGCGATTTAAGATAGATTGGTCTTTGACTGGATACAACCAACAAAGGACCAATCAATAGAATCAATATGACCATCAAATAAATAAATAAATATATACCTTTGCATGACTAAACAAAGCACAACTCATCTTATTTTGAGCTGGCATCTTAAATTTGGCACATCAAATTGGGCCTAATCCATTAAAAATCAATAAAATGTATTTTCGTGGAAGATTAAAAGGACTAAATAGTATATTTATAATATAAATCAGTCATCGGACAGACAATAAAAACAGACTTATCCAAAACCTTAATATGAGATGCACAGATCATTCAACTTCAATGCCATTTTATCAAATAATCCAGATTAAACAAAGAAATGTGTCCAACTATAATCCCATATCATACAATTTATTATTGACTCACATCTGATGAAAGATGACATCATGTCGAACCATACAAAGTTTATCCCACACTTCATATGTACCGTAATATGTTTCAACTTTCAAGTAATTTACTCCTTCAAAAGCTGAATTACAAGCTGAAGTAGAAGGAGCCTAGAAATATGTCCAACGGAGGGGAGGTTGGGAGTGCTTCAGGTCCTGAATCTTTTGCACTTATATAGGCTTTATAATAGAACAGGCAGGGACCACAGTGGCCTTATAATAGGACAGACAGGGACCACGGTGGCCTTATAATAGGACAGGCAGGGACCATGGTGGCCTTATAATAGGACAGGCGGGACCACAATGGCCTTATAATAGGACAGGCAGGGACCATGGTGGCCTTTAAATAGGACAGGCAGGGGCCATGGTGGCCTTATAATAGAACAGGCAGGGACCACGGTGGCCTTATAATAGGACAGGCAGGGACCATGGTGCCCTTATAATAGGAATGGCAGGGATCATGGTGCCCTTATAATAGGAGAGGCAGGGACCATGGTGGCCTTATAATAGGACAGGTGGGGACCATGGTGGCCTTATAATAGGACAGGCAGGGACCATGGTGGCCTTATAATAGGAGAGGCAGGGATCATGGTGCCCTTATAATAGGACAGATGGGGACCACTGTGACAGTAATAAGGTGAAATGCACTCTTTGTTTTCCAGGCTCGGATGATGTGAATCAGAGTCCCAGACCTTTGCAGCCAAGCTAACCTTGTCCATAAGAAGTATAAGTAAAACCCAAGAGTGAGCAATGCATTAGTGCAACATCAGTTTGGTATGTTACTCATAATTTGATTCAGCAAATTATTTGGCGACAAACCTAAATGGACTCGAGTAACCATATGTTTGACTCTTATAAACTGCTCAAAAAATTACAGAAAATGTTTTAAGATAAACATGCACTACAAAAGGCCTTTGGTTACCTGATTTGTATCTCAAACACCCCATTATGGCATGCACTTTAAATGTATTTTGCATGCATTTTGGGTCAAAAGATCAACTTCTAAAATCTTGCTTGTAGTTTCTTCACATCACTTGAGCAATATACATGTAGCATTCTCCAATCTCCATACACTGACATTCTTTATGTTGTGTTGTTTTTCAGTAAACAAGCCTAAGGTCAAAGTGTTTTCCCAACTCAAATATCTCACACACAAAAAGACTAATAACCAAAGACAAGGTTATATTCTCCAAAATATAGGAAGGTTGGTTAATGGTTTGGAGACCGGTCCAATTAGCATCTCTATGGTGATTTGCTTGTGCATGAATAGGGATGAGGGAAACCTTCTGATTTGTTGAAATTAGGTTAAAATGGTTAGAACCTTCAGGCTGAAAATGACAAGTTCAAGTCCTGGTAACAACAACTTTGCGTCCTGTTTTTATGCACTTGGTAGGCTAACTATGACAAGAGTCAAGAGGAGGATACCACATTACTGAATTGAGGCGAAGGATGCTTGAAACCGCTGTTTAACATAATAGGTCAGGGTGACCTGGGCCAGACCTGGAGAAGATGGATGGACAATTGGGGCTTATGTCCATGTATTTATACACTTGATAGGCTAATTAGGACAGCAATGAGGTGAAGGATGACTGAAACTGCTGTTCAACATAGGTCTTGGCGACCCTGCAAGATCTAGAATCAAACTAGGACCATGCCATTGGAGGCCCAGAGTGTTACCAGCGGACGCGACCGAGACAAGACAAAGGAGTCCGCAACAGGTTACACTTCTACATCATGGGTGGGTATCTTTTCCCTGTCCAGCAGAGACACTAATATAAGGGATGCAATCTACGACACCTGCATATTTGACAGCGACATCAAATGCGTGCAACACATTCACCGCACCTGTGCATGTGCCGCGTCTCTAAACTCACTTTCAACTCACCTTCAAACTCTCATTTCCCCACTTCTAATTTCCCCAGCATAGCCCCCTCACACAAGGGACAACAGTACACAATGCACATCACATCCACACACCAAGAAGCCAACAAAAGCATCCTTTCTTCGCTTGTTAATTTCACAGCTGGCTGACTCCTTCTATATTCATATATATTAGCAGAAACATTCTCACAAGAGGAAATTCTTGGGGGCTTGATACTTTGCCAGAGACCTTACAGCCAAAAGGAGAAACAGCAACGACAAACATCAGGAGCTATCAGGTGCTGTTGTTGTTCAAAGGAGGAGAGTGAAGTAAGAAAGGAAATAAAGAAAAATGAAAAAAATATACAACCAAGAGGAAGGCACAGAGAAGGCACAGGGATGGGACTGGCTAACACACCCAGACTGACACATCATCACACTGGTGAAAATTTCTTAGAAATACTTCAAATGAACATGACACTAACAATAGGATTGAGATGGTACAAAACTGCACTCAATTTAAGATAGGAACACCACCATAAATGATGCCCAGATACAGTTGGAAGGACAAAATGAGCACACCCGGGCTTCACATCCTCCATTTATAAATGCATTTGTAGGCTAATTAGGACAGGAGAAGATCAGAGCAATTAGGCAAAGGATAATTGAAACTGCTGTCCAACGTAAGTCCAACTAAACAAACACTAAAATGAAGAAACAGGGCCTTACCAATGCAAAATTGAAATTGAAGTTGAACTATGGACCAGCAAGAACCCAGGTGAATAACCACAGCACTCAGCAACACATATCATTGAGTACCAGGCATCACCATCCAAGCAAACATAACTCCCACACAAGTCAGAGAGATAAGAAAAGAAGACTGATAATTTTCATCTCTGCCAGTCATAATAAATATATTATTATTATGTATGACATAGCCTTAAATAAAACCTAATCCATTAATTTGGATAGGAACACAATGGCCTTGTACAAGTTTCGCATTGACGAAAATCAAAAGTATGAAATATTGGGAGATGGATGGATGGTTAATGGGGCTTTACGTCCTGTATTCAAGCACTTTGTGAGCTAATTCATGTAATTGGGACAGAAGGAGGACACAGTAATGAGGTGAAGAATGATTGAAACTACTGTCCAACATAAGTCCAGGTGATTCAACCAGATGTTGAATAGAACCCACAACCCAGCAGTTGGAAGACTTGAGGACATACCATCAACTGAGCTGAACCCATCCTCAAAAACCTAGATACTTGTAAATTTAACAAGCTAGTTTGAGTGGAACTACGCAATTTCTTCCCAAGCGAAAACAACATCACTTGACCTAAAAAATACCATCACCACTTTTCGACAGTCTGTTCACAGGGCATGACCATTAAAAGATGTCCATGTTTACATACATGTAGTCCATATCACACTGCAATGAGGTAGTGCAAAATACATGTAATACATCCATAGAAACCTGTATTGATAATCACTTCAAACATTTTTTGATTAATAATAATTAATGCTTCCCAAGTTGATGGAAGGATGATTTGGGGCTGTATGTCTATGCATCATTGCAATAATTATGACAGGCCACAGACATGAGCCTAAGATGGATTGAAACTGTTGTCCAACAGAGGTCCAGTGACCGGACCAGAGCTGGAGTCGAACCTAGGACCCAGTCATTGGCAGCAGGAGAAACAAGGTATGTCTATAAGTAACATGATATGATGGATTATAAACATCATATACTTATGGACTATATAAATGGCATAGCCCATATTTGAATAATCTGAGTACATTATTGATTTTATTCCAATAATGCCAAATTATGCCTAACAGCTACCAAACGTGATGGATTAGTACCACATCATGTCATCATATATGCTTATGGAGACTAATATAACATATATATTGATATGCAGATAGGGGGGGGGGCAGACTTATCGATTACCAGTTAGGAGCTGTATGTGTATGTAACTATGAACCTTGATGGATTAGATAGCCATGGGATGGTCTGTAGATCTTACTAAAGTTTTGGATCGTGTCCAAACAGCCCACACTCAAGATGACAGTGTCTGAGGCTTTGTCTAAGTCAAACAAGCCATCACCATGGGGATGGCCAGGGCTAAAGTGCTGCACAACTCTTTCATGCTAGGTTATGCTTGACTGGGCAGCTGCAAGGTTAACTACCATCAGTCATCTGTATAAGGCTTAGAGGATTATTGAAGTACCTGCCAAGCTACAATCACTGGGCTAAAACAAGTTTTGCAACAAAACATGATTAGTCATAGCAAGCATCATGCCCACAATGTGCATGTATGGAAGCATGTGCATTGTGCAAGCATTTTCATGCATTCATGGTAGCATTTTCTGCAAGCATGCATGCATGATTGCTTCGAAGTCATGCCATGCAAGCACTGAGCCACTGGTGCATTTAAATCATTGCATTTTCCACACAGCATTTTCGTGATGGCATTTTGATGCAGTGATTACGTCATCATGACATAATGATGATCCTAACTTCAGCATTTCAATCTCATCAGAATGAAAATCTTCGATCAATCAATCAATCAATCAACCAATCAATCAATCAGTCAGTCAGTAAATCAATCAATTAGTCAATCAATCAATCAGTCAGTCAATCAATCAAATACTCTATCTATCTATCTATCTGTCTATCTATCTATCTATCTATCTATCTATCTATCTATCTATCTATCTATCTACTTTTTTTTTTCAACTATAACTCAACTGAGAAATGTATAACCTCTCTATAACCTAAGAAAGTTCATTTCACTTTAACAACGTCACCATCCTATAGCTAGAGCTTGGATTAATAAGACAGGGATTGGAAACAAATGCACTTCAAAGGTACACTGTGCGTTTCGGTATGGTCCTAATGACTATTTTATTGCCCTGAAATAAGAGTAGTAATTACCTTGATTTCCCTCTCAAGATTCAAAGGAACAATAGACTGGATGTCAAAATTATTATTTTTTTTAAATTCATAAGCTATTACAATTGTCACACACTTGCGAAACTATGACAAGAAAACATAATATTTTGAATGATATCTAAAATGGGGTCTGCCATTTCTGTGGCCTCACTGGTTCTGAAGTTGTGATTTATTGACCTCTGATCAGTTTCATCTGAATGCTCAAATTGACCATATTTAAATGCTTATAACTCAATTCGAGGAAATTCGAAGATTAAGCCATTATAACCACCAGAAAGATCTAATTCTCAGCTTTCTAATGAATGTGGTCTCATCTACGGCATTTGATGGATATGATGGTTTATTACGGTTTAAAAAATGTGTCTTTTTCTTCATTTATACCCATTTTGTCGCCTGAGTCGGGAAATTACAGGCCTACAGTCAAAAGAAAAATATGTCTGGAAATGTTAGAACTTGGTGAATATATCAATGTGAGTGATAAGTCCGAGGCACAAAAAATAAGAACATATTATTAGCAGCATCTTTTTCAGAATGGGTGAAGATGAAGATGCTGAGTGTTCACTGAAGCGCAGAGTGAACATCAAACAAAATATGTGATTAACAATTAATTAGTGATTTTGGGCCAGCTCTGGGCCAATATGAAACTTTGTTAATGACCATGTAATGATAATAGTTTTACAACTTAATGAAGTTTCCATTCCTGGTGCTTATTCTTCCAAGGCTAGAGGCACAACAAAACTTTCGAAATGTTCAAAGGATGATACATCATTTCCTTGATGTCTTCCAAAAACAACACACAAATGTGTCAGGCTAAACTTAAAACTATCAAACAGAAACTGTATCTCGAATCAGTGTCTATGCTGGGCAAGTATAAGATCCCTCACATGGGGTAAATGTGTAAGATGTTGAGGACTCCCATTCTCTCCCATTTCATCAATCAACCCTCATCACAAGCACAACCTTGTCCTGTAGGGCTGCACTATATATAGCTATCAAACAACAAAAGATGGGTGTATGGGTGTATCAATATATGAAGCAAGGTATATTCCAAACATACCAGACATATAATAAATTGTGAATAAACTCTCCATCTTTTTACAACATCTTATAAAGATGAAGTAGATAGCAAACAGTATTTCTTTTAACTTGATAGCAGCATCCAAGGGCACCAGTTTATCTTTAAAGTTTGTATAACATTGAGTCAGGAAGTTATAAAATTCCTCAAAATCGTGCTCAGTGTGATGAAACAGAGGTCTAGCCTTCAACAGCATCCTTTAACAGATGAGTTTGATAACAAAATTATATGTCTACAAACTCTACATGCTATAATATGTTGAAACAGATAGTACAGCATAAAATGAAACTCCTATCAACTATTCAATAAACAATGTTAGCATACCAATGTCATAACAAAATCAAACAACATTTCAGGAACATTATCAAAGTGCTTATGCAAGTCCACACAAGATATTTCAACAGCATCATCAAACATCTTAGGAAAGTCTAAAAAGCTCTAAAAACACCAACCATCACCTAGTTACAGAACAGTGCACACCATCTTGAAACCACGTATGCAGTCTTGCAAGATCCAAAGCAGCAATTCTTTACACTAAGATATGTTGTAGTTACTATGTAAATATCAACAACGTCATCAAACATCTTATGTAAGTCTAAAAGTTTCAGAACATCATAGGCCTACCTGAACGATGAACCATCTTGGTACCAAATAGAGGATCCAAAGTGTGTGTGAATAAATATATTCCTTCTTGGTATTAAAAGGCAATCAGAACTTCACGTAACCTTCACTAAAGATTCTTAGACTGAGGCCTGATAAAATATTAGGTTACAAGCACCAAGGCTGCTACAGCCACAGCACAGCACAAGAAAAACTTCTTAAAGTTTAAAGTGGAATAAGTTAAAAACAACACAACTTTACCTGCCATATAGGTCACAGAAAGTCCTCTTCCTAGAGCACTGGGTGAACTGATGGGTTTGTGGCTGGCACTTAAGATTTTAGGAGGGGGGGGGGGTCAGTTCGGGTCCAGGCAGGATCGAGCTCACTGGAGCGTGGCTGATGGAGTGCAATCACGTCGCCAATCAATGGTTGTCAGTTTGGCTGGGCTGGGTATGGGAGAAGGCTTGTGTGCTTGTGTGTGAGAATGTATGTTTGGTATAGCTGCAGTGGAGCACTGGAGCAGGGGAGGAGCTGTAAGGGATTATTTGTGGGGGGGGGGGTGATAGTGGATTAAGGGGGTAGCAAGTGGATTAGGATTGTAAAAGGATTGAAGGAAGGAGGGCCTGAGGAAGTGATAATTAGGTTAAGTCATAAAAGAGGAGGCGAATAGGGTGGTTATACACAATTATTAGCTAATTCCATGAGGAAATAATTCAACAATTACTCTAAGGGTGAAGGTAGAGGGAGGGAAATAATTACATGTATACAAGTAAATCTTACGAGGTGAAAAAATTACACTTTAAATGTTAAATTGCTCCTAAGTTTGACTAGCTTATGATCTGATCCACAGTTCAACTAAAAGGCAGTCACCCATGTACATGGTACCCATTGAGATCAATGATGGTACCTGTCTCTGCATGGCTCAGTCCTGTGAATCTCAATCAAATCTGATGAGTTTCATCAAGGATGATAGTAAAATAGACACAACATTCAATTTCGGATGACAGTAGAATTGAACACTTAATATAGGTTCATTTCGGATGGTAGTGACCTATTTGAGAGGGTCTTGTTGCATTACGGATGGTAGTGTGTAAAGAAATAGAGGGGCAGTTTCATCACGGATGACAGTAAATTGGAGATGAAGGATGACCAACTGAGCAAACTATAATAAGCATCTTGACTTCAATTCAAGGGTAAAGAATGATCGTTGATTGGCTTTACGTCCTGTGTTTATGCACTTTGGCAGGCCAAAAAGGGACATCAACTGCTCTCCCGGATGACCAATAAAAGATTGATAGAATTTTGTGCTCTGTATGCTCAATATGATATCGCTGTTGTCATAACAAGGATACAAAGAAGACTTAGTAGGCATACCTCTCAACAAGAACAGCATCCATGTCCAAGGGAAATTTCATGAATGATATTCCTAAAATATATCATAAATTTGCTGTTTTAGGTAGAGAGACGCCTTCAAAACTTCTTTTGTTATTTTTCGGGTTTAGACCTCAGAGAAAGTGACCAACAAAATTCTACATGATGCTTCAATACTGCCCCCGGCCTATATATTTCTCCGCCACTGCAAACCTGCACCACAAGATTTGGCACCAGTTCGTGTCAACACTTTGGGACCCACATTCTGCTGCAGAGAAAGACACTCTAATCTATATATGCATGAGTCACAAGTAGATCTTGATCTTCACAAAGCCTTTGACACACAAATCACTTGATTGGTTCGAAGCATGCTCATGCGAGGAGACCTCAATGGTGGATGTGTGAGTGTGACACTCCAAACATGCAGCACATGCAATGGAATTATGGTATTGCACTTGCTGCATCAAATGCTTTGTTAGAGTGTTAAGAGGTTTGGCTGGATCTTTATGATATGCCTATAGGCAGATAGATGGGTGGATGGAGATTTACATCCTGAATTCGTGCTCTGTGGGCTATCTATAGGACATGATGAAGCCCCGGCAATGAGGCAAAGGATAACCTGCATGAACCTCTGTCCATGCAGGTACATAGACCCCCCCCCGTCCCAAACATGCAACAAAACTATGGTATTAAACTTGCTGCATCAAATGCTTTGTTAGGAGGCAACCATTTAATCTTAAGAGGGGGGAGGGCTTGAGTTTTTTTTTTTAAATAAATAATATCTTGCTCAGTTTTGGTGAAATAATCAATTCTTCTTGGGCAGCCTTTAAATAAATAATTCCTAGAGGGGTATTTCTTCATAAGGCGTTACTTGATTTGGGAATGAATATTCAGGTTCGAAGTAAATAATTATGGCCGGCGTTACCGTGAAGAAAATAATTTCCAGCAAAGGAAAACTTCAAGCCCCCCCCCGATCATTAAATGGTCGCCCCTTAGTGTGTTATAGGTTCGGCAGGACCTTCCTTATGACATGCCCATGCGTAGATTAATGGATGGCAGGAAGGATGGGGCTTCATGTCCTGTATTTATGCACTTTGTAGGCTAAATAGGAGAGGAGGAACTTGGAAGAACAAGACCTTATTGATCCAAGGGAGGAGGATACAGAAATGAGTCGTCAAAGGATGATTGAAATTGCTGTCCAACTTAGGTCAAGGTGAACCGACCAGGCTGTAATCTATTCTTTTTAGACCAGACAATTGGAAGACCAAAGCATTACCAATAGACCTATTTCATTGAATGGCCTGAACATGGACCCCAAATAACTTTTTTGTAATTCAACAATTCTTAATTTGCTTTTCACACACAATAATCCAAAAACACAACTTTCAAAATTTAAACTGAAAGGATGACCAAGTTATAAAGTCTTAAAGTTACATTAAAATGCACTAAAAATACTCCAGCTTGGAGACACCTTGGCTGGACCGATCAAAGGCAAGGGCGGGAAAATATTAGGATTAGCCAATGGGATTTAAGTATCTACCACTTTTCCCCTATTGCTAACTGAGAGAACCATCCATGAAATTGGTCTACTGGTCACCTGGACCTATGATAGACAACAGTTTCAATCATCCTTCGCCTCAGCTCTCAATTATCCGCCTGATTAAAATCAATAAATAAAGGACATAACATAACATTAGACCCGAATTATACTTCGGATCAAGGCATCCCCAGGTTTAAAACAGCAAAAACTGCAATATCGAAGTTAACCCAAAAATGCCAATGCTTCGAAAAACAAGTGTAACAGTTCAAGTAATAAGACGTAGTACCTAACGCCAAAAACAAGTGAAAAAGTCTCTCTAAGGTGTTTTAACTTCCCATGTAAATTCCCATCCACGAAACAGCAAGTAAAGACTTCCTTGATGTCGAAAGATACAATGGGATTTTAGAAACTCTTTCTTCGCTGGAATCTTGAAAATTAAAAATACATGGTAGAGTTTCATCGTGCCAGGCACAGAAAAATATTTGACCTAAAATTGGTGATTTCTATTGTTAAGTTGTGGTTGAAGCTTTGAACACCAATGGTAGATGATATGCCTAATGCCATTAAAATTTAAAATAAAATATTATAAAAAGTCCATTAAAATTTGCTAAATAAAATATTATAAAAAGTCTGAAATATCACTAATACACAGAATTTGCATTGACAAGTCTTAGCCCTACTTAAAAGTTATGTTGTCTCCCAATTTAAAAGTTGCTTAAAAGAAAGATTAGAGTTGAATTTAACTTATTCTTACTGTTAATTTTTTGCCATTATTAAAATATTAAGATTAATCCCAAAAAAGTAAACAAATAGTTTTTACATCACAGAAATTATCAAGTCAAATTAAATCACTTGCATTGCCTGGGCTGAAATTTAACAAAAAGATGCAAATTCCAGGACATAAACCTATCTTCTTACCAAAACAGTTCATAATTAACTGACAAATACTTTCTTAAAATCTAGTTTAGTTCACAACCTCATCCTGTATTATAACTGTACAGTGTACACAATAACTGTACATAATAACTGTTTTTTTTCTTAAACATCCCAGAATCATAGAAATTATCAAATGTATGTCCCAGCAAAATGGGGAAGTCAGCAACATCAAACAGCCGTTCTAACTCATAGTGCTATCTTGATGGTACTGTAAGTATCTTGACCAATATGTTATCTGTCTTAATCTAATTCATATCTATCAATTATTATTTATTGGTATACAAACAATTTCTTTATAAGCTTTTCAGGAAATTGGGAATGTTCTGAGGACACATTTGTAAATCATACAACACAAATCAAAGAACCCACCATTTAGGTTATTCTGTGTATGTGCAATCATTGTGCATTATGGGTGATTTGAACCTACGACCATCGGATATGAAGACCAAAACCTTTACCATCAGACCAATTATTCGTAAGCACATAATGGGTATTATGATGTACTATAAATAGTCCATATAGAGCAGTACCAAAACACATTTATTATGTTTAAACATACCTCTATAGGCCCTAAGTGTTTTCTAAGGCTTTAGAGACATATTACGTAATAAAGGTTTCCCAATTGGAAGGTCAGACTAAATATTGGGGCTTTACGTCCTGTATTAAAGAACTTGGGAGGCCAATTAGGACAGGAGGAGGACACAGCAATGAGGCGAAAGATGATTGAAACTGCTGTCCAACATAAGTCCAGGTGACCTGACCAGAGCTGGAATCGAACCCGGGACCCAGCAATTGTTAGCCCAGAGCGCTATCAAGTTAGCCGAATCCCTTCCCGAAAGAACTTATCAGGGCGAAATTTAGTTTAAGACACTACATTTCTCAAAACACTGGAATCATTCAAAATCCTTTTTTTTTTCATTTTCAAATTTAAAGTGTGGCCTTCAGACTTAAGAATTTGGGAGCTGCTGGATATGTTTTAATAACTTAATGCTCTTGATTCAGCCACTTTTCAGGCATAGACAGACAACAAGTTATTATGCCTTAGAAATATACCACAAGGTCGAACGACAAATTGCTTCATATAGCAAATGAGACTTGGGTGTTTTTGGTAAAAGTTCCAAGATGCTCTGAACTCAAACACTCCCAATACTCCTTACTTCATTCACTGCTTTGTTTGCTATGCAGCATTGACCAAATTACACAAGACATGGGAGTCCTGGACAGCCTGGACAGACACTTTAACCTTTGGATGGAGCTCTCTTAAGGCTTGGCACAGATCCAAATCCACAGGACGCCATCTCACAAGAACAAATAGTCCACTCACTGCATAAGCCTCTTTGTTTGGCATAAGGAACCACATCGAAGGCTTGTCTGGGTCAAACAAATTGAAGCACTGCAGTGACAGCACCTGGGCCAGGGGGATTTTCAATCAACATGTATAGGCCTATTCTATTTGTGTGTTCCAAAAGGAAAATGTGAGGCAACAGACACAAAGTCAATATAGGGAAGGACGGATGAATGGGGATTTTTGTCCCCTGTTTATGCATTCGGTAAGCTAATTAGGACAGGAGGAGGGCACGGCAATGAGGCGAAGGATGATTGAAACAGCTGCCAACAGCATAAGTCCAGGTGACCTGGCTAGCGTTGGACTCAAACCTGGACCCACAGAATTGAGGGCTTAGTGTCCCAACAACTTAGCTTACTCTCCCTTCATAACTTACTAATCATAAATACATATGTATCAAATTATCAATCAGTCCAAATCTCTCTTAGCCCATACAGTAGATAGATAGAGGATAGAAGGAGAAATTAAACTGTCAGACCTCAACACAACAGAATTTCAGTAACTACTAGCAATTTTGCTAAGGGGCAATTTTGATCATGTTTGCACAATTAAAACTAAAACGTGATGAACAACCACTGAGACAAATTGCACAATATTAGCTCCTTCAATAAATTTCAGACCAATCCTAGCAATGCATGACCACTGCTGATAAATCTGTTTGCATCACTTGATTTCCAGAACAATAAACCTTGGCCTTTTTTCTCAAACATATTTTAAGACTTTTTTTTTGTCTTGACAAACTCTCAGGTGACTATGAGCCCATTTCCTTGTGATTTTGTGCATCATACATATATTGTATATCATGGAAATTGATATAAAATGGGAAACTTTAACAGATACATGGAAAAATAGATAGATCTATAGGGCAAGTGCAGCCCTCTAAGCCCAGTTCTGGGCGCTCGCGAGGGTTGATTGATGAGATGGGAGAGACTACGTGAATCCTCAACATATGTTACACAATTGCCCCATGTGAGGGATCTTTTCTTGCACAGCACAGACACTGATACAAGTGGCCGCATTCGAACAGCATCCAATGGGATTTTGCTAATGAAGGTCAAATCACTCCAATTAAAATTTCGGGCTCCCAAATGGGTTCCGAACCCCACAAGGCAAATACCTTCAGCAGAGCAGGCGGTAAACATTAACCACTCTGCCACCCAGCTGTTGACCTTAAGTTTGGCACGCCAGAAGTAGGGCACAGTAATGAGGCAAACGATGATCAAAGTTGTAGTCCAAAATTTGTTGAGGTGACAAGAGGTGGAACCGAACCTAGCAAACTCTACCAACTAAATGACTCCCTCCTCCTTTTTGTCTTTAAATTAATAAAGTTGACAAAAATATTATCATAGTCTACAAATGAGTTTCCATGCATTCAACATATTGATATTCTGCCTCACCAGCGCTATTTTGGAGCAGAGAACTATTTTGGACCAATTTATCAGCCTCACAATGCTCAAGGGATGGTCCAAGATATATTATCAGCAAATAGAAGTACTGGGTGTGAACAAACAATGGGAAAATGTGAGACAAAATGATGCCCAGTCAGCCAACAGTAAATATATGGACACAAAGTCACGTTGACAAAGATGGAGACAAAAAACTGACAATTACTGATAAGAATTGATGCAGATAAGTGTTTATGTCATGATGTAAATCATGTACAATGTCATGACATTTTGACAAACTTCATAAAAACTATACTCTTGATCACAAAAGGTTAATTTTGAAAGGCTCATCTTATCTACTTTTTAGAAGACATTTGAATTTGAGTTGGACACACCCCAGAAAATAAATGAAATTTCCCAAAATGCAAAATCTGCAACATTTTTGAAAACTTCAAAATTCCAAATTGTTAAAACTTTTGCAACTTTATACACTGCATATTTGAAATCACACATTAAGTCCATCTACACAACCAAACTAATCCCAAACTTCACAAAATGTAACAAATTACTTATTAATCCAAACCAATAAAGTAGTCGTAAAGACCAGTATCATTTAATTAACATTCATGTACAACTGTACATGCATCATAACCTGTGTAACTAATTAACTATCAACTAAGTATAATTCCATAATTACAGATGCAGTAAATTCATTATCACACCATCACCAATATCCTAACATTATCAGCAATTACACAAATTACAGGAATTACAAAATTACAGATCTTCACATGACTTCGATCCTGTGCAAACAGGTACTTTCACACCCACCACATGGAGGCTCAAACCAAGCTATGACCTGATTAACTTAATGAGCTTTGGGGGTGCTTTGTTTAATTGGTTACTGTAAGCAGGGGGTGATAGCATGTTTTGTTTGGGTGCCAGTGGGAGGGAGGTTATGTAAAACTATGTATATATGGGATGTGCCAACACAATTAAGAATATATATAAAGGATACTGTATACAGAGCCTGATTAACACATGTGCAGCATGAAAAGGCTCCAGAAAAGCCAACTTATCCCATCTTAATTGATGACTATGCTGTTAGGGATTAGTCTGCATGGGCCTGCAGAGCGTCCATAGCAACCGTATACAAACATCAGTCATCTTAGAACCTTCAACTCAGTCAGAGGCTTCGTAAGATCTATGAGATGTATTGAACATTGTCAAAAGCTTTTGAATGGTGTATCTAAAATCCATAGAAGCATTTCTATGCAATCATTATGGGTGTTGGATCTTCAAAGTTCTATAACTGTCCTCCCAACAACGATTCGCAAGATTATAGATTAAAGGTATCATAACATTACTGCTAATGCAATTGAAGGATCCAAGAACATTCTCAAAGATGTATATACGTAGACTACTTGTCAGGCAGGTGGTACAACCTTGCGGTCTCACAATGGGGCAATGAGGTTGCGAAATACAATTTAATAGAATTATAATACCTGTAAATGCAATGCATATGCCTCTACCAAATCAGAAAATAATTGCGTTTTCAAGTGTGACAGCAAATCCAAATACACAAGTTCACAAACCCAGAGCAAGAAATAAGAAAATATTGACATAAGTCCAGAATTGGGTCCAGGAAATAACGTGCCAGATAAGATTTTGTTAGGTCAGTCACAGAGGCAGTCAAATCAATCAGACATATTAAATCATCAGTAACCAGTCAGTCAATTCCAGTCAGTCTCTCAGTCAGTCAGACTGTCAGTCAACCTTTCAGTCAGTCAGTCAGTCTCTTAGTCAGTCAGCCTCTCGGTCAGTCAGTCTCTCAGTCAGTCAGACTCTCAGTCAGCCAGACTCTCAGTCAGTCACCCAAACAAAAACACGTCGGATTCAGACAACAATTCATTATACCTTAAAAGTTTCAGTCTATTGATTTTCATAAAGGATAAAAAGTTTGCCAAAAAAGTTAAAATACACATTTAAAAAAAAAACAATCATGAGGTTACCCAACTATAATTTTTTTTGGTCTCAATAATTTTTATATTTCTATAGGCTATTTTATTCATCAATCATCACTTCACTAACCATCCATGTCATGACTGTCATCAGATAATTAAATGATAAATGTGATGCGCAAATTCTCATTATTGTTCATCCATCACATCATATCATCCATCACATAATATTATCAGTACACAATTCTATATAAAGACATAGGCCTACCACACAGACTAAATATGGGGACATAAAGTATAACACCATCACCAGATCACACTAAAGTGTGCTAAAGTCAAAGTCCTTACATTCAAATATCAAACTCACTAACCTGGCTCCATCACTGTTTCTTGCTAAATGGTCCAAACCATCAGTTGTACCACCTGAATCCTAGCACTGATTGCCAAGCACTCAGCTGTGAAGAGGCATCATTTGAGACTTCTTCAGTATATCACAGTTTGAGATTAGCACTAACATCTCTAGTATTCTCCACTTTGGGCCATCACTGAATAGTGTTGAGGTGTGCAACTCTCTGCAATCAGTGATGACTTGATATCAGCTGTGGGAGGCTTTTCATAGAAATCACCACCTTTCATAACTCTTATCTACATCTTCAATCATATTTAATGATGTAAATGACATAAGTCAAGTATATGGTTTGAAGTTGAGAGTTTTTGCTCATTGGAGAAATAAAATCTTCATAAAAAATTGATTTCCAAAAATGGTTTTAACGTTTAAATGAATTTGAAGTTATCGAGTAAGTCAAATTGACCATGCTTGATTGATGAGCACAACAGTCTTAAACATACTAGTAATTTACCCCATGTGAACGATCATATGTCCTGTAGTGTCCTATTATGCACTGACTCAGCTTAACAGGACAGGCACGGACCATAGTAATGAGGTGAGGTGCACTCTTGGCCATGATGAAACATCTGTCTAACATGGGTTACATCCATCTAACATGGGTTACATCTGTCTAACATGGGTGACATCTGTCTAACATGGGTTACATCTGTCTAACATGGGTTACATCCATCTAACATGGGTTACATCTGTCTAACATGGGTTACATCTGTCTAACATGGGTTACATCTGTTTAGCATGGGTTACATCTGTCTGACATTGGTTACATCTGTCTAGCATGGGTTACATCTGTCTGACATTGGCTTCATCTGTCTAACATGGGTTACATCTGTCTAACATGGGTTACATCTGTCTAACATTGGTTACATCTGTCTAACATGGGTTACATCCGTCTAACATTGGTTACATCCATCTAACATGGTTACATCCATCTGTCTAACATGGGTTGCCCAGACTGGGCATCGAACCGGGATTCCAGAGTATTGCAGTCAGCACATTACGACTTAGCTAGGCCCTAGGGCCATGGCAAATCAGTCAGAGAAATCTACCAAAATCCATTGGTCAAAATATTTATCTGTTAGTCGGTCAGTCAAGAAAAAGGTGGTATTATTCAGCGAACCATCTTCAAAAACATCTAAAATCCTGATGTCCACGCGAACCCTGAATTCTCGGCTCAGACCAGCTTCAAAGCTCAGTTTTGAGTCAACATTTGTAGAGCATTTGTGGGCATTTTCGAAATGCATTTCAGGCATTTGACATTGTCAAAAACTTTGTCAAAAACTTTGTCAGAGTGCACATCTCGCAGGTGGGTACACAAAATAACATCAGGCACAAAAATGGAGAAAAAAAACCAACCAAAATATTGAGAACAACATGCACAGAGTTGCACTTGACAAAAAAATATATTCTGAGTGTGATGCAAAATGATGAGTAATGTTTGTCAGTTTGTCTGCACTCTCTTGTGAACTCAGTATTGTCTGCAAGACTCTGGCTGACCTGGTGTTGGTATGACAGTATTGAGAGTTGGAGATAAACAAGTACAATGTGTACATCTTGGAGTACATGGTACAATTGGTACATATAATATAGCAGTAATAACAAAGTTACCGTGGCCTAATGGTTAAGAGTGCTAGTTTGCGCAACCACTGGCTCTGAGGGCGTTGGTTGGACAATTTAGTCGAAGCCATGGGGACATTAAATGGAGGCGGGTTGTATCCAATGTTCTCTGCTGTTCTCTTCTGGGGCAACTGAAAGACCCTGGACATCCCTGAATTAATAGGGTATGTACCAGACTCACAGTCTTCTCATCACTCATCATCATACGGCGATCGCTAACACTGGAGGGTGCTACGGCATGGGAACCTTGGGCAATGTTCCTGTATCCTCTGCCCATGGGCACTGCACTGCAGCTGCCCTGAGGCTGAGCTGTATCATAAGTCGAAGGTTCACCACAAATTTCATGTGCCGTATGTTGGTTCATGACCAAGAAATTAAAATCAAATCAAATCAAATAAGTTATTAGATCGTCAAAATTAATGTTCCTAATCAGAACCATGGACAGGGTAATTTCAACTTGGCCCAGTTAGTTGCATTTTGGAATTCCAATTGAGGGCTCCAGGTTCGCCTCCAGGTCTGAGTGTCTCCTGGACTTATGTTGGACAGCGACTCAAACTCAGGACCCAGCGGTTGGATGCCCAGAGTATCAGCAACTGAGCTAATGCTGCTCCTTCATCAGAATGGTGTATTGGTTGCAGAGTTCTAGTTGCAGTTTATGAGAAATAGTTATCAAGAAAATACAGAAGTGTCACATTTAATATCAAGATCAAGACTGTTGATCTGTCTAACTCAATTCTCCCAGAGTTTATAAAAATAAAATTGATCAACTGACAATGTTTGCATTGTCATATTTCTGTGTGACACTGATAAAATCATAAACTCTCCATTTCTGACAAAAAGCCATACTCCTAAACATCTTAAACATTTAACAGCCACTAACAGGCTCCTCAATGTCGTATATTCACAAAGAAAAAATGTTTTCCGAACTCATTGACTTCACTGAGGTGTTTGACAATGTGCATCATAATAGTCAGAACAATGAATATTGAGCAAAGTACCAGAAAGTCACTAAAAGTCACTAAAAAGTCACTAAAAGTCACTGAGATGCCCATCACATCTTCTATACAAAAAGCCAATAAGTTGTCCATCTATTTGGGGCCATTTGGTAAAATGGGATGAGTTTGAATCTGGAGCAAAAAATCTAGAATAAAAAGATGCAGTTCATTAAAAGAACATCAGCACAGGAGACAACAGTGGAGAGAAGAAGCTGAGAAAAATAGGTTGGGCCACGCCCTTCATTGAACTAAAGTTCCCCTCCATAAAATCCATTATTAAAGGGGGGATGCCAGCATTAAACTCACACATTATGGCCCTAAAGGGTAATTAGCATCTCTAACAAAGGTAAAGTACTGCCCACTGAATTTGATGAAGTACTAGCCCAGTACTGGTGTCACACCAAGCTATGAGACCCCTGCTAAGCACATAACACCACAGGAATAGGCCAGGATCAAAGTAGTGCATTCATTCAACTGGGTCAAATGCCTTTGCTGAGTGGAAGGGGGATTGCTTTTATAAGATGTGGATGGATGGAAAACTAGATCTAAAGCTTTGACAATACCACAGCAAAGTTTATACAATTATGTACACTAAGAGAAAAAAAAAACCACCAAAATCTGATGGAAAATCAATATTTCAGGTTGGTATCTATCTATCTATCTATCTATCTATCTATCTATCTATCTATCTATCTATCTATCTATCTATCTATCTATCTATCTATGGGCTGCCATTCGCTGTGGACAACAGTTTCAATCACCATTTGCCTCATTGTTGTGTCCTCCTCTTGACCTAATAAACCTTCCAAGTGCATAAATACAGGATATAAAGCCCAATTCATCTATCTATCTATTTATCTATCTATCTATCCTTCCCTTCTTTCTTTCTTTCTTTCCAACTTTTTTGCTACCGGTATCTTCTTTCTATTTTTCTTCCATTTTATCTTTCTATTTTTCTTTTTTTTCTTTCTTTCTTTCGTCATTTCTTTCTTTCTTTCGTCATTTCTTTCCAAGCATCGATCCTTCAAAGCCACAGAGCTGAGTTCAGCATTTCTTGGGGGACAACCATGATGTAATGGCAATAACAGTTACCCTGCCATTCTTGCAGTACCAGTTCCCACACATACTTCATAACAGCTCTTGGGGGCAATGGATGTTAATTACTCCCCGTAGCATTATTACAGCACTCAGCACAACAGGTATCTACAGTTTTCGACAATGTAAAATATGCAGTAATTTGTGGCCAGCAAAACTTTTGATTCAGTAGATGGAAGGATGGTAGAGGCTGTACATCCTGTATTTATGCACTTGGTACTGGTTACAATTAGCTGCTAATTAGGACAGGAGGAGCACACAGAAATGTGACGAAGGATGATTGAAACAGCCGTCCATGATAGGCCAAGGTGACCGTGCAAGTGCTGGAACCGAACCCTGGTCCCAGCGATCGGCAGTTCCAATTGAGCTAAGCAGAAAAATATCCTTATAAGCTTACCCCCCAACCCACCTCTTTGGTTGTTGGAGTAAATAATAATTTGCAATAAATATTTAAATTTACACCATAGGGCCTATTACTTAGTTGTAACTTTCATGTCACAGTTTTCACAGTGTACTCTCTCCTATGTGTCTATGCTGGCAGTATACTGCACACACACAGGTAGCTCAGCCCATGGCCCTGGGAGCTTCAGCTTGGGTAGAAAACTTGCCCTGGAGCAACAGTTACTAGTCAAATGTCACTGATAACATCCTGCCAGTAAATAAAAGGAATAGTGCAAAGGAACAAATAGCAATTGAAGAACATTGAGCAACATTTGCACAGCTCTGAGTGAGTGAGCATTGTGAATATATGTCTCAGTTCGGGTCATCCTAATTGTTTCTGCCTATGAATCATGTGAGACATGTCTCAATTTGCTACATGTGGATTTTGAAGGTCTTGTGCCTGGAGAAACGACAGGGCAGGGCAGGTTGGTAGGGCAGGGTAGGTGAGAAGGACAGGTGGGAAGGGCAGGTTGGTAGGACTGTGGGAAAAGATGGACAGAATGAAGAAAGGAAAAGGAAGAAAGATTAAAGAAAGATAAAAAGATAGAAAGAAAAGGAGATACATACAGGCAGATCTGAGTTGAGAAGAGGTAGACAGACAGTAACAGAAATTTTCAAGTGAATGCCATTTGGGATGGTAGTGCAATATCAATGCAAAACTAGAAGGAAAATATAGAAGATAGAAGGATGGATGATTGAGGCTTTACGTCATATATTTATGTACTTGGTAGGCTTGTTAGGACACAGTAATGAGGCGAAGGATGATTGAAACTGCTGTCCAACAGAGGTCCAGATAACCCAGAAAGAGCATGAACCAATTAATTTAAAACCGGCCCAATAGAAAGTCATTTCGTCCTAAAAATCAAATAATGGAATATACGCCGCCATACCATACGCTTTGTAAAGCAGATACTCCAGAAGTTTCAAGCACAAGCACACAAACTTTATCCACACTATCTAGTTGTCTACAGTCATCAATATTCTAATCCCCTTTATTCCCTTTTATTCATCGTAAGTAGGCTAAGGCTAATCACACGAACCACTCAAGCATCAAAGTTCAATCTGCATGGCACAAACAGCCTCATAAGCTCATGTATCCTCAATAAGATTAGCATTTATTGATTCCAAGAGATTTTAAGAAAGCATTTGACAGGTCCAGGCACATTGTCATCACACACAATGAAGCACATTGTCATCACACACAATGAATCAATAATCTATCTCAAACATGTGCACAATATAATGGGTGTATGGGTGAAGTTGAGGATATATGTCATCATCGGCTATTCAAATTTCAATGGCAATGTATGGGATACTTATTATGGTAACTATGGTAAACAGACTAAAGTAAACAGAATTGTTTGCAATTACGTTTTCCCAGATGAGCTTTTTGGAACTAATGGAAAGGGGCCTAACTTATAAGTCAAGGCATCCATAAAGTCATTTATTTATTCAGTCAGTCAGTCAGTCAGTCAGTCAGTCAGTCAGTCAGTCAGTCAGTCAGTCAGTCAGTCAATCAGTTGGTTCTAGAGCTTTTGGGCCCATTGTCAAATTTGGAGGAATAAAGTCTCCACAAAATTACCTGTGTTTAAGGAAAAAGGTCAAGACTTCGGGTTGCAACAAAACAAAATACCTTATTTAACCTCTGTTAAAAACCATATTTAGCCCAAAATACATAATTCATTTTAAATATTCTTTATTCTACATTGCAGTGGCCTACATGCTTGACCTGCTAAATATTTTAACCTGACTGAAACTGCACCTTAACTCCTGAATGTCCTTAACTGGGGAATATGACCTATTGAGAAGCAGGTGCAACCAACAAAAGATGCGGAATTCATCCCTTAAGACCTGCTTCAGCAACCAAGCAAAACACAAATTAAAGCCTTAAGAAACACAATTGATGCCTAACTTAAGTAAGATGGTAAATAGCACTTGTTATAGAATTTAGGCATGTGGTTTAACTGCTTTAATCTTTCAGTAAAATTATACAATAGCTTCAGAATAGAAACTTTTAAATCCCCTATGCATTCAAAGGGGTAAAACACTCACTTCAAAATGATCTGGATTTGTTAAAAGTAGGACAAGGCCCAAGTTGATTCAGCAACCGTTATGCACAGAATTCAACATTTGGTACTGAGGATTATGTGTATAAAATTTATGATAGAGTTCATTTGTCTGTTCTTTCACAATTTAGGTTCGGTGTTTTACCATTAGCAATAGAGACAGGACGTTACAATGATATACCATTAGAATATAGAGTTTGTGAATTTTGTTCCTATCATGTTCTAGCAGATGAAAATCATTTTTTGTTCCATTGTAATACTTATAACGATTTACGTAATTTACTTTTAACTCGTGTTTTAGATCATTGTGTGGATTTTTACTTTTTTGTCATTACAAGAAAAATTTAAGTTGTTGATGTCCGAGGATTTAGTTAAATTTACTACAGAATATTTGTTTAAAGCTTTCCATAGAAGAAGAAGTTTGTTGTTTAAATAATGTAAATATTTGATTGTAAATGTTTTAATATTGTAAATATGTGATTGTAAATGTTTTAATATTGTAGTTTCCAGAAAATTTGTTGTTAAAGTTACTTTTGAATTATTTTGATGACTTGTAAGCCCATATAGGGCTGGGTGTATATTTTTTACACAGGTCAATAAAGAATTTGTCTGTCTGTCTGTATTATATACCCAGTGTGCTCTTTTTAAGTCAGCCAGTTGTCTTTTGAAACTGGCTTTTAAAAACTGCTCAAGATCTGTCCAGACTGACTGACGTATCAGACAAATAAACAAAACAAATAAAATCAATTTCATCTATACCTATACCAACAGATATCACTTTTTTAAAGCGAAAAAACACTTTCATAAATTCATATATACTAAAAAAATCCCAACTGGGCCTAACTTAGACGCTGACGCGATAATACTTGGGGGCCAGCTAATTTTCATATGCGAAATAAACCTTTTTCCAAAAAAATACCCCTCCCCCCCGGTTAGGGTGCGGCTATTCCCGTTGATTCCTGAAAATATCAGAGTATCTCACTGACCCTAATTTTGGGAGTGAGGTTACTCATGAAGATAACAATGGCCAAGTTTTGTGAAATTTGAAGTGTATTTAGAGGTTCCTCCTAGCACTTGAAGTTTGGAGGAATTTTCGAATTTTAGCACATTTTTGCGATGTTTGGCTCAATAGAAACAGCACCTTAAATATGCAGCAGACATAAAATATTTTCTGAAATAAGTCAAAACATTGAATCCTAGGAGTAATGCATCACATTGCATCAGCTATATACATTTTTATTCAGTTGTATACTCTATACAGTTGAGTAATTAAATCACCATTAATATATAAATCCACAATTGTGAAAAGCATGGATTTTGCGCATCTTGCTCCGTCGTAGGTTAATTGCATCTGATTGGTTCATGATGTGTTGACAGCCAACAAGATTGATATAAACTAAAAACACAGCAAGAATCTCAGAAATTCATGCATATGAAAACATCAGCATTATGATCTCCTTGTTATTGACAAAAAATTTCATTCTGTTCAAACAAAAGATGGGAAGATTACTTTTCATTTTCATGCTTTCTGTTTTTGTTGATTTGGAACTGCTTTTCTTCATAGCTAGGAAGTCATATAAGGCTAATTTCACTTCTCACTTTTGCTGTCATCAAATACTTTAGAGAGTCTAACTTTACCATCCAATGCACATCGTTAGCATGGTGCACCTATCTGGCCACTGGGTTTTCCTGAAATTTGGATTTATCCTGATGTGTTACAGAACTGCCAGGAATCTTGGCTAACAAAGTCTTTAACACTTGGAAATGGTTGGAAGGCATGGCCTGGCCTCATCAAATCCAGAACCAAACCTAGCCAAGTTTGGGTGGATCTCTGAGGAAAATCTAAGATAGCCAAGATGTTTGTCTTGGCCGAGAGTGGTCCATCCCTAGATGAAGCAAAGGGTGATACAATGTCTGGAATAAGGTACCATAAGTGCATTAATATTTAATTGATTTCTGTGTTTTGATATACCTTCTTAATCAAAGTAACATCACCTTTTGGAGCACTAATTTGATAAGTTAATCACCATATACCACAAACTTAACTTACTTTGTAAGGCTGTGAAAAAGAGATAATTTAATTTCATTTCAATTAAACTTGATTATTTTTAATGGTTTACCTGACTTTACCACCTTTAACTTTTTGACTGGTATGGGCGATGTACAGACTAATTTGACTTCAAACACCTTACTAGCTTTAACCAGGGAAGATAATGTTACTGCCAATCCAGTCATGAGTCGGCCTGATGACATTATGAACAGAAGTGTATGAGAGAGCTTCCAACTTCAGTTTATCTTGCTATATGTCATATTATGGACATCAATACCAATCTTCATCAAGTGCCAAAGAGAGTTATTAACTAACTTTAAGAAAATACCTGCGGCACATCATTGCACTGACCATCAGAATCATTACCAGAACTAAGTGGTTGCATCTATAGCGCCCTCATCAGTTTCTCTTCTTTATTTCAGTTCTTGAATCAAATTCATCTCTTGTTCTTTTCATTTTGCTTTCTTTTCTTCTGTGGCAGTCATGTCAACCATCATAGATCTTTAAAAAACTCTTACTTATTGACTACTTTATCCAAAACAACCTTTGGCCATAACTTGACAGCCTTGTCTAATCATGCTGAAATTTGCTATCTTTCAAGAGGATTTCTTTCATTTCTCCTTCATTTCGGAATTAAAAATAATATTTTTCTACTTTTCCGTATGAAGTTGTTAAACTGCTTTAGCCCTTTTCCAATAAGACAATGGTGGAAATTCTAGCCTGTTCATAAAGGGCATAGCATAGTCTGTTTGTGTTTGCTCACAGGTATTCTACTGCCATTGATGATTTTCACATTGGAGCTTAGTTTAGTTTCAAGGAGGAAGAACCTAGCATCCTCCTTCATAATATTTTATGGTTCTGGTCATGGCATAGGACTGCTAGTTGGGAGTAGTGTATATTAAGTCCATGAAAAACTGAAGACACTGCTACTGGTGAAGTTATTAGTTAAAAAGCAGGCTTATGATTGGAAATCCGACTAGCTATTCAAATGCCAACAGGCCAATCCATACTAAAGACAGAGTCAAGACTGTGTGAACTTCGATGCTCTCAATCTTTCAATGATAACTTAATATTGCTCGTTATAACCAACTGGATTCAATGAAAGAGAAGTCTTCATGATATTGAGACCCCTGAGAGACAAATTATCATTCTGCCCACAGAAGTTGCATTCATGAGATTAAAGACCGATCAAAATATTGAAAACCCATAAAATCTTGATATTTGGGAAATTTATCAAAAAATGTGCAGTATTTAAGTTTTATCAAAATGTTTTGAGAATGTAAATGGAGGTTTAGATTATAATAGAATAGCAATTCTTTCTCAGTTGTTGTTATAGTATGCCTCCTCAAGTTTCTAGATTGCTAAATGTTGACTAACATATTATTACTAGCAGAGAAATTAACAATCACATTGGACTAAAATTCTGTGATTTTGCGGTATTTTCACAAAATAATGATAATTTCAAGCTCTGGGAGGAACCTCTAAATGTTAATGGAGTTTCTCAAAATTTTGCATGGAACCTTTTTTCATCTAACCTCAACCAGGAAAAAAGGGTCAGTTGGATCGGACCAAGTTGGGGGAATAGCCGCACCCTACCCCCGGTCCTGTTATGTTAAAATTGTTTGTCGCTAAACTGCAAGAAAATAGTTTGTCATTGTCTCAAAGGTAAAATCCATAGGCCCCCCCGGGCCCAATTAAGTATCATCTGGCCGCTCCCACATAAGAAATAATAAACATATTTTTTTCAATAGTGCCATATTTCCTGGTTCAAAATCAACACGTCAGCAAAAATTTCGTCCAATATTATTTTGTCCCATATAAAGGTCAAATCCATCAATCAAGTGCTGTTTCCAAAACTTCATGACGATTTCAAAATCCCGTCATATAAAAATCTGCAAGCTCTTCAATTTTAGAACATACCAGTGCATCTTAAAATACACTTCAGGCTCACAACAAATCAGCTGATCCGACATTTTAAATTCTTGGACAAGTTTGAGTGACACCAAGCTAAAAGACATATTTATATTTCTGAATATTTAAAAAAATAAAAAAAGGAAACAAAACTCTTTTTAAAATTAAACCTAACTTATACAGGTCTGCATTAAAATTGTCCCAACAGTCAAAAATATCCATAGCTCAAAATCAATTCATTGATTGCACAAATAATATGTGTTGTATATGAGCTTCAGGGGATAAATCAAAAATTAGTTTTTTGGCCTAGAAATATTGATAAGATGGTGAAATCCCAAAATAATCAGCGTCATGCCATCTGAATTCAAAGCAGAGATAACACGAATATTAAGTCACATTTTTTCTTGGAAAGGGATTGGTCTCACAGACTCATACATGAAGTGGTGAGTTATGCAGCATTATCACCCATTTGAAAATGATGTGGGGAATTTTAGGGAGCAAGAATGTCAGTCAAAATCTCCTTTATCAAAAATCTCATTTTCCAAAAAATTCAAAGATTGACTGTAGTTGGTAAAATGGTTATCTTTATGGGAAAAACAATTCGTATTCATCACAATGACGATAAATCAGAATTTTATACCAAAGACTCTATTTCTTATGTGTCATCTTGAAATTATAAGTGCATCAATATCATTTTTTGGAAAAGGAGATTTCGTCAGAAGCACATTTTTTAAAAGGTAATTTTTGGGAAAGGATATTTCTGAAAAAGGAGAATTTGACTGTCCTCCATTTATCCATACCAATCAAAGTATCTTGTAGATGACACTTTTTAAACAATGTATTAAGGCAAATTTCCAAGAAATATACGAAATAAACTTGTAACATATTTTCCTGCTTCCTACACGTTTCTCTCTGAACTCCAAAGTTCTTCAACTCACATAAATTCCACTTGACAGTGTGACCATAGGCGTATGGGAGGGGGGGGCAGGGGGGGTGGTTGCCCCCCAAATGTTTTGGAAACAGTAAGATTCGGGCAAAGAGGCTAAAAAATATGGGCAGACGGTTAGGTAAAAGCTATTGAAAATTTGTGATTTTCAGGCAATTTCATTTGAAATGGTATTAAATTTAGATCTTGAAATTCAGGCAAATGTCGCTCGCCCCCCCAAAAATCGCGCGTCCCGTACGCCTATGCTTGACACTCAATAATTACCATAACAAACATCATTCATGTGCCATAGAGATTTAAATTGGTCGAAGTGTGGCTGTGGCATAAATCAAACTTTAACAATTATTACATCTTTCATACTTTTAATAACTTGTTTTGCTTTACAATAGGTTACAAAACGCCTGTGACATGAACCCTAATTCAACTTCATCTTTTACACTCTTCAGTGAGGCTTCAAATTGTTAACATGGCAGTTGCATCAATTAAATTTTAACACACTTTCTTTGTAAATATTTTTCACACATGTCTTTCTCATTTTGTTAGCAAGATGTTGTTGTGAGGCATCTTTTTTGTATTCTTTAAAGTAAGTTAGTTAGGTATAATTTCTGATTCAAAAGTTGCCCATTGCAATTTTGTCTCCAGCTGTTTCTGAAACAATTTACAACAGCAACGTAGGAAGGAAGGAGGAAGAGAGCTCCAGAAAGGAGTAAGTAACACACATTTAGGAGTAATTGTAACAGAATGGAGTAACAGAAAAGAGTAATAAGTCACAGAAAGGAGTAAGCAACAGAAAGGAGTAAGTAACAGAAAGGAGTATTAAGTAACAGAAAGGAGTATTAAGTAACAGAAAGGAGTAATAAGTAACAGAAAGGAGTAACAGAAAGGAGTAAGTAACACACATTTAGGAGTAATTGTAACAGAATGGAGTAACAAAAAAGGGTAACAAGTCACAGAAAGGAGTAATAAGTAAAAGAAAGGAGTAAGTAATAGAAAAGAGTATTATGTAACAGAAAGGAGTAAGTAACAGAAAGGATTATAAAGTAACATAAAGGAGTAATAAGTAACAGAAAGGAGTAAGTAACACACATTTAGGAGTAATTGTAACAGAATGGAGTAACAGAAAAGAGTAATAAGTCACAGAAAGGAGTAATAAGTAACAGAAAGGAGTAAGTAACAGAAAGGAGTATTAAGCAACAGAAAGGAGTAATAAGTAACAGAAAGGAGTAACAGAAAGGAGTAAGCAACAGAAGGCTAGAAACACAAAATTTGGAAGAGATGAAAGATGCTGATGTACCAGATGCCTCTTCCTTTCTCTAATCCTACTTGACATTTATGTTCACAATCCTTACAGAACCTTACTTGATGCTATGATGTTTCAATGTGGTGCACTGGAGCACACATGCATAGACCCTTAATTCCCACAATAATAGGTGCACCATTTTTGGGTCATGGAACATGTTGTGAACCTATAAAAGATTTCCTTTTGTACAGGTTGCCCTTGATGTCTGAGAAAAGCAATCTCCTCTTGTTGGCTTTGAACCTGGCTTTGAACCTGTGACTGCTGGATAATTGGACTATCACGTTACCCAAGATGCTACAATCTGTGACAAGAAATACCTGTGACAGTAAAAAGGCAATGTCACAAGTGGTTACTTTGCCTAAATGCTATTATGACACAATGCAAAGTTACCATTCAGCTCCATTGACACTGGTTCTATTGTGATGATACAATACATTCACAATTGCCTAATGATGTAGTAATACAGTAGTATCAGATGTACAGTATTTGTACACTATGGGAAAGTTACATCTAATGACTCGCCTCTGTCTTCACAGTGATGAAATAGTGTTTGTTATGACAATTAATATGGGGAATAGCTGGGAATGATGACATTGCTATCAAAGAAAGCAATGCTGTGAGATAAAACTTGGGCCGTGAGTTGTTGCTTTTTTTGTTTTTTTTTGCATAAATGCAAGCTTTGTGGGTACAGGTATACTATGCTGTCAGATTGAATAGTTGGTTGTGTACCCTGATAGGGCTTTTGATCCTGTGATTTTGCACTGGCAATGCTAAACAGGACAGGCATGGCTCATGGTAATGAGGCAAAGAGCACTCTTGGCACAGGATGAAAAAATCATCCGACAAGGGCCGCTCAGACCGGGAATCGAATCCAGGGCCCAGAGGTCCAAGCGTGGTACCACTGAGCTCCACGCACATCAGAATAAAATAATAATTTGCAAAACAGAAGAGAAAATCTCGAAGAAATGTTAAATATTCAGTAAAAAAAAGAATTTGTGTGCAGAAACTGCACCATTGTTTGCAAAATTCTAAACAAACGAAGAAGTGTAATCGGTTCCATGGTTTCTTTTGGTGGGGTTCTTGCTTTCCTCAGCATATGCACAGACTGCAGGCACAACCCCGAAACAGGGTACAGCCAATTTAACGTCAACAGCATTTTAACAGCAACCATTCAACTTCTAAAAGACATGACACATCTCTATGATCTAACCCTAATGCTTTTTGTCACACAATTCATTGACTGTGCATGTGCTTCGAACCTGTACAACTCTCACGGTATGTCAAAGCCATTGAAATCTCCACAACTTGTACGTCTTATAGATGTCACAATTCTGAATTATTGAAAACTGCACAACTTCAATGGTTATGATACAATGGATGACTTGACATATTTTGTATAAAATTTGAATATTAATACATATACATGCAAGAATACAATATGTGAAAGACGGCACCAACTGACTTGGTAAATATATGAATTACAAAAGAGGTTTATGAAATTAAACGTAAATTTACAACACAAAGAGATTATGTACAAGTGACTATATATTTTTTAGACAGACGTAATAATGAGACGATACGGTTGAGAGTCTTGTGTGTGAAGTACTATTTTCTCCTAAAAGAGCGACTTTCCACATGTATTCTAAAACATCAAGTGATATATGTTCGATAACAACTTGGGCCTGGTTCATTGGATCTGATGAGCCATGCACCAAAACTTTAGATAGTACAAGTCCCTGCGTGGGCAACCTATGTCAGACTGACGTTTCATCCTGTGTCAAAAGTGTACCTCGCCTCATTACCATAATCCCTACCTGTCCTGCTAAGCCTTGTCAGGACAAAAATATAGGATGGTAAGCCCTATCACCCATCCTAGCTCTCATAACATCAATGGCTAAATTGTCGCAGCCTCACTAACACACTATCTTGAAATCTCACACCTTTTATCTCACACAGCAATCTCACTGTAACAATCTCACATAAACCACAGTCACACACACAAATATACAAAGCAGAGAAAAAGAAAGAAACATAGAAATAATAGAACAGATATATTTACTACTAGCTCCATTACAATAGCTTCTAAGGCCTGAGTTGGGCTGAGTAACAGGTGCTTGTTCATCCTAAACCTGTCTCACAGCACCAAGTCATGCATGGCGTAACTTCAGTTACCCCACAGGTGTTACACAGCGGCAGAGCTCTTGATCAAGCAGCAAAACATGGCGGACAAAGGGTACAATTCTCAGATCTGCAAATTCCTTAAGATCTGGAATGGTCTCAGAGCCTTTCAGGGTTGTAAGATGTGAATCATGTGATAGTTAAGATGCCATTGTGTTTTGTTGTGCCTTACAGGTACTTTTCAGTGCACTGTGTAGGTACAGATGTAATACATGATCTTTTGTATAAAATATCGATCTTTTCAGGTATAGTTTCTGCATGTTTGGATTCTTTCTGCTTTTCTGATGCTCTTTCTAGTACATGTATAGTAGTCAGGCGGCATATGTAATCTACTTTGGAGTGCTTGCCAACTTTGATTTCTCACTGCTATATCTTCATTAACATTCCAAGGAATAAATCTAAGCTTGTTGTCATGTCTACATTGGCTTTATTAATTATTTTTTCACGTTATGAAGTTTCGCATCAAAAAAGCTAAAAAATACCTCGTGGGCCGGATGCCAATTTTTTGGACGACCACACTTTAACTGCTGTGAAAGGTTGTAGCATATGGATTGGATGCTTGGACCCTCAGGAACATCCTTCAGGTCCACAACCTTCAAATTGGCTGCTCAATCCATGTTATTCAAGATGGCGTCCAAGATGGCCGCCGTAAACTAGTTCTTTGTTAACTCGGTCACTATTTCTCTTTTTTGTTCAAGCGATACATCAAATCAGGGGTATTTCAGGTCAAGGAATCCAAAAATGATGGTTTCAGGGGGATTGGAGGTGATTTATGACCCCTCTGTTGAAGAATCATGATAATATGAAAAATAATAAAGCTTGTCATAACAGTTTCGACATCTGACATTATGAATCTGGATTCACTCAATAACAGCTTCCTCTGTTCACCAGTGAGTGGCAACAGGTTGCTGCATCTATAAACTATACACTGTTTAAAATAAAACAATTGTGTTCAAAAAGTTTGTGTCAAGGTGGTCAAACTGGTGACTGATGTGGGGTTTTACCCCTAATTTGATGTATCACATGAACAGATCATAGAAATAGAGACCAAGTTAACAAAGAACGAGTGTAACATGGACAGAGCATCTGTTTGAAAAGGCAGTTGTCCCTGACAGAGGGTCTAATTAATTAATTAATCCATCCATATTACAATCTTTTACAGAAGCTCGTGTCTGGTTGAACCCTCTGACCCCCTAGGTAAATGATTTTTTTTTTGAGATATCAGTTGAAAACTATTTCAAAACTTTAAAGGTCATAAATAAACCTTAGACATCACCTTTGATTAATGTGACACTAAAAAGAAACAAATCTCTTGTTTGGATGCATATATCAGGACTAAAGGTTGCATGTGATGGTCTGTCCTGGGGATTCTTCGAATAACATATTATATGTTGGCGTACGGGGATGTACCTCCATTCTAAGCTTCTTTTTTTTGCTTAAAGATGATCCTGGGCTGAAAAAGCAAGTCTTGTGGCTGTCTGGGGCACCAGACAAGATGCTCTGATGTCATGGTGGGTGGGTGTCAGTAAAAGATTCTTTTAAGAACTTGTAAACTAGCAAACCAGTAGTAATCATCAGATGGTAGAAGATGTGGCCTGTCGCGGACATGTATTCTAGTATGCTGAAAATGTACACGTATGGGGAATCAGTGCACTGTATACCAGGGGCAGTTGTTTTCCCTCCTTTCCTTTTTGGAAAGTGGTTCCCATCTCAACTGTCAAATTTCTGTCTCATTGGTTGTGACTCTAAATTATGGATCATAGATGTTGTGTGTCATCTGCTTGCAGAATGCCTTTTAATAAAATGAGCCAGTATTTTCACATTATTTATTTAAAAAACACTATCATATCATCAGCTCTGTTTTCTCCTTACCAATTCAGGTATCTATAGGTGTCTTGTATGCATAATCACCCAACTTTACTCCTAACCAAGGTTGTCTAATTATAGGAAGATGTGGTTATACATGAAAAGCTATCAAGAGATTGAAGGCAGTATCCACTGAGAACACACAAAGAGTTGTATCTGGATACTTATGCATGACATCAAATACTTTTAAGATGACCAGTTGGTCACCCTCTTCCGAATTGTTGTGTTCATCTTTCATTTTAGATATGGCCTACTGATCAGACAACAACTAGCTAATGGTAGCATTCATTCAACTGATACCCATGTCTTGACAAGAAGCTGTGGTGGAAGATGAGGTTCCTGATACATTATAAATTTATAATCAGATATGTCTTTCAAATAAAAGGGTAGTCCTATGCAGGGGGTTAGGTTCCACCTTTGGTTCTGTGGTGGAAGATGAGGTTCCTGGTCTTTTAGGCCATATATAATCAGGCAAACTCTGGTTGACAGTTAGCCACAACAGCTTACCCGGAAGGGAATTGTCTCTCTCACCTGGTGGTTTCCTGTGGGCCATTCACGTGCTTTGTGAATTTTCAAAGTTAAGAGAATTTGACCATTCTCATAGAAATAAATGTTTGCAATATCTGCCAAGTGCCAACCATTCCCAATATCACACTGCACTTGTGACTTGTTACAGCAACTTAGGTCATTGCATTAAATGTATAACATAGGACATAGGTCTTGTTTGAGGGATTATTCTACTTAGTGAGGATTTAGACAATTTTGGTGACATTCAGGGTCATCTTGATCCTTCCTTCCATTCCATCACTCATGATGAAGTGAACATGCCTTTCTTGGTTCGACTAAAGGATTATCTTTTTTTATTTCTTGTACAACCCTGGAAAGGCAGAGTGCAATGGAGAAATATACTTTTCAAGAGCATTACCACTGACTGCGAGTCAAAGATAGCCATATTCATCATCTTGTGCTATTGATTCAGATCTGGCTGTAAATGAAATGTCATTTTATGAAATGACAAAATATCATTGTTGCTGTCATCCAAACTTTTCCAGGCTTGAGGATCCATGCTTTGTAGTTGTAACATACAAGCAATGTACAATGCGTTCGAGACAGTTTTCAGCAGCAGACATCAGACTTTGGAGGTAATGTTACTGTTAGCTAAACTTGTCTTTGATGGTAGAGAAAAGCTGGTTGAACTATTAGAAAATAAGTTAATCACACTAACATGCCATAAAACTTCCATTTCTGAGGACAATCGACCTATTCTCTTCAAAATGCTCCTATTGAGGATACTAATTCACAGTGTCCATGTTTTCCAATTGGATGGAATTTTGACCACTGCAAAGTCTGAGATCACCAGTAATTTCTAAAAAGCAAATACTAAAAAAGGAAATACAATCACCGAAAAGCTTGCTTAATGCTATTCCAAATATCTTTGGAAGGTGGCGCTAAGCAAGATCTGAGTAACTTCACCAGTTCAAGAGTTCAGAAGCACAAAATGAACTTTCCTTTCTTCATTTAAATCTTTAGACTACCAGTCTGAAGATCATGACAACTAATCACAGAAGATTTTCAATCACCAGATGAAGTTTGGTGGTAGGAGACACGGGTACCTAACTTTCTTGTTGCACCTAAGAATGATAAGATACAATTAGTATTGTTTTTATATGCTTAAGGGAATTCATTTTGCCATCACTATTTACTACCCCTTCTCAATAGATGAAAATGAAGAACTTTGGATTAGATGGGTATTCTCATAAGAACAATTTGAAGTCAAACATGAAGCTATCCAATTGTGACACTGAGATTGGAATCCCAGCAACTCTTCCCTGGGTATTGGTCATGAGCAATTGAGCATGGAAGCAAATTAAGATATGTGCATAAATCACTGATGATCCATATTATCAATTCTTGTAACTATTTGATATTTCATAGTCTGTAGAAGTACCAGAGAAATTCCAGTGCTTGTGGTTTTGATTAACCTAGACACTCCAAACAAATTTGTAATTTATGACACCAAATTGGTCATTATTGTAAAAAATTCACTTATATTATAATAATTATGATATCTATAGTTATCCACCAGACTGGCACCTTAATGATAAGATCATTCATCAAGAAAAATTAATAATATTATATGCATTATGATGCACATATTGACTACAAAGCTGTATCAAATTGCGATTTTATGCTAATTAATTAGCGTAATTTGATTTGATTATAAAATAATTAAAAATCAATGTGTGACGTTGACAACAAGTTGGATTACCTTCATTATAGTGTAAACAACAAAGTTCAAGAGAAAAACTAGAGTTGGCCGCATGTCTAAAGTAGCCTTGCAATTTTAACAATTGCCGCCTGACTATAGTGGATTATGTACCGAATTGTCCATCTTGCAACATTCATTGCAATCATTACAAATGCAGGTCAATGACAGGGCATTACGACCTGTATTCATGCACTGACTAGTGACTAGGCTTACCAGGACAGGCAAGGACCATGGTAATGAGGTGAGGTGCACTCTTGGCACAGGATGAAACATCTGTCTAACATGGGTTGCCCGGAATCGAGATCAAACTTGGATCCCAGAATCCCAGAGATTAACAGTCCAGAGCACTAAAACTAAGCTTGGTCCCAGACTCAAATCATCAGGAAGGACAGACAACTAAAAAGAGACAAAGATATTATTTCCAGACTAACCTGCCATGTTATCCTTTGTTGTGGCCATAGCCTCAAGATGGTGACATCATTGACTCTAATAAAGCCTCAGACAACATAAATTTGGATTTTGAGCACATGGTCTTGGATTGTAGCCAAATGACCAAGATATTATAGATGTCACATTTAAGTATTTACTCAGATTGGATGCCATTGTCCACATGGATATGCTGCATTGCTGCACAGTGCCAGAAGTGGGTGCTATACTGTGAAATGACACCATTTAGCCAAACTTAATCAATAGAATTATCAATAAGTCCATGGCTGATTGGAAATGTTCTATCATGGCATCAAAATCCTGTTCTGCTTCACCAATTAGGCACCTTGGAGATCATATTTGTCATCTAAGCCATCTTTATTGCCAGTAGGCTGGAACATGTAATTGTACACTGAGATCAGATCAATGATTTCATCCATGCATTGCATTCACATATCAGATGTTCGAGTCTCAGTTCATCAATATCTTAATAATTAAATTTTAGAGTAAAGCTTTTGTCTGAGTCGCCATGAAACAAACTTGAGCTAAACACAGCTTCAGGATTGCCAGGATTAGTCAATGTGACCAAATGCATGGTCAAACTGACTTGTTGAAGGCACTTTATTTTTAAATTTCACTTAAAAAGTCATCTAGATCTAATTGTACACAACACAGAAATAAGCATGTTGGAACATCACTGAAGACATCACTGAAGATCAGGCCAACATCAGGTCAAAACAAGCCCAGACAACTATCTCTGGAATTCTTTTCAGTGTAGACTGTATAGTCAAGACACCCCAGCATGCCCTTAGCATCAACTAGAAGAAGCAGTGGGCCATTCTAAGACCCATTCTGAGTCCCATTCTGGGATCCAAGTTACCTGACCCTTCCATGAGACCTGTAAATAAAACCATCCTATTTCTGCTTGACCACTCAGGTGATGCTTAGTTGGCATCATAAGTCATGCACAGCACAGCTACAAGCCCCCCCTCCTCTCTTACACCCCCCCCCCAACATCTTTTCACCCTACACCATCACCCCCATCTTTCTTCCACCCTATACTTGTCCTATTCTCCTTCAGTTCCAACCATTGCTGCTTTTATCTGCCTTAAGTCATGCTCCACTACTTTTAAAACTTGTCTCATGCATCTTCACAAGCCTTCGACAGTGTGCACCATCAGATCTGCTGGCTCAGGGCTATAATGGGAGAGTTATGAAGTTGCCAATGGCAGTAATGCTTACCCCCAGTCATGGCAGTCAGACTGACAGCACCGTAAAACTGAAAAGACTACCAGTAAAACTTACTGTAAGAGTGATTGTATACATTGTGAATTCCATAAATCATCCATTAAATCTTCAAGAAACTTTAGGCTATATTTGGATTTGCATATCCCTTATACCAAGTCTACGCTTGACTCTCAATTAAAAGATATTATGTGTACCATTTTCTTTATAGACATAAATAAAATTGTAAGGTGCCTTCAGAAATAAGGGATGCAGTTTGGTTATCATATCAAACTGGTGAGGAATTGGTTATTTATATTAGCTGGATCCACTCATTGACTGCACAGCTCAGATACATGTCTTTTTGCACGCAACCAGATCTGGATTATCATGTTTATTTGCAGTGCAATCTAGTCAAATACATAAAATTTACATTTATAGGCATCATCAGTACGTCCTCTGCAAGTTTTACATTGATGTATCTGGATTTGTATAGGATGCTTCACTCACCATATGATATCGTCAGCATATCTTACGGAAAATCATGAAATTCTACTGCAATAGCAGTGATGTATAACAGTGGTAGTCACCTCAGGATCACCCTAGCTGAGACCCACCAGTTGAGGGTTGAAGAGCAATAACTACACACAGACTCCGCGCTACAATTCACAGAAGTATACAGAGAACAGACGAGGCAGTCTGAAGCACTGTCAGAGTCCATGCACAAGGAAACAGGGTGATCAAGGAAGGGTGACCCCATCTTTCGGGGTTGCAAAAGGTCGCGGGGTGCGGGTCACGGACACTGGATCCTGACACGCACAAAGATGTATAGCTATGACCTTTTGTAGGAGAGGTCAACACCACCATCTTGAAAAGGTTGCCATCTCTACTAGGGTTGTTAAAATCACCCTCAAGCTGCAGTGCACCCCACACCCTCTGCCCTGCACTGCCCTGCAGTTCAACTTGAGAAGGTCTTGTCATGGGAATGCTTCCTCCAAGTGCAAAGGAAGACGGACTGCAGTCAGACACAATGCAAAATGATTCCAATACAAGAAAGCCATCTGGATCATTTCAGTAATATAACTATGCTGACGATATCAATTCAACCCAGCCAGATCCAACCAAAAAATCATAAGCAAACAATAAAGTAATTCGAAGCGTTCTGACAGATTTTGATTTACTTCTCCACAAGATAAAATTTATTGAGTCTTCGGACCTTGGTATGGAGTGAGGCATCTTTAAACAGTTTCCTATTGTTGTCAAGGTGCCTCCCCCTCCTCCATAGGAGCTTTCGAGAGATCCATTCTGATATCCTGTCCTATCTGTGGATCACCCTTGGTTGCACGGCACCAGATCTATTGCTAGCAAAATCATCGCTATTTTGTACATATCTGAGGCTGTCAGGCTGTGCCCAATTCCATACCTATGCTGATGACATCGATCTAAAAAAACCTGAATAGCTGGAAGTGTCAATGACATCCAGCTGTGACTGTCTTGTCATGGGAATGCTCCTTTCACACTTGCGTGTGAAGCCTGATACAATGAAGAAAGTTCCCAAGTAAAAGAAAGCCAGCTGGATCATTTCATCCATATGGCTATGCTGATGATATCAATCAGCTCAATAATTTTCTTTTTCAAAGTCTTCAGATTTTCTTATTATTCTAAAGAAGCCTCTTTATCAATGCCATCTCATCATTGTGCAAATTATGTCATTTTGACCTGACTAAATTAAACAACCTTCTCAGTAGTACAGTACTATCAAAATGTATTTTCATTTTGCAAAAAGTATGTTGATAACAATTTGATGAACGAAGATGAGATTATGAACCAGGAAGTCATTAACCATCTGGTTATCATTCCACGATGTCAAATACATAAGGAAACTTGAAAATACATGTAAGAGGAAGCCTTGACCCTGCCCCTGATACCACACTATATAATGATAATGCTTTTTAAAAAAGAAACTCAAAATTATAAAACAAGCGATTTTAAAGTTCCATGATACTTCATAAGTAGGGATGGGTACCTTTCCTGAAAACTCGGTTCGGTCCAATATCGATACTTTTGAAAACGATACTGTCCAGGTTTCGATACCAAAATTGATACACAACGAAGCTTTCGTGAAAAAAAAAATTAAAAGTTTGTTTGTTGTGAAAGTGTCAATTGGGTAGGAAGTGAGTAATTGTTTAAAGATACCCGACTAATTGTGTGATACAATATCTATAATTTTCAGAAGTGAAACATAAAGTTAATCATGATCATGTGCCGGTTGTCATATGACCGACTAGGAGGTTAATCTGCAACATGTGAGCCTTGCACAAGCCTGAAAGTTCACAAAAAGTATTGTTTTGTGTACCTTTTGATTCATAAATCGATATTTCGGTCTAGTACACCATGTAGAAATAGATAGATCTGGTACCCATCCCTATTCATAAGTTGAAATTCACATCGTCAAAATTGCTTGAATAATTTGCTTCAGAGCTAAGTAACAAAAAAGTTTTGGTCAAAGTCTAAAAATAGAGTTTTCTAGGACATACCCTCCTAAGATTGTACAAGAGAGAAGTTCAAAACAGGGAAGAAGATTAAAAAGTTACCAAAAAATCCCAAGAGTCATCTTGCCAATCCTTCTTTGGATTGATCACCAGATGATTTGTAGACTTTCGAGTCGTGTCATCAACATATTTCCGGAAAGCAGCAAGTGGCTTCACATTACATGTATCATGTTTTATATACAAAACTTAGCACCTTCTCAGAATCTCAGGTATGCTGATGATAACCAGTAAGAAGATTAGGAGAGCAGAAGGAGTTGCCCTCTCAAGTAGGTTTTTGAAATTCAGAGGGATTTGACAGCAAGATGGATGAGTAATTATGCCTTTATGTCCTGTATTTTGTATGCCCTAGGAGAGACTAATTAGGACAGGACATAGCAAAGAATGATTGACACTGCCATCAGATTCTGACAACTCCTTTGGCAAGGAAAAAGTCAACTCTTACTCACTTTTACTCTCTTGACTCTGAACCAGGACTTATTGGAGCACCAACTTCCTGTCTATTCTGAATGGAACTAAGATGGATGATGGGCTAGCAGGTCAAAACAATTTATCAGACGGTAACCAAATTTATTGTGTCGCAGAGACGTTGAAGGGTAGAACTTCAACTTTGACGCAAGAATTTCATCTTGTTGGATAGTTGCTCTGGCAGGTCAGACAGCCTGACCCAGACTCAAGATACAGTGTAATTCATCATCAAGCCAGCATGGGACCTTTTCTTTGCATAGACACTGTCTATTAGACTTAGACACTGATTCAAGGTGTGTCTTCCATTGCCAATTAGGAGGGATGTTGCTCTTAGTGGCTGCATAATTTATGCAAGAGCCAAAAGGTCATTCCCCAGCACAGCACTGACACAGCATCTGATGAAAGGGATGTAAGAAATTACTAAGAATCTGCATAACAGAAGCAGGAATTAGCATCACTAGCAGTCTGGCAACACAATGCCACCATTTATTGAGGCAACTCACAAGTTTACAGACAGGTAACTATGCATATTTCAGCCTTGTGAGGCCGGTTTGTGCAGATGATGAGAGTCGATCAATGACAACTTCGACAAGAGATTCTTGTCCGGGACGCTTTACATAACGTTGTTAAAAGAAACATCAAATCAAAATCTGCCAGAAAGGGACATGCATCAACTGGTGCTTGTGAAGATCTGTCAATAACTGTTTCCATACCTGAAACCAAACCTGTGACCATCAGAGGCACAGACGTTCAAGAGACCAGATCCTTTGTCAACTTGGCCAAGATGTAGTACGGAGGCTCAATTTCATCAACAACACAAATTCCAATTTCCAGAAAACCGAATGTAGTGATGTTGTACAGTGAGATCCATTCTAATGTCCTTTGTCCAAGGCACAACAAAGATCTTGTATACAGGAGCTGTGTACTGCTTCAGCACCAAGAATTTCCATCAAACAACCTTCACAGAATGTACAAAGGCACCATTGATTAAGGCACAACAAAAGAGGAGGCCAGACTCACAAAAGAACTGAACTGCATCACCTTTGAGACTCGAGTTTAAGAAAAACATGCATGGCAAGCTCTAGAGACAACAAAGAGGCTGTTGTCATAGCAACAATCTCCTCATCTCATTCCATCATCTGAATCAGCAGCCCTTTAATAGTCAACAAAGACTCTGAGCTGTTGGAGCAAGGCTTGGGGTCACTGTCTTCAAAGGATCCAGTGTAGTATTCCATACACCTCAGGCTCCTTGCCCTGCCCTGGTAGGAGGGGACCCTTGGCACCCCTAGCAGGGTGTTTTGGGAGGGTGGGTAAAAGGGGGGGGGAGTCGGGGGTTGGTTGGACTGTAGGTGCATGAAGGTGGTAATTGGTTTTGCCCATTCCATTCTGGAAATGGAACCATTGGTTCTGCATGCATTCATCGATTGTCACGGTGAAACATTCCTGTAATTTGAAGAATGGATGTGTGTATGGATCCATGTTTTACGACAATATATATCATATGGCACCAAAAGGGAAAATCGAGATCAGAAATTAAGATCGCGACGGATGTGACAATGAGGTTTTCGAAGGATGATCTGTTGTAACATCTTCATGGGAAGGTAGTTGTTGAGCAGTTTTTCTGCAAACATGGAACTCAAGCTCAAGGACCGTATGCTGGTCTTAGTAATTTTTTCATCGAAAAATGGAACTTGGAGTTGAAGAAAGAAGTTGGATATCGCTATATAGGTTGCTGGCGACGGTGCCCACTGTTGGCACTAACTCTTAGACAAAACTCCCTTACTCAATCCTGCAAAGATCAATCACTGTTTCGATTTTTAAATTTTCATTATGCTAAATCATACTTTTCCAAATTATCCAGTCCACCATCAACTATTCAACCTCCTAAGTCAGGTGAAAATACAGGACGTATGGCCAGTTCATGGGTGGACAAACATCCACTAAGCATCCATCCATATCCCATTTACCTCACATCTTTTATGGCATATAATTTTACAGTGTACCTTTTTCCAAGCCTTGCATCTTGGATCTTATATCTCCAGGGGTTCCAACTTTTACAATACCCTTTGGGGGTAAACAATGAAGCTGGGGGCAATGAATTGTCTATTACCTTTCTTCAGGACTGTAGGGCTACAAGCTTAAGTTGTTTTAACCCTCTACCCCTTCTTTCTTTCACCACCCTCCCAGTCTCCTGGGGTGCCACTAACCCCCTTGCCCTGTTGGAAGGGGGAGGGGGTGTTCCCCCATCCTCAATGTTTTCATTGTCCAATTGTTTTCCTTCTAACAATCCATTGTGTGCCATTAGACCCTACTGTACCCTATTGTGTTGTATTTGTGCTCTATATTCCATTAAATACCAGATCCAATGCCTCTTAGTATAGTCTTTCATCACCTGTACAGTTAAGAAAATATGCTGCATTGTATGGCATTGTTCCACTGCTCAGCAGGTAGCTTGGAATTTAATAGGAACTCAGTAAGACCATACCAGGAACTTGGTTGTAGGTACTTCTTTGATGACTACTAACACTAGCATACATTACAGATCATTTTCATTGTACTCTGAGATTACTGTTAGTCCTGTTATGGTGTGTTATGTCTATTGTGACAACATTTAAGATGTTTTGAAAGATTTAGAGCCTCTTTGTTTCTTCAAGGTGCCTAAAGGTAAAATGTGACCCCACATGTTGATTCAGGTCTGGAGTGATGTAATTCTTGGCTCAAATTACCATTTACAGTCATAAAGTTTGAGGGACTTTATTTGACATTCAACTGTGTTGCAAGATCTCTGTTATAAAACCAACTTGTCCTTAGACGAGCTGGAGTTGGAGTCTGAGTAGGGAGTCGAAGTATGGAGTCGGAGTCAGAGTCCTGAGTCAGGGTCAGTAGTCAGAGTCTGGAGTCTGAGTCCTGAGTCAGAGTCCGGAGTCAGAGCCCGGAGTCATGAGTCGGAGTCAGAGTCATGGAGTCGGGTTTTTGGATGTGTATGAAGTCAAAGATTAATGAATTACTCATGTATTTTGAAGAATTTATGGAAAAATAGGAGACAGTATCAGGCGTAGAAGGTTTAGAGACAATTTAATAGCCACAATCAGAGTCAAATTAGAAAATTTGATTGAGTCGGGTATCTGAGTCAGTTTTTTGCCAGTCAAGGAAGTCGAGAGTCGCAATTAAAGTCAAACTGACCTGACCCCAAGTCTGAATGAATTGTCACTAAAAGGCAAAAATAAGCCATCATTGCTGCAACAAGATATGACCTGACATTTGCTGAAAAGTACCTATCCATCTTGTTCATCCAAACTGCATGCCTATTACTGCCTAACAGCTACCCAACAGCTACCCAACCTAACTGCCCGACACAGTGACACTATACCTAAACCATCCATCAGTTAAAGCCAAAAGGACCATGAGGACAAGTCACTTCAACTATTTTTAAAGCTCCAAATTCTTGTAGCCCCAAGCATGCAACCACAGCCAACAGGAACCAAGTTGAACCAACCAAACAAGCTAACCAGGTCACAATGACCATTTTGACATCTTGAAGTTTCCCAGACATATCTTGGCCCCATTCCAACTAGGATGGTAGTTATTGTCAGCTGAAGGCACCCACTTGACTGATGGTTTAGGCTTGAATGTAGCATTTTAAACTTCAACTTAAAAATTGTATGTAGCTTAAAGCAGTTGATTTTCGTTTCTATTTTTGGTGTTGATACAGCTGAGGCTTCTGGTGTTGATTTATTCTATAAATTATGTGAAAATTCCAGTCTTTAATGGTGTACATGTATAGTGAGACAGATTAGTCGTTAAAAATGTGAAGTTACTGATATTGTGTGATAAGAGATGGAGTATAGGAACTTTAATACAATGTATTTTAGAAAAGATCATTAGAAAATCATGTAGCCCATCTGAAGAATTGCTTAAAGTGGGACGCAGGTAAAAGAAAACCCCGGTAGGCACTAAATTTCAAGCAAGTGGCATTAGTTCTATCCGGAATTCTGGATCCTATGTACTACATCTATATACAGAAACTTCACATACATATACAGAGGTCTCCAGCATACAAAATAGATCCAGTCGGAATGCCAAGTACATTATTTTGCATCCATCACCCCCTACTTACAACCAAATCTCTCCAAAATACCCTCCAAACCTAGGACAATCTCCCCCTCAAATCGTATCAACACCCTAACCTCCTGCCTCCTTCTTACCCTCCCTTAACCCCCCCCCCTCCAGCTTCTTAAATTCCATTGCCACCAAGCTATAGTACTCACCACCCATTCAATAGCATTCACATTGCAACCAGATCCAAGCTGCTTGATCTGCCCAAAGATACTTGACCAAGAGCTGAATAAAGCCTTTGACAGTGTGCACTTGTTTTCCAGGTTGGGTTGCAAGCATTTAGCATCACTGGGGACTCAAATGGGGAGTAGGGGGTTATATGCACTGCACAGAACAGCTGTGATCAAATTTGACTTTTATTCCACGATTTCTTATTTTTAAGTAGTCAGAAATAGATATTTGGAAAAGAAATCTTGGAAAGCATAACATACATCTAAAAGAATTGTGCAAAAACATTCACCTTGATTTGTTAATTTGCCATCTACTTTTCCTCACAAAGGAGTGTGATATATAGGCTTGCTGATGCCATTACTTCCATACACTTTGTTTTCTATCAACTTAAATAAAAATAGTGGAACTTAATTTCAATCAACCAGTCAATCAATCAATCAATCAATCAATCAATCAATCAATCAATCAATCAAACATAAAGCCATTTATTCAATAATTCATTCAATCGTGCAAGAAATCTAGCAATCATTCTATCATCCACTCAATCAATCATTCAATGATCCAATCATTCAACCAATCAACCAACTGATCAATCAATCAATCATTTAATCAATCGTGTAATCAATCATGTAATCAACCATGAAATCAACCAATCAAACATGCAATCAATCACTCAGCCATTCAATCGTTCAATGCCTCAATCATGCAACCAACCAATCCTTCAATCAAGCTATCTATCTATCCATTTTATCCATCTATCTATCTATTCTATAAAATAAACAATTCCTCGTAGTCTCTACCTCTACATATTTCCATAAACAATAGATTAAAACATTCATTTTAAAACACCTAGTTATCTTCTCTTATGCATGAATTCACCTGTGACAACTTCTCTAAAATTTTCCAAACCAACCACTTTTTCCAAACACCTGCAAGATGCAATAGCTGTTAGCTAAAAGCTACAAAGAAAAACATTAGTAACTCTTTTTTCCTTTAATTTTTCTTCCTTAACCACTGACAGAGCAACACTGTGTTGTCATCACTACCACTTTAAGAGAGAATAACTCTTTTAAGAAGCATTGTCTAAAAATGGATTTTAGTTTAGTTATTTTCCATTTCCAAACTATCATAGCCTCAAGGAAGGGAGCGATATTTTATGAAAGTTTAGTTAGAAAATGAAGCGTATTGTGGAAAAATTAGGAAAACTATTTTTAGAGTGACAGAGAAATGGCATTTGCTGGAGACTAAATTCTGAGGGGTAAAAAGGAAAACCTAACTTTCACTACTTTATCATCTCAGCACTTTTTTGTTGCAACTGGGAAGAAATTTAACCAATTACAAAGTGTTTCATTGACAGGGAAAGTGCAGGGCTCAGCAATTCCCCTAGTTATACTGTGCAAGATTCCACTTCCATTTTCCAGGAAGTTACATATATACAGAAAATCTATCAAAGTCAATAAAGTACAAAGTTAAAACAATACAGTAATGACAGAAACTATCACAAACTGATTTGGATGAGGCTCCTTGGTCAAACATTCTACAATTGCCATCACTGCCTCTTGCCAAGTGCCCATTTGCACCTGGGTGGAGTGAAGCGATGCTTTAAAGAGGTTCTGTTCCTTCACGATGTGACTGAAGTTCGAACCCATAACAATATATGTATGAGGAAAATGCTATTCAAATGATAAATAATTTCCAAAACACTAACATACAAATAATAGAATCATACCTATTTGCAACTAAAGAAATAGTTATTGGCGGAAATCTCTCTTTTCAACAATCTCCCTATCTGATTTTTCCGAAATCTCCACTTCTGTCAAATTCTTTATTTTCATTCACCAAGAAAAAGAAACAACAAAGGGGCTCACCTGCAAGTAAAAAAGAAATCATGATAACTTAATTATTTATGTAGATTACATTTTACCATCCAAGAAACACACCTCACATCAATCAATAATTACCTTCCTATCAAATAATCACCATCTTGATCTTGCAACTTGAAACACTATGCAGATCTGAACCTTCTATGCAATTTTAGGACACATCCTTCAGACTTCACTTTCGGTGAGGTCATTTGAAACTTGTTGCAAGATGATCCACTTCAAGCAAAGGTCAATTGAATAGCCAAGGACCTCAGGCCTAGAACTCTCAGTGCATGACCTTCCAAGTCAAGGTCATTTGCTACAAGGCTTAAAGGAACTTAAGGGCCAAAGGACATTAACTCAGTGTTGACATTTAAGTTGACTTTACTTTAGATGCATCATGTTTAAAGTGATGGCGAGGTAGATATTGATAATTTTGCATTTAAGGGGATTTCTTAGGGATACTCCTTATCTAATATGTAAATGGCACTGCCATGAAATTCGCGCAGCATCGTCATAGAACTACTGCATTATCTTCAACTTTCCATCCAGAAGGCCAATTTATCTTTTTAAAGGACTGGGCAAATGGGCAGATAGAATAGATAGATCAGATCAGATCTATAGATCAGATTAGATAGATAGATAGATAGATAGATAGATAGATAGATAGATAGATAGATAGATAGATAGACAGATGCACAGATAGATAGATAGATAGATAGACAGATAAATATATAAATAGATAGATAGACAGATAGACAGATTGCACTGACTGCTGTGTAATTCAAATCTGTGTTAAATTTGGATCTATAAATTTGGATCTATTATGTTAAATTGATGTTACTTACCTGACATCAATAAAACCACAGCTATTCAGAGATGACTGTTTACAATTAGACTGTTACATAATTTGTTGATAGTTAATGAAGATTATGTAACCTTAAGTGTTGTATGATTTCTTACTTGGTGAGTCATTTAAGTCATTAACTTTTGTGTTGACTTTTAATTTTCAGTCACTTCTTACAATCAGGGGTATGGAAATATTTATTTCCAATGTTGATACACATGTTGATTTAAATCCCTGAAATATGTCATTGGAGGTTGTTATACGACAAGACTGAAATTTTAAAGCTATTTTGGAAGATATTTGAGGTATTTTAATTATTTACCCCAAACTAAACTCTGACTAAACTACTAGCTCCACTTTTATGGCAACTACAGGCACTTCCTGTTCAGGCAGTCACTGTAGACAGGAGCACCACACAGAATGAGCTGTCCTTGTGCTAAGTGAGCTTCCCTCATGGCTGCCTTCGGCAGCCATTAACTGCACTCATATAAATAGGTCAACTAAACAAAGGTTGTGGCAGATGATATTCGAATCATTCGGACCTGGGGTCCAGCTCTGTGGTAGAAACTGAGTGTGCTAGGCTGCTAATATTTTAGCCTATTTGGGACATGGGTTTGATTCCTGGTCCAGGCTACCCATGTTAGACAGATGTTTCATCTTTTGCCAAGAGTGCACCTCCCCTCATCACTGTGGTCCATGCCTGTCCTTCTAAGCCTGTCAGTGCAAAAATACAGGATGTAAAGGCCTATCACCCGCAAGCTATCTTGCTGTCATTTCACATGAAGTGCTCAGTGTCTATTTTTCAAGTTTGAATATTCTCAATATTTGGTACCTATAAGCTTGACTATTCACACTGTTGACAAATAACTTTTTCTCATGACATAACCTTGACATGACTGTTTGATCAGGAGCAGGAAATTGTATGAGATATCTGCATTTTGCAACTTATTTGACCAGTGTTTCAATTTTCAGATGAACTTGTTTCAATATTACCTTAAGGCACCAAAGCAAGTCCTTTAAAATTTTCAAGACTGAGGAATGCTGCAATTAAGCTATGTGTAAATATAAAGAAATGAAGAGGTTACAGTAACTTAAGACATGCAGAGAATAATCTTCCGATTTGCTTAAAAAGAAATGAAGAGGTTAGAGTAACTTAGACATGCAAAGAATAATCTTCCGATTTGCTTAAAAATCAAGAGTCGTCTTCCACATTCTCTAGTTGTTAAAATAAAATGATTGGTAAACTATACGCTATACGGTGCATGAATTCATCGTCGATTTATTCAAGAAATGAAACGTTGAAGATTTGAATGTCTACCCATCTAGCACCCTTTAGCATCACACATTCCGCAGTGATACCCTAAAAATGTTGAACGGATACTTTTCGAAACCATCTGGAATCCAACTTATTCAGAGCAATTCAACAGCATTCAACAGCATTCAACAGTATTCAAAAAAGCATTCAGAGCCTGATTCAGAGAAATCAAGGTAGAAATTCTTGTGGCTCATCTTTGACCCTGATACAAAGGACACCCTTGAATTTCATCCACCTCAAGATAAAGACTAATAACACCCCATCTCAGGCATCTCAATCTTTGTGGCCCTCTGTGGCTCTGTGTGCCCCTTGGAAAAAGGTGGAATGGGGTTATTACCCCAAAGAGGGTAATGTTTGAAAACCCTTTGATACCAACCAAAACAAGGGGAATTCCACGATTTTAACTTGCAAGACATTTTTGGGGTAAAATGTTAAGATGTTACCATATTTCCTTGATTGTGATTTTAGGTCTTTATGTCATGAGATGAATGCATTTGTGTGCTGATTAGGCTTAATAGGACAGACAGGGACCATGGTAATGAGGTGAAGTGCACTCTTGGCACAGGATGAAACATCTGTCTAACATGGGTTGCCAGGGCAAGGAATCGAAAACCAGTCCAAGAGATTAGCAGCCACAGTGCTATGCTAACCCTTGCCCCTGGAAGAGGGAATAAAGGAAGGATGTTGGTGTAGTTGGTCAGTAAGTTGATTGTAGCATATCGCAGTGACGTAGTCGAGGCCGGGACTTTGGAGGATTAGGCCGAGGCATGAGCCACCGAGACTGAGGCCAAGGCGATCAAAATTTGGTCATGAGGCCGGCCTCGAGAATGTGGCTGGTCCCAAGGCCTCCAACACTGACCAAAACACACCCAAAATCAAGGCAAGGCGAAGGATTCGACATCCGAGACCGAGCCATGGCCAAGGTCATCAAAATACGGCCCGAGGACGAGGCCGGCCTCGAGACCTCCAATGCTAGTGTGTCAATTGATAAGATGTTTGTAAACTTATTGACCATCTCCTTGTAGTAGGCGATGTATAATATTTTGCCTTATTTTGGAGAATCACCACACAATTCATATTTTCATACACCTGGTTGATAATCAAGCAGACACAACCCAACCAAACTAGGTGGTCTACAATTCTTGAATTCATCCATTCACTCCTACATGCTAAGGATGGGAGAGGGACAGGGTAGGTATCCAAACACCAAAGCAGAATAGGCAAACACTTTAGAAGGGAGGGTGTCAACACCATGGCTATTTGCTTAACAAAATAAAAGGAATATTGGTTTCCATGGCGACAGGACTCCATCATAAAAGTGAGACACAGAGACTGGTGGAGATGGCCAAAAGTGGGGTTTCTAAGAAGTTGTCAAGAAATGAACAATTGGGAGGCAATAAAAAGAAAAGAAAGAATGTGAATAATCAGATGTGGATTCAGATCACTGATCAGAAATTATTCAAGATCTTAGGAGACTGTTGAAGGAGACCGTCGAAGGAGACCATCGAAAGTGACCGCTGAAGGAGACTGCCGAAGGAGACTGTCGAAAAAGACCCTAATGTGTGAGGATGCACAGCAACAAAAATAAAGTTCATTGACCAACAAATGATTCGATGAGCCCCCAAGGAGAGAGAAAGTTACCATTTGAGATAAAATGCTTTTAAAAGCCAACCGAACAACTTCCAACATACAGACTGACGGAATAACTTGCCACAGTCTGACAGCAAGGCAACAGACTCAGACGGCTCAAACTAACTACTACACAGAGTTACTGCCTAACTTTACCAACCAACTGAAAGCTAACTGAAAGCTGGGAGGAATCAATAATTGGTGCTTTACATCATGTTTTTATGCAGTTGGAAGGCTAATTAGGACAGGAGAAGGACACAGCAGCGAAGTGAAGCATGATTGAAACCGTTGTCCAACATAAGTGCAGGCGAGCATGAGAACCAAACCAAGGACCAACCCAATCAATCAATCAATCAATCAATCAATCAGCATGCTTCGGTGGTCCAACGTCGGCCCGAAGCTGGTCCGTCGCTACTGACATCGGACTGATGCTGGGCAAACGTTGGACCGCCGCGGCATGCTGACAGGAAAGCCATAGGCAGCCCAATGCGCTACAAACTGTGTTAATCTTCCTCACAGACAAAATAAATGTCTGACAAACTGACATTTGAATTATTCAGAACTTTCAGAAGTGATCTTTTTTTACAAAATATCAAAAGCCCTACTATTCAGCTTCCAACAAAAATTTATATCAATCATCGTCCCTTTCCCTACCCATCACCCAGAAACCTCACAACGCGCCCCACCCCCCAACCCATTCCCCCAACCTCACCTCCATACATCCCTCAACCCCCAACAATCCCAAAATTCCTTGGCATAGAAAGGCCTGCTATTAAGATGCTATGCTGAACATCATCAAATGCTTTTACAATGTCAACAGCCATCAAATGGCATCTATGCGGATCTTCAGCATACTTGTGGTGATGCAAGCAGCATTCACCAGCTGCTTTGCCTGCTGACTCAGATACTTCCTATTGGTCAACATTTCCATGATTTTATGTTGTGATTTCTTTCTATGCAAATTGTTGACTGAAAAGGATGTTGCTAATTTGGTGCTTTTAATTGATGCATGTTGCACGTGAACTTGGCTCAAACAAACAGAATGCTTCCTGGATAGCAAAGAATATGAAAAAATTATTTAACTTAGTTTATTAATTTTGTTGTTGCAGATATGTAAGGCCAAATTTTATCATCCCAGATGCCTAATTTGGATACTTTGGGGGTAAATAATTATTGAAAAATAAAATAAATTTGAAAGTTCCTAGGTTATAAAGATCAGCTACCCAGACATACACTGCAAGATCTTTGGAAATAGAGGCAAAAGAGCCAGCTTCCAGAACCTCTAAAGCTAAAGCTAAAGCTAAAGCTATAGTTACTGTTCATCTTAGGGGGAGGTTATCTGCTATTTTCAGGTCTAGTGGACAACATAAAATACTTTGATCTAAAAAATTGATTTACAATAGGCTCATCTGAAAAGTTGCTTCTGTATTTCAAGGTTGGCCATTCTTCCATAATTTTATCCAGAATGATTTTCATAATTTCTAAGAATGCAAAATCTACCTTCTCTGATTCTGTAATAGGCCAGGTCATACGTGAGCAGTTCACTTGATAGCCTGGGTAAAGTTTGGAAATCCCCTTTTGACAAGATTGTCAAAGACAAGTTGAAGAGGGGGTCAACTATTATTAATTTCTTGAGATAACACAGATATTTGAGAATGAACTGCTTTCCATGTCATATTCAATTATTACACATGTCGTTCAATAAGAATTAAGTCTAAAAGGATAAATAATATTGGGCAATTTTGTCTTTACAGTGTAGGACAACAAAATGAAGGGTGTCTTAAAATGTTGTCTTTTTATTGAAGGGTGTCTTAAAATTTTGACCATAACCATAGACCTACATTCTGATCTTGACCAAATAATATTGTCACATGTCACTAGTTTATTTATCAACAAAACCAGACAAAAAAGCAGGCCAATGACCCTAAAGTACCCACTAACAGCACTAGAAAACAGAAATGCACTGAAAAAGTGCACTTAGACTAGATCTTAAGCATAAGTACTTTCCATGAAACATGCCACTCAGGGTGGTACTGCAGTCACCTAGACAGTTTTGTATGTTTACTCCAGATCTCAAGCTAGAATTGTGACATGTTATAAATAACTTTTTTCACATACATGCAATTTGATAAAAATAATATTTTCTAGGAAGTAGGACAAGGATAAGGACAAATAGACAGTTGATAGAAGGAAGGGTGATTGTGGCTTTATGTCCTGCATTTATGCACTCAGTAGGCTAACTAGGATAGGTTGAGAACACAACAGTGATTCTCAGAGTACTACCAGTTGAAAACATTTACTCCAAGAGTTCACTTTTTCCTAACTATTTCTAATAGTAATAGCAAGTTGGTTGGGGGGGGGGGTTGGTTAGCTCGCGTGCTTGGCTACCAATCTATGGGTCCAGGGTTCGAATCTGGCTATCGCCGAGTCACATAGGCCTTTGTTGGACGGCTGTGTCAATCATCCTTCGCCTCATTGCCCTGTCCTCATCCAGTCCTAATTAGCCTATCAAGTGCATAAATGATAATGATGATAATAATAGGTTTGTATAGCGCCAGTTCCAAACCGAGTTTGCTCACCGACGCTTAAGTAACCTGTTAATTGTAGTATCTATTGAATAAATGAGTCTTGAGACTCCTTTTGAAAGACACAAGTGTTCGTTTCTGTATCAATTCATCAGGCAATTTGTTCCAGAGATTCGGGCCAGAAATCATGAAAGCCCTGGAACCCCAGTTATTGTTCAGCCTAATATTAGGTACGTCAAGGAGCCCTTTTTCTGAGTTCCTAAGTTTTAACAAAGACGATTTCCGATGAATTAGCTCACTGAGATACGACGGGGATTGGCTGTTTAGACTTTTCCAGGTAGTCGTCAGAATCTTGTACTGTATCCTACCAGGAATAGGAAGCCAATGCAGGTTTTTCCTCACGTTAGTGATGTGATCGCTCTTTTTCAACCTTTCAATCAGTCGAGCAGCTGAATTCTGAGCAACTTGGAGCCTGTTAATATGTTTGGATGCAACTCCGTAGAGCAGGCTATTGCCATAGTCAAGATGCGGTGTCACCAGTGCATTCACTATTGTCTTAGTGTCCCCTTTATTTAAGGAGTCACGGATTCTTGAAATATTTCGGATATTCAGATATGCAGCCTGACACATTTTCGAAATTTGCCTCTCCATGGTCAGATGTTTATCAAAAATAACCCCTAAATTCTTGACACTATCTGCAATCCTTATCTCAACATCATCAACATTTATCGTGTTCAAATCCAGTTTACCTAGGTTGATCTTGGAGCCTATAAGTATAACCTCTGTTTTCTCACCATTATTACAGAGTTTATTTTCTTGCAAGAATTGGCGTATGTCCTTTATGCAATTCTCCATGTTGGTCTTTGCTCCGGCCATGCTATTACTATCCGGCTTGAAAGCTATCATCAATTGCTCATCATCAGCATATTTCTGATCTTTAATATTGTGTTTGCACGCCACATCACTTAGTGGCGCAATATAGGAGTTGAATAGAATTGGACCAAGTTTTGAACCCTGTGGAACCCCATACTTCAGAGCTTTCCAGTCCGAGTCAGCGTTATTTATTGTCACAGCTTGGGTTCGATGTGAGAGATAGGACTTAAACCAATTCAAAGCAGTGCCACTAACACCATGCATATTTTTCAGACGATTCGAAAGGATGCCATGATCGATTGTATCAAAAGCAGCAGACAAGTCCAGAAGTACAAGCAGAGTCACCTCCCCATTGTTTAGGTTCAGCATCATATCGTTATGGATTTTTGTGAGAAGAGTCTCAGTGCTATGAAAAGGTCTATAAGCCGATTGCCTCGGGTCATGCAGGCCATTTATGGTCAGATGCTCCATGTATTGCTTAATAACAGCGCCTTCAACCACTTTACTCAGATATTTTAGATTCGAGACCGGCCTATAATTTTTCAGTTCAAGCTCCAAGCCCATTTTCTTTAACAAGGGTCTAATTACAGCATGTTTGAGGGAGTTTGGCATAATACCACTTTCGAGGGATACATTCACAATGCGAGTAATCAGTGGAAGAAACTCATCCATGCATTCTTTAATCATCCAAGCTGGAACCGGGTCAAGTTTCGAGTGCTTAGGCTCCATGTCTTTTATTATCCTACGAACGTCCTCAGTTGTCAACTTGCTAAAAGAGGAGAGGGGCGTACCTTTGAACGTATTTGGAATTTGAGTAGGTATTGCATTCACCTGATCGAGTTTATTTCTAATTTTCTCGATTTTTTTATCAAAGTAATCGGAGAATTCAGACGCAAGTGTTTTGTCATCTCTGCCAGTGGGTAGGGGAAGATCCTGTTTCTTGTGCAGCGCATTATTCACAATTTTGAAAAGAGCCTTTGAGTTTCCTTTGTTTTTCCTAATTTTTTCTGCCAGATCATTCTTCTTCAAGAGCTTGAGCCGACTGTTGAAGTTGTTCCTTTTTTCTTTGAAGATAAGTAAATCAGATTCCCTCTTGGTTTTTCGCCATTTTTTCTCAGCTTTACGTTTTGCTGCCTTAAAAGTCTTTATATCCTCAGTATTCCATGGTGTAGGTGCCCTGACAGTAATAATTTTCTCCGCTTCCGGGGCATGTTTATCTAGTACAGTCTTGGATTCATCATAAGTTGTAATCAACTCATCAAGAAGACATTCTTTAGCATGATCATCGCCCAGTTTATCTAGTTTTGTAGAGAAGAAATGCCTTAAATCCAGCTTGAAAGAATCCAAAAAATACAGGACGTCAAGCCCCGATCACCCATCCATTCTCAAATAGCAAGTTGGCCATCATAACTCATGTTCCTCTTGTCTATCATGGAATCACTATTTATGGTTGTATCTTAAGTTAGAAACTTCTTCCTTTTCTAAAAGTGTGTCACCACATTTCCTACGTGACTAACGCCAATAAGAAGTGAATTTCATTTCATCCAAGGTCTGTTTGTCTTTAAAAAGCATCATTGAATATTTTTTTTAGTATTTTTTGACAATTTGCCAATCATCCATTTTCATAAAAGATCTTCCTAATAAAAATGGGAAATACTTGCCTCAGGTGCCCTAGAGGGATGTCCTAAGATAAATAAATCAATCTAAATCCAAGCCTCCTAACAGCACCTCATCAACATAAAATTATAGTTTTACACTGATGATGTAATCATCAACAGTTCATTCATTATTTTCAGGATTTAACAAAATGTAATAAGATGAATTATTTTCGTTTTTTTCAAAAGAAATGCCCACAAATCATTAGAATAACAATTGACCATCATCAATGCTGGTAGTGACACTGCAACCAGGAACAGGACACAAACAACCATTAACTCATCCAACCAAACTCAAATCAACCACAAAATTAGGGTCATACATCATCAGAATTCTGATTCAGGATGATATCATCAATCTAGCACACCCCCACAAGGAATTTTGAACCCGGGTCTTTTCCAGGCTGTTGGTCAATGGTAAAACCACTGGGCCATAAAAGTATAACAATAGCAACAGTGATGGTGAAGATAATTATCAGAGCAATGAACGAAATGACTCTGGAATTTTAAGAGGGATCTAAGCATCATAATCTTAAGTTTTTATGAGATAAATAAATAACACTTGGGTATATCTGAACAAAAACATTGGCATCAATAACCTCATAGAAATAACAAGACAAAGTAAGGAGGAAATTAAATTGATGTCACCTAAAATGGCTCAAAATTTTTATTTCATGTCTAGCCTTGCGCTCAGTTGGCTACAGTAACAAGCCGACCCGATGATACTAGGTGAAACGACCACAAAATATTTTTTCTAATTCAAAGTGCCGACAAAGAATTCTTGTAGCAATTTTGACATGATGGACCCCAGTGTATGGTAGAAACAAATTTTCTTCAAAATTTTCATGTGGGTGACTTACTTTTACCGGGCCCATGTACATATTGATAAACGCATAAAAAAAATTCTGGATGGCTGCTCAATAGGTACATCTACGTTGCGAAAACATTGCCATTTTTGTGAAAAAATTACGTAGAATAGTATGGTAGAAATGACATTTTCACAATGTTGCGAAGCAACGTCAAAGATATGACATTAGAATGCGACGTTGCAACATTGTCACAACGTTGTGAAAAAAATCTCAACGTTGTGTTCACATTGTGGCAACATGATTTCTACCATATATTTCTACGTGACAAAAAGATGAGCCCTCCACCAATTAGCAATGTTGTGTTTACGTTGTGCCCCATAGGTGTAGAGCATTCGAAAAAACATCGACAGTGAAAAATAGAAAAGAGACAAAGTGACACAGGCATCAAAAGAGATAACCATCTATTCTTCTTCTCTTTTAATCTGAAAAGGAAGTGGCGCCTCTTTTTGGGAATTACTTCTTGAGATCTTAATAGTTTCTACTAATGGAGTCAGTCATAAATAAGTCAGTAGGCTAATTAAATATATGAAGAAGTTATTTTTGTCAGAAAGGACTCAGCAATATCGGAAAAGTTTCAAGAGGTCTTTCGCATGAAACAATCCGAACTTGCAAATGCTTCATAAATACATAATACATGTATTGTAAATCATCGTAAAAAAATCAGATTCGTATCGGTTTGTGGGATTAGTAATTTCCAAAGTAATATTCAAACAAATTTGGATGAATTAAATAACCTTTTATTCTAACCTATTAAAAAAAATCATCGAACTATTTAATAGGATTTAAAGATTTGTGCGTTTTGGTTTTTGCGGAATTTTTAGAGGAAATGTACTTATAAAGTTGTGGAAAAAATTGTATGACATTCAAATATTTTTATTCTGGCGTATTCGCAAGATTCTAAAACACTGAGTACAATTCAATTCAATTCAATTGAATTCATACAGATTCGCAAATATTTTGGTGCAACTCGAGAAATTAATCTTACAAAAATTCTTTTTCTCCATTCTTCTTTGAACATTATAATTTTAATTTATAACGTCACACCGTCACATTGTAAGAGCGTCACATTGCTTGTAATTATTGGTTACTTTATAAAGAATTGGTACAAATCGTTCCCCAAAAAAGGGATCATAAAAATTATTCCCACAAGAGAAATGAAGGTAAAACTCTCATTTAATTATATGAGCGCAGCTCACTTAGCACAAGGACAGCTTATTCTGTGTGGTGCTCCTGTCTACAGTGACTGCCTGAAAAGGTAGTGCCTGTAGTTGCCATAAAAGTGGAGCTAGTAGTTTCGTCAGAGTTTAGTTTGGTAAATAATTAAAATACCTCAAATATCTTCCAAAATCCCTTTAACATTTCAGTCTTGTCCTATAACAACTCCAATGACAGATTTCAGGGATTTAAATCAACATGTGTATCAAAATTAAAAATAATTATTTCATACCCCTGATTTTAAGAAGTGACTGAAAATTAAAAGTAAACACAAAAGTTAATGACTTAACCCTTACTGGACTGATCAGTCCCAAAAAAACAATTCTTTGCTTGTGACGTCATCAGGGACCACAGCAGATTTTAGGGACATAAATGGCCCTACAGGCAGTAAGCTGGGGATGCACATAAATGTCCCTTTAGTCCGGTAAGGGTTAAATGGCTCACCAAGTAAGAAATCATAACAACACTTAAGGTTACATAATCTTCATTAACTATCAACAAATTATGTAACAGTCTAATAGTAAGCAGTCATCTCTGAATATCTATGGTTAAATTGATCTCAGTTATGTAACATCAACAATTTAACATAATAGATCTATCTATCTATCTATCTATCTATCTATCTATCTATCTATCTATCTATCTATCTATCTATCTATCTACCTATCTATCCATCCATCTATCCATCTAATCTTATCTATAGATCTGATCTTAACTATCTATTCTATCTATCTGCCCATTTGCCCAGTCCTTTAAATAGATAAATTGGCCTCCTGCATGGAAATTTGAAGATAATGCAGTAGTTCAATGACAATGCTGCGCGAATTTCATGGCAGTGCCATTTACATATTATACTCTTTTTTGCAAATATTCCTACGAAACTGATTTTTATAATTTGCATTCATTCCGCTGTGACTTTTGCAGAGTCATTGCCCACTCATCCCACTGTAATAAAAAGAAGAAATGTAGTTTTTTTTTTAAACAGTCCATGAAGGAAGTAAATTCAAATCTCCATCTCCTGAGACCTTGTGATGCGAGACAGGAAGAGATAACATGTATTTAACAACTTCAGGGGATTTCCCTTCTAGTTTATGGAGTATTCAGGCAGTTACTTCAAATACCTTTTCCATGTATCCAAATTTCCCCAATTGTAAAAATAAGTTTTTAAACACTCGCGATGTGAAAAGAATTATTTGTATTATTTGTCTGCGTCAACTTAAAAGCGAAAGTTACAAATTGCATCGCGCTTTTACTTTCAGAAATAGAGAAAAAAAACAGCACTTTATTTAAACACAAGGAAGTTCATCTTATTGTTCAAATTAGGAGACTGATGTTAAAAAGAAAATTTTCAGCTATTTCTGTCACCACAGTGACTAACCAACCAGTCAGCAGACTAACCAATCAATAAAGCAACTAACAAGCCAACCATCCAACAAACAAACAAACAAACCAAGACACAATCAAGCAAAACCATGAATAACTAGTCACGAAGCCAACCAATCATTCATACAAACATCCATTCAAGCCAGTCAAGCGAGCAGCAAGTTCACTGACTAATCAAGCAAGCAATGAACAAACAGGCCAAGAAACCAATCAAGACAAAAAACAGCAATTAAACAGCCAATTAAACAACAACCAAGACACCATACCAACCACAAACAAGCCAAGCAACCAATTAAGCAACCAAGAAATCAACCAGTCAATTAAGCAACCAACCAGTCAATTAAGCAACCAACCAGTCAATCAATCAACCAGTCAATCAAGCAATCAACCAGTCAATTAAGCAACCAACCAGTCAATTAAGCAACCAACCAGTCAATCAAGCAATCAACCAGTCAATCAAGCAATCAACCAGTCAATCAAGCAACCAACCAGTCAATCAAGCAACCATCAAGCCAATTAAGCAAGCAACCAGTCAATCAAGCAACCAACCAGTCAATTAAGCAACCAACCAGTCAATTAAGCAACCAACTAGTGAAGCAACCAAGCAATAAAGTCATCACTCCAAATTAATTTTCCAAATTTTTTCTTTTTTTAAATTTCTTCTCTTTGCCAATTGTGAATGTGATGCCAGATAGGAAGTTGGTGTTTGTTCAACGTGGTCCTTCAGAAATTGCATGAAAACTTTATCACCTGTGGATGAAGTCCCACTGTGAAAACATCTCTCCAAAAGATACAGAAATATTGGCATAAGAGAATAAACTACATAAATATATTGCAATTGCAGAGTTTTGTAATTGTTCGAAACATTTTATTTTACTTTTTATGTGTGAGATTTCACTTGCCAGGCATTAATACTACAGTTTGAAAGATATATGTTCAAATTTTTATCCGTTGGACACTGCAGCTTACGATGGTTTTCCTCCACTAATTGCTCTACTTTCTTATTTTTGCTACTGTCCGGATTAGGCTAACAAGGACAGGCATGGACCACGGTAATGAGGTGAGGCGCACTCTTGGCACAGGATGAAACTGCTGTCTAACATGGGTCGCTCAAGCAGTAAATGAACCCAGATCCAAACGTCTGGCAGCACAGCACCAGTGAAATTTTACAGCGAAATTCCGCAATGACACGAGAGTTATATCGGAGATGTCTTGTGCCGCTTTCAAGATCTTCTGAGACGCAATAATAGATGTGTGGGAAAGTCACGGTCTGATGAATATCATGTGCTTTAGACCGTGTCACCAAGTTGTATGTACAAAAGTTGCTGCAGCAAACAAGAAATGTAAAGGCTAGGCACAGAATGGTACACACCCACCTGGAGAAAGACAGGGCAAAAATGGTATATCTGCAGTTAAAAGGTCTTTGTGTCTGAGTTATAAGATATGCCCTTTTGTCTGAATCCAGTTCAAGACATTTAGTGACTGAGATGTGTACAGTTAACCTTATGCACAAAAACATCAATGAAAAGGTGGTCAAAGATGTAACAATCCAATCGAAACAGAATCAGTTAAAAGATAGGGTAACAAACACGGAAAATATTTATGAGATGAAGTGATATGACATACTTCAGGGATATACTCTTACGAAATAAGGCGGCTGTGTGACAAATTCAGTCAGGCAGATAGCTTCCAGGACCCGTGTTTGAATCCTAGCCTGGGCAACCCACATTAAATGAATGTTCCATCCTGTCTCAAAAGTAGACCTTGCAGAATTCGAGTCTATATTAGTGACTGCATGCCGGGCTGACCTCTGAGACTCGGGTTTGATTCCCATTCCAGGCAACCAATGTTAGACGGATGTTTCATCCTGTGCCAAGAGTGCACCTTCCCTCATTACTGTGGTCCTTGCCTGTCCTGGTAAGCCAAGCCAGTGCATGAATACAGGGTGTAAAGGTCTATCACCAACCCCTCTTTATCTATAAGGACCATCTATGCCTTTTTGTATGGTGCCTACTGCAAGAAATTATTAGAATTCATTAGAAGCAATGCATATAATTTACCTGATAAAAAAAAAGCTCTTGTCGTACAAAGTGTGAGTAACCTCAAAAGCATTCAACTCATCCAATTACTAAGAAATTTATTGACAATATAAACTATTAATATACCCAGATATGTACAATCCATGTTTATTAGCTGTGATGGCACTATTTGCAGATGAGAGAAAATATGTTTGCTAACCTCAAGTTTCTTGTATTATTGCTGATGTATGACAGAGTAGGAGGTAAATAAAAGATCAAAGGAGCCGAAATTGGTTGCCATGGCAATTGGACTATTATGTAGGTGGATCACAGTGTCTGTAAATATCTGATAAGGCATCATTCATATCTATTCATATCTGCCTGGTATCAACAAAGGTTGAGGAAGTGGTGGATGGGCTTTATTAGAACTTTGGATTTATTAGTTTTGGTTTATGAGATTTAGTCATGTATCGTGGTCTATTTGACAACTATAATAATATTATATTAAGTTCTTAATCAGGGCTAGAGAAAAAGTAACAGCTTTTAACAAAAGTAGCAATACACTTCAAAACTTACTAAGAATAACAAAATCTATTTTGAATTTTGGGCTTTGGAGTCAAAGCCCTTCATGAGTTGTGGAGCCAGAGGTTTCGGGATGGATGGATGATTGGGGCTTTACATCCTTTATTTATGCACATGGTAGGCTAATCAGGACAGGAAGAGGACACAACAATGAGGCGAAGGATGATTGAAACTGCCAGGGGTTTCAGGAAGAGTCAGAGTTGGAGTCACATTTCAAAGTAGGTGGAGTCCGAAGTTGGAATCAAAAACATAAAATATGCTCATGACTCACAACTCCTTGGAGTAACCTTATGAACATGCAAATTGAGAGTAGACTAGGTCGGGGCAAGAAGCCCGGGTTAGGTGAGAGGCCCCCCCCCCCCCACCCAGGCTAATATCCAAACTTACATTTTTGTGATGTTTATCTATTGATAGGATTGAAGCTAGAGGCGTTTTAGGTGACGTCACACATTTTCAGGGCAAACAGCACCAAACCATAGTAGAAATTAAAGAAACAAAAAAATGTGCATGGTTTTTGTAACTTTGGTTAATTCTTTGAAAGGGGTTGTCAGAAATAACTTTGGAATTTTTTTAAAGTATAATGGATATCTGCATTGCTTCACTTTATGTCCATCACATAAATATGATTTGGATCATGTTTTTTGCATTTTAGTTCAAAATATAGAGGTCAAATTAAAATATGTGGGTTTTGGGCGAGAGGCCCCACATGATATGGGGCGTGAGGCCCCCTTCACTGGGGGGTCGAAGCTGCTTCAGGAACCATTTAATGATGTGTACTTTACCTTAAATCTTGATAGAATAGCTAATTAAAATAGAAAAAACTTTGCCCGAAATTGAAACAGGGCAAAAAATATTAAAAAACAAATGTTAGAACAGAAAAATTCTGAAATTCAGAAAAAGTGAATAGAATCCCTTAAAATTGATAGAAGAACCCTAAGAAATAACTTTTAGGCTGAATGCGCTCACAAAAGAAATTGCCACAGGATTATAATAGGGGGGCTTCTTGCCCGATGGGTGGGGCAAGAAGGCCATTTTAAATTTTTTACAAAAATGGCCGTAACTTCTTAATTGAAATTAGTAGACATTTGTTTCACTAGTTATTAGTAGAGTCAAGTGATCCCTTCCAGACAGCGTAAGCATTCAAATAATCGCCCATAAAAAGTAGGTGAAATCGCACCTCGAATTTAAGGGGGGCAGCATGCCCCGACCTACTCTAAGAGTCGGAGTGAGAGGTTTAGGGAGACAGAGTCAGATTCAAACTTCAAATTTTGATGGAGTCGCGGAGTCGCAGTCATTGCTAACTGTTGCGCCAGCCGAAAACACTATATTGTGTTGTGCCACAGAGAATGATTTGGGAAGCATCATGAAAAGAAAAGTTTTTATAAATTTTCCTGAACTCAGCAAAAACAACAACGGTGTACAACTTTCATATCGTGCTTGTTTTCATTTCAATCTTGGAAAACCACGGAAAACCTCAAAAGCCACTAGAAAGAAAGTTACTTGTCATTTCTATGGTAATTAACATAATATTGTCATTATTCAACGAGATCATTCACTATTTCGACAACTTCATCAAAAGCTAAGATCTTATTTTTAAATCATTACTTCCTCGAACGGCTACGACACAAAGACATCTCTTAGTATTTATTAAATGTAACAAAATTTCCAAGATGAAACCATTTGAGAATCTAATTTATTGCAAAAAAAATTTTCATTACAGCTCTAATTGCTTTCTCACAATCAACTAAGGTTTGGAACAAATAAATTCAGAACACTTGTCACAACATCTCAACTAATTTACCCCCTCAAAAGGTACGGATAAGTCACAGCGTACAGCGATGCTCCGAAACAAAATTAAGAAAAGAAAAATTCATCCTTTCACAAGAATTGAAGTTTTCGCAATTTCATGCTAGCCGATGAAGTTATCAAAATGCAATATTTTATTATTGGTTTGGTTTCATCATCTGAATCAAATTCATCATACTACCAATAAATTATTGGATGGATGATTGTGGCTTTATGTCCTGCACTTATTCGCTGTGGTAGGCCACTTGGGAAACGACGAGCACACAGCAATGAGGCGAAGGAATCCTTAGCCTCATTGCTGTGTCCTCCTCTAGAAGGATGATTGAAACTGCTGTCCAACATCTAAAGGTCATGTTGACCAGGCTAAAGCAGGGACTGAACACAGGACACATTGAAAGCCCGCTGCAAACTGAACTAACCTCTTTCCCATTCTGGCCATTCATGCCAAGCTTGTGCAATAACAATTTAATTATATGACAAACATAATATATCAATCAAAGAGCTTCCTCCCTAGAAAACATATCCCCCCTCATTCTCCCTTCCTTTCTTCCTTTCTTGCATTCTTAATGTTCTTTTTTCTCTACTTTCCCATCTTTTGATGCAAACCAGTTACCCACCAATAGACCTGCCATCATACTTCCAGGGGCACAGGGTATGACCGTGGGAGAATTTTGCAGGTACAATTGTCATTGGAGCAAAACCACTTTGTCAAAGATATGATGGGGTCAAAATGATGGCTTGGTTCTCCCCAGATGGTACGGAAGGGCAAATATCATTACCAGCCAAAATACCATTAGCAGGTCCCAATAGACATGTACACTGTCACTGTAGTGAAGAGGTAGGACTATTGCTTTGATGACCATATACCCCCCCCCCCAACTACAGACATACAGTCATACAGCACACAGGTTCGAATTTATTCATTTATTCATCAAAAATCTATAGGAAAACTTTTTTAAGGCAATTAATCAGAACACCACAACGCAGCGGTGGATACAGAAATTAATGGATGCGGGGCACCAAAAATCTGAAGACTACTTCGAATGAAAAAAATATTTTAATGTGCTCTATCAAAAAATCTAAAATCTCTTTTTTTTCTAGGGGAGGGGAGCACACACCGGCTGGGCTCCCCTAAACATTCGCGTCTGCCACATTCGCACAACAATTTTTCAAATGCTCATCTGACAGGTCTACTGTCTCAACATATTACATTTCTTTGTTTTAATGGTTGCTATCTGGGAATCAAAGTGTATCAGAAGTGCTTAGGTTCTTAGCATACTACCAGCAAAAAATTGTACAATTTTATACTGCACTATACTTTCAAGAATATATTGTGCTGTCCGCTTTTTCAACAAGGATTAAAAATAACGTGCTAGCACTTTAACAGCTGCTTGTAGATAGACTATCTACCTATCTGGCCATCTATGTATCTATCTACCTATATATCTATCTATATCTATCTACCTATCTATCTATCTACCTATCTAACTATCTATATTTGTCTATATATCTCCCTTCCTGTCATGCTTCCTTCTTTCCTCCATTCCTTCCTTCTTTCCTTCCTTCCTCACTTCATTCCTTCCTTCCTTCTTTCCTTCCTTCCTTCCTTCTTTCATTCCTTTCTCCTTCTCTTCTTTTATTGGTTTAAGCTTTTTAAGTAATATGTAAACAATCCCCCTGGCTGGCACTTGGCTGCTGCCATCACTGCAGCAGAACATTTAAAATTCCCGGGAAAAATGTACATTTTAGTTTCGAAAATAAAAATTTATTGTCACAGAAGTTTACCAAAAGTTGATGGAAGCAAGATAATATTCTATTCAGACTGCATGCCAAGTTTTAATGACATAGGAGAAACAGCACGACCAGGGGAGTTGTCATATTTTTTCCTGAAACTCCTCTCGCAATACAGGCTGCAAGCAGCTGTAAAAATCAAAATTCTTATCAACGACTCATAATTTATGGACAAGTTTCAGTCATTTTTGCAGCAGAAACCTTCCAAAACTTCAAGAACCATACGCTGTAACCAACTTGCAAAGAATTACTGTCCTCTTTCTAAATTATATTTGAGGTAGAAGTTTTACATATAGCGAAGGGACCCTCAATGGATAGAAGTATGGATGCTTGGGGCATTACATACTGTATTCATGCACTTGGTAGGCTAATTAGGACAGGAGGCGAAGGATGATTGAAACAATCGTCTTACATTGGCCCAGATGACCCGGCAAGCGCTGGATTCGAACCCTGGGCGCTGGTAGATTCATGCTAAAGAGTGAGTGATAGGGCTTTATGTCCCGTATTCATTGCACTGGCTAGGCTTAAAAGGACAGGCAGGGACCACGGTAATGAGATGAGGTGCACTCTTGGCACGGGAAGAAACATATGCTAAACATGGGTTGCCCGGACCAGGATTCGAACCCAGGTCCCAGAAATAAGCAGCCAAGCACACTGAGATAGGCCCCCAGATCTTTAAGTAGGAGGGAATTTTAGGTATACACACATATTTTTAAAAATAGAACAAATGTACAATAAGGCAACATGAACGGCTAGACCAGAAAAAGAGAGAAATTATGACCAGCAATTACACTTCCACCTACACACAAGTACTCTCATAATGCAAACCAGGAAAAAAATATATCTTGTAATATATCTGATAATTGATGAATCCATGACATTATACTTGGATAAATGCATCCAGCTCTAAGACAATATCATTACAGACATCAGTCCTATTTACTATGTTTGCCTACCATCATTTTCCCAGGGTGTTTCTCAGGTACAGCAATTACCTATTACATCAGGAAATCCCTCGTTTCCTTATTTCTTATAATTATTAGTATTTACACATTCATGGTAGACAGAGGGTCTTGTTTGAGATCAAAGATCAAACAATTTATATTGGAGGTACATCAAAATACCTGTAGTCCATACTGAAGCATATATTCCCTATATCACGAGCAACGTCAAGCATATTAAGTAATTTTGGATGTCTTTCAGAAAAATACCAAAGCAAAAAAATCATAAAAATGTCTCATGTCACAATCAAAGCTAGTTGCAAGTCTTTGTGAGGTGAAGATTGTCATAAAGAGATGCCTCAAATTGTATAACATCAAAGTCATAAGAAATCTCTACATCAATGCCAAAATTGCTTGCGTCTGTAAAACTGAATTTATAATACCAATATATAAAAGCGTAAGTGCAAGGGATGTACCGATCTGATACCAAGTGTCGTTATGGTGCCGATCCAGCACCAAAAATAACGTGCAAGCACTTTAAGCAGCACAGACAGTGCATGGCTCCAACACAGGCACACCAGTCACGGATATACTAAGGAGAAGAAGAAGAAGAAGGCATGGTTGACCTTTGACCCATTGAAGCCAGTCCATTTTAGTCTCTTTATTTTTTTTTCCGTCACAGAAGGGCACCAAAAGTGACTGGTCGAAAGTTAAAAACCTACAGAGAATGTATAGTAAATTTGAATGAGATCAGTGAAAGAGAGTGATCTCCAGAGTGCTAACAAGATTGCATAAAGTTCTTGGGGTAAGAGCAGCTGTGCTGCTAAAAGGTATCGGATCAGAGGCTCTGCTCTATATTAATCAATGGCATTAGCATTGGAACGGTGGTGGTAGCGGCGGTATCAGCAACAATATACTAGCATCAGTGGTATCGAATTATCCCCAGTAAATGCACATCCTTCGTTTGCTATTTTCATCATCTGTGAATTCATGCAACTTTATCTGTTATGCAGCAGTCATTCATTTTCAACTTCAAGATACACAACTTTACTGTAACTGTTTTGCACCTCATTTTCACGTAGGATCCGAAAGATGACCATGGCGAGCAGTCCCGTATATTATCAATTTCTGCTCCGCTACAGGTATCGTAGTCGATCAGTTGATTCCTCATTGCTGAAGAATTGAATTATACTGTATGAGAGTTTTTTTGTTTCTGATTTCTTTATTTTTCTTCATAGTTTTTTTAGTAGGTCAGCAAGTTTACATCTGGTTGCCAAGAAACCATCCAGGCGCCATTTTGGAAGGTCACATGACAGGCGCCATTTTTACCTTTTAAACTTTTTTCCCCCTTTTTCTTTTTAGCCAATTTTTGGCCAGGGAAGCACATCTTTTCACAGCGAAGGCCTTTCAAACCACTTAGCTAAAGACTACCTTATCGTGAGAGAGTAGCTGAGGACAATTAGCCAGAACATGAAGCAACTTGCCCAAGGTCAAAATGGGAATTAACCATTCGACATATCACCCTTTGCAGTCACTGCTAACAGCAGCCAATTACTGTGTAACTGATTCAAATGTCACCCAAACATGCTACCTCCAAAATATTTGGACATTTATGAAATTATGACATTGAAGATGATTTAACCCCGTTTATACATCATATTGGTCCATCTGGTAAAATTTAATGCATAAAGATGTAAATACCCCCTCATAAATTTCATAAAAATTACTCTCAAGCCACCTTAATTTGTCATTTATGCAAGGTTGAAAGGAGTGAAAGAATGAGAAAAAGTTTTCTGTGTCTTGGAAATTAATCTAAATGCAGTAAAAGTGAAACTTTCAATTTTAAACATCATAATTTAATTCCAAGAATAGTTTAACCTAATAAATTTGTCTCATAAAATTATGAGGCTGCCATATTGTACATCCACTACTTATAATTTTACCCATTTCTCAAAGATTGTGATGTATTCCAAAGAATTTAAATTTCCCCCAGAACCGTGGGAAAGTGAAATTTCATTCTATCACTCTTGTCATCATTTTAAAAATTGTATCTTTATTTATTGTACATTAACCTTATTTTTAGGGGGGAGGATTTCCTTTCTAATTATTTCTTCATTTTCATTTTATAAATATAAAAACTATCTAAGGCTGCCTCATCTTAGAATTTTTCTAACGATGTTTCATCTACCTCTCATCAATGAGTCATCATGTATTGGTATCACTATTTCACATATCCTACATGGCCAAGTGTGCAGTGTATAGATCTATATCCTTTCCTACACTGTAAAATTTGAATTTTGGGTTGGCTTAAATGATTGAGTGAGATGGTTGCACAATTCCTTTGAGCTGCCATAGCTTGTTGTTTTAAGTTGTGAAAAGGGATAGATTATCACAACTCGCAACAACAAGCAATGTTAGCTCCAACAAATTGTGCAACCATCTTATTCAATAACTTGAGCAGACTCAAATTAAAAATTGTACAGTGTGACATGGTATTCAAAGGAATGGGGCTGATAAACCTGGAGACCTAGGCTTAATTCATGGACAAGGCGACCAATGATAGACAATGTTTCATCCTAGGTCAAGAGTGCACTTCACCTCATTATCATGGTTCCTGGCAACTTCCTGCCAGTCCTATTAAGACCAGTGCATAAATTCAGGATGTAAAGGTCTTTCACCCAGCCACTCCATCCTATTTAATTATTTACTTGATCCAGCTTAGGTCTATATCTATCTTTTATCATTCACAAATCGCAATGGCCATGTTTCAAATATAAAACAACCATATGTTCATGCTCCATTAAAACATTATTGAAAGATGACCTCAAAGAAAAAATAATACTACAAAGAAAAAGTCCCAGTAACCACAAAATATCAGTATGTGTGGTTGCTGCCAATATTTTTAATAATGCAACACAAAAAATAACCTTTACACAAAAAGGAGTGTAATGTAAATTCTCCAATTTTACCTCAGAAACTTTCCATCAATTTTCTTTTTTTTTATTATGCCATAGCCTGGGAATAAAGATGAAGGTATTTGCAAACTTAAATAGTGTATGGGAAATCCAAAAATTGACTCCAGTGGTTTCACTCATAATAAAATATCTAATGTAGATGCAACAAAATGCCACAATACATGATGTTAGCTTGAAAAAGAACCATTTTTCCAACATGAAATCAAAATCCCACACCTCCCAGCTCTTAAATTTTCAAATTTCCAGGTATCCAAAGTAACCATTTTGCTGAACTCACTCTAAAACACACAGGACCAGATTGGATCAAATTGGAGCTCTTCATTTTACCACTGACACTAATTTAACATCACTTCCAAGATATCCTGCCTTATCATCTCATCATTATATCTGCCTGTTAAGCTTGACTCCATGAGCTTAAAGTAAATACTCTTCAGTCTCCACTCCAGATGAAGACTGACCACAACACTTTTGACCTGGCTGCATTTTCAGTTATTTGTCATCACACAAGTACCCCAGTTAGGTAAATACCATGATGCATTGCAACCGGATGTCACTTGATGGTCCTTTGTTTAAGTGTCTATGGTCTATGAGGAGAGTCAAGACTTGGTGAAGAGGCACTTCAAAGTTAATAATACCTATTAAGTAAATATCAATAAAATTAAAAGTTTCCAATTTACATTATCCTTTCCAACACATCATGATCATACTTTTGAAAGCACCAACAAATTAGATATAATGCAATAAAACCTACCGACTCCAAGAAAGCAATCAGGGAAATACAAGATACTATAGAATAGATGGGAGTAAATATGATCCTCTCTCCAAGAAACTGAGTCAATAAAACTTTCAAAGAGATAGGTGAGAAAAAGACTGATATTTTTTATACAAGAAATTAAGAGACGGCCGTTTCCAAAGCAATTTGAATCCTTTTAATCAGCATACCGGACTATGCCCGATCGATCCATTGATACACTGATGTATTCCAAACATATCCATCTCTGCAACTTGTCAAAATCAAGCTTTTATGTTCCAGTGCAGCTGAAGTCATCAGCATACTTGTTGAGATCCATCGCTACAATGCAATGATATAAGGCACTTTTTTGTAAGAACATAGCAACACTAAATTGTAACCACTGACCAAAAATTGCACAGATTGAAATGTTGTGTGATCCAAGCATTTTGACTTGTTTTAATATATGGCCCAGTAGAGTTGAAGTCATCAGCATACTTGCTTGGATCCATTGGGAAAATGCTGTTGCACAACTTTACTAAAGGTTGGATAATGCAGGGATGTTGCCCATGGGCAGGGCAGGGCACTTACATGTACAAGAAAGAAAGACATAATTTATGCACTGAGTGCACCCACCCCAAATTTCCACTCTCACTTTCAACATTTCAAATTTCTCTATTTTCTCAAAACAAAGCGAAACCAGTTTCTTACATATGACGACTATATACGAAGAGTCAAAGACATGATGTTACTTCATTTGAAGCAAGACTGTGTTCCGCTTTTGTTTAATGTTCATGATTTCTACACTCCTTGATTAGTCAAAATTCTAGCCCAGCCCCCAGTAGACTGCCAGCACCAACACAGATGAGATCATATGCCTTAGAATCGTGTGGTTTCTCCTAACTTCTTACTTAGGTATTGCTATCACCTGTCTCGGATGCATGGTCAAATAATGATTTTTCCTGCTGCTTGAACACTCAGTGAACACTCATGGAACATTCAGTGAAGGGATGTTGTAATTTCTGCACAGCCAAGATGTTCCTGAACATGAGCAAACAAGGCAGTTTATTCAGCAAACAAATGATGGAGCAAAGATGTATTGTGCAAGTTCACACACCACCCCTGGACACAGATAGACTCCTGCACACAGTCCTACAGGCATGATGAGCTATGATTGCAAGGCTGATGATATGGCTAGGCATGCAAGCAAGTATGCAAGAATATATCAAAAGAGAATGCAAGGCACAAACATAACAAAGATGTATGCATGATGAATGCAAGATGTGAAATGTATGTAAGATATATGTATGCAATATATGCAAGGATACGTAAGGTATATGTAACCTGTTAGGCAACGTGCACACAAATGCATGACATTGCATGTTGGTGGATGTTTGCAAAGAGACAGACATTCATCCATGCTCATTGTTCAAAAGGCAGTATCAAACGAAGTGTAAATGGCTTTTTGATACATAATACTTGGTTTGAAAGATGAAAGATCAATGTTTCACAACCAATTTTGTCTTAATGAGGCTTAAGAAGAGAGGGACTGGTACAATTAAGGTAAAATAAAGTAAAGTAAAGTAATCTTTATTTAACGTCGGATATCACAAAGCAGGCAACATAAGCACAAGTGCTTTTTGCCGACATATTAAAAACGATGAGTAAGTATATACAAAAGAAGGGGTACAATTATGGGTATGTACAGATGAAAATTACATGAGACAAAAATCACGTAAATTGACTAAAAACAGTTAATTTCGTGAATAATCATAACAGCATTTAAAAACATCTAATAATTTAAAAATTGATAAAATAGAAAACCTTAAAAAACCTTTTCAGCATAAAATAACCAAAACAACATATCACAGACAGGAGGGCAAATGCAAGATTACTAAAAAAAACGTGTTTACTTAGTGCTATTTTAAATGACTTTAACTCTCTTTCATTTGTAATTGAATTTGGAGATGCATTCCACAATTTACTGGCCTTATACTTCAAAGAGTTTTTTCCATATCGCACCGTATTGAAGTTAGGTTGGCGAATAAGAATTTTTTGTCTCAGATCATAACCTAATTTCTTTATCTCATAGTAATCAGAAGCAAAGAGGGGTGATAAGTTGTGAATTTTCTTGTAGACATGTTCTATATCTTCTTACTTCTGTTGCTATGTAATGTATTTAAATTAGCTTGTTTCAGAAGAGAGGTGTAAGCAGATTGGAAATCATTGAAACCTGCTCTTAATGCCCTTTCTTGAATTTTTTCAAGCTTTCTTTCATTTCTAGAGCCACTTTCATGATAAACAAGTGAGCAATAGTTAAAGTTTGAAAGAATAAAGCTGTGCAGAATTTTCAGCTTACTTTCTTGGTTTAGGTACAGGATGAAATACACCAGTTGTTGAGAATTTGAGACCTGGAATCAAAGTTTGGTGCCCAGGAATTGAGCCCAGTCTCAGCAGTCAATAGCCGAGGGCATTACCAATGAGCTTGGTTCCTGAACCTTGGTCTTACACAGATGAAATTAAGATATGCTCCATAATGAAGATCCCCAAGAGCCTAACCAAGCATAAACTGCTCTACAGATACAAGATATCCCTCAACTGGACGAACAGACAATGAAGCTGGTGCCCATCCAAGCTATTACGCAAGAGGATCAACCAAGAAATTTCAGTTTGTACAATGTATGGGCAAAATTGGTTCTAAACTGTAAAATTTGACTTTTGAGTCAGCTCAAATGATTGGGTTAGATGGGCGTACAATTCCTTTGAGCCAAAATAATGATAAATAGGCCTATGTAACATAGCTTGTTGTTTTCAGGTCGCATCAGAAAGATTATCATAACTCAAAAGCAACAAGCAGTGTGAGCTAAACAAATTGTGCAACCATCTCACTCAATCGTTTCAAATTTTGCAGTGCATGCAATTGGTGAATCATCACCAAGATCCAATGAATGATGCCATTTTAATCATTCTCCATCTCTGGCCAACACTAAGTGTTTGAGCTAAATCTAAGACACTTTAATGAAATATATTACGGCATGACGAGGAAACCGCTAAACTAGGACACGCAACAAATTTAATTGGACTTTTTTGCAAGTCAGAATACAGTTTCTCCAACATATTCCCACGCATCAAATTCAACTCCATCGTTGCGCTGAATGAGGATCTTTCTTGACTATACTCTAAAAAATTTCAGACAAAATTGGTTTTTTAGATTCAAAATGGTTTTTTGAAAAACCAAATTTCAATGCAAAAAACCAACATGGATTTTTTTAAAAATCCATGTTGGTTTTGCATTGAAATTTGGTTTTTCAAAAAACCGTTTTGAATCTAAAAAACCAATTTTGTCCCCACATTTTTTAGAGTGAAGTCCTATTTTTAAGTCCTACATTCAGTCAGTGTCAGCCACAACAGAAAGATGAGATGCTAACACACCCCACCCATCTGAATCGCTTCCATCATTCTTTTTATATTTTTCATCAGGAACAAGTATGCTGATGATATTGCAAAAAGGTTGTAAACAAGTATCCAACTTCAGGTGTCGAAAACTCTATAATCACTCAACATGGAAGTACCCATTATGAAGGTATGCATTACCTAGTAACTGAAATTTGAATAAATAAAAACAAGTTATGCAAGAAATCTGCCGTTTACATGGTCAAGTGCTAACACACTCCACCTTATATCTACAGTGATTCGATCTGTTGGATCCAACATATGAGGATGACTACGCATGAAGAAATATAAGATATCATTTGGGGGATGCTATCTATCACTGGTGAAAAAATGCCATGACTCATGGTACCATTTCATCTCTTGCTGAACTATAAGTAGTACACAGTCACACATACAAGAACTTGAACATCTTGGTCCATTTTCCCATGCATATATCATTTCTTTGCACTAACGGATCCAAACAGGTGTGCTGATGACTTCAGCTGCACTGGACCATAAAGGCATGATCAAGACAAGTTGTGGAGAGAAAAAAATGTTGAGAATTGATCACACACAATATCTACCTACAGCTGACCACAACATACTTCGCTATTTTTTACAATAATATGTGTTATATCATCACAGTGTAGCAGTGGATCTAAACAGGTACACTGATAACTTCAGCTGCACCAGACCATAAAAAAAGTATGATCAAGACCGGCTGCAGAAAAGAAAATATCCGAAATTGATTATCGTAAAACAGCAGGAGACACTAATGATCAGTGATCAAATTACAATTTAATAATTTTGCAAAAATTATGTAATCACTCGTACACAGTGCGCTAATAACTTCAGCTGCACTGATCTGTGAAAGTCTGATCAACACAGGCTGGAGAAATGAAAGGGATTGGAATTACATCCACAGAACCTGAATGATCATATTTTGCCCCAATACGCCCTATTCTGTCAAATTGGGTAGCAAGGTAGTAATGGATCCAAAATGAGTGGCCAAATGAGGTTCCATCTGACCTGACATGGAATCAGGGCAACTTATATTGATTTGACTGTTCACCAATGACATGCTATATCACTATAATTTTCCATCTCAACACAAACATTTCTTTTTTTTAATAATTTTTTATTATCGCTGGATCTGAAAAAGATATAAACATATGCTGAAAGCTCCAACTGCACTTGGTTGCAAAGGTGTGGTCAGGACACGGAGGTAACCACATCAAATACACTGAAGTCTAAAAGGTCTTGATCTTACACAAGTCTTTGACATAGTTGGCCATCCTATCAATGGACAGTACTGCAATGCTTTAAGGCTGATCTGGAATTCTATAGAAAGTATGCTGACGACCTCAAGTTGCACCTTAGCTTGCACCTGATCCAAAAGGTATGCTGATGACACAACTTACCGGATCGGAGTTGTGCTGGTCTGCTTCTCAGGATCCACAAGGAGCCTTAAGGAACCCTCTGGCAGCCTTCAGAAAAAGCGGAGATGACTGGTTGTCGCTCTCGGGGGTGTTGAGAACGGCGTTCACGTTTGGCTTGGCATGCTGATGGACAATGTGAGGTCAGGGTGACTCGAGGCCACGCATGACAAGACGTGCACACACTCAGATGCCTTGAGAAAGTCTAGCATCCATCTCCAAAAGATTGGTTGGGAGAGAGAGGGAGAGAGCAGTTGCACAGGTGCACGAAGTCTCTCACCCATGACTGCTGGCTCCCACACTGTCAAAATTGGCCATAATTTGCCCAGGATCAATAGATGGAGGAATGGGGCTGTACATCATTACAAAAGAAAAAAAGAAAAAGAAGACCTATCAATGACAGACAAGATGATCAAAACAACCTGGCACTAGAAGATGGCAAAATAAGAAACTATCACATGGTGGCCTTTCAGTCCAGGAGGCCTACCATCTCCAAGCCTTCCAGATCCAGATGGAGTCAAATATGAACTGAATTTTATTGAAATTGATGGGAAGGTCAATTGTCAACATGCTCTCTATGTTAGTATTCAGTAATCTATCATCTAATCATCCAAGAATTTTATGTGACAAGAACAAAGTACTACAGTTGCTGTTGTCACTGCGACAAATCAGTTTGCGTCAGTTCTAATCCTCTTGGAATTTTTTTTGCAACTTTGCTAGAATAATCTGGATTCTACGGAATGCAACATCTATTAGGTACAGATCTGTAAATTGTTGTAAATTTCACTGTAGCCTTTCGCAGTGCAAGACCAGAAGACCATTTCATTGCTCCATCCAGACACCGTTCAGCCGAAGGATCAAGGAGGGAGGACTGGAGGGTGAACCAACCTAAGGGCAACGTATAGCAAGAGACCTTAAAGGGTAACAAAGGGTGAACGGAGGGCAAATGGTCGAATGAGATAACCAATGCTTACTCAACCGCTTGATTGTGTTTGTAGTACTTCATATGTGTTGTGCTTTGTGCAGTTCTCGATTAATTAGATCTGAAGCAATTCTCCGCATGGCCGAGCAAACCAAATATTGTCTTCCGATGTTAGAAAAGATCTTAGGAAGATCTTAGAAATCCAGGGATCAATAAGTGTCTCTTAAACATAGCCTAATATGTATAAATACCAAAAGGCCCTACAGGGATATCTATCATGATTTATTTGTTTCTGTGTTTTCCTTATGTTTTAGCATCATGAGAATTATGGTCTAGCGGTTAAAAATCCTTGACTTCAATCCTTGACCGATATCGTTGCTGTTCTGATTTTGCATTAAGCGATGAGCACCTTGTTCATACATAAATGCATTAACTTATTAGTTAATAAGTGTTTGTAAATACCTATCAGCCATCTTTAAAATTTGTTGACCATTTTTTGCAATCTAAGGGAAAAACATCCAGTCAGCGGTTAGCAAACCTGACTAAAATTTACAACCACATTGTCGCAAAGAGGAAAAAAGAATTTATCAATTGTTCCAAGAAATTTGAGGAAACCCATAACACCCCCTACTCTTCCTTGATATCCTCTCAGACAATTCCATGGGCAATTAGACATCATGCTTAAACGCGTTTCTCAAAATCATATCAATAGCATTTCCTGACAAATATGTTTGCGTGCGACTACCCCCCGAGGTGAAAACGCAGAAAAAAACTACTACAACACATAAGAAAGCATTACAATTAGTCAAAATTAATTTAGTAATGGGCAATTAAAAATTAAAGGGAATCTAATTCATAATGCGGTTAGTCGTCAATGAAAAATAAAATTTCTTAAAAGAATTATGCAGCGCTTTCTGCTTCGCTGGATCTTAATGCCGCATAATGGGTTTGATTAAAATGAGTTGAGACTCTCACAAGGCATTTGATGATGGAGCACTAAAGAATGCTTAGATTCACAGGTGTCTCTAGTTGAAAAACTATTTTTGCTACTTCTTTCATTCTTTTTTTATTGCACACATCACCTCCTTTTGAAGAGGTCACAGAGTTCTCCTGGGAAGATGCTCTGCCAGATAAATCTTTCTTGCTCTGTAACTTCACTGATGCTTCCCACATGTCATAAAGAAATGCTGGCAACTAGTTTTGGGGGTCACAAAAAGGACCTTCTTGACATGCATGCTGAGCACAACTCGGTCCAAGGCCTTCTGAGCATCAATAAACATAGGACAGTACAAAGCGCTGAGTCAAACGCTCCCTGGGAATCTATGATCATATCTATCAGTGGCATTGAAGTCACAAGGTAAAACACATGTTTAATTCAAAGTAAATAAGATGTACAAAAACACCAGGTATACTAGGGTACAATTATGCAGAAACAGGTGAAGGCTAAAAATTAATCATGAGTCCAAAAAGACTCCAAATTACCATCAAACATTTCGCGATCCGCTCAACGAGTCTCGCATCCCGCATCGCTACATCTCCAAAGCATCTACTGGGACTTTTTATGTGGTTAAGATGTGAAAGTTTATTACTAAGACCAGTAGAGGAGAATGCCTTGTTTTATGTCCCTAACCGCAACAAAAAACCATCTCAACGTTATACGTAAAATAACACGATAGCCAATGGAAGAAAACGGAATTGGCAAAAATCTATTTGGAGCATACAGCAATGAGAGGAAGGGTTATTGTTGCTGTCCAACATAAGTGCAGGTGACCCGATCAGACGGGGAATCACACCCAGGACAGAAAATAGGAAGTTAAAAATTCACCTGTTAAATTCTTCAGCATTGAAATCACTACAAATTATAATTGGAGCGTCAACTCTCTTCTCCGGCCAACAAGAATATACCAGAATCTCAGAAAATTTCAATTTACAGGTTTCAACTTCTAATTATTGCGTACCTGCATAATATAATTAACTTTACTGATATATGACTGTAACTTTCCTAAACAAAACATTACCTTGATCAACATAAGGTAAATCATTCTTTCACTTAAGCTAATTTTTTCCATAACGACAAGAAAACTAACTGGAAAATTTAACAGGTTCGGATGGTTAAAGAGCGAAAGTTTCTCAATTTTTTATCATGCGTATTTGCCAAAGTATTCATAAAAAGAGCACACATACATCATTGAGAAAGTCTGCCTCCAGATACTAAGGCCAGATATATTTGAATTTTAGCTTCTCGAATCGACCGACCAAACAGATTTATCGCCTATATACAGAAAAAACTACCCACATTTTTAATAAATTGACATCATGAAAAATTAGTACGAAAATTTTTAACTTTTTTTTCTCGTCCAACCAACAGACCCCACAAAAAGTGCCGCGAAAAGATCCGAGAAGCTAAAGATCAATTACGGCTGGCCTAAATTTGAGTATGTCCTATAAGTTCAGGCCTGGAGCATTTTGAGAAAGTTACATTCCACAATGGTTCATAATTTTTCGCAACGACACGACTTTCCGCAACTCAGGAAGCTAGTCGCGAAATTTGCATAAACAAGATGACACTAAGTGGAAAAGAACTGTTTCATTTTTTTGGAAAGATGGAAAAACACTGTGGAAATGAGGAGTTACACTGCTTCCTTACTGAAGTTGTTTTATTAAATCATTTTAGTGATATTTTTGCGCAGATTAATGCCCAGGACCCGGTGGATGGATGGGTGATTGAAACTTTCCTTATCGTACTCTTAAAGCACCTTGGCAGGCACCTGTATTAAACTAAATCTAATCTGTGAAATGCAATTAGCATCTGAAAGTTATACAAGCAGGATAGAAATGAAACTGGAAGTAAAAAGCTAGAAATTGAACTAAAACTCAGCACCTGGAGTCAAGCCATAACAATAAAACCAGTTTCCCACAGAATATATCAGAATACTGAAAATGACACAACAACAAAAAGTCACCCCATCACATAATGTATGAGTATCTTGGGGCTAAGTAGTTCTTATTACCCATCACTTCATAACCCCTAAAAAATACCCCTCAACCCTTTGGCTGTATTCCCTCAGGTGCACCACCCCCCTGTTCACACTCCACCTAACATTCCCTTATATCCATGTAGTATTTATTTAACCTTTTCTTTTTATCCTGCTCCTTTCTTTTCTCTTTCTTTTTCCTCTTTCTCAGTAACAGGTGTATACTCTCTGTCTCTCCACGTTGTTCCAGTGTGTACCACAGTTCCAGCTAGTTCCCTGGAGCAGTGCTCTGCCACAGTGCAACCATCCCCCCCCCCAAGGAACCAACACCAAGGAACTCCCCCCCCCCCTTTCTGCTTCTTCTCTTCCTCCAAATTCTTGCAGTGTGGGAAAATGTACCATCTTGCATTGACAAGCCCTGCAGTTCATAATGCAGTCCATTGCTGCTTGACAACCTACAGCACAACAAAGTGAAGCATACTAAAGCATACGAAGCCCTAAGGAAGCCTGAAGGGACCTGGTGTTGGCACCAGACCAAATCACCCATCACCAATTCATGGCTATGCAGTTGTTCACTTCACCCCTCTCATAATTCTTTGTCCCCTTTCTACTAAAGTATTCAATTCGAAATTTACACCTTCCTCACTGAGTTAATGTTTCATCTGGACTTAGTTGGACCACCTCCTCCAGCACGCTTTGGTATACACAGACTATAGGACCAGTGCTACATCTGGACAACCTTATTTTTCTCTCCACTTTTTGCCCACTCACAAGGGACACCCCCTAACCAATTCATGCTCAAATTTTCACAAACTATTTCAAGTGTTTTTATGGGATAAAAAAAAGTCAAAAATTCGAAAATCAAATATGATAATTTTCAAGGTTCCCAAAGTATATTCTCACCTTTCTGTTGTCATTTACTCCTCTAGGGGGCATCATACACTGGTCCCATCAGGATGACAGAGCTATTTATAGTCATACCAAAGGCTGTATATAATCTTTGACTTGACTTGTGTTGTGCTGGTGTACCCTGGATCAGCCGGGGCAGCTCAACCCCCATCTTTGTGGAGGGAGCTGCACTTTTATTTTTGGTGACCACCGTATGATGATGAGATGAGAAGACTGGGAGTCCGGAACATACCCTATTAATTCAGGGATGCCCAGGGTCTTTCAGTTGCCCAAGCATAGAATACTGGATACAACCCTTCATTTACACTAAATTAGAATGATGCAGCGTTTTAAGTAAGCAATACCCACAGACTGCAAGACTGCATGGCAGCATAATATCTGACTGACTGACTGACTGACTGACTGACTGACTGACTGACTGCATGACTGACTGACTGACTGACTGATGACTGACTGACTGACTGACTGACTGACTGACTGGTCACCTGTCTAATCTCTTGCTAGCATACTGAATGACTGAAGGGGACCAAAAAAACTGAATTGGAGGCTGATTGGTTGACTGACAGTGACATGTTTGGATAATCACTCAGTGAATTGGGTTAAGTGATTTAATAATTATTCTATAATTAATGAATTCAACTGGGCCTGTTGTTGATATTTCACATCACATTCCTTTTCTGCATCAATTTCTTTGGCAGTTCAACTTTAACTGCAACTTAAACTTCAGTTTGCATGACAATGTCACAAAAAAGTCATTTTGAAGTAACTGCTTTTTGCAACGCAATAGTGGATGCTGCAGAGTCATGCTTCAGAAAATATGGAGGAGGAAAAAAATGTTTCACAGTCTAGCAGTATTGAATTGTATTGCAAAGTTTCTCAGGCAAAACTGATGTTGCTGCACACAAGGTTGAAAGAAAAGTGATGCTAATTTGATACAGTAAAATCAAAATTTAACTTTTTGGAATAGTAACCATTTAAATGATGATGAGTGAATCTTTCTCAGAATATATGTGAATGAAGTGAGGTGCAAACTTGGCACAGGATAAAACATCCATCTAACATGGGCTGCCAGGGCTGGGAAAGGACCTTGGTTTCAGAATTTAGAAACAAAACGAGTATCATCCACAGGCAGACACAATTTATTAAAAGCGTAATAATAACTTGGCCAAATAATTGACGGATGGATGATAGGCTTTACGTCCTATATTTATGCACTTAGTTGACTGGTTTGACCTGGAGGAGATGGGTGGATGGATGACTGGGGCTTGATGTCCAGTATTTATGCACTTGGTCGGCTAATAAGGACAGGAGGATGGATGGATGGATGTTTGGGGCTTTATTTCCTGTATTGATCCACTTGCATGGCCGGCTAATTAGGACAGGTGGAGGATGGAAGGATGGATGACTGAGGCTTTATGTCCTGTATTTATGCACTTGGTCGGCTAATTAGAACAGAAGGAGGAACATGGCCACATAAAGCAGGTCCACTGTACACTATACACTCCAGGTAGCCTACTTGTATCCACAGTTCTCATACAAACAGCCAATTTTCATCAGGGCAACTCACAAAACTTTCTTCGCATCACTCAATTTTATGCATCAAGTGAGATCCGGGCCACAACCTCTGAAGCTCAATAAATTGTGAGGAGACATCACACATGAGAAAGGCAGACACAAGACAGCCATAAATACACTGTCATCCACAGTGATGTGCTTTCACATGAATCATCTGAGTGGGGGCAAGAAACATGCAACTTCCACTTCACTTGTATGGTCAATATTTAGGTCCTGCTCTACCAATGATCTTTGCCCGCATGGGTTCGAATCCCGGTTTGAGGGGCCAGAAATTTTCAAGGGCAAAATTCCAACTAGATTTCTATCTACTGATATCTTACTTGAAACTGTCTGAATATTTCAATCACAATCGATCAAACAACCAATCCATCCTGTATGTACATATTTTACTCCAACCAAATCAACAGATCTATCCATCACTAGACAAAATTTTCTTTGCGATACTCCACATCAAACTTTAAAAGAGAATTTGTGTGCCCTGGTTTTATTTCCAGACAACACACCTCTTGAGAAAGCTGCATAATAGATAAAGAGAAACAGCGTAACAAAAATCTAGCACCTTCCCCATCTTAGCATCTAACCGGCTTTACTCCCACACCACTACACTCGAAATGCTGGAGAATCTTTCGAGGACAAATACCATATTTCTTCAATTGTCGGTCCAGCGACTAAGTTACAGGGACAACTGCGGATAAAATATCAGAAAAGTTGACATCAAGTTGATGCATTCACTTATCAAGATGACAAGATGAGTACTACCCCTAATTCTGGGGCTTTGGAGAGCTTTGAGAGTCAGGAGTCGTAGAGTCAATGGTTTTTTGGAGGACAATATGCTGATGACTTCTGTCTCCTTAGAATTATTGCATGATCATATATATTTACAGACAACATAAAAAACAAACTGGATGATAGTGAAGAAAATTCAATTCTCTCAGCAACATTCATCTGCAATGTCGCGAACGGTGGCCGACCGCCTCATTAAATTAACAAAATGTATTAAAATCGACCAATCAACCTGATCGTAGTGATTGACCACCAATGGTATCCAACCATCCCTCTATACCGATAGCCGGGCAAAATAGGTACAATGTTCATGAAAACACCTAACCAAAATCTTACCGAAACAACAAACCGGCCTATTTGGTATTCGTCAACATCAGATGCGACACACGAGAACAATGTCGCTCTTTCTTGAAGTTCCTTCACAATGTCTTAGTCAGGCGGCATTTGTTAAAATTTCAAGGCTACTTTAGACAAGCTGCCAACTCTAGTTTTTCTCTTGAACTTTGTTGTTTACATTATGATAAAGGTAATTCAACTTGTTGTCAATGCCACATATTAATGTTTAATTAATTTTTAATCAAATCAAATTACGCTAATTAATTAGCATAAAATCGCAATTAATTAGCATAAAATCGCAATTTGTTACAGCTTTGGAGTCAATATGTGCATCTTAATGCATGTAATAATACTAATTTTTCTTGATGAATGATCTTATCCATAAGGTGGATAACTATATGTGTCATAATGATTATAATACATGTGAAATGTGTACAATAATGCCCAATTTGGTGTCATAAATTACAAATTGTTTGGAGTGTCGGTTAATCGAAACCACGAGCACTGGAATTTTTCTGGTACTTCTACAGACTACAAAATATTAAATAGTTACAAGAATTGATAATTTGGATCACCAGTGGTTTATGCACACATCTTAATATGCTTTAATGCTAGAGAAGAGTTGCCGGGATTCGATCATCAGTGTCACAATTGGGTAGCTTCAAGTTTTACTTCAAATTATAGTTCTGTCTTATGAGAAACCATATGCAATCTAAAGTTCTTTATTTTCGTCTGTTTGGAAAGGGTAGTAAATAGTGATGGCAAAATGCATTCCTTTAAGTCATATAAAAACAAAACTAATCTTAACAGGTCCTGATTCGTGTCTCAGCATTCTTAGGTTCAACAAGCAAGTTAGGTACCTGTGTTTCCTACCACAAAACTTCATCAGGTGAAGGAAAATCTTTGATTAGCTGTCATGATTTTCAGATTGGTAATCTGAAGACTGTTTTAATGAAAAAAGGAAAGTTTGTTTTGTCGTATATAGTACAGGGTTAAAAGCACTACTACAAATCACTATAGATCCTTGCCTCCTATGTTGGACCTGCTTCTGAACTCTTGAACTGGTGAAATTACTCAGATCTGGCTTAGCGCCACCTTCCAAAGATATTTGCAATAGCATTAAGCAAGCAACCTTTTTGCTGATTGTATTTGCTTATTAGAAATTATTGGTGATCTCAGAATTTGTAGTGTTCAAAATTTCGTCCAATTGGAAAACATGCTGTCGCAATTAAAGACACTGTGAATAAATTGGAGCATTTTGAAGAGAATAGGTCGATTGTCCTCAAAAATGAAGTTTTATGGCATGTTATAGTGTGATTAGTTTTCTTAGAGTCCAGCTTTTCTCTTCCATCAAAAGCCAGTTTGGCTCACATAGCCTCCAATAGTTTGATGTCTGCTGCTGAAAACTGTCCAAAACGCATTGTACACTGCTTATAAAAGCTTGGATCCTCAAGCCTGGAAGAGTTTGAATGACGACAACAATGATATTACGTCATTTCATAAAATGACATTCCATTTACGGCCAGATATGAATCAGTAGCGCAAGATGATGAATATCAAAGTTGGCTATCTGAGACTCACAGCCAGTGACAATGATCTTTAAAAGTATACTTCTTCATTGCAATCTACCTTTCTAGGGTTGTAAAAGATTACAAAGATAATGCTTGAGTTGAAACAAGAAATGCATGTTCACTTCATCATGAGTAGGCCTAATGGAATGGAAGGAAAGAGCACCAAGATGACCCTGAATGTTACCAAGAATGTCAAAATCCTCACAAAGTTGAATAATCTCAAACAAGACTAATGTTATCAGTCAAGGAAATTACAATCTGCTCATGACAACCAATGTCTTCAGCCCCACATGACACTCACCCCAGCACTGTCATCCCCCTCCCATGACCTTCTCAAAGTGTCATGGCCCAGCCATGACCTAAGTAGAGTCAAAATCATCTTTGACAGGCTATTTAAAAATAACTGCTGTTATTATCACTTCCAAACTTGGCATAAAGTTGTATCAAAGTATCAACTAACTCTATAAATTTTGGCAATCTTATCCACTACATAATGAGGAAAAGAACCTGAAGGCTCCAGAGAAATTAGGAAACTGTCATCAGCTGCTGATGACTTTGTGGTACCTCACGAAATGGGATAGAATATGTCCCGCTACTGTCATGCTGCTGTATGATGAAGATGGGTATACAGAGATCAGACTTCCTTTTGATACTCAACTGATCAACTCTACACACTCAACCATTCTGTCAGGGCCAGAACTTAGCTGGAATTGCAATTGTCATCATGTGATGGTAATTTCCCAGACTGGTTATACATTTGATGCGATGACCTTTGCTCTAACAACAAGTCAAAAGTGCAGTGTGATACATAGAATGGTTGGCCCTCGGTAGATATTGGAAACATTTATTTCTATGATAATGGTCAATTCTCTGAACTTTGACAATTCACAAAGCACATAAATGGCTCATAATGGACCACCCGGTGAGAGAGACAGCCAGGTAAGCTGTTGTGGCAAACTGTCAACCAGAGTTTGTCTGATTATAAATCATGTAAATGGCCTAAAAGACCAGGGTCCTCACCTTACACTACAGGACCCAAGGTGGAACCTAACCCCGTGCACCGGATTACCCTTAATATTTCATTATCTGGAAGACTTATCTGATTATATATTTATTAAGTACCAGGAACCTCATCTTCCACAACAGCTTCTGGTCATGACTATATGGCATGGGAATCAGTTGAATGAATGCTAGTTCTTGTACTCTTGTCTGATCAGTATTGCATACTTTAAATGAAAGCTGAACACATTCAGAAGAGGGTGACCAACTGGTCATCGTAAAAGCATTTGATGTCATGCATAAATACAGATACAACTCTTCGAGTATTCTCGGTGAATACTGCCTTCAATCTCTCGATAGCTATGTATAACCAGATCATCCTATAATCAGACAACCCTGGTTAGGAGTAAAGTTGAGTGATTATGCATACAAGACACCTATAGATACTCGAACTGGAGGAAAGCAGAGCTGATGATATGGTTATGATAGTATTTTTTTAAAATAAATAATGTGAAAATACCGTCTCATTTCTTTAAAAACATGGAATGACACACAACATCTATGATCCATTGGAGTCACAAGCAATGGGACAGAAATTAGACAGTTGAGATGGAAACCAAACAAAAGATTTCTTTCTTTCAAGTGTGACATTAATCAAAGGTGGTGTCTATGGTTTATTTTTTAAAATTTAAAGTTTTTAAATGGTATTCAACTGATATCTTGGAAAAAAATTCCATTTAACCTAGAGGCCTAGAAGGGGGCCAGAGGGTTCGCCAGACACAAGCTTCTGTAAAAAGGTTGTGTAATATAGAAGCATTAATTAATAAGACCCTCAGGAACAACTGCTTTTCCAAACACATGCTCAATCCATGTTACACTCGTTCTTTATTAACTCGGTCACTATTTATACAAAACACCACATCAGTCACCATTTTGACCACATTGACACAACATTAAACTTTTTTAAGGTGGCTCGATACTCGTGAACTTTCCAAGATAGGATTTCTTAAAAACAGTTTAGAATGATCCAAAATATAGTTTATAGAAAGAATATGTAAACAAATGTGGTCGCTACCAGCCTTTCAAAAAAGATACTTGGGGTTATGTACCAGAAAGTCAGTCCATGCAAACCTGAAAAACTAAATTTTTTTCTTATTTTTCCTACTGTGAAATTTGTTCTGCCATTCAGTGGTCATATATCCTATATTTTGCAATGAAGCATGAAATTAAAGAAGACACTTTCATGGAAAAGGTGATTACAATTTCAAAGAGATATATTTAGTTTAAAAGACTTTCCAAGGGGCTCGGAATATAAGTTTCGATTTTGACAATTTAAACTTTTTTTATAAACCATGGCGCTAAAAAAAATTGACGAGATAGGATTTTTCATTTCTTTGTCATTTATTTCCAAAAATAGTTGGGAACAACATGATGATATAGACAAGCCTTCCTACCACACCTCAAATTGATATAAACATTTATTTATAGCACAAAGTCATTTTTGAGAAATTGAACCTGCTTGCCGAAAATCGCCTGTAAAAATTTTCTGTTATGAGTATCAAGTTGAATCTCCGGCTGCATATAGTACTCTTCATGGCGCATCTAATGCTCCAAACGAGAAGTCTCTAACCCCAATAGAAGTGGCGCAAATTGCAAACGAAGCGGCCGACGCTGCAATTCTCTAAAATTAAAAAAAGATCTTGCAGCAGTGACAGCTAAGTTGTGACGTTATGATAGATAGGGCCTGCCTGGCTGCGCGTGAATGTGCGCGCAATACCAATTGGCACGAGTAGCGAGCCACCTTAAACAATTGCTTTATTTGAAGTTGTTTATAGTTTATAGATACAGCACCCAGTTGCCACTCACTGGTAAACAGAGGAAGCTGTGGATGTCTTCTTATTTGAGTGAATCCAGATTCACGTCAGATGTCGAAACCTTTATGACATGCTTTATTATTTTCCATATTTTCATGAGTCCTCCACACAGGGGTCATAAATCACCTTCAATCCCCCTGAAACCGTCATTTTTGGATTCCTTGACCTGAATTACCCCTAAATTGATGTATTGCTTGAACAGATAAGAGAAATAGTGACTGAGTTAAAAAAGAACGAGTGTGTGGCGGCCATCTTGGACGCCATCTTGAATGACATGGATTGAGCTGCCAATTGGAAAGGTTGTGGACCTGAAGGATGTTTCTGAGGGTCTAAGGGACCCATTTATGAGCTACAACCTTTTACAGCAGTTAATGTGTGGTTGGCCAAAAAATTGGCGTCCGGCCCCTAGGTATTTTTTAGCTTTTTTGATGCGAAACTTCATAATGTGAATAAATAATTAATAAAGCCAATGCAGACCTGACAACAAGCTTAGATTTATTCCTTGGAATGTTAATGAAGATATAGCAGTGAGAAATCAAAGTTGGTAAGCACTCTAAAGTAGATTACGTATGCCGCCTGACTATCTGCTTGTCCTCATTCCATCATTTCACCCCATCCTGGGTAATATGTTTAAAAAAAACCCTTTCAACTTCTCAACTTCATTATTATTCATCTTTTTTTCCTCATCCTTTTCTTGAGGTGACCTCCATCACAGACCTTCTATGCAAGAACACTGAGATTGCATGGACCTTGAGCAACAAAAAAATCTTTTGAAAAAATCCCATCACCTCTTGGGGTCTGAGATTTGTTCAAAGGATTTTTTCTTTTCTTTTTTTGCTCTTTCACCATCACTCATGGCCCCCATACTGACTTACATAGAGACTTTCTTCACTTTCCTTCACTTTTCTTGTCTCCGGGTTAATTTTTTCATTTTAAAATTTTTTTGAAGTTCTTTTTTTTTTCCTTTACATCACTTAGGACCACCTTCTTCCTGCGCCTTAGTGACACTAAGTTTAAGTGTTCATTCATTACATGAGATGGAGATTTTTACTCTTCCTTTTCTTTTTTCTGACTCCTTTTTAGATTCACCAGACATCTTTTAAGTGATGCAGGTGTAGGATTTGAGTAGAGCACTGTTCCGCTGTCTTCTCGATGAAACTTGTATATTTTGGAAAATCGGTCAGTGTGGCAGAGCATGAGGTACATGTATGTATGAGGTATGGGCCTGAGGTGAGTGTGATTGGGCTTCACATCCTGTATTTTTAAAAAGGACAGGCAGGGACTAAGGTAATGAGGCGAGGCACACTCTTGGCACAGGATGAAAACATTCGTCTAGCATCAGTCAAGGAAATTACCGTCTGGTCAAGACAAGCAATGTCTTCAGCCCCACATGACACTCACCCTAGCACTGTCATCACCCTCCCATGACCCTCTCAAAGTGTCATGGCCCAGCCATGACTTAGGCAGTGCTCAAAGTCATCTTTGACAGGCTATTTAAAAATAACTGCTGCTACTATCACTTCCAAACTTGGTATAGAGTTGTATCACAGTATCAAGTAACTCTATAAATTTTGGCTGGCTTATCCTTTACATAATTAAGAAAAGAACCCGTCTCTAGGGGAACTGTCATCAGCTGCTGATGACTTTGCAATAGAATAAGTCCTGCCACTGTCATGCTGCTGTGTGATGAGGATGGCTACACAGAGATCAGACTTTCTTCTGATACCCAACTTATCAACCCAAAACACTCAATCATCCTGTCTGGGCCAGGACTTAGCTGGAATTGCAATTGTCCTCATATGAGGGTAATTTCCCAGACAGGGCATGGGTTGCCCAGATTGAGAATCAAACCTAGGTTCAAGTGAGATGCTGTTCATGAAGCTCCTTTAATAAACTTTTCCCAAACCATGTAAAGACAGAACCCACAACCTTGGACCTTCAGAATTCAGCAGGAGGCTCTCTAACCACTCAGCCACTATGCAAATGAAATATATACACCTGCACTTTCTGACCTGGAAAAAATTGCATCTCACCTGAACATCACAAGGGTAAGATAAGAAGTTGATTGATAGAGATAACATTAACCTCAAACGTGTTTGACAAACACTGCATCAATATCTAATTGATGAGACAGGTGAGATACAAACAACATCATTTTGAATTATAGGTCAAAAACTGTTTCGATATCACAATGACAAATTGATGATTTCGAAAAGCAGCTGAGTGACCTAGATGGTAAAAGGCACTGGAGAAAAGTATTTAGGCCAGCTCCAACGAAGGCCCTGGGCTGCTGAGTGGTTAAGGTTCCTGCTTGCTTCACTGAAGGTCTTTGCCTGCATGGATTCGAACCCCAGGCCAGGTTTGGAACCAAAAATTTTCAGTGGACTTCCATGAGCAAAATCCCAGCTGGATGTTGTTTGCATGACATTTAATTATGGCGCCTTGTATCAGTGTCTGTGCTGGCCAAGTAAAAAATCCCTCACATGAGGTAAATGTGTAACATTTTGAGGACTCCCAGTCTCCCACTCTCTCAGTCTCTCCCATCTCATCAATCGACCCAAACTGGCCTTATATAAGAGGACTGCATTTAGCATCCTAGTATACCAACCTACAAAACACATATACGCTGTTGAGTACCCAAACTGGCCTTATATAAGAGGACTGCATTTAGCATCCTAGTATACCAACCTACAAAACACATATATTGAAAAATACAAGGATTTTCAGATGCTGTAATTGTTGCTGCTAAAATGTAATGAGTAGATATCACCTTTCTCTTCAGCTGAGGTAACATGCTCTCAAACGTGTTGGCTGCATGGCACGTCCAACTCAAGTGCTGACAATTTATCTTAAGACAAGCTCCTCATTGAAGTTCAGCCTCCCATCGTTCATCATCTCATTCATCATCTTTTTTATCAGTTATATCATTTTATAAAGTGCAGAGAAGTTCTCTGACATAAAATAACAAAGCCATGATGCAGTAAGAATCTTCGAAAGGCCATAGGTAACAGTGAGTTGATAGATAGCAGAGTGAAGTCCAAAGCATTGTCAAAATGTCAAAGCTGACTCTTATTACAGCGAATCTATTTGATATAGAATTAAATTGGACTGTGGCACTGTGGAAATAGCACATCGTGTGTCATCATGCTGATGATTGGTCATGATCAAACCCAATACTTTCAATGTGATTTTGATTGAAGGAGACTTATCCCACTTGTTGGTTACAGCCAAACGAAAGGATTATGCATCTGATTATCACTCTAAAATTTGTTATGAGAAGTCAAATGGCTTACTCTTGATCATGACTAATCAAACAGCCTCTATGTTTCCCATGTTGAAAGTAGAGAAGATGACACTTCATCGGCTATCATGAGTCACGAAGTGCCATTTTCACAGTGCCACAGTCCCCTTTAATTCTATATCAAAGTGTTTCGCTGTAAACAATTAGTGTCGATTTACTTGAGCAATGCCCAGCAGAGAAATTATGCAACAGATAGTCAATTGGTATAAATTATATCCTCAAGGCTCCAAATGACAACTGACAGTATCATGGAAGGTCACCTAATCATAATCTGACCCATTCCCAAACCAGGAATTTTATACGGAACCTTCAGTACCGTCTCACTTGTTAAAAAATAGTGATGTTTTATGCGACATCCTTCATTTACTAATGAACTAACAAAATTCAGAAACCATGGCATTGAATTTGAAATCAATTATCAGGTCTAATTATGGCACGAATAAAAGACCCACAACATCCAACATTAAAATCACCACAAAACATGATCAACTCAAGCAATAACCGAAGTCAAAAATACCATGCATAGCATGTAAAGCATCAGCTGCAGAAATAAAAAAAATTGCTTGAAATGTGAAAGATCAAGCTGTTATTTTAGATAAAATGATAAGGCAAAACTACTGTTGTCGTATATGAATTTCATTCAATTGATTTCAATCCCTCAATCAGACAATTCTAATCAGGCAATGGGGAAGGTCTCTTATATATATCATTTATTCGTGCATTGAACACAAGTATACAATATAGCAAATGTAAGTAATTTTTAAATAATTAAGTAAATTAAGCAAATAAATACAAGTTTAGATAAGTCAATTAATTGAAAATTTTAAGATAGTGTCTTTGATCTCAGCAAGTGTCCATTGGTCGAGATGGTAGACACCCTGGGCAGCAAGTGAGAGTTCCCTGATGGCCTCTCCCGTTGTCTTTGAACAGCTGTCTTCCTGGCGGATAGGGAATTTCAGTTGATGGCCAGTTGTTAAAGGGACTTGGGCTGCGCCATAAATCTTATTCAGGTTCCTGGCAGTGATGCTTCTGACATTGGACCGGACTGTCTGTATAAGTTGTGAGATGGTGCGGTTTTCTCCTCCGGTTATGCTGTTGATCATCTGCACAAACCTGCATCCAATGGCATCGTCCAGAGCTTTACTGTGAGCAATATATGGGAGCAAACAGCGGTGTGTTTGCCGTTCTAGATTCCAGACTTTTCTCATGCATACATTCCATGAAGTTTGGTACTTGGATATATTGCTATCATCAAAAATCCAGGAAGCAGCACCATACATGTGAACACACACCGAGTCAAAGATTTTTGTTTTTATCAAGTTACATTGTGAAGTGCAATCAGCTTTGACACCTGTCAGCATCACCTCATTTATTGTTCCTCAATGGCAATTTAGGAAACTGGGGGGTGAAACAAAACTTAGGAACCCTACAGAATTGCAATTTGCATGATTTGATTGGTCTAATTGATTACATTAAAGATAGCAATTGTCAACTGCTGCATTGACACGCAAATGACGCTCGTTCATAATGAGCGATAATAGAGTTGTTTTTAACAGCCTTATTTTGATGAATTGACAAGGGCAGTCAGTCAGACGTGTCAACAAGGTCGGTAATCCGTCGGATCAATCGTAATTGTATCGGAAATGACGGTCAGTCAGACAGTTTTGGGAAAAGTATGCTTGAGCGATATTACAGAACAATGACAAATTACGGCAAAGTAGACCCAAAGTCGCCTTGAAAAAATATTTTTCAATAGTACAATGTCAATTACGCCTTACTTCATAAGTTTAAATACCTGACAATCATGTACAAGGCCATATAATGATCATTCCAGCTGAAATTTGTCAGCAAACACAAATTGTTGATCTTCTTGTCCTCCATATTGGAATCTAGAAAAATGCTGTGACCTGATTGGCTGACCAAATTTTTATTTTATTTTTTCAATAAATGACTGCAAATTATGAAAACACAAGTGTAAATGGCTCGTAGTAGGTGTAAAGTTAGTGTGCCAATGAAGAAATATTTAAAATCGGCAAATGAGAACCGCAAAAAAGAGCATTTGATACTTCGGGTGTTTTCGTCAGATGCCGAAGTTGGCCGACGTCGCCGGCATCCAGTCTTGAACAAGAATCCGCAGATTCAAAGCTAGCCATTTGGTTTTATATTAAAGGGGCAGTGATTAACATGGAATGGGTTGATAGCAATTTTGACCTAATCTAGAGTATATCCATGCTGAAGACATGTAAAAAACAATTTGAAGTATGTAAATAACATCATGAAATCCTCAAAATAAAAGGCAACTGAGAAGCTTCTTGTAAATTGGAGGGAAAAGAATAGAATACAATAAAATAAGAAAGATAGATAAATAGCTAGTAAGATAGATCATGTAGATAGGCGGATGGACTAGAAAGAGGGAGCTTCCGCCTTAATAGGAAGGAATGTGCATGACTGCCGCCATGACAGACTGGAAGAACAGACATTGACTGTAAGTTGAGATGATATGAACTCTATCATTTTAATGCAAATGAAGTACAATTAAAGGAATAAACTAGGGGTCTACACCAGTTCAATAAATACCGGTCGTACCAGTTCAGTCTGGTCGGTTCCCGAACTGGTTTTCGAAACAGCACTTCGGTATGGCTCAATTATGCCATATCCAGCTAAAAAAAGCAGTTTATTGCCGAGATTTGACAGAAAATATCCATTAAATCAATCACTGAACTCGAGAAGATCGTCATCTTGACGTCCGCTCTAGTGTGAGATGAACTTTCCGAGTCAAAAATTCGTTTTTTCGGGAGGCGGATTTCTAATATATATGCGGATCGGCCCGAAGTTGAGGTCCGACAGTACGAATTGTGTATCAATCAAGTGTATCGATGATACGTATTGTATTGAATGTCGGCAACGATATAGAGCCCTGGAATAAACCGATTTCACTAAGTGGCCTGGACACTGGCCCCAAACAACTTTTTGTTAAAACAGTGATTCATAACTTGCTTTCCACATGAAGCAGACATAGCACTTTAATTCCTGAAACACAACTTTCAAAATTTAACCTAAAGGAGTGACCAAGTCGTGAAGCTTTAATGTTACATTGAAATTCACTAAACATACTCCAGATTGTCACTTCAGCAAAGCCTTCAGTGAATAATTCAGACACACCCACCAACCTGGCCAATGAACAGGCCTTCACACAGGTTATGCAAATTAGGCAGATTTCACCGATTCAAGGACTTCCCTAAATTGTACAGACTAGCAAGTTACTGGAATAGATAGATCTCTCTGAGAGCTTCACAATGATAGGTCATACGTCTCTGAGAAGTTAATAGATGCTTCGCAAAACGCCGGTAAAGTTTTGAACTGGAGAGAATGCTACTCGCTGATTGGCTGTGACGCTGTGACGCTCTGACGCAAATCTTATGATAATGTGCGAAAATTGAAGGATTCGTCTGGGTAGATTCTCTGGGTACAGATTGTCTCTTGGCTGGACCAATCAGAGGCATGGTCGGGAAATCTATCAGCCAATGGGATTGAAGGATTCAAGCACTACTTTTCCCCTGGGGTTAACCGATAGAATTCCTCTAAAGTTAAAACTATGGGGCCCTTCTTTTTAAACAAATTAGTGACAAAATCAATTGTTGATGTGGTAAAATAGGAAACAAAATGCATGAAAGCCAAAAATATCATACAATCAAAACACACATTTTAGAGGGAGAAGAAGGTTGTACAATTGATGTTTTATACCAGGCCAAATTTGGGAAAATTTAAATCAAGATGATATTAATAACTTTTATGTTTTCATCAATAAAGTCATGGCACTAAATCATTATGTTCACTGTTACGTTCTAAAAATAACGTGCAAGCACTTCAAGAGGTGCTTGCAGATAGAATATCAAGCTATTTCCTATTTGCACATCTGATTTTCTGTAAGGATCTATCTATCTATCTATGCATAGCCCATTGCTGGTTAATGGCATTTCAAGTTCACACCTTGACCATATTGACACAGGAAATCCAATGTATTGTATTGTATCTAATTACACTCCTGAATGGTAATTAAGCTATATTGCTGTTAGACCTGTCAGGGAATGAACTCAAGATAATTAAAGTCATATCCACCAGAGGGCCATTTTGCATACAACAGTGGACAGTGCTGCCACCTAGCCTGTTCTTGGTTCACATGTTTATTGTTTACAGTGTTTACAGTGTTTACAGTGTTTACAGTGTTTACAGTGTTTACATGGTTTATGGTTTTCAGAATCCCATACACTCATCCCAATAGCTACGCCTTTGGCTAGCTAATAAAATGGCGGACGAAGCAGTTGTGCGTGACGGGGAGTCAAATAAAATGGCTTGAATGAGAAAATATAAGCACTCGTATGTCCGGAATATTACACTGTCTCGTGGTTAGGGGCTAATAAAGGTCCAGGAGGAATTTGGTTGGTTAACTCGTCAGATTAATAGAGAAATCGTGGACGTTGTGATGTAACAGCCTGCCTGCGACGAAAACGACGATCGTAATAAGCGATCAGCTGTAGTAGCTGATGCTTAAAAATAGCTTTGAAAAGACATAAAATGATGATAAAATTATCTACATGTATCTCAACAAAATACTTTATCATCTAGTGATCCAACCAAAGACATAAAAGTGATAAAACACAAGTCAACCTCTTTGAATTGGCATAAAAAACCTACAGGCATCCAACATAGGAAATGAGTATTTGCTTGAGGGTTTAAAGCTGTGAAATTCTTGTATTTAAAGACATACATCCTCTGAAAGATGTTAGAATGTTCAGCCTCGGGGTGTTTTGTTTTCTATGTCTCCTCTGCACCTGGCAAGTTCCAACAGTGGTACAAGCACAAGTCAATGAACGTCAGATCTACATCAAGTTTTGGAAGAACTTTTCAACTCCACACTCAAGAATTGAACACAGACAAATTGATAGGCCTACATTACATACTTTACATGTATCCATGTTTCTGTGTTCAATAATGGAGTATCAACAGTTTTGTACATTAGGATCCATTGTTGAATACCTCTATATCATGATCCCAAAGTTTTCGCAACTTCCATATGTAGGGTTCATAACTTCCCATCTTTTCTCCAAATGTTATCAACACTTTCTTGTACTATTTCAAGTGTCATACAATTTGATGAAGAAAAAGTAACACAATTTAAAAGAGTGGGACAAGCAAAAGTGAAAGAACATCAATTATGAAACAAATTTTGGAACTTTCAACTTCATGCTTCATGAGTGGTGTACCTATATATCAAGCTTCTAGATCTGAAACTATTTTCTGAAAAGTCCATAATGACAAAAGGCTTTAAAAACTAAGCTCAACAATCAAGCACAGTCACTGATAGTGATAAACAAATACAGATAAAATAGATAAACCACCAACCTCAATAATATACATGTATATCATTATGCATCCTCCTTGAGTTGCTGAAGCTGAATGACAACCATCTCAAACATATGCAAACATCAACTCAAAAGCAAACAAAACTCAACCTGTTTTCTTATCAAGTTTTCCATCACACTATGCACACAAGTTAAAACATGATTGTACATAGCCCCAAGACAATTAGAACAAGTTTCAGCAGCAATAATTCAGACAAGTTTCAGCAACTGCATACAGCAGTATTATAGCATAATCAAACAATCAAATTCACATGTGGTCCACATCAATGTTTCAGTTACAGTGGACTCCAATAATGCGACCCCTTGTCATGAGATCATTTGAAGTATGTGACAATTTTCTTTCTGCATCCAGTATCTCCAGAAAATAAACTTTGTGGAGTCTGGTAAAAATCAGAGTCAGGAGTAGGAGTCGGCAAGATTGAGGATTTTGGGGGGAGTCAGACTTGAATGACAAATTATTTTGGACATGGGAATCTGAGTGGGAAAGTATTCTTATGACTCCAGAGTCCAGACTCATGATATAAGAATATTTATCTATCTTCTTGCAAGTCAAATGAAACTTGTTGGGAGTCACAGTCAAATATAAACTCGATGAGTCGGAGTTGCAGTCAAAGTCAAATATTAAACTTGATGGAGTCGGGAGTTGTAGTCAAAGTCAAATATTAAACTTGATGGAGTCGGGAGTTGTAGTCAAAGTCAAATATTAAACTTGATGGAGTCGGGAGTTGTAGTCAAAGTCAAATATTAAACTTGATGGAGTCGGGAGTTGCAGTCAAAGTCAAATATTAAACTTGATGGAGTCGGGAGTTGTAGTCAAAGTCAAATATTAAACTTGACGGAGTCAGGAGTTGTAGTCAAAGTCAAATATTAAACTTGATGGAGTTGGGAGTTGTAGTCAAAGTCAAATATTAAACTTGATGGAGTCAGGAGAAGTAGTCAAAGTCAAATAAAACTTGATGGAGTTAGGAGTTGTAGTCAAGTTAAATAATAAACTTGGAGTCGGGAGTTGTAGTCAAAATCAAATATCAAACTTGATAGAGTCAGGAGTTGTAGTCAAACTCAAATATTAAACTTGATAGAGTCCGGAGTTGGAGTCTAAGTTGAATCACAAAACTTGTTGGGTTCAGAGACAAGTTAAATTTTGGGGAAGGAGAATCCTGAGTCTCACAAACTGTACTCTAAAGTCTTGGAAGTGGCTGTCTTGTAATGCAGGGACCGCTGTATGTTTGCACAAGGACCCTCATCAATTTGAGTCCAAGAAGTAAGAAACTAATGAATAAGTAATTACTGCGAAACTTGATGCAAAGAGTGAATGATTGGGTAATTGGTGGAATGAGTCACTAACATGTGTAGTATTATTCATCAGTGATCAAGCTGTGTTGGTACAGGAAATGATTAAGAAACCTTGAATTTGGTACATTGTAAGTGATTCAAGGAGTTGCTCTAGAAATTCTCAGGGGTCATTTATTTTGATACACAGTATGTAATGTAAGATTTCATCCAATTCAAGCTCCATCAACGCCATGGATTTCCAAGAACTTACAAATGGTTAAAATGGACCACTGTCTTGAATTTGTGCACCAATATAACATGGAACATAGATATGAGGGGAGTTGCACTTGTGGTCGTGGAACAGGGTAAGTTGGGTTTTACATCCTGTATTTATACACTTGGTATGCTAAGTAGGACAGGAGGAGGAGGACACGGCAATGAGGCAAAGGATGGTTGAAACTGCTGTCCAACACAGGTGCATGTAAACCGACAAGAGCTGCATGAACCCATGGATCCAGTTATTAACTCTACCATTATTTATGGCACAAGATGAAATATCCCTCTGACGACTCAAAGTCTAACGTGTCCCCCACCTACCCTCACCTCTATTCTCTCTCCCCTGTCAAAGCCACCCTACCATTGGCAATACCATATTAGAGGAAACATGCACGAACTTATAGATGGAACAAGCTTGGACTCAGGTGAACCTGCACAACAAGAGTTGCAGACAAAGATCTAGGCTTTGAGTATAGGGGGGGGGGGGGGCAAGGGGGCATCTCAGAGGGCAGGCATCTTAGATCTTAGATGCAGAAGGGGCAACGTCACACTTGAGTGAATTCATGCACCAGTGAGCAGGATCCTGAGAGACAGGAGAGAGATGGGGGGGGGGGCTGCAGGGCCAAAAAGGGGTAAATAGGTAAATACCTTCACAATGGGACACCAGGGGGCACGAGGGGGTCAAGGATGATTGTCATACAATGAAGATGGGGATGCATGCTTTAAATGCCAACAAAGGTCTTTTGGATCCCAAGGATGCATTTAAAGATGAATTTGGGAATAGGGCTAACACATCTTCCAAGTTTATGTATGCTAAAGCAGCTCTTAGCTCATACATATTACATGACCAAAAATATTGATTTTCAACAATCTTTATTTTCTTTGATCCAGATATGACTCAGAAATGCCTACAAAATAGTATTAGAACAAAAGCGAAATATGATCAAGTATCCACAGAATCCGAAGTTGTACATACTGAAAGCGAGCACCCATACTTCCATCAAACATGCTTTTATTCCCGTTGTTGCCAAATTATTCTGACACTCTGCATGTCAAATATATATACAAAGGAAACTCAAAGAAATGGTAACAAATCTATGGCGAATATGCGAAAATAATATTTTTTCGAAAGTTTTCCACAAGATGGCATGGTAAGGCAGTTCAGTTTTATTCATCAGCCACAGTTGTCAAAATCACCAAAAAGCATGAGAAATCACCAACCAAAACATGCCCAAATCAGGAAAAACTCCCAAAACACCTGTGTACACACACATGAATACAGGTGAACAATAGGCATTTGATGGTGTGATGGAATAATCAACAGCTCATTTTAACACCCCCAATTAAGAGATCTAGTCACCAAAACCCACAAATTCAATCAAGTGCACAAAAATCCTATTATTCTATTAAACCTTTTTACTTTGATTGCTTAATTTAACTTAAATGCCAATAACATTTGCAACAGGTGTTACAGAAATGGGCAGAAATGTCATGCTCCACTGACTTCAACCCTGTGCATAACTGATGGCTGAAGACTTCAAAGTGATTCAAATGGATCCTTGGCTTGGTTGGCTTCAACTGGGGTCACCCAGAGGACAGGAAGATGCCCTTAGCACTGCTTTGCACTGGAATGATACCCACTGATGGCATCTCTTCAACAGCCCTCTTGTCATGTGACCTCTAGGGCCTCTGGTCCATGACCTTGTGTGTACACTCTCTGCCAAAAAGATACATGTAAGTGCATCCTTGACCATGCCATAAAACTAAGAACAAAAAAAGTAACATGAATTTAGCTCTGAGTCAAAAAAAAAAAGTAACACAGAGTAATAAAAGTATCATTCTTTGATGCAAGTGAAGGATCTTTTGACAAATGAACCCTAACAGACAATTTAATGCCAACACTTGTTCACAGAAAGATGTGTTTAAGTTTGATCACAATGTTTAAGTTTGATCAGAATTTTATCAATGTTAGACATACTAAACACAGAAAATGTTGACTCCTTTAACCAATATCAAACATGTTAATTCAATTTTCATCTAGGTAACACCCAAGCTCAGGGTAAGCTCACCGCCCCAAAATGGAATTTCAGGTGGTCCTAACTTCTCTATAGGTGCAAGAATTAAGGACGCAAATCCCTCCCAATGACACCTACCCTCTGACTCAAATCACCCATTTACCCAAAACACCATCCCAACCTGACCGACCCTCCTAATCCCCAGAGGGCTTTAAGATGCCCTTGATTACCTACCGACCATTCGACTTTTTTCTTGGCACTCCTAGTGCCTATATATACACCCAGGTCATTGCATGCCTTTAATAACAACAACAGGGCCCCTCCCCCACAGTACCCTAACCCTCCCTAAGCCTTAGGACTATGCCCTGGAATTGCCCTAGCATTGTCCTGCCCCACTAAAGTCCCCCTAAGGTCCTTTATCTTCCAGAGGTCCACAAAATGTTTTCAATGTCTCGCCGGGGCCCTCTAATTACAAACGTAGCCACAGTAACCTTCCGCCCTGTGCAAATAGTGCTGTGGATGAAAAGAATGCCCGCATCATGACACAAGGTCGTTAGTCATGCTTCAATGGACTCACGAGTGATTTCAAGTGGACCAACTAACCAGGCTGTTACGAAGGTCATCAAGCATGTAGTATGTAGAGGAGGTAGAGGGGAAGGAAAGAGGAGAGATGGGGAGGAAGAAAGGAAGTAGGAGAGAAAGAAAGGAAGTAGGAGAGGAAGAAAGGAGGAGGGGGAGGAAGAAAGAAGAGGGAAGTGAGAAAGGAAGATGGGGAGGTGGACTTGAAGAGAAGGAGGAAGAGAGAAAGACAGGGAGGAGGGATGAAGGAAGAGAGGAAAAATGTGGGGAGCGAAAGCAAGTTATTAGAAGGAGAAAGAAAGGATAGATAGACAGTGTGACTGTGCCGCAATGCCACAACTCTAAACCCATCAAAATGGAATTTGAAGAAAATACAGAAAGTGCACCACAAAGGTTCTCATCCACGAAGAAAAAATAAACCTTGAAGTAACTAGCAAGTTACCTGAAGAAGAAACATAGATGTATACCAGGAAGAGCCACTCTAGTGTGATGGTTGACCATCTTGCAAAATGTCATGGCACTGGCACAGATGACAAAAGGGTATCACGCTTGAATGACTCCTAATAGCAGGGTCAATGGGATCCAGCAGGCAACACCTTCATGAGGGCAGAAACTGATTGAGAACACTGCCTGTTCAGATTCAGAACAGTACCTGTTCAGATTGAGAACACAGCCTGTTTAGATTCAGAACACAACCTGTATAGATTGAGAACACAACCTGTTCAGATTGAGAACACAACCTGTTCAGATTAAGAACACAGCCTGTTAAGAGAACACAACCTGTCTAGAGAACACAGCCTGTTCAGAGAACACAACCTGTTCAGATTGAGAACACAGCCTGTTCAGATTGAGAACACTGCCTGCTCAGGTTTCCTCAAGGTCTGAGCACCAGACATTTATAAATCAGAGTAGCTGGGTCCTTACAAAATTCTCAGCATAGCTCAGCATAGCAGCATAGAAAAAGAATGAATTTCAGACCAGCAAATTGGCAGAGGAATGGCTCAAGCAAAAGCAGCCTGGTCTCAATAGCCTAGGGATGCAATGCACAGGAAACCAGTGTGCAAGTCCAGTCATGTGGAACAGGTTGGGGCAGCCCATGGCACTGCTGCTCACAGTGACCCCCTCTGGAACAAGCATTCTGGATCTCAAGAGCAGCATTCCAGGATTCTTCAGGACTCAGGAGAGATATTGTGCTGGCCTCTTGTGTTCAAGAATGGAAATAACTCAGAATAATTCAGAAATTGACAATGCTGGTCAATGGGGACTTCAAGATCCAGGATGGATGATTGGGGCTTTATGTCTGTATTTATGCACTTGGTAGGCTAATTAGGACAGGAGGACACTGCAAAGAGGCGAAGGATGATTGAAACAGCCGTCCAACATATACCAGACCATTGTGCAGTTGAAATTTGAAGATCATGCCTCCGGGATCATGCCAAAGTTATGGAAATAATTCAGGGTAATTTGGAAATAGATAATGCTCATCAATGGTAAATCCATTGCCAGACCATTTGAAATAAAATTTGAAGATAATAAGTTCTTGGTTTATTGAGTAAACTGTACTGCATATTATGTTATTGGGATGTAAAATGTACTCAAACAATTTTCTATTAGTCTCTTTCTTGATAAAGCAACTTCATAAATGCACATTCCGGGTTCGATTCCAATTCTGGCTGGGTCACCTGGACTTATGTTGGACAGCAGTTGCAATTACCCATCGCCACATTGCTGTGTCCTCCTCCACAGTCCTTAGTGCATAAATTGATAACATAAAACCCAATCATCCATCCAAGGGCTATCTGACCCAAATCTGGGCCAATCAATGATATTTAAAGGGCAGTGAAAGCATCAGATCAGATGAGTTTGTAAACTGGGTAAACCAGATGTGTCATAAGAATATCTTACTAGGCCTAATACCTACAGATTCTGAAAAGGTTTTGGATCCACCCGAAATGATAATTTTGAATTGAAAAATATTCAAAGGCATCTCAAACCAGCAATCTGAACAAGCAAGAAGCATCAAAATCTCAGCAAGCTAAATTTGATTTTGCCAAAAAAAGGGGGCATTTCCTCAACCAATCGTCACCTTTATTGCCAACCAATTATAGACAACAAAGGGACCAATTATATTTGCTTCATTTTCACAAAAACAATTATTCCTTTTGCTCTGACTAGTAACCATGACTTGTTACTATGGCAACAGTTAGAGCTTTGTCCCTAATTATCGCCCATGCTATGCTATGCATAGGGCGATTATGCTTTAGTGCTGAAATCTACTGAAGGGGTGAAACAACCAATGCTGTGGCCTCAACCAGCCCACTCTGGAAGTTCTTATCATATGCATAACACATTGATACCATTGTAGATGTGCACAACGGTTCGTATTTTCAGTTTAATTCAATATTAGAAAATTTACTATTATCAGTTTTAGAGGCTATCAAGGTCCAGAAAGCCTGCATTGTGGTGGCCATTTTCCCTTCCACAGGGTGAGTTTTAGTACACAGAATGGCCACTGCAAGCAGCTCATTCAAATACATTACACAAGAGGGCAGCACCTGCAAGTCCTTTGCCACTTCTTCCCTTTGCACCACATTCTATTTCTGGGAAACTCAGCAATTCCTGCATCTCAGTATAGTTCATGCATGGAGCTATTAGGAAGGAGGAATAACTGTAATTTGAGAAGGGCAATAAGTCGTAATATACATTAATTGAATCAAAGAATTCCAGGCAAAATTGGCCCAAAATCCTTAATTACCCCCCACAGAGCTGTGTACCTTTGATGTACAATGTGTGTAGCGCTTTAGACCAAAAACCACCAATATTTCTTTTAAATCTTTCTGGTGATTTTAAAGTTCAAATCTTAATATTGGTTTATTATTATGTTACAAAATAATCTCATTTCTCATGAGTGTTTGATAAAGTACTCCAAATACAATGTAATGCTTCTGGCTGCTTTCCGACTCCTGGTTGATGAGTTATATGCCTTTTTTCTTTTATCTTTTACTCAATGTACAACAAAAGCCGTTTATTTCCTAAGTTGACACAATAACCATCTTGTAGCCCTGAATTTTCTCTTTCCAATGATATCAAACTTATGAGCGGCCAGGGGCAGCCACTATGATTATTCCCAGTTTAAAAATATTTAATTTTTTCGAAGATAAGCCACACAGAAAGGAAAGTTTGGTATCTACTTTGTGCTCTTCAGTTGTATATCTTAATAAACAATAAAACCAACCTACATTGAGTCCTGCAATGCTTCCAAAATGTAAAATTCAAAGAAATAGTCATACATTTTTAAGAAAAGTTATAGAAAGGGGCAATTAAGAAGCAAAGACTGAATGGAAATTTCGGGGTAATTAGGGTTCTAGAGCTACACACATTGTACCTTTGAAGTACCAAAGTGATCCCTCCTTCCTAATAGCTCCATGGTTACATGCATCTTTCCAACTAATTATACAGGTAGCATGGGCTTATGTTGTATCTATTTCATATTATTCTATTCTCTTCCCTCCAATCTATGGGCAACTTACTATATATTATATAAATCTGTTTTATATTTATGTAAATAAAATACTGGTTATAATATACACTCATGTAAACAAAAGATAGACATACAGATAGATAGATAGATAGATAGATAGATAGATAGATAGATAGATAGATAGATAGATGCACGGATAGACGGATTGGCAGCCAGATAGGATAGATGGATAGGATAGATGGATGGGATATACAGTAGGATAGGATAGATGGATAGTATAAACGGATAGGATAAACAGACAGGATAGATAGATAGATAGATGTAGGAATGGATTGACAGACGGACAGGATAGACAGATGGGATAAACAGATAGGATAAACAGCTAGGATAAACAGATGGGATAAACAGGTAGGATAAACGGGATAAACGGATAGGATATACGGATGGGATAAATGGATAGGATAAACGGATGGGATAAACAAACGGGATAAACGGATAGGATAAACGGATAGGATAAATAGAAACGTAGATAGATAGATGAATGAATGGATTGACGGATGGATTGAATGATAGATAGATGGATGGATAGACAGATTGACAGACAGATAGGATAGATGGATAGGATAGATGGCTGGGATAAACAGATAGGATAGATGGATAACTATAAACGGATAGGATAAACAGACAGGATAGATAGATAGATAGATGGAGGAATAGATTGACGGATGGCTTAATGGATAGATGGGTTGACAGACGGATAGGATAGACGGATAGGATAAATGATAGGATAAACAGATAGGATAAACAGATAGGATAAACAGGATAGGATAAACGGATGGGATAAACGGCTGGGATAAACGGCTGGGATAAACAAATGGGATAAACAGATAGGATAAATGGATAGGATACACGGATAGGATAAACGGATAGGATAAACAGGAGAAATGGGATAACGGATAGGATAAATGGATAGGATAACGGGTAGGATAAACAGGTAGGATAAACGGATAGGATAAACAGATATGTTAAACAGATAGGATAAACGGATAGGATAACAGATAGGATAAACGGATAGGATAAACAGATAGGATAAACAGATAGGATAAAAGGATAGGATAAACAGGATAAATGGAATGAACCAATGCTTATGGGGTACTGGATAAATGGATAGGATAAACGGATAGAATAACGGATAGGATTAATGGATAGGATAAACGGGCTAAACAGGATAACGGGTAGGATAAACCGATAGGATAAATGGATAGGATAAACTGATGGGATAAAGGGATAGGATAAACGGATAGGATGAATGGATAGGATAAACAGATAGGATGAATGGATAGGATGAATGGGATAAATGGGATAAATTGGATAAATGGGATAACGGATAGGATAAATGGATATGTTAAACGGATAGGGTCAACGGATAGGGTAATGGATAGGATAAATGGATGGGATAAACGGATAGGATAAACTGATAGGATAAACGGATAGGATAAACAGATAGGATAGACGAATAGGATAAATAGATAAGATAAACGGGATAAATGGGATGAACCAGTGCTTATGGGGTACAGGATAAACGGATAGGATAAACGGATAGGATAAACAGATAGGATAAATAGATAGGATAAACGGATAGGATAAACGGGATAAACAGGATAACGGGTAGGATACACGGATAGGATAAACAGATATGATAAATGGATAGGATAAACGAACGGGATAAACTGGCTAACGGATAGGATAAACATAAGATAAAACATGCGGGGCATGGGCGATGCTGTGCCATTATATGTGCTTGTTGTGAGAAAAGTAATTTTTACTTTACAACTAATTATTTAATTTTGGCCACACAAAAAAGTAGTAATTTTAGGATTACAAGGAGGATGGATAGATGATCATATGATGATCGGGGCTTTACTGTGAATTTATGCATCATATAGTATGGCAATTTTTACCTTCATGGGGGGGGGGGCACAGTAATAATACGAAAGATGGTTGAAACTGCTATCCAACATAGAGGTCCAGGATGGATGGATGATTGGGGCTTTATGTTCCCCCGTGGCCATAATGGTCAAGATTGATTGTTCACTGCATGGCTTTGAGGGCGTTGGTTCAAATCTCACCCCGGGAACTCACTCCGAGCCCACGAGACATTAAATGGAGGTGGGTTGTATCCAGTATTCTATGCTGGGGCAACTGAAAGACCCTGGGTATCCCTGAATTAATAGGGTATGTTTTAGACTCCCAGTCTTCTCATTTCATCATCATACGGCAATCACATCATCATACGGCGGTCACCAAAAATTAAAGTGCAGCTCCCTCCACAAAGATTGAGGTTGAGCTGCCCCAGCTGATCCAGGGTACACAAGCCCAACACAAGTCAAGTCTGTATTTATACTTGGTAGGCTAATCAGCACAGGAGGACGACACACCAAATGAAGCGAAGGATGACTGAAACGGCTGTCCAACATAGACCCAGGTGACACGGCAAGAGCTGGATTCAAACCCCGGACAAATTGATTGGCAGGCCAGCACACTGCCACTGAAAAAACAAAATAGAGGTCCAGAAGATCCAACAAGAGCTGGAATCGAACCCGGACCTTGCTGTATACCAACTAAGCTTAACCAGCCCCCCCCCCATTACCTGTAGAATAGACCCTCTTCGTCTGGAATAGGGGGTAATATATTCAGAAGATGAAGTAATGAGATGCTCCATCATCCTGCATATCCTGCTATGCAAGGGCATGTGCCTGATAGGGGTGATGCACTGATGCTGTCAAAACACCCTCACATCAAAATACCCCCACATCATCAGCATACCTGCATGGGAAAGAGGCAGAAGAGATGGTTATAGTGGGTGGGGGGCTAACACCAAAGAAAGAACGATCTTTCTTTTTTTCGGAAAGAGGGCAGCACCTTCTTAGGGCCAACTCTTGTTGGCTACAGGCAATAAGACCTGACCAATCTCACCTTGGTTCATTCTTTTGCAGCAAATGAAAAACTAATTTGGTTATGCGCTAGATACAAATCGTTGGTTTTACAATAATAAACCTGTCTTATAATATAAATATCTCTACCAATAACTCTACCGCACAGTGGCATATTTAGGGCGGGGCATTGCGCTACCCCCCCCCCCTTCAGGCCCAAAATTAACATGGAAGCGATAGGAAAAGCTGCAGAGAGCCCAATATTCACCCCCATGTAAAGCCCCCCCCCCCCCCTTCAGATCATCTCTAGATCTATACTCGCCTGCTACCACCCGTAATGAAATTTTTAGTATGCTTTACCATCCTGCATCTGCCTTCCATTATAGGATAGCACCCCCCCTCCCTTCAAATTCCTCCATCATCTAGCCTCTATCTAAACAGTCTCAGTAGTCCCACAGTCTCAGCCTCTATAGCCTGCAATGCCCTGCATCCGGGTTACAGCTTGTGCCCATGAATACAACAATCTGATAAAACTTTTCACTATCATCCGTAAAGTAACTCCATCCAATGCCCAAATAAGGAGAGGGTAAGAGGTCACGATTTGACCTTAAGTTACTTCTTAAGATGGCAGTAGTACTGCTGCACCTGCTGGGTGTATTAGTGGAATATCCAAAGGAATTTCAAATGGAATTTCTAGGATTCAGTGACTTATGTGGTTTTGTATTCAAGGGGTGACGAATTATTTGCATATACTTTGATCTTTCTCTACATTTTACCAAATAATCAGAAATGATTATTCAAATTATTTAAAAGAAATTTCGTTTAGATTTCATTATTTTGTGTATGTGAAATCTCTAGGCTTCAGTGACTAGGATGGTTTTGTTCAAAGGTGGTTAAAATATGCCAGACAAAAAATATTATTGCAAATTCAAATTTTTTAAAAATTAGTATTTCATTAAATAATATTGAAATGACTGAACATTCTGACTTGTCACTTTCGTGATACAGGCCTAGATAGTAGAAATACAGTCCTGCAGTGACAACTGATTTTTTTCTAAAATAATTCTCTAAAATATTCTATATTTTAAAACTTATTGAAACAATAATTTTTATTTTCAAAACAAACACACTGAGACTAGTTCTGAACTCAAGAGAAATTGAATTAGAAGGGAAAGTCAGGTTTTGTGTCTTTTCAAACTGTTTAAACCGTAACAAGACCTGAAGTTTGTAATTAGCATTTTGGCAAAGCAGGTAAATTGCCCTCCTAACAGATTCAATGGGTTCATTTGGCGACTGAAGTTTCTCAAATTGGTCATGGTATCCGCCCTAGCCTTTGGGGAGAAAGGGGGAGGCATGTACCAAAGAAGTCAGTCTGCACTCTAAAAAATTCAGACAAAATTGTTTTTTTTAGATTCAAAATGGTTTTTTGAAAAACCAAATTTCAATGCAAAACCAACATGGATTTTTAAGAAAATCCATGTTGGTTTTTTGCATTGAATCCATGTTGGTTTTTTGCATTGAAATTTGGTTTTTCAAAAAACCATTTTGAATCTAAAAAACCAATTTTGTCCCGACATTTTTTAGAGTGTGGGTCTGTCTCCTTGCCTATTCACAGGTGCATGCAATGGTTGCTGTAATGAGATGGCTTCAACTGCAATATATTTGGATTGGAGATATCAATTTTGTAGTGTTACAGAAGTCTTTGAATTGGGTTAAATTTTGATTCTGTCTTCGGAGTCTGGACTCCATCAACTGTCCAAAGCCGACTCCAACTCCGACTCCTCGCCAAACTTTCGGCTCTGACTCCGACTCAAAAGCCCTGCTTCTTCTTTTTTCAAAATATACATGATCATGTCATTACTATTAGCAGATATAATCATAAGCATATTTTCTGACTTCCGACCGCACAACTCCCGACTCGATTTCACTTGAAATCTGACTCGGACTCCAACTCCCTCAAAAATCTTTCGACTCCGCGACTCCTGACTCTCAACTCCAAAGACTCCTTCTACTGACCCCTTCCCCCTTTATCCACCCAATACTCTAGGTACATGACCCCTTACCATCTTTAGGGGTTATTTGAGAGTCATCACCCCCTGGTACAGAGGCAGGATGACCAAGGGTGTATAGCATCCAGGGTGATTTGAATGCTGATCATCTCTTGGGGGCAAGTGCTTCACCCCATTTATATGCAAATTTGGGCATTCGAGTTCTTGCCCTCAGGTGTATGTATTGAAAGAGAGATGGGGAAGGCATCAGTGCATCACTAAGGTATGCTAAGGGTGATGCAGAGGGGTAGCTATAAACTAGCCATATATGGTAACATTGGTGAGGTGATGGGGAGCTTGGGGTGAGGGGGGGGGTCAGAGATTGAGGGCTGGAGTGAATGAGGGGGGGGGGGGTTATAAGGATGGAGAATTGAGTCAGGTGAGTAGGAGGGGATTTTACCTGGAGGGGGGCAGGGTGGGTATAGGACTATAGGTTGATGGATTCAAAAGTCCATGAAGATTGTCAGGGATTGAGGGGAGTTAGCTCAGTTGGTAGAGCTTTTTTCTTCCAACAGCTGGGTCCCGGTTTCGATTCTGGCTCTGGTGGGTAACTTGGAGTCTTGGACCTATGTTGGGCAGCATGCACTTTAGATCAACCCTTGCCTCATTGACGTGCCATCCTGTCCTAATCAACCTACCAATATTCATAAATACAGGACGCAAAACCCTAATCATCCGATGACAGTCATCCATTGGGGCTTTCAAAGGCCTAATCTAAATAACCCAAGCTTCACTTACCCATAATAGCATCCAAACCATTTACAGCTGAGTAATTTCACAAGTCACAGGCTAGAACCAGATCAAATCTCAGATATGCAATTCTGCAAGCAAGCTAAGGCATTTGACAGCATCATTCATATACAGCGTGCCTCCACAGGTTCCATTTGAGCTCCTTTGTCAAAGGCTTTGTCAAAATCCACTGATGCATACAGAGCAGCTAAAATGAACCATTTTCTCAGCAGCTAACTGATGCTACCGCATCAATCCATTGTTTCTATTGTCTCAACCTATTACATCATGGGATTTTATGCCTGCTAATTGTTTTATTGGTCCAATTAGAGTCCATCTAATTGACTGCCCAACCCCAAGAACAGTTGTGCAATGCAACTATAGCTAATTAGTTGGATTTTGGCATCCAAAGTTTATGCTGTTTATGCATGTGATGTACCATAACAAAATGATTGGCTAGTACAATTGGTACTAAATTTACTGGTTGACTTGCTCAGTTGATGTGAAGTGACAAATTTACTGGTTCACTTGTCTGTATGATTGGTTAATTGGCCACAGTAGTTGATTGGTTGACTGGATAATTGGTTAAGGTTGGGAGAGATCCAAAATTCCATGACATTTGAAGTGCTCACAAATTTTCATCCTATATTGTATTTATGAAGTAATGATTCTGACAAATACCAAAAAGAACGTGCAAGCACTTTAACAGCTGCTTGTAGATAGACTTAGTATATATCTATGTGTCTATCTATGTGTCTATCTATGTGTCTATCCACATGTCTATCTATGTGTCTATATATCTATCTATCTATCTATCCATCTATCTATCTACCTACATGTATACCCTCCCTCCCTCCTTTCCCCCTCCCTCCTTTCCCCTCCCTCCTTTCCTCTCCCTCCTTTCCTCTCCCTCCTTTCCTCTCCCTCCTTTCCTCTCCCTCCTTTCCACCTCCCTCCCCCCCTCCCTCCTTTCCCCCTCCCTCCCCCCCCCTCTCTCCTTCACTGGATCTGACTGCTGCTGTTGGTGGTGGTTTCACTTTTCACTGCAGCTGGTCATTTGAAATTCGCGCCAAAAACGAGCATTTTAGCTTCGTAAATAAAAAGTTTAATGTCACAGAAGTTTACCAAAAGTTGATGGAAGCAAGATAAAATTATATTGAGACTGTATACTAAGTTTCAATGTGATAGGTGAAATAGTGCGACCTCCTGTATGGTCAGAACCTTACCAAAAATGCCTTGTGCAATACAGGCTGCAAGCAGCTGTAAAAATAAAAGACATAAAAGACATATCTTGGAGTAACTATAGTAGTAACTCAAAAGTATTATATTGTAAATCATCACCAAGCAAATTGCACATGTGTGTTATCTCTAAAAAAAATATGACAAAGCACTGTTGGGTTGGGGGGAAGCACACCTATACAAGCCTTTTTTTATTACAAGGATGCTCAGGACAGACAAGGTTGTCCCTTCCCATGTAAAACCAAATCTTGAACTTTGCTTCGAACCTACACTGAAAAAAAAAGGTTTGTGTAAAACAGACAATACAAAGGTTAGCCGGTGTCCGTCCAAAATTGTGGGCATATCAGACAAAATTTTTACGTGAAATAGACAAGGAAATTGTCAGTCATGATCATTTATTGTGTGATTTTATCAATGAAATGTCAAAAAAATGCACCTTTTGTCTGAATTAACACAACATTTTGGGAGGAAACATTCATTTTGTCTGTTTTACACAAACTTTCTTCTATGTAAAGAGGTAACCGTATCACTGTTGCTAAAACTGATACAGCCAACCTGGATTCAAACCCAAGACCTTCAGAGTACTAACCAATTAACCAAACATAAAACCTCTTGGCCCAACACAAACCTCCAGCCCTCTCAGTTACAGGATATGATACCAGAGTGCCAATGTCATTACAATAGTTGATCTTGAAACACTACCTTACAACAAAGGGGTTACAATGGCACCTACATGGGCCCAAGGACATTGGGGTATGACCTCCAATACACACCCTACCCATCTTTAAAGGGCAAAGGATGACACCAATAGTCTCAGGCATATTCGAAGTGTCAACTTCAAATGATGTCACTGAGGCATGTTGTCTGAATTTGGGATGTCATGTGTCCTGTCGTGTCAAACTGTCAATTTTTCTGTAAAAGTATATAGGCAACTGAGAGACTGAGTGAAGGCAGTCCAAGCCTTGTGTGCTGAAGGTCTTTGCCTGCATGGGTTCGAACCTCGGATGGAGACACCAACATTTTCAGTTGACCTTCATGAGCAAAATCCAAGCTGGATGTCATTCTGGTGAGTTTAAATTGATAGTCCCTTGTATCAGCGTCTGTGCTGGGCAAGTAAAAGATCCCTCACATGGGGTAAATGTGCAATATGTTGAGGACTCCATCTCCAATCTCATCAATTAATTCTGAAACTGGGCTTGTACAGGACAGCACTTATAATATCATTCTATTATCTACCCATGTATCGTGAACTTGCACCACACAAGATATCTATCTATCTATCTATCTATCTATCTATCTGTCTATCTATCTATCTATCTATCTATCTATCTATCTATCTATCTATATTTCTTTCCTTCTTTCCTTCTTTCCTTCTTTCCTTCTTTCCTTCTTTCCTTCTTTCCTTCTGTCTATCAATCTTGCTATCTATCTGCCCACCTACCTATCTATCTGTCTTTCTTTGATTTTTTTCTATCTCCATCAATCATTCTTTTCTTTCCCCTTATCAAATTCTTTACTTTTTCAAATTCTTTCAATATTTTCTTCATAAAATTTCCCACATCCTTTAATCTATTTTTCAAATTCCTCTGCTCCTTACCCCACCTCACACAATCAAGCATCACGCACAGAACTTAATAGATGCACTTTAAATTAGCCATTTCAAGGCTGCCTTTGCTGCTATTTCGTGTCTTTTTGCATTTTCTAATTTCTCTTTCATCTTGCATGGGTTGCTGCTGAGACCAGATTTCATCACGGATTGTAACCTTACACAGCTACGTCATTGAATTATCCACAATTTATCCAGAATACAAAGGGCTCTTTGAAGTACATCACCCTCCCCCCTCCGCTTCACCCTCTCCCTTCCTTCAAAAAGGCAAAAAAGGCCAAGAAAGCCTTGAACATGTCAGACAAGTGAGCATGGGCCATGAGCAAATTGGATGAGGGGGGGGGGGGGTGCATTGGGCTTGCATTGTATATTGTGAGATGCATGCATCCCTTTGCTTCAAATTTCCAATCTGTGTGCAGGAATGCCACCTGCAGTGGCGGATTTTGTTTAATTTGAAGGGGGATGGATGGATGGATGATTGGGGGAGGACACAGCAGTCACATTTTAAGGGACATAAAAAGATAGGGGACTATACTCTCAGTACTCCGTCAGCATGTAATTGCAACACAGCAGCTTTTGACTGAGGATGCGTCAATTTAAAAGCTACAATTGCTGCAACAAAAAAGATTGGAAGACATACATTGTTTTACAAACTAAAAACTGCGGGAAATTCTCATCCTTTTTTAAGGCATTTTTTTTGGCAGTTGCTAGATGAGGCCTACATCAAGACTCAGCTCTTTAGTGCACACAATAACACATTTCAGGAAGTAATGGGTATGTGACTGCATGTATAAAGTATAACTTCTCCCCTCATTTGATTACAGGAAACGTGGCTCCTCGCCTTGTCCGACAGGCTTATGGCTCCCCGAAGTCCCTTTTAGATTCAACCCCCCCCCCAGTCCAACTCTTACCAACCCCCCCCCCCCCCCAAAAAAAGCCTATAGCATCAGTGACCCGCATCAGCAGCCGGGGGATGCAGAAGTTCATTTAACAATAGAGTGGTACTCCTATACCTGTAATTGTAGGGCGGTGCATCTAACACTTCAAAAAGATGCACCCCGTCACCCCACAAGGTGGCGCTGAGGTGCAAAGGGGTCTCCCAAGGGGGGAGGGGTGCATAGCAGTAATTGGCATAAGAAATGAGCATCCAACCCCCCCCTTCAAACAGCAAAAAGAACAACAATAGGAACATGCATGCAACATGCAAAAACTTCATTCCAAAATGCATGTTGATGTTGGCCCGGCCTACTATGTGTATATTGTCCTAAGTGGCCCCTTGTTGTTGGAACAGCTGCACTTGTCTTCGAGTTTCTCTGATGGAATTTTCATGGAATTTCTTTCCTGAAGTGCAGATGCAACAATCGTGTCTACAAAATAACCGTTTCCTTACCTAAAATTGATATTTGAATTTTTAAAGTTTTTTTAGGAATCACACATTTTTGATTGAGTCTTTTTACAAATTTATCAATAAGTACCCAGGTTCTGGCGTCACATGGTCAGATAACTTGCAAGTGTAACTGATCAGTTTGGAACTTTGCTGCTTCTATTCAGATGAACTTCAATGACATTGCAAGTTCGGAAGTGGGGGTGAATTTCATTGTGTTCTGTAGTACACATTGTGTACTTTGGTTTATCAAAACCTTGGAAGCATCACACACTTTGAATAAATAGAAGGGATATATTTTTTTCAGGGATGCTAAAGTTTAATTAACACCACCCCCTTCCCAACACCCCCTTGCATCCCCAACACCACATCCCATTAGCTCCCCCTGGAGTCTATTTGTGCGCCCCCTAGTGAGTTAAAAGAAACCTTATCTGATTCAGACACCCATCAGATGCTGCCTTCTCAATTACCAGATGGCAGATACCTAAATTGAGGGTCACAATTGATTTGGCGATCTCAGAGATGTGAGGTAAATGAAACACCTTGGTATCTTAGGTCCCCAGGGTGCGTTGGGAATGTTGGTAGGGCAGTTTCAGTGGTTTCAGTGAAGGGAGTTGAGTTCCATTTAGGATGGCAGTCATGGTACAGAAACAACCATGCAAGAGTTTCATTCAGGATTCATTCATTCAAATTCATTCATTCAAATATCATTCAAGATTCATTCAGTCAAATATCAAGAGTTACATTCAGGATGGTACTTCATCATGGTGGAGCTATGAATTTACAGTTTCATTTAGTAGTGAACTTTTTTAAAAAGTGTTTCATTTAGGATGGTAGTGGATCTTCAGTGTTTCATTTGGGATGGTAGTGAATTTACGGAGTTTCATATTATGGGATGGTACAGAGTTTCATTTAGGATGGTAGTGAACTTTTTAAAGTGTTTCATTTAGGATGGTAGTGGATTTTGAGTGTTTCATTTAGGAAGGTAGTGGATTTTGAGATATTGGATGGTACAGAAATTGCTAGAGTTTCTATAGGATGGTAGGAATACTAGAAAACATTTTTCGTTTCAAATGGTAGTGGATTTTGATGTTTCATTTAGGATGGTACAGAAATGGTCATGAGTTTCATTTAGCATTGTAAAAGAAGGAATTTAATTCAGGATGGTACTGGAATGGTGTTTTATTTAGAATGGCAGTGAATTCTGAATGTTTCAGAATAAAGGTGTTTCATTCAGGATGGTACAACATTTAAACTGTGGTGTCTCTTCACTGATGGTGATAAATGAATCCAATCCAAACTACAATTTATGAGGACTGGCTCTCAAACAAGAATTGGTAGTAGGCCTGGATTGATCTTTTTTTGATTTTATTGATTAACACATTAACAATAAACAACAGCTAGCAAGAAAGCACCCAAGGGTCACCCAAAATTGAACCCAGACCAACATCAAGTGACCAGTTTCTTAGATAGGCCTATAACAACTAATGACAAGTTCTAAGCGATTTCTATGAAGAGCAGTACACTTCTTCACAATAAAAAAAAGTTTCAAACACAAACAACAAAATAATTCAACATCAAACGAGGCTAAATTGAAGCAAGGAATTCTTTCAACCTTGGACGAGGAAATAGTACGTCCATGTTACAATTAATAACTCCATACCCTTCGAAACATCACAATGACTGATGACCTCATACCAGCATCTGACTGGAGGCAATGGATCAATGGAAGTAAAGATGGACAAGTTAAGATGCAAATGAGATGGTTTATATAAATGCAAATGATGGGAGATACAAATCACTTCAAATGACAAGAGGTACACAAGTGACTATCTTAGATGATGCAGTCCCTGGAGGCCAGATCAGATGCTCTATGATAGTCTCAGAGAATCTGTGATAGTCTCTTATTGTCTCTGACAGTCTCCAATTGTCTCAAAATGTCTCAGAAGGAGGCAGCATCTGCCTGCAAGCTACAGTTTCAGATATATTGATAAAAGACTCCCTCTTGACAACTTTCATCCCTCCTAGACCCTCCAGCTAAACATCCTTAAGGACAACAGACTAGAGATGTCAGGCTTGTGTCATCTTAAGGTACAATGGTATCTACAGGCTTCTGGAGGCTGAGTTGGATGTGACATGGTTAAGGGGAAGATGCGAAGAACAAACAGATGCCTCCAAGATATGATAGATCTTGTATCACTGACTACAAAGGGATTTCCAGTTGTGACACATGCATGTAGTGATGCTGAGACCGATGGCACACGTAGGATACATGTATATAATTATAAAGTCATTTTCAGCCAACACAGAAATCATCTGCACACTTTTGATTTATATCAGATTTCACAAAATAATTCAAAATTGTTTACAATACCTACCATTGTTCTACACTGAGGTAGCGTTAAATAAACTGGTTGAAATGTGTTTCATTGAAAGAAAAATTCATTATTCTCCTTTGCAAAGAGAATTTTGACCCAGAAGTTATTTCAAACTAAATCAAATGACAATTTACATGCCCCAAATATGATCAAACAAGCCCAGCTTAAAAAATTTAAGATTGCGAATAAAACTAGCTGAGAAAATTGATTTTACACGCACAAGAAAGAAATTCAGCAAAACAAATAAAATAGACTTGTGTGGATATCGAAAGGTTATATGGATGTCGAAACATTGTAGAAAATATATGTAAAAACAATTCAACTATTAATCAGTCTATTATGTGTATTCTTTTGTTGTGTTTCATAGAATTTTTTGAGCAGCAGAAAAAACGTTCTTGAAAGCAAAGTAAGAGGGCAGCACCTTCCATTACAGTAGAACCTGTCCTATCCTATAGCCACATTTCCTGCCCCCCCCCCCCATAGCTTAAAGAATTGTAAGATCCACCATCCTCCCTCGGGCTAACTGGTTAATCACTGGCCTTGAGGACAAAAAGTGGAGGGCTGGAGGCTCAAAATAGCACTAATTAAGTTCTATGCAGCTTTGAGCACCAAGGAAATCTTCAAAAAAAACTTTTAAAACCACCAACAAACCATTTAACAAGAAAAAACTCAACACTTTTTCAAGTACCAAGCAACAAGTACTTATCAAGCAGCCTTAAGGACATTTAAAGCAAACTCAGGCCAGGTTTTGAACTCATGGTAAAGAGTGGACCTGTGCAGCATCAATCTTGTTGCCTCCTCATCCACGGTTGAGTTGCAGAGCATCAGTTCATGGTCATCCAACCATGAAAAGGTCAGAACTCGTGACCCATTCTACCAAGCCAAGCTGTGAACAGAATGGGCTACTTCTTTAGCTTTCTTTAAAGTTTTTGAGAAATGTCCTTGATGGTTTTCTAAGAAGCAGACTAAGGTATCTAAAGCATCTTAAATTGGTATTTTAGAAATGTTACTGCCACGCCCCCTACCGTAATTGGTTGGCTACTGGCTACAGGTGATGGTAATAAGGGGTTTGTAGTGGCTTTACGTCCTTCATTTCTTCAGCTAATAAGCTAATTATCCAGAATGAGCAAGACAAGTGTATTTGTATGCTTCATCTGTAATTATACAAAGTGCAGCCCTCAAAAGCCAAGTTGTTGCTGCTCATGAGGAGACTGTTGGGAGAATAAATCAAGCCAGATACTTACCACAGAGCAAGTTCAACATTCTATCCAGAGAAAACTAAACCAAGACCCAGACCCAGACTTCCATCCTGAGAAACTACAAATCCCCGCTAAGCAATGTCCTCCTCTCTATATGCAATGAATGAATATTATTTACCTTTGGGATGAGTGCCAATGGGGCACAGACTTACAAGGGTATATACCCCTCAAATTTGGCCGAATATGTGCAAGGTGTAGCAGGGCAAAAACACCCTGGGGACTCAAGTTTGAGAAATAGGGTGTCAGGAAGGGTGGAATGGGTATGAGAAGTCATCAGGCATATGGTAAATGGGAGATGATGGGTGCAAAGATGGGTTGAAGGGATGGAGGGCTGCCTATAGGGATGTGGACCATTGGGGGGGGGGGGGGTCTGGCCATCAGTGGTAGGGATTGAAGGGAACGTTGAAATTTGAAAATTTACAAAAAAAAAGGTTTTTCTTTCAAATAGGCATTCTACATTTTTCAGTTTCAAGTTGAGCAGGTGCAGCAGAATTGGGGAACTTCACAGAAAAGGGTGCCTAGCAAGTGTCATCCATAGATAGCTCTATCATCTCACATCAGGGCTCAGTGGTAGTGTGCATAGCTCCCAATCGTCGGGTCCCGGGTTCGAATCCAGCTCTTACCGGGTCACCTGGACCCATGTTGGATGGTTGTTTCAATCATCCTTTGCCTCATTGGCGCGTCTCCCTGCTGTCCTGATTAGCCTGTCAAGCGCATAAATACAGGACGTACTAGCCGAATCACCAATCTATCCTTTGTCACATATCTATCTATCCATAACTGTCATTCCCAACCCAGTTGAGTTTCAAGTGGCCCACAATCACAACAGACCAAAATATGCAAGAGATAGAAGATAGGGGGCGCTTTGTTAAGGTGGGAGATGTTTAAATGATTTCAATTGTCACCAATTGAGCAATTCTGCAGGTGTTCTGCAACCAAGGTCTAAAATGGAAAGGTCACCAAAGTGGAAATGGAAAGGTTACCATCAGAGGTTACAAGGTTATAGGGTTAAAAGATAGTAGATGGTATCTATGGAATATTGTGAGGCCTATAAATGAATGTCTGAGGTGGATTCAGTGGCATGGTGGAAGGTCATTTCTCAAGTTATTTTAGTATGCACTGATATCAACTGATATGATTAAGGGCATTTTTCAATTAAACAAGACCTATAAAATTCGAGTAAGAAAATGTTATCTACCTATCAGAATTTGAAATAAAATCACAAGATGTCACCATGACAAATTTGTGTGGACAGCTTTTAATAGCATTCGGAAGCATATTCCAAGTATAGGAAATTTTAAAATTCAATGATAGCTTTTCATGAGAAGATTTACTATTTCTGTAGTGAATATTATGTTGTTGTCTTGTTTCATAACTGTGGATATGGCAATGAAGTGAAGGTAGCTTGAAACCCCTTACACAGTAGCTGGAATCAGTATACTTCACTGTCAATCAATCAAGGGCACCAGGCAGGCAGAATAAATTCAATCAATCAATCACTCAACATATCTATCTATCTATCTATCTATCTATCTATCTATCTATCTATCTATCTATCTATCTATCTATCTATCTATCTATCTATCTATCTGTCTATCTATCTTTCTATCGTTCTAAAAAAATCCAAAAATGTGAAATATGTTAGTACTTAAGAAACATATTAAGTTTTAGGAACTAGATCTATAGTCCTTTTTTAGGTTCTACTTCAAAATAATCACTCAAAAAGAAGAAAATAAAAGGTCTGTTACAACTACATAATTTTTTTTTAAATTCTACAAAGTTGTTGCATCACTCATTCACTCATTGTTGTTAATTTTTTGTCAGCTTTGAACCTGGGTTGATTTCTTCAACTGGCGATGACCTTTGCCACTAAGCCACTCCCTAAACACGAGTTCAAAAGGAAGATGTACAGCTGAGGATGTTGTCTTGCATAAAAAGTAAGAAACTTCTCATAAAAAGAAGACTGCATCCTATTATGCTGGTAGTTCTTTCTTAAAATAAACTTGGAAATTACTTCGTGCATGTAAAATTTAACATGAACAAGTTGAGGAAGAGTTTCAGGAGATTGTTTTATTATTTTCTTGATATTAACATTGTAAAACATGTTTTTGCTTGTGAAACTCACGTGTTAATTCTTTTTTTAAAGAATACGGAATAAAAACATTTCTATCTTAATTTCAATCATACTTAAATTCCGTGTGTCACATTAACACCGTCGATTTTGGAGGATCTTCAAAAATGTTTTTTTTTTTCTATCGATGTATTAGGCCTATACGCATAGATCTATCTGTGCTGTTAATTTACTACCATCCCAAATGAAATAGGCCTACTTTCATCAGCTAATAAAGTAATTATCTTGAAAAAAGAAAGGCACATTTTAACAAAGAATGGGATAAAATACGCTGGCAAACTTTGAGTGTGTCTGTCCTGCTTTTCATTTTGTATCAAAGCCACAAGAAGTGATGGAACCCTTGACCTAGATATTGGATTCTCAGCTTCAAACTTAGTACCATCCGAAATGCAATACCAACAGTATAAACATGGACGCCGAATGTAAAATTGTAGATAGATAGATAGATAGATAGATAGATAGATAGATAGATAGATAGATAGAATATCTTATAGATCTATAGAATCTGAAAGATCGATAGTAAATATATGTAACTTGGCCTATGTGATCAGATAAACTATTTATTCTCCATACACATTCTCTTTATACACTTACTTCCTTTAAATGAAGAATGTGACAAATTTGATTTTCTCAAACTTTAAAGCATGAACCCAAGCCCATATGGATATGTTTGCAGTGGGGTATTTCTGCCCAATTTTGGACGTGATAAATACACCAGGTGACACCACCAGCCAGCTTCCATTCTGCAAACAGAGGCAGAGCATAGACTCCACTACCCCCATGATCAATCTATATTGCCCCCCCCCCCCAATCCAAATGTCAACAATACAACATGATAAGTGATTCAGAATTACAATGCTTTTTGTCTTCTCCATTATAAATCATTCATCACATGGAATGAAATATTTTCAATCAAAATCTAATCAACATGATCAAGAAACCAAACTTTGCTCTATTTCATCACTCCAAATATAAGTAACTCAGTTTCTACATCAATATTATAATCAAGCCACTCAAAAAGATCATCACTAATTCACATTAAATTAACCTAATCAGGCAATAAATCAAAGTAAATAAAGGTGATTTATGACAATTAATGGCATTCAAAGCCTTTCAAATTGCTGTTCAGCTGATAAGTTTATATGACCAGCGTCATGAATCACGACACAATTACCATATATTTGCTTGAAGAGAAAGGACATAAAACTATACTGCATCATGACATGATTACATTTTGCTTTAAAAGACAGGAATGCGGGCAGCAATACCCAGCATCGTGACCACATTGTAAATAGGCCTATGACCAAACTTGATCTATGAGGCACAGGATGTAACCTGCATCAGGTCCAGATAACAAAACTTGATCAAGAGACAGAGGATGTAACCTGCATCATCACCAGATTAGCAAACTTGATCAAAAAGACAGCGGGCGTAACCGGGATCATAACCAGAATACCAAATTTGATTAAAGAGACAGAGGATGTAACCTGCATCATGACCATGCAGATTACCAAACTTGATCAAAGAGACAGAGGATGTAACTTGTACAATGACCAGATTAGCAAACTTGATCAAAGAGATAGAGAATGTAACCAGCATCAGGACCAGATTACCAAACTTGATAAAAGAGATAGAGGATGTAACCAGCATCATGTCCAGATTATCAAACTTGATCAAAGAGACAGTCTCAGACAGACAATATAACCAGCATCATTTCCAGATTACCAAATTTGATCTAAGAGACAGAGGATGTAACCAGCATCATGACATAATTACCACCAAACTTGATCAAAGAGATAGAGGATGTAACCAGCATCATGTCCAGATTAGCAAACTTGATCGAAGAGACAGAGGATGTAACCTGCATCATAAAATGATTACCAAACTTGATCAAAGAGATAGAGGATGTAACCAGCATCATGTCCAGATTAGCAAACTCGATCAAAGAGACAGAGGATGTAACCAGCATCATCTCTAGATTAGCAAACTTGATCTAAGAGACACAGGATGTATAACTTGTACAATGACCAGATTAGCAAACTTGATCAAAGAGATAGAGGATGTAACCAGCATCATGACCAGATTACCAAACTTGATCAAAGAGATAGAGGATGTAACTTGCATCATGACCAGATTACCAAACTTGACCAGACGGGAAACTTGATTGATTTAAAATCCCCGTTGCTATCTACCACTTTCAATAACCCTATTAATGAATTTTAAAGGGTATTGATAAGAAAAGTACACTCTTTTATACACGTCTTTGACATCACATTTTTCACATGTTGCCGGGATTATGATTATGTCCAAAATGCAGGACATTTCTGACAATAATCTCTCCTACGCAGTGAGGCCATAAATAGGATATATACGACATGAGATAAAGCATTTTTGGAAACCAAGCAGTTCAGTAGATATCATATTGATGATAACACATATTATTGTCAACATCACCGAAACAAATTATCTTCATCCATATCGAAGGCGACTTTACTGAGCTTGTTGATCGTTTTGTCTAAACGGAATCAAGTCTCACATAAGTTTAAATAATGCTTGTGACTGTTCTTTTAGGTCCTGAGTTAAAATTTTGATCTGTCAATATTATTAACTCATAATGTCATAAAATTGAAAAAAGCAACACTTTTTTTTTCAATTTCTTCTGACAGGCCAAAAAAGGTCAAATTATTATTGTTGTGTTGTAAAAATTGTGATGTCAGCCATGCAAACACACCCTTTTATTTAATGCTCAACTTCCTGGTCCTAACATATAGGTCTATTTATATATAATACCTGTACTCCAGTCCACATACATAAAATATGATACTGAAACAAAGGCATTTATCAATAGATCTAGGAGCAAACATCCATTCCATCCTATACAATCAAAATGAAACCACAAATAAGATGATAAATTGTGACTTATGGACCCTAGACAAGCATATGATGCAGCTCCTCAAGATAACAGGAACAAAGTGACTGAGGCTGAACAACATCATCAAACGCCTCCTCCAGGTCAATAAAGGTCTATGTTTGAGGAGTTTACAGCAACCATCAAAGTTCAAATCGATCAATCTGTTTTTTAGGGTCGCAGAACGACCATTTTGAAAGAGTTACGCGGCACATCTTTTGATGTCCACATACAAACATTTTTCTGAGCAGTAATTTTTTTTCAAACAATTTTACAGAGAAGTAACTTCCAAGTTCCAGCAAACCTAAAAAATATTTTCATTAGTAAGAAAAACAACACCATGTATGACAATTAATGTTCCAGTAAAATTAAACTAAGAATGTCTAAGATAATGCTCCAAAAGCACATGCAGTATCTAACTGCAGCATCATCATGGCCATCATCACATGACACTGTCAGACTCCTTCTCAAGATCTAGAACATGAAGTGGACTTCAAAGTTTGAACACCTTTGTCAAAGGCTTTGATGCTATCAATGTAAATCATTATCTCACCATCATATATTTTTGCATCATTCCCTGTACTATAAGACCCCATGTGATAAGACCGACTTACAGTAATTTTTAGTGCATTTTGCACCCCTATGAGAGACTACTTCATAACTAACCACAGAAGGGGTGGTCTTATGAGGCAGGGACCTGTGGATCAGTTTATGGATCAGCATTATACCTTTAACTAATTCCATATATTCAGTTATTCACACCTGTCTCAATCATTGTGTGTTACAAACAATATACTGAACAAGTTTATATAAATCACACATCCATCCTTCAGTGATCCATGTAGATTAAAGTCGACAATATTCTTCAATTTACATTTGATTGTTAACAAAAAATCTAGGATTCTTAATTAATTAAGTAATTTCTTCTTACCTGTTTTAGACCTCAGCATCATGGTTACAGCATCAGAATCTGCGTTGAAATGGGTCGAGTCCCACATAGATAAGATACATGTATATTTACGGTGCTGAGTCACTAAACCTGAGATGCATTTGATAGCAGAATTTCTAGTGTTGGCCCTGTTGGGCCTATTAGTTCATATCATTTGTAAATTGGGCTATTCGATGAAAATTTGGAAATTAATTATAGATGGAGCCACAAGTTGTAACACTTATAGATTTTAAATAGGCCCCGGGAAATAGGTCTACTGAATATAGTGAATAATAAGTAAATTAATTTTTCAAGTATAGATATGAAACTATTTGGCTAATGGAGCCTCCAGTATGAGACTGCGAAAGGGCGAGACACTAGGGCGTTTCATTTTTCGGAAAGTTTCTCCGATCAAGTTCTTATTTAAACCTGTGGTTCTCCCATGCCAGATAAGCATTCAGTGCGAATTTCGGCCAAATCCATCAAGTCCTGACCCCCCCCCTACCGCCATCTTTGTTTTGCCCTCCAAAAACGCTATTTTCGCCTAAAAAAATAGAATTTAGACCTGAGGTATCCCACCTGAAACAGTAGGAGGTTTGATGATGATTCTACTTGGCTCTAAAATACTTGCAGAAACACATACTAAAAATTCAGGAAAGTCCATGTGCCAGAACAGCCTCAAATTTGCATAAAATCCAATATGGCGGCCAAAAAATCAACGTTTTTTTAAATAACTCAGAAACTATCAGTGATAGAGCACATATTTGTATGAAACATCAATATAAACTTGGGTATTGCAGACATTTTGACACTATTCCCATCTCTCTATCTCTAGTAGTTATTGAGATATGGTATATTTGCATATCTTTCACTCCATGAAAATCACCAAAATATGTTGACGCAAATATTTCACCAATGACTTTTCTAAGCCACATGTTTCATGGGGGAAACAAGTTCCAGACTACTGTTTTCACTTCTATTCTCAAGATGTTTACAATGTAATGCGATTTTGCTGCATTCACATACAACAAATATCAATGTTTTATGTCAAAGCTTATCCGGAAAATGTAAAACAGTTTATTTTAGATCAATTCTAATGAATCATTTTATGTCATGAGATATCTAATTAAAATACAGATTTGATTTGTTGTTTCTAAACATGTGGTTTTTCTACAGAGCAGTCACTATATTTTTCCAGGCATAACAAGAATGTATACATCAATACGTGAAAGCCTATGAACAAAAATAGATATTGGTGGTCAATCATTGATAATAGTCGATTACTTATATTATAAAAGATCAAAATATTGCTGTCGAAGTATTGAGACCTATGGAAAGCAGCGATTTGCTACACACAGTATTACTAGTCGCTTACCTTTTACTTAAATTCAAGGCACTCAGTGGCACACAAATTTCCAATGAGGAATCGAGGATGATTAAAAAATCAATGCTACCCCCAATTACAATTTAAAAGTAATATGATGTTGATTAAGCCATAGGATACAATGAAGTGATATAAATTAGAATAAACCAGAACATTTTAAATTGTTAATCTTTTCACCAATCATACTGTTTCTGCCTAATATATAATATTACTAGTCTTTCATGGTTGAATCATTACATCACTAAGGTGATGAGTGTATCATGTATATGTTTTGTATGATTTCTTCCTTGAAGCAGTTTTTCTAATTTCAAAAGAAAAATAAAACATGCTGTTGCTGATTTGCTATCATTGTTTCTTTCCTCCTTGTTTATTTTTCTTTCTTTAAGTTAAATCATTTTACAGGCAGGTGACAGGTGATGTGTCACTATTGTCTCTACCTGGGATTCATTGCAAGGCACTACCTGGGATTCATTGCAAGACATTCGTTTTATTAAAACTTGGACGCCAATTACCAGATGAGCTTTTAATGGTAGCCTGTGCATGTGCTATTAAATGAACTATTTTTAAGGAGACAGAAGAGAAATTTCTGACAAAACTAGAGCATATTCCACATAATGCTTCCCATTTAGTCACAAGATTGATTCTAATCCAAAATTCAGTTTGTCAGACGATAAAAGTTTTCAGTGGAACCGAAACTTAATCCTGTGTTACTGTCTTTAGCAGTGTTTATCACTGTGAGTAAAATTTTGCCATATTTGTTTCCATCAGTCTAATCTTAGCTGCTTGTCAGTGATGAGAGCTTCTTTATTGTGAATGCAAAATAAGTCTGCTTATCTCACTCTTAATTGCTGTCCTAGCAGTTTTAAAATGCTGTACATTCTGGTGAAGAAAGATATTTATGTTGTCAGAAAATCACTGCATGCATGGAAGAGAATATGATTTATATCTACTATTGGACTTTTCCCAAATAGTTGGGGGAAAAGTCTAGACACCTTGAACACCAGGCAACATCAATCAAAGCTAAGAAATTTATTTTGCGAAATGAAACTTCAGAAATATAATGGAATTTTCTTAGATATTTTTCCAGACACAACAATATTATTTTGTGAGTGAATAGAGAAACCTTCATGACTTGGAGGTTGAATTGACATCATTCTGAGACTAGTAAATTCCAAAATAGCCCATTTGTGGCATTGTAGGTAAAAAAATGTCAAGTATTAAATACTAGTGGTCCTGATTAAAGTATTTTGGCGATTTTCAAAGAGTGAGAGATATTCAAATATACCATATCTCAATAACTACTAAAGATAGAGCGATGGGAATAGTGTCAAAATGTCTGAAATACCCAAGTTTATATTGATGTTTCATACAAATATGTGCTCTATCACTGATAGTTTCTGAGTTATTTAAAAAAACTTCGATTTTTCGGCCGCCATATTGGATTTTATGCAAATTTGAGGCTGTTCTGGCACATAGATTTTCCTGAATTTTTAGTATGTATTTCTTTAAGTATTTTAGAGCCAAGTAGAATCATCATCAAACCTCCTACTATTTCAGGTGGGATACCCCAGGTCTAAATTCTATTTTTTTAGGCGAAAATAGCGTTTTTGGAGGGCAAAACAAAGATGGCGGTAGGGGGGGGGTCAGGACTTGATGGATTTGGCCGAAATTCGCACCGAATGCTTATCTGGCATGGGAGAACCACAGGTTTAAATAAGAACTTGATCGGAGAAACTTTCCGAAAAATGAAACGCCCTAGCGAGACACCTGCCGCGCTGGCATCAGCCTCAGGGGCGTGGGGCTTCGGTCCTTTGGGCCTCGCCCAATCATTCGCTGGGGGATGGGATCCCATCCTCCTCCTAAAAACTTTTTTGTCTGTCACATAATAAACCATTCTGTGTTAGGATGAGAACTCAGAAGTTTCCCCCTGATCAGCTCAGCTGATGCAGACTTCTCTGATGCTGATGACGTCACTGCCATGATGCTGATCGATGAGGAACAGCACAAGTTTGAATCTTCAATCTTGAAACTCGCCAACCAAAGCAAGGCTTGAAAGAAATGTCAGTGATGACTCGAGGCTTCAAACAGCCTACGACACAAAATATTAGGCAAAATGGGTTGTCACTGACCTGTAAACAACTGAGGACCATTTACTTTTCTTCTTGACATCATTTTCTTCAGCAACTTTTCCAATTTGCTCGCCAGGGGTCGTTCCTCCCACGGAAGGAGGCACGATGGGAGGCGCTGCAAGCAGCTTGCAACTTTTGAGATGTTTACTTGTGTGCGCATGCGCCGTGCACGCATCACTGCTCCCGCCAAAAGTTATCCAAGATGGCGCGCTGTTTGATCCCTGATCGCCCACTACTTTGAGACAGTGAAGCCAGTTGAACAGGAATTTTCTCTATACAGTGCAAATGCCTGGACTCAGTTTGAGTTTACAAGCGTCACTTCAGTTAATTCAGATATTGTGGGGGTTAAAATTCAGGTCTCACAAACTTGAAACATCAATTCTGACAGAGCTCTAATATGTATTTCCTTGAATAAAGAAATTCATGGGGCACATAACTTGAGTTCACAGAGCCTTTTGCATATAGACAGATCTATTGGCAGGGCCATGCAGGCTCTGCTAATGATTACCAGTCAACCAGGCGACAGACAACCAGGCGACATCACTACCAACTGGCCGACAACCATCCAGGCGACACACCACTACCAGCCAGGCGACACGTTTTGACCAGCCAGACGACAACAGTACCAACTAGGTGACAGATATTTTGAGTTACATACCAACCAGGTGACAGACATTCCAATTCCAGGCGACAAACTTTATTTCAGCTGCACCAGGCGACAAGAATGTCAACAAAATAGGCTTCAGATTATCATTTTTGTCTGCTTCCAGTTCCTGTACCTGTGTTTTTGTGCAAAAATGAGTTTGTCGCCCAGTAAAATAGACTTTCAACTTGCAACAAGAATCCGCGGATTCATAGCTAGCCATTTGCTGTTATATTAAAGGGGCAGTGATTAACTTGGAATGGGTTGACAGCAATGTTGACCTAATCTATAGTATATACTGAAGACATGTAAATAAGAATTTATAGAATGCACGAATAACTTCATGAAATCCTCGAAATAAAAGGCGACTAGCAAGCTGCTTGTAAATTGGAGGGAAAAGAATAAATACAATGAAATAAGACAGATAGATAAATAGCAAGATAGATAGGCGGATGGACTTGAAAGGGCAAGCCTCCGTGGCATTCCCCCTAATAGGAAGGAATGTGCATGACAAATTGGAAGATCAGGCATAAAATATATAAGTTGATGTGATTTAAATAACCCCATTTCACTGAATGGCCTGAATATTGGCCTCAAACAACTTTTTGTTAAAACAGTGATTCTTAATTTGCTTTCCACATGAAGCAGACATAACACTTTAATTCCAAAAACACTACTTTCAAAATTTGACATAAAGGAGTGACCAAGTTGTGAAGCCTTAAAGTTAGAAAAATCACTAAACATACTCCAGATTGTGTCTCAACCAGAGGCAAGGTCGGGAAATCTATCAGCCAATGGGATTGAAGGATTCAACGCCACTTTCCTGGTGTTAACTGATAGAATTTCCATGAAGTTTAAACTAAAAATTACCATACAATCAAAACTCACATTTCACAGTGAAAAGACGGTTGTACAATTAAAGTGTAATACTAGGCCAAATTTTGGAAAATTTAAATCAAGATCATTTTAATAACTTTTATGTTTTCATCAATAAAGTCATAGCACTTTATCATTACGTTCAGTGTTATTATAAAAAAATAATATGCAAGCAGTTCAAGCTCTAGGTGCTTTTTAGATAGAATATCTATCTACTTCCTATTTGCATTTCTGATTTTCTGTAAGGATCTATCTATCTATCTATCTATAGTGGCCCCCCACACTGCCCCCTTCCTTCCTCGCTCCCCCCTTCCTTCCAAACCCTGTCCATTCCTTCCTCCCTCACTCGCTCTTCCTTCCTCCGTATACTTGCATTTACTCATGAACAGTTTTGGGTGGCATTTAAAACTAACTCACAATAATATAATTTCATACAAATTATATTGGATTAGGCCAAACTATGCCTACCTTGAGACTATTATCTCTCTCTTTCCTGATATTGTTTTATGAAGCTGGCTATTGGTTGTTTCAATGCGCCACAGGGGTGTCCTAACTTGCTATTAAACAGGGGAACTAATTAATCAATTTCAAAACCACTGCATTGTGACATGTATGCATAATATCCATTATACTTTTAGGCCTATGCTACATTTGACTCATTTAGTAATTTAACCATGCACAGTATATATATTTGTTAAATTTGAATATAAGTATTTATTGTCAATCATCACACAAAAAGGTCTATATTTTTCTCACCAAGGAGCTCTTCATGTGATGTTTGACTATAAATAGGAAATCCAAAGGCCAGGGTTAAGTTTACACAGTTGAATACAAGTGTTTTAAATTGGCATTGTTTACTAGGCCAAGTTAACACTGACATTCAGCTGACATAGACATCAAACCATGTCAATGGCCATTGCTGGCTAATTGCATTTCAAGTTCACACCTTGACCATATTGACACAGGAAATCCAATGCATTGTATTGTATCTAATTACACTCTTGAAAGGTAATTGAGCTATATTGCTGTTATACTTGTCAGGGAATGAACTCAAGATACTGCAAGCCTTTTCCACCAGAGGGCTATCTTACATACATACAGTGCTGCCACCTAGCTTGTTTTTGGTTCATGGTTGCATGGTTGCATGTTTATGGTTTCAGAATCCCACACACTCTTCACCCATTCCCATAGCTACGCCTACGGCTAGCTAAAAAGTGGTTGTCACCTAGTTAAATAGTTTGTCGCCTGGATAGAAGTACCTTGTCGCCTGGATGGAAGTACTATGTCGCCTGGATGGAAGTGCCTGTCGCCTGGATGGAAGTGTTAGGTGTTTTGAAAATTTTGTGTAGCCTAGTTGGTAGTGGCATAGTGTCGCCTGGTTGTCTGTCGCCTGGTTGACCACACACCCTGCTAATAGACAGGAATGGCTACACACAGAGCCGGGCTCTGCCAATAGACAGGTCAGCCTTTTCACAGAGCCAGCCAGCTCTGCCAATAGACTGACCCCACTATTCGCAGAGCCGGGCTCTGCATATATCCTTGGTCCAGACTGAAACGCCCTTCTTTGCTGCTCAGGATTTAACCCCCAATTTTTCATACTAAGTGCTGATGTGCTAACTGCACGAAAGTCGGTATGGATTTTGCCGCTCTCTTAGCCTCTTTGAGCCTCTTTGAGCCTCAAAGAGGCTAAGAGAGCGGCAAAATCCATACCGACTTTCGTGCAGTTTGGCACATCAGCACTTAGTATGAATTGAGGTGCCGTGGTCTCAGTTTCATTTTAAAGTGGTGGGGCAAATTGGCATAGGCGTACAACGCACGTGATTTTTGGGGAGGGGCGAGCGACATTTGCCCGAATTTCATGATCTAAATCTATAAACATTTCAAATTAAATTGCCTGGAAATCATTACTTTTTAGTAGTTTTTATTTAATCATCTGCCCGAATTTTTTAGCCTTTTTGCCCGAATCTTACTGTTTCTCAAACTTTTGGGGGGGGGCGCCCCCCCCTGCCCCCCCACTCCGATATGCCTATGCAAATTGGGCTGAAGTCTTCAGGAATAATGCGCAGGGAAACTCCTTAAAATGTTTCCCCATATAACACCCATTTTTTGGTAAAAAATAGATGGGGCAAATATACCACCTATACTGACGCCACCGCGTGGCCTAGTGGATAAGGTGTGCGGCCGGTAACTGAGACGTTTTAGGTTCGACTCCCAACCATGGCACACAGGAACTAAGCAGATTCTCCAATAACTCTTTGCTTCACTTCAACAAAGCTGAAAATGGGTACTTGGCTATAGGCAGTGATGGCAATTTTAGATTGACTAAGCATTGTGTGCGCTGGAAACGGCTACCTGGCTGCATATTCCCCGGGGAGTTGAGAAAGCCTCATGCTTGAACAGGCCTGCCAAGGGTGTAATTGCTAGTCTGTTGAGACTGACTTCGTCGGTTTCGTGGGCACGGTGGGCTATAAAAAAATTCCCCCATTTACATTTTAGCTAAAGGCAGTTCTGCCCAAACTGCCCCATAAATTCAATTCATAAAATTTTCTGGCGAAACTTCACAAAAAATTGCTTTTCCGATTTATTTTTTTTTACTGCAGAATCTCCCCCAGCCTCCTATGCAACAAGGAGTGGTTGATGAGAATGAATAGTCGTCAAGACATTACACATTTACCCCACTGATTCAAAATGAGGGACCTTTCCAAGGATACTTCATAAGTCATGACAGATGACTGAATGCCATTGAATAATGGGTTACCCATTACCCAGGGTACTTTACATCCTGCATTTACTTTACATCCTTCATTTCTGCACAGTGCAGGCCAATTAAGCTGAATTTGAACAGGACAGAGCAATGAGGTACAGGCTGATTGAAACTGCCATTCAACCGTTCAAAGTTCAAACATAGGTCCAAATGACTCCACCAGAGCTGGATTAGAACCAGGAAACCAACAAGTGAAAAATCTACAAAAATATGTGTCCTGACTGCCCAGTATAAAATTGACACACACTTGTTATCTTCTGCAATTAACATAGTCAAACTGATAGTCAGGAGGAAAATTTTGGCCTTTAGCGAACTGAAATGGTTAAACAAAATCTCCATCTCGTTTAAAAAAATATTTTAACTTCAAATTGAAAATAACATTACCATATATATTATATAAATATACATATTGCCATATTGCCAAAAAATAAAATATAAACTTCCGAGTCAGCTCCAATTTTTTAAGTGCTTGAAATATAGGCCTATCAGTGTATTTCAAGGCTTTGAAAAACCTAAAACACTAACAAAATGTAAATTCTATGGTTGACTATATTAATGAAAGATAGAAAGATCACAATAACAAAATTTTAGACATTTACAAGTGAGATTTATTAAATCATATACAAAGCAAACATAATGGACTTGATATAAATTCATGGAATATGATGCAGAATAATTTATTTCTTCTCTGCCTTGTACTTGTAGTGGAGGTCTCCGACATCATTTTGAGAAACTTTGATCCAGCCTGTTTCTTGCATGTGGTACACTGGAATAGAGGAACATCAAATGATAAGAAAGGATTGAAGGATGAATGGGGCTTTACATCCGGTACTCATGCACTTGGTAGACAAATCGGGACAGGAGGCGGACATGACAATGAGGTGAAGGATGATTGGCCACGACTATTATCCAATGTCTCAATTGTTCAGCATTTTACTGAATAAACAAACCAATGAGAGGATGGATTGATGATTGGGGCTTTACATCCATTATTATCAGATTTGTGCAATTATTAGGACAGAAGGAGGACATAACATTGAGGTTAAAGATGATTGAAACAGCCGTCCAACATAGGCCCAAGTGACCATTACAGGCAAGAGCTGGATTTGAACCCTGGACCCAGCAATTGGCCGCCCAGCATGTTATCACCGAGCAAACCCCCCCCCCCCACCCAAATGATAAGAGACTTTAAAAGAGTGACTAACAGAAGTGAGTAGGTAGTTGATAGGACTTAACATCCTGTATTTACACAATGGCTAGCTCACTAGGACAGCAGGGAGGACACAGCTTACGAAAGCAATTCAGCAAACACTACTGAAACTAATGTCTGACAGTATCCACCATTTGCCTATGTGACCTAGCAGAGCTGGTATCTAGCCAAGGACCCAAAAAATGGGAGCCTAAAGCAAGTTTAATTAAAACTAGAGGCAGTGTCTCAAGCGTAATTAGCAATTTGGGGGTAAGCATGAAAATGCTGTCCCAAAGGGACTGAATAGTTGCCCTATTTCACTCTGTATATATCTATATAACATTACCAATAAAATTGCTTTCAAGTCATCGATCATTTAATTCATACAGCATAAATATATATATATATGTATCTGTCCTGGTCTTGTCTATTTTGGTCACTGATTCAATGCCATAATTATAACCATGCTTGTTAATAATTGCTTATTCAGATTCTCTTTATAAAGAACATGCCACTGGTAAGTGTATTGGACATTTGATAAGACCTGGTGGCTAAACTATGTGAAGAGGAACTAAGAGGTTGATTCCTTTGAAATGCTCGTTTTTTTCTGATGCATCTAGAAGTTTAAATTGTTAGAATACGACAACTGTGAAGGAATCTGTGGCCAAAATGAAGTAGGGATCCGCATTTTACGCACTTTTCCCGCAACCGCTAGCCCGCAATTGCTGCCCGCATTTCATATACGACGTAATGGCGGACGCTGTGGAAGCTTGGTGGGCAGAGAGGCTGTGTTCCACTGTGTTCGCATTGAAAACACGGCGCAAACTTATCAAAATAGGTGGAAATTCCTAAGTTAGCATGCATGAAAGAAAGTGAAATGAAATTTGAGGGAGTAAGCAAAGTCATGTTGACGGTGATGGCATTACAAAACTAGAAAAGCACATGGAATGTGCACCTCCTGGCTGAGATAGTTGACCATGGAATTTATTAATAGGGTTGATTAAAGAGTCAATCAACTGTAACTGTTGTTGCAGCTGTTGCAGCCGAACTAAGTAAAATTGTGATTGTGTACAACGGACAGCTTGATAGATGGATAGATACGCTTGTGAGGGATCCTTTACTTGCACAGTACAAAGACCAATACAAGGGGCAGATAATTGAATGCCTCATCCAATTGACATTCAGCTTAGAATTTTGCTCATGAATGTCTACTCGAAATGTCAGGTTCCACAGGCGGAACCTTAATCACTAAGCCACCCTGCAGCTGATGATTGAAGGGCCAGCATTTAGTGATGCAGACCGGACCGCCTTGGTCCAGTCCGGTCCGCGGTCCAGCCCTGGACTGCCAAAATAGCGGACCACCTACAAAAAACCGGTCCAGTGCTGGACTGGACCGGCCCGGACCGTTGCTTTACAGGTCCGGTCCAGCACTGGACAGGTTTTTTTTAGGTGGTCCGGTATTTTGGCAGTTTGATTTTTCCTGTCATGAAGAGTAACGCACGAATTTTGTCATATCTAAAAATGAAATCTATATCATATAGCTTGCTTTAACCCTCATTTTATTATAATTTTTGAAATGCTGGTGGACCACTTCTGGACCGGTCCAGTAACAAAATCGGACCACCTCACCCTGGACCAGACCAGGACCGGACCACTTTTGTAAATACCGGACCACCCTCTAAAAGGTGGTCCGGTCTGCATCATTTCCAGCATTGCAATTTGAAATATCTTCGTTTTATGCTTTTTAAATTTTAAAGCACAGGATTGTATTCATGATTTTGTAAAAAACTTGAGTCATCACACATGATGAGGCTGAATTAGCACAAATGATATATAAAGGCCCTATAAAAGGAAAAATAATTTATGTATGACTGACAGGAATCACAGGACAAGATTCTTCCGAAGACAAGCTTCACTTCCAACTTTTTAATGATGTGAAAATTATCAGCTACCTGGAGCAGTCAATGGTCCCTACCTCAAATCAAAATTCCCTACACCAAATCCTAAGTTTCCAGGTGTGGAAAAATTTCAAAATGGATTCAGTAAACACCCTACTACAGTGAACTGCTTATTGAGCACTTTCTGGTAATCTACAAAGTCCATTCTATAGGCCATTATTTGTGCTGGTGCTGTATGTATAGGCACATATAGTAGAGATGAAAGGTTTTGTAAATCAAAGTTTCATTGTGGCTGATTAATTATGTTTATGGTGAACCTTGAACAAACAGTCTGTTTGTTTCAAGGGTACAGCCACTGAGTGAAATTTTTGACAGGTGCACTGCATGACCACCCTCACCCAGCAGAAGCCACTCACAGCAACTGGCCAACTGCTGCAACTGTTACTGCCAGAGCCAGCAGCTCCTGTTAGCCAGAGTGGCTGTAGATGTTTAATTGTGACAACAACTCTTGCAAAAACCTGGATTATAGGATAACACAGGGTACAACAGTCTGTTACCAGGCTACAACAATATCTAAAGTGATCAACAATCAAGATAACCTACAAATTTAAGTTAATTTTGCTTCCAACATGCTGCAATACATGTGCTCCTCACAAAGGCCAGAGGCCCACTGAGGGCTGGCCTGGATGGTTGCCATGGTTACTTATATTAGGTCAGGCTACCCAGGGTTAGACCGACACAATGGCTGTTGGCCTCTCCCCAGCCTGACCTTGAAAATGAATATGTTTTGCAAGAATTCTTTCTCCTCCTCTGCATAGCCTGGTAAGTGACATTACATAATTGTCTAACATCCACTGTAAACATTTTAGAGGTTGTTCATGTGCATAAGTATATGCAATTCATATTTGTCATATCCATGCAAACACCCAGATGCATCGGTCTGAAGCACTCGGCAATCTCCGTGGTGACTGACCAACCGAAGACAGCCGAAGTCGCTGACAATCTGACACTACTAAAATCACTTTTTCTAGAGTTTTTGAGAAAGGCAGATGCAAATTTAGAATGCCTGAACATACATCTGCAGTAGATGTATCATGACACCACACTTGAGTTGTCAGGAGGCTATAAATACAGAGAAAAGTAAAAAATGCTGAGTTTACTTCATTGTTTTTATTGGCCCCATGTTGACCACACCAGACACCACGGGACACGGCGGATCTGCCCGGTTATGAAACAGACCTCCTGCCTGCAGGCAGCCAGGAGGAAAAAGCTGTTCCACGACGATCATAGTGAAAACAGAGTATGCCCTATAGTACCTATAGGGCAACAATATCCAAATAACAATGTGACCACTGCAAAAGTTTCAATAAAATTTACAATAATTTTTTATTTAATATTTATTAAAATTTTACTTACTGTTTACAACACCACCACTGTAGGCATCTCTGTGTGTCGCATGGTAAATGGCTCTCTGGCCAAGATCATAGGCATCTTCAACGCTCAGGTCCCATCTAAAAATATCACACAATTCATTGTAAATGTTAAGGTTTACTTTGGTGTTAAATGCAATTCTTTTTTCATAGCCCCCAACATAGATTAAGTTCATTTTAACAGATTCTCCAATTACATCTTTGGCAGTCAGGCCTGTTCAAGAACGAGGCTTTCTTAACTCCCTGGGTAGCGTATATGTCATATTTATATCAACAGCAAACATTGGTTTTCAAGCGAATGAACAACCAAGAGTTAATTAATTTATGTAACTTATAAATTTTGCTAGGTAAGCCTATTATAGATAATATTAGTAGACATCAGATCCAAATTTTTTATCTACAAATAATATCCAAGACCAGTCACCAGTATGACATTTGTAGGTTAAAAAATTTCAACATAGGTAAAACAAGAATCCGAGGATTCAAACCCTGGGTTCTGTTGGGAATGAGTAATAGGCCTAAGCATAAGATCCATGGATATAACATCAAAGTAGCACTGCACTGCGAAGTGCAATCAGCTTTGACACCTGTCAGATTGCCTTCAAGTGCTGTTCCTCAATGGCAATTTGGTAACCTGAGGATGAAAATAGGCTTTAGAACTTGCAGAATTGCAATTAGCATTGTTAGACTGCTTTGAGAATAGATGCACTGCAAAAAGCAAATGCTAAATGCATTATTGGCCTTCCTTGAAACGCATGGACGATTGTCATGTGGGCGATATTATAATGCAAAGTCAGCTTGAAAACAGTCCCTCAAGACTCAAACAATCTATCAACAAACCGTAAAAAAAAAAAAAATTTAATAAAAATTTTTATTTTATTTTCAATTAAAAAAAAAAAAAAAAAATCAACTCAACCCAAACCTGAAACGCATTTTACTATAACATCATTAGAACATGAATTGGCTATATTGGCTGTACCCACACCCCTATTCATGCCAGGACAACACTTCTCCGAAAACCTCTCAGACTGGTTTTTCAAAGAAAGTACCCTGGGTGAATCACCCAGGGCAAAAAGTGTAATAATATTCTGATAATTTATAGATTGCAAATAATTGACAGAAATTTTGACTCACTTGTATCCACTGTCGAGAACACCATAAGCATACGTCGATCCAGAACCAACTGAGAAAATGTCATTTGAAAGACGAGTTCCATCACTGTCTACGTAGTACAGACCAGGGCCCTGGAACAAGAAAAATTTCCAGATGCAACACTTGATCTAATTTCTACTTGACAGAATAGAACAAAGAATACTAAATTAATGTTAACCAATTTCTTTCCATTAATGGAAATATTCTCAATCATTGAGTATTCAGTAAGCCCTGTGATTAATAAATAGCTTTAAGAGAAAATTAACGCTTGTTAAATTTCTTAAATGCTTCTAAATATTTATGTTTACTCAATAAATATTTGGTATCAAAGATTCAAAGAATGAGGCAAGATGTAGGCCTATGTTTACTTTTGCACAAAGCTAAGGGAAAGAACTTCCAAATGTTTAGCTCGAAACAATCTCAAAATTGTTATTACCTTTTTGTCCCAGCCGCAAATCATGGTTCCCTGAAAATAGTTATTTGATCCCGGTTAAAAATTGTGAAAGTAACCAAATGTCTAGCATAAGAATACAGATCTTCACAAAAGCTGCCCAAAATACTGCATGCTCTGTAAAGGAAGGGCTTCATAACAGTGGGGAAGTGTACCTCGTAAGAGTTTTAGTACTACTCTGTGTCTCTCTTCTGTTATACATCAGATTACATCTGCCCCTCACAACTGATCAATAATAATAATTTATATCTGCTGTTTTGTAAAAGTTTCTTTTATCCAATTATTACAAATTTGAAATCACAACACAGACACATCTCACCAATTAATCTCATTAAATAACTATTAGTGACAGAATATTATTTGACTAATCTTTAAACAATGAAGTTAAATCTCACCATAGAAAGTCCCATTCCCTTGTAGTTATAGACGATGTTGGCCAACAGCTTGGAGGCAGCTGCGACAGAAATTCTCTCTTTGTTCCTCAATTCATAAACTCTGAAGAAGAAAATGAGAATTAATATTTGCATTGGATTTAATACTGATAACGGATGCAACAAATGAAAGATCTACACTGAGGTAATAACCCAACAATCAAGAGAGACGTTATTGCCTAAATGGATATTTTAAGGTTATTGGATATTTTCACAAGATTTCTACCAGATAAGTTTGGTAAGACAATTTCAAAACAGAAAACAAATAAAAAATTTAAATTAGCAAAAATTATATTTAGATTTGCTCAACTACTTCTTCAGTGAAAATAGTCCTCAAGAAAACTTTCAGAAACATTTCTATGAATACAAACAATTTGAAATAAATTTTCTGAATTTGTTCTATTCTCTTAGGGCTATTCCATTTAAAAACATTGGGGGGGGGGGGGGGCAGGTTGGTTTTTTTTTGTAAGGCGTATGTAGGGGCAGCTGCAATTTCGGTTCAGATGGATGGGGGGTACTAGTAAAATTCGATTTAGATGTATGGGGGGGGGCCATTATCGCTCCATGTAGGCTTATGCATCGTAAACAAAAATTTGATGCATGTGGGGTGGGCAAAAAATTAGCATTTAATGCATGGGGGGGGGGGTCGAAATTAATTCACTTTAGATGCATGGGGGGGTCAAAAACTTAGCCCGACCATCCCACCCCCAGGTTTTTAAATGGAATAGCCCTTAGTCAAAAGAATACGACATTTCATCTGAAGCATAAATAAGGTTCTCCAAACCTGCATTGACGAGCAAGTACTCTCTCCCAGTACGAGCAATCGGCCGCACCTCCAGCCATGGTTCCCAACAGGTAGGGGTTGATCTCTATCACTTTCTTTACGGTCTGTGAGGCTGTTAAAAGACAACAAATTTTAACATATTTAAATCTTTCATTGACTTTTAATCACACAGTAGTGCAATATTTTATAATTTACCAAAAGTAATGAGTTAACGGATTGTGATTTGGGCTTTACCCAGTGTATTTATACACTTGGTAAGTTAATCATGACAGGAGGAGCACACAGCTATGAGAGGTTGATTTAAACTGCTGTCCAACATAGATCAACCAAATCGGTTAAGAAACCTTACATCACATTTTGAAACACATTAATCGCAGAACATCACTATAAATGCATGTCAATTGCAATTCACTTAAAATGTTATGTCAGAAACTTTGCCAATTATTCTACTTGTTCTTGAGGCTGCAAAACCTCTTGAATCTTACCAATCCAACTTCCAGCAGTTGCCCGAGAATCTACAGCTACGATGACTCCATGTTTGAACTTGAATGCAAGAGTTGTGGTTCCATGGTCAAATTCAATCTTGACGTCGCTGTCTTGGCCAGTGAAACTCTTCAAACCTTCTACAGGCTGTAAAAAAATCAACAAATAAGAGAACAGAATATATACATGACCTTTACTGGCTTTAATGATGTGAAGGTTATTTACTGTATTCAGATATTTGTGTATGGATGCTTGGAGCTTTACGTCGTGCATTTATGCATCAGGTTGCCCAATATTGGCAATAAGGACAGGAGGAGAACATACTTAGCAATGACGCATGAGCATGATGAGATGTTTGCGACTGCTGATCGGGTGATTTTTTAACAAAAAACCCTCAGAGTTACCAGACTCACCAATAACACTGTCACTGATGAGTGATGACAGTCATAACTCATGTCAAGCTTTTTTGACAGATGTTATTAACAAATTCCATATTATCGCCCAAGATGACACAGGCTTTCATTTTACTTCTTCAGCGAAAGCTACAACCTCCTGAAGTTTATCTGGGATATGATACTTTTGTAGTTAACATTTATAGTTAAAATTTACACAGCAATTTTGTATTTTGAGATGATTCTGGACCCTAATTTCTCAGTCGGAATTTTGTGAAGCACCCGGCATTTGTGAATGACAAAGCAAGATTCCACTTCCACCATTTGGAACTTCAATATTTGAGTGAGTATATACTTACATCCCAATTTGTTGGAATTTCGAAGCTTGCTGGAGTTTCTGCTAAAGGACCACATTGTGTTAAAGCTTCATTAGCGTCACTAAATGGCCCAAAAGCTCCTCTTTTCGGGATATCAAACTTGCAAACGTCTGCCAGCGCCATTTTGTTTTGGTGAATTGAGAAAAATAATCGCCAGGTGGCTACAGTCGATTTGTTTCTTGAATTTATCACTAGATGGCCAATAAAGACTGCAGAGCAGCAAACCCTCACCAATATCTATTTTTGGCAGATTATATTCAGCAATTACCTGACCAGCCAGGATAATCCCACAAGAAATTGCAAGAAGTCAGTGTTCAACAAGCATAGATCAATACAGGGAGTTCAAGAGACTTTTTTTTTATTTTTTTTATTTATTTAAACTCCCTTTGCAGGGAAAGAAAATGTATATACATTGAGTTGGTATTTACATTAAGACATTTATATAGTAGGGTTAGTATGTGACATGAATTCAACGCACATCCAAGAATGTAACAACTTAATGTGAGGTTTTAGCTGAAAGTCACCTTCAGATCAGTCGAGTTCTGCTTGAATTCTGATCTTTAGAATACTCCAGAGAATTACAACAACTCATGTTTTTCAGAATAGGCACCTGAACCAAAATGTAACACATCATGATCATGCAGGACTCTTTGAGGAAAATCTATCCACAGAAAATCTAGACGTACACCATTGTAAATTGTCATTTTCAATTTTTGGATTCATAGATATAAATATTCGTATGCCACCAAATACCGAATTGAACTAAATCAAAAACAACAAACGGATCATTATCATTTCATTAAACTTTTATTGATTTTGTACACATCACAGTTTTTAAAAATATTTCTCAAGTCGACATCTATATATATGCTACAAACATAACTTCCACATTTTGGGGTGACTGACTGCTATTACACCAAGGTGATGAGAGACAATTAGATAATTTTGCCCAAGTCCTTTCATTTCATCATCGTTTCCTCAGGTTTACTTTGACATTGTATATTTACATTCAATGTTAATTGCGAATAATATAATAGGCTATAAAACAAAGAAAGAAATGTTGTTTTTTTTCAGAGTTAGAAAATGATAGGCAAAAACAAAGAGCTCATAAATTCTCAAGTTTTTAACACAACCCAATACAACTTTCTTTTGGCGTGGAAATCTATTTAAAATCCTCACACCAAAAGCTACATTGACATACTGTTACATGCTGTGATTTTATTAACATGAAAACAATCTGGGATCATTACTTCAAAGATATATATATCTTCCATTATATATAACCAATATCAGTATATTAATTTTTTACCAACAACAGAATTCATAGTATTTGCTTTTCCTGTTATAATATCATAGTTTAAATAATTTCTCATTTAATATATATTTATATTATTTCAAATATGAAATAAAAGAACAGTTTGCAAATTCATTTTTGCTAAACATCTTAAAAGAAAACTTTTAAAATAATTATCTGCAGATTCTGTAATCATAGTTATATTAAACCAACTTATGATTAAACCAATTATGAAACAACCTATATAGGGTACCTACATGTGCCAGTTTATGGAAGACGTTATTCTATAAATTATCTGTTAAAATAATCTATTTGCCAGCTAAAGGTAAGGTTTGAAAGTAGTCCTGTTAAATTATTGCACACAGTATTACAGCAAGAGTCAAAAGCATGGATTTTTTTTAAATAATAAAATAAAGTGGCTGAGAGCATAAATTTTCTGGCTGTTTGATTGGATTATAACAGCCTCTATAATCGCCTGTTAAAAGCTATACATCATGCTGAAGCATACAGCTACATAGAAAGGATCTCTCAGCCAATAATAATCAGTTATCACTCACTTATGCATATATCAATTTGAAGAAGAATCAGCGATTTTGACTTTAGCCGTAAGTGTATTGGTAAAACTACTTAGTAAATTGCAGGATGTTCCGCAGAAAAAAAAGAAGCATGCCAGTTCTCTGTAAAGCAGAGTTGATTTAAATGCAAGATTATTACTTTAATGTATAGCAACACATCACAAATGCAATCAAGGGACAACTTTTACAGATTACAATTATTTGAAGTTAAGTTTCATGGATCAACTTTGCTTGAAACCAAATTTTTCAAGATTTAAACATTTGAATTTAATGTCTCGAAGGCCAATCCAAGAAACCGAAGTTCTCTTAATCGTAACCTAACATAGCATCAATTTAGATGAACCTAAAAATAAATCAGGTATACAGCTTTCCTGTTTTATAAAATAAATGCATTAATATAAATGGGAGCACATTTTCAAGTCATGAAAGAACTAGCTCTTTTGATAGCACATATATTTAACACAACAAATTTATCATATATCACAATTTGAAAGCGCACATAACTTACAAATAACATAAATTCAGTTCATGTGACTTTAAGGGTGAGCGGTGAACACAACATAATAATCAGATTATAAGCAATGATCGAGTTTTGACAACAATTTGATGTATGCTAAGTTTTCTATTATGCAAATATTCTTTGCAGGCAAGAAAGAAGATAAGTGCAGAGAAATAAAAAAAGACAGGGACCAATATTCAAATGAAACTGTAATGGTGTCTGTTTATGGTGACTTGGATAAGTGTATGATATTAATTTTCTTTTTGACGTCAACAGAAGAATATACTGCATTGCATAAAGCAGAACTTTGAGAAACGATAGAGATGACAGCCAAATGTACCCAGATCGTGCTAAGACACACAGAAACTAAAATTAAAGGAAGAACTAATTTCTGATGTCACATACTTATCACAATTTTATAATGAAATTTGAACAGATTTCAAAAGTATCAAAAATGTTCAAACTTTCACTGTGGTGCTTCCATAGCATAGGGCAAGTCAATCCAAAAAATCATGAATCCACGAAGAATTTCACAATGAACCACCATAATGGAACTACATTAAATGGAATCATCCAGTATAAAAGTGCCTATCTTACTGTTATGATCACTGGATATGATTAAATCAATTGCGTAAAACCGGAAAATGAACAAATAATCGGAAACATGGAAACACTAGAACTGAAGTTTTGCGATGAAGGTGTGTAAGTACCTAGCTCTAATAAACTACGAAGAACAAAAACTCTATTCAAGAATTGAAAATACAAAGAACGAATCTTGAGTGACTAAGTCACAAAACAAGCAAGAATAAATATTTACTAAAATGCCTTCTAATAATCAATCATATCACTAATATATATGACAGAGGCTTACAGAGAATTTGCATTAACTTTTGAACTAACAAGAATTCCCACTTTCGGAATATGGAAGAAGCCAATAAATCATCGGAACTAAACAGATAACAGGTTTTCGGAAAAACATGGTACAACTAATTCAAGAAAAAGACAAGCATAACATATTAACAAAGAACAGTCAATTCAAAACGAAGTGTTTTATCACAAAAAGAAGCAACCTGCAATCTTTGCATCTGCAAAAGAAACGGGAACGTAGCAAAAGAGTAAGACGATTCTTATGGCATGTGTGAAGTCAATTTGAGACTAATTTGCGAGAGGATCATTTAAGCGTTAACCTGAAACAGTCCCCAATTCAATGTTAAAGTATAACAGTACAATTTACAAAATGCACAGGATAGATATGACATATATGAGGTACTTTTCTTCAATGTTTGTTGAAACTTAAAGACGTTAATAAACATAGGACTATCTTCAGAATGCATTGCAAACAGAACTCCTCTAACGTAAAATAATCTAATACATGTACTTTAATTAAGGGTAAGTTAGTCTGTATATATTTAATTTCCTAGGGAAAAATAAAATATACAGCTCCAGAAAAAGTGGAAACAGCCGCTAGCTTGAGAAGAATAATAAGCCCAGGTACATCTCTTCTTCAACAAAATGGCAACAAAAACAATACAGCGTCAAAGAGTCCTACGTCACTGGCAAATCGTAAATTAAGATTCATTCGAAAGTAAGTTTTAGTTTGTAATGCGGAAATATTTTCTTCAAATGGAAACATCACATTAAATGCGGAAACGAAAACCTTTTAAGTGTCATGGCAATTTTTGACAGGTTCCATTTTAACGTTTGTCAGTCTTTTAAAATTTGTCAGTCATTTGTTTGTTAGCCTGTGTATAGCACAGTTACACCATGGTAATAACCACGCGCCACGCTCACCAATACTGATCTACCAACTACAATACTTTGTTGTTTAAACTTTTAACTAGTCCTGTTTTCCTCTGGAATTCATAACGAAAGGACTTCAAACGATTTCACAGGCCCCTCAATCTTTCATCCTCTCTCCAGCAGGCTATATCCACGGGTCCAAGCAAATGAAGTTAATCTTTACTTGTGACTAGTTTATTCAAAGGTACAATGTTCTGAATGGGCCTGTTAACTTCTTCTGGACAGAAAGTAGGTCACTTTTAGATTCAGCCAATCAGAGAAGTTCTTACAAAAGTGACCTACTTTCTGTCCAATAAGAAGTCAGCATGCAGGCTCAGTCTGGAAGTAGAACCTCTGAATATACTAGACAGGTAAGACTGGACCTTATCAGGCTTGGGCCTGTGCTACATAATTTACCAGCTTTCTCCAACCCCTTTACTAATATCGTAACAATATAAATCCATAATAGGTCTTTCCTCATTTCAAATACATGGCATTCGTGAGACCGGGATAATCTATTTTCAGGGAGAGGAATTTGATGACATTTTAAGCGGTTTCAGACTTATGAGATTGCTGTAAAATTTGGCAAACCCAGGGGCAAAAGATTGAGAGGCCTGTGCACGATATATGCATGACAATATATCCAGGGCAAAATACACATCAATGACAAATACGATTCATTAGCATGACCATTGAGTCAATATTAACATGTACATATGCTTCAATAATCCTCAATGAACTTCAATTATCTTGACAATGTAAAAATAAGCACTTTGGGAATCATGTCAAGAAGGTATATACCAAGAGACAGGGTGTCTTTGCAATGCAAGAGTTTTATGTTGTCTTCGTAATCGGCAATTCATTGACAAATCACATGACAGTCATGTGATAGTCATGTGACAGTCATGTGACATTGTAGCGTACAATGAAGACGTAATGTAGATACAAGAGGGCGCTGCAAGCTGAAGCGTTGTTGCTCACCAGAGGGCAGCAGAAAGGGGGCGCCACTATTTAAATCCTTGGTTGAAATTTGATAACATTTTTGGTCGCCAGTAGGTGTTATGATGTACCTTTGCAGACCCACAATGTACGACCATATTTGGAGTTTAATTTTAACGTCATTCATTCATAGCTTGAAAAGCTTTAGTTATAATTCTAAGCAATATTATTTTCAGCTCTTGTCAGTATAGGAGACGTTTTATAAGGGACCACAGTAATTTTGCAATCTTATTCAAGAATGATGAAGAACATGACAGCTTAAACAATGTTAAAGTAAAAGGGATAGATATTCAACATAATAACTTCCTCCAAATATGGTCGTAAATTAGGGTCAGCTACACTGCATTTCCTCAAGTACTTCCAAGCTTTGATACAAGGTGGCGCCATTTAATATACCACAAGATGGCGTCACTGTCCACTCTGCAAATGGGAGAATCCCTGCCATACTGAGAAGAAAATATCCAATATTCTTCAACTAACCAACTTTTCGTTAATCCACAATATATTATATAAAGGTCCTCAAAAGAATCCAGAGACTTCAGAATTAGATAATCCTATTTCAATTTGCAGTCACCCCACATTCATGATTCTGTTATAGTCATTTGAGACTTCAATTCTTATCAGGATGGTACAGTGTAGTCACTACCCACATAAATTTACAATGATTAGTATTAAGACGTCCTTTTCAAATGACATATAGTGTCATATACATTCATGTAGTTGTAGATGCAGTACAAAAAGTCTCCGATAAAGTTTAGCAAAATCGTGCGGCACATGAAATGAGTAGCAAAAGATGTCGTATGAAAGTTTAGGCGCTTTTTGAAGTTCAGTGTGTTATGCCAGAATGTTCTCAGTTATTTTGTGTATCTTTCTTAGTTGTTGAGGTCTTTAAGTCATCCTTCACATTAAATCAATTTCCATAAATAGTGTAGAGGGAGTGTTTCGACTCATACTTGCAAAGTACTTTCAAAATATATTCCTGCAGTGCCTTTAGTTCGTCTTTTCGAAGATGAATTTCACAGAATGTGGTCAACTAATGTTGTCACAGAATGTCCATAGGATTGTACTTCCATTCATAAGACAGTAGAGCACTCCTCTCAACAATTCTCCGTTAGTATTTTTCCATTACGATGCAGTTGACGGCATACACACGGCATAATCTTCGACAAAAATGGCTCCTGAATAGTCTTTTATATGATGCAACATGTGAATATGGCATAGCATGATAAAAATATGTACACAGTCACTAGTACATGCGACAGGTGAATATAGTCCTCCTTGGCGTAATATCAAGATCTTTTTGACTTAAAATCGTTTTCCGATGATCTTTAACTTCACTTACAACTTCATTTTCAACTTCACTTTTGAACTTCACACCATTACATCTGTTAACGTGATAATACAGACCGTCGTACATGATATTTCTTCACAATTCCAAGCTTTTTTCACAGTTTCAGTCTCCTGTATCCTGATAATAATTTTTGGTGTAGTATTCATGATATCCATCAATGTATTTTATCCTTCATCATTAGTATTCTTATCAACAACATTTTGGAACCTTGTGTCAACATGGTCAAGATATTGCAGTCATTATCATTCATATTTAATACGTAAGTCCTCGTGACGATTTAAAAAAATTATGCCAGCATTAAATTGCAGCACTATATCTGCCACTGCAATTAGTTTGCCACAGCAAATGGCACAGTTTCAGTTACAAGTCCTGCAGTACAAACAATATTGTGTCATGATTGGAGGAAATAGATCACATGACCAGTCTCTTTTCCTAGGAATGACCTTTGACCCTAAAATGAGGTCAAGGTCAGTCATTCGGATGCTCTGGACAGGAACGATTCACCTTGAACCACGAGTCGATGCAGCTGCAAAAAAGAGAGAGGAAAAATTAAGTTATCTTTATTCAACTTCAAAATGACAGAAAGATATCGGATTATTGCGAAGCTTTCCTTTTCTTTTTCACTGTCTGCCTAACTTCTTCCGTTTATCATGTTTATAATACCGATTTACAAGTACTGAAGTACGCAATTTTATCAGGATATACATACAATAGTACTTACCGAGTACAACTCATAAACTTCTGTCTATGACAATCTATGCCTCTTTGTTTTTAAAACAGCAAAAAACTACCTTCACCAAAAAAACTAAACGAAATTCTAAACGCACCACTAAATAAGTTTATGCCATTTAACCCTCGAAACAATGAAATTTAGCAACGACATGCAATATGCTTACGTCATATCTGGCACAATTTTCTACTCAATTTACAGATCCACACAATGTTCACCACAATGACATTATTCATAAATCTACGAATGTAAACCTCACCCTTTGTGATAGATGCATAGACATGGGAGCCTGGCGATGGTGTCCCCCTGTTGGAGATCCTCGAAACAAATCACACATTCACCTTTATCTTCCGTCAAAACGTCCTCTGAAATCACACAAAACAAAGAGATTTGAAATTCAAATATCTAACTTAAAATTGTCAGAACTCCTTCATAGTCTCCGCAGTCAGTAAGTAGACACAGGGCGAAGTTTTGTACAACTGCTTTTACGAACAACAGAACAAAGTACTTGCAAAGATTAAAAATACTTCCTTGGTACTTGCTTTTTACCAAAAACCAACAGGGTGAAATGCACCGAGTAATGCAGCAGTAATGCAGCGCTTCCATGCCATGAAGCAACATACTAGACCTCCTAAGCTATCATATAAGTATAATTTAGCTGTGCCCAGTCCTCTCAGTTGCAAAATATTTCTTGAGAAAACTGATATGATCCGTTCAAGAACAATGACCAGATGGATGGATAGATTATTGGGGCTTTACATCCTGTATTTATGCACTTGGTAGGCTAATTATGATAGGAGGAGGATAAGGCAAGGAGGCAGCCTAGCACGCTGCCACTAGACCAACCCGTCTCCCTCCTTAACAATAACGAGAGACAACTCTCTCTCAGTTCAAAAATCAAATGCATGACCCACAAGCCACAACATTTGGACCAATTACCAATTGCTGTCATCGCTACACTTACATTGTACTGTGACATAGACAGGTCTCCAGAGATAAGGCATCAATAATGATTATAGATTCGAAGCACATTTTCCATCAACTGATAACATCCTGCTTCTCATTTCAGGCAAAATTGCTCCGATATCCTCGGATATTCAGACGAAATCTAACATTCAATCTGCCTGCAATTATATTTGTACCATTACCAGTCAGCACGATTTTCTCATTTGACGAGTCACAAATACTTAGGATTAAGTTTCCTAATGCTTCGGAGTATCAGCAGATACATGAGTCATGACACATAGAAATTGATAGAATTATTAAATGTATTATCTTTCACGGCTATTGCATTAGTCTCCACAGACAGAAACACTGTTGAGTCACTGTCGACTAGTTGGAGATGTGGACAAGTTAGTTGTCGACGAGTTGGATATATATCATGTATATGGGTTGATTGTCTGTCAGTTGGTTGTATATGAGCTGGATGTCTACGAGATGATGTCTACGAGATGGTCGTCTCTGAGTTGTCAGTCAACAATTTGGTTGTCTATGACTCTATGACTTGTTGTCAACAAGTTTGTAGAGCTCTCGTTTGCAAAACAATCACCTTACGACATCATGATCAGGTTTCTCTGCATGTCTGGGCTATGGCTTCATTGGCTAGATAGAACTTCAGAAGGATACAATAATGAGAGATACTATTAATCTCTCAGTAAGTCATTGGTTCTCACACAGAAGTTAAATCGAAACATTGTTTATTTAATCATGTAGACAATCATTAATTCATTTCGCAAGCTGACTCAGTGGTCTGTTCATTATGAGACCACCCCTTCTGTAGTCAGGAAGCGGTCACTAGTGTAGGTGTGGTATCTCCTTAGGCCAGTCGCCAGACGTAATTGATCTTTAGCTTCTCGAATCTTCTCGAGGCACTTTGACTGAGGTTGGTCGGTAGGAATCAAAGAAACTTGGGCAAACTCAAGTTTTTTTCTTCCATAGGAGGAAAATCTGTTGAGTCCGTTTATCTGAGAAGCCAAAAATCATTTATGTCTGGCCTTAGAACTAATAATACCAAATGGATGGATGATTGGGGCTTTACGTCCTGTATTTATGCACTTGGTAGGCTAATTAGGACAGGAGGAGGACACAGCAATGAGGCAAAGGATCATTGAAACAGCCGTCCAACATAGGCCAAGGTGACCCGGCAAGAGCTGGATTCGAACCCTGGACCCAGCGATTGGCAGTCCAGCAAGCCACCGCTAGACCAACCCTCCTCCAATAACACCAAAAAGTACAGACGGAATGAGGTCACACAAGTAGGTCGGTCTTATAACAAGGATTCTCGTAATGGAGTCCACTGTATGTATATATCTACACACATTAGTATAAACAGCACTTAACATTCGCATTGATATGTGCTTAGTAAGAGTGTATGTCGTACATGGTGGTCCATCGATCAGTTCTAATGATATTGTCAATCATTCACAAGCTGCACATACGACAAAAACACTTCTGACACCAACATACCCTGGATGACCCAGTTACATATCATTGACCTAATTCCAGTCATCAACCAGACTTTGTGGCTATAACAGCCAGACGATATCAATGATCATGATTACATTGCATCTAAATCATTCGCAATGCTTGCTTAGCTGCAGGGTGCTGGTAAGTGGCCAAGACAAAGCAAATACTATGGACCATGTGGACTCGGTAGACGGCTATAAAGTTACCCAGTAGGGGTAGATAGATAAATGTGGGTTCGGATTTTGGAATATAAGTTTTTCGTCAACCGATGACACACTTGTTACCAATTTTTTAGTAGCCTAGTTGGTAAAGGCCTAAAGGGGATGATCAAAAGTGTCAAGTGCCCCTCTTTTGGTTTCGGGTTCAAATTCTAGGTCAGGAAACAATTTATCAAAGTTTACCGGTAGATCTTCTTGATCAACATCCCGTTTGGTCGAGACATTAACAGGTGGATCATGTATCAGTGTCTATGCATGGAAACTACAAGATTCCTCAGACGGTGGTCGTGTGGTAAATTTGTAAAATGCTGAGGACTATTGTTCTCTGACTCTCCTGTCATCAATCAACAATCATAAGTGACATTAAGTGGCCTGAAATGGCCTTTGAGTGCTGCAATACCTGCCAACCTACCTTTCTACCAATCTATCTATTTGTCATCTATCAATCTATCCAGCTATCAATCTATCATTCAGCTATCTATCTATCTATCTAACTATCTACCTATCTGTCAATCTAGGCCTATCTATCTATCTCATAGATCTATCTACCAACCTACATATTCCCAGAGGCCAAAGGTTTTCCCAGCCTATCCCAACCTGACACCCACCAATCCATCTATACCATCCTTCCCCCAAGACAAAGTCACAATCCTGATACCAATGACAAGTGCCCTATGATAAGTCACACATATTTTTGCCAGTGACATCTTCTGGGAACTACAAAGAATCAGAAGAACTATTGATCCAAGGGGGGAATCCCTGCACAAAGCCTTTGTCTGAGGCATTAGCTTGTAACGGGGTAAACCTTTGCTGTTGTTGTATGGGAGGCGACAAGAGTCACAGAGCGAGGGCGTCTTCAGCCGTCTTCTACTGTTTACTGTGTATGCTGTGAAATATACGCTTGGGGAAATTTAGATTCTTCGAAAAATTTCCTCCACAGAATTTAGATGAGTTCAAAGAAGATGCCAAATTCTGAATCAAAGAAAAATTGCCGTGTCTGGCATAGTGTTCACTGACTATACATTGTACTCGAAAGGATTGTATCGGGACAACGGATTGTAGATTGAAGGATATTTTGTGGTTAACCTTATAACTTATATAAATGGTAATGGCACATTGTGATCTTCCCATAAATGATTAAATTAGATGGTTTACACAGCAAAAGAGGATAATCATCAAAAGAGATTTGTGTTAAGCTCCAATCTATAAATGTATAGGCTAAATGGAGGTTGTGACGATAAACCATAAAATCATCAAAAGTCTCTAACTTTTCGTCCAAAAATTGCTTCAACGACTATAGTGTTAATAGGTAACTAACGAAAATCGGATAAAACAACAATTACCGGTGAAATCAGGCATAACGTAAATTCACAGCAAAATAGGGGATTTACTCAATTTAGCAAACAAAATCTTGCAAGCCAACAGAACTTGGTTAAGAGCTGACCATGCAAACTAAATCTCTTAAACAGTTCAAATAGCCGCAGTCCAGATACCCGAGACAATGAAGTTGTTGTAGGGACTTCATTGCTGGAGGGAAGCTCAGGGTGGTCCATTGGCCATCAGTGCAGCTGCTTCAAGCCCAGTACGGCTAGCCAACCCAGAATCAATCGCTTGTCTGACAAATGCTTCTCTAACAAACTGCCCCATGGCTCACTAAGTCATCCTCTGATTGATTTTTCTCGACGATGTTGCAAAGATGTCGAGACTCCTCGTGCTGCTTGTAAGCTAGCATGCGATTTGTTGAAGCAGCTAAATCAGCTTGGGAAGCTTTGGGACTCAGCTAGATAACATGGATAACCAGAGGCTCACATTTGTGTAGGCGGTATAATACTGGATGAACTCCGATAATTTTATACCAAAATATCGCATATGGTTGATTTGGTCTTGAAAAGGTGAGGGAGTACAGCAGAGCTGTGAAATACACCATTGCATTCAGATTTTGCACTCGCGTATCACCATGATGATGATCACAGATTTTGTGATAAGTTTTTTCTATTTTTGGAAGATTTTTGCTGCAGGCTTGCAGCTAAATCAGCAGGATAACCAGAGGTTTACAGTAGCGTAGGCGGTATAATGGATGAAACCAGATAATTTCTTACTGAGATATCTCAGAAAATTGATTTGGTCTTGGAAAGGTAAGAGAGTACAGTAGACCTGCAAAATACGCCATTGCGTTCATATTTCGTACTTGTGAATCACAGATTTTGTGATATGATTGCTTCTACTTTTTGTCGATTTTTTTACAGCTAAATCACTTGGGAATCAGTAAGATAACAGACTCACAATTTTGTTGGCCAAGGCAGTATAGTAATGGATGAACTCAGGAAATTTTGTATTAATATATCGCACATGGTTTGAAAAGGTATGGCAGAACAGTAGAGCTTTTCGAATTTCCGAATTAAAGATTTTGTGATATCGTTGGTTCTAATTTTGGTTGATTTTCTGAATAAGCTGCAGAATACCTTATCCATATCTTGTAGCTGGTATAATTATACTGGATTAAATTAGATGCAGTTGATTTGGTCTTGAAAAGGTAGGGGTAGCAGAGCTGCGACTTACACTGTTCCATTCCAGTTTTGAACTTTTGAATCAAGATGTTTCACGAAATGATTGCTTCTACTTTCGATCACTTTTTCTTGACTTTGTTAGGACTTGTAGAGTTTGGCCTTGTTTACGCCACATTATGTCCAAAATGCATGAGCATTTTAAGCAATTTCATTTCTTCCAAAAATATTCCATAAATTGCTGGTCTAGCTTACGCCATTATATATTGAGGTCCATTTACAACACTGTACAGTGTGTATCATACAGGCACCAAGAGGCCCAGACTGAAGAAACATGTTTTGAGGTTCTAATCTCCCATAGGACAATCCATGCAACAGATGATGTTTCAGATGTTTTCTTTGATTTCAGGATGATCAGGAAGCAATGTCTGCCCCGGGGGACAAACTGACAACATCTGTAATCACTGAACATGACACTGAACATTACAGGCAATTTCTGAACCTTGTACGATGGAAAATCTGGAATCTCGATAAAACTTCCAACATGGCGATACTCGATACTGTGTATCATTTGATTTCAGATACATGCAGTTCGGTAGATTCATTTGATGCTATACAACAGCGACTCGAAGACCATGACACTTGTCTTTGGTTTTGGTTTTTAAGAATTTTGGTTCAGTAATAGGGTATAATATATTTATTTCAGCTTTTTGGTCGTAGGTTCAACTTTCGAGTGGTGTGTCTTTAAATCTCTAATGGTGTCATGTGCATTGCGAGGTCAGAGTTGTATGGTAGTTCTTACTATCTGGACATTCACCACTTAGCTGGACATAAAAATTTTGAAGTGTCACCTCCATATTATATACTGGAGGGCTGTTGTGGCATATATTTGGCTGTGTAAGAAGTCTCTTCTTCTTTTTCTTCTTCTTCTTCTTCTCATAGTTATACACAATAACATTGTGTGGTGTATTCGTGTAATATCTAAAATCCAACAACTGCAAAGTGAGGACTCTTTCGGCGCATTATTAATATAGAAGATCTTCAAAAAACTGCAAAACATTATTTTGGTCTTCATGATCTAGAATGGCATCGAGGCAGAATGATCTTTATTCTGGTTTGCACAATTACCGTTCTATAGTTCCATATCACATGTAACTAAAAATATTCATTATTTTCTCCAGGGCTTCATCCAACTAATCACTTCAAAAACTCCCCAGTAACTGAACCAATTTACCACAGCTCCCATCTGCCATTCAAACTAGTTCCTCAAATAGACATAAAGTTGCAAACGGCAGGGAAAATTGTACAAAAACTTGTTTCTTGGAAAATCACTAAACTGCAGACAGCATATTGCATGGCAAGTGAAGATCTAGCTATACCATAAAGGTAGCTTTTCACTAACTATACGCAGATCTATGGCACATCGATCTAGCGACGGACATGAGAGTGGTAGGGCTTTATGTCCTGTATTTTTATGGATAAGGCATAACACAGGACAGGCAGACCACAGAGATGACTGGTGAGTCAAGATGCACGTGCGGCACAGGATGAAATATCTATCTCACATTTATTTGGCTCAGTATCGAATCTGGGTCCCACTGGTCAGCAGCTAGCCCAGCATGCTACCACTGACTCACTGACCTGGGTCCCAGACCTAGACAGCAGTACAAAGAATTCTGATATAAGTAAATTATAATTTCCACATTTCGGACTAACGAAACCAATTTACAATATCACCATTATATTCAAAACTTTCGATACACCCACAAATACATTTTGAGAATCCCGACAAAAACATTCTTCATTTTCTTCTGTGACGCTAAAAGGCGGATATATAATAGTCACAGACATGCAGTACATATAACAACCAGGCAATACCATACAAGTCATGGCCACAAGAGAATCATGAAGAGTTGAAGACGCCTCATATGGCTACATGTACAAAGATAGCGTCTCAGCTAATGATACCATTTTACATGCTCTGACGCCAACATCTTCCTAATGGCGCATCTTCGAATTGATGAAAGACTGCATTGCAAAGTAGACGTGCACTTCCATTTCCATGATGTGAGTGATGATACGTAAATTTATGTTGTACTGCAGCATCCTAGATTCTAGACTATGAAGGAGCCAAAAAGTTTTAAATTAGTCTTTATATATGTGCAAAGAATTCATCTTTTGAGACTTTCACAAGGGTCCATTATAAAGCCAAAATAAGAAAATCCAGGACAATCGTATAATACTCAAGCATGAAAAAGCCACCAAAATGACAGATATAAGAAAATGCAGATGTTCAATGAAACTCTGTCACTGTGCAGGCAAGACTTCTATTCACTTCCGAAGTTAGCAACATCACCTCGAATGAAGTTGCAGTCGGGCAATTCTGTGAGTACGTCCGACACCATGACATTTTGCCTTGTAGCTCAGCTCCTTTTGCACTTGGAGCTTTGGGTGATGGCCTCGTGTCTGTTCAACAATGAAATTGCTAAGGTGTAATGGTAGGGCAACAGAAGCTGCTAAAGTGTCTGATCTGTAAATCGGACATTACGGAATTGCCCAGTCATTAAGCGACTCTTGACGGAGTGCGGTTCCTCTTGGGAGTGCATTGAGCACTAAAATACTACCTCAGCAAAAGGAAATGGGTCACATGGTGCAAATCTAATACAAAGAGGTCGTACAATCCAGGGACCACTGTATTGACCAGCTTCTCCTCGATTCAGATCAAACTCATTACAACCAATCAGCTGAGGATGGTTGACCTCAAATTCAGTCACACGCCACACTGGACATCACTAAGCAGAGCTTCTAGCAAAATCATGCAAATCAATGCACTGTGCACTAACGATGGGGGTACCCTCGCCATCAGGGCAGCCATTACAACTCTCCATTCGTAATTTCAAAGTGAAATTGCAAAAGATTTAAGGGGAGTGAGGCCTTCAAATTGGTAAGGTAGTTTAAATGGTCCGTGGAATAAATTATTGCCAAGTGCCAGGCTCAAACTTGCAAGCTTAAATAAGACATTCATGAACTTAGAAATCACTCGAGGTGAGGGTACCACAAAAAACGAAAAATGGCTAGGCGAGGGTACCAGAATTTTGGCGAGGGTACCAGCATATTTTTGGCGAGGGTACTAGCATTTTGGCGAGGGTACCAACCCCGGAAGTGGCGAGGGTACTGTAAGATTTGGGCGAGGGTCATTTCCGGTTGGCGAGGGTACCCACCCAAAAAAGAAATTGGCGAGGGTAATGCAAGATATTGGCTGAGCAATCTGAGCAAACTGAACAGTCCTGGAAGAAAGGCAATGAATCAGCTTATTCAATTTGTTCTTTGCAATAGATAACAGCATACATGATTGCAATTTTGAAGTAATTACCAATCAGGAATTCCAATCAAGAACAGAATTGCAATGCCCTGTCAATAAAGGAGAATCTTAAAATCAATTAACCCAATGAGATAACAGTTTCATAAAAATAGGCCTATCCATTCTACCCACTGTGGAAGTTATTGCAATGTAGATTTGACACATTTTGGTGTAGGCCTAGATCTACAAATGCAAAAGAAACCGGAAAAAGTAGAAAAGTCAATGAATCACCTAATTAATTTGCTATACGTTAGTGAGATTAATATATAAACAGTCAGGCCTACATAAACTCTTTTAAAAAGTAAGTTCATCATTGCTAAAACCATTATTAAACCTATCAACTCTAAAATCTGACTGGAAGTCAAACATTTTCTTATAATCCTTAATCAGCATGGAGCATAATCACAAATTTAGTATCACAATTTATATCTCTGAATATATGTTTGCCTAGATGGTGAACAAGTTGATCACAGGCAGAGAGAACATGAGGAGAGTTACGCTATAGTTCTTATATCCAAGGAAGTTGCTCAAAATGCCCTTCTCCCAAGTAATACCATCCACAGTGAAACTTTCTTGAAGTAATTATGGCCTCTTCCTTTATTTGGGTGTATTTTGCATGTTTTTTATGTGGTGACAATAACATGCATGTTATAAGCTTTAAATGTGAGATTCTCCATGTCTTATGGATAATCAGTGAGCAAAAAGCCCCATTTTATAGTCTCCCAGCTCAATTCATCATACAATAGCGAAGTACATGTATACCCTACTAACATGTTTTGAGCTCAATAAAGTTTATTCAGTCAATCAATTATACCTATAGTTATTGTCGAACAGTACTCTCAAGATATCACCAACTGTGGACTTTTTCAAAGTCATACATTTCAGTTTTCACATTAACAAAACTCCATGTCATGGAAGGAGACATCTCGAAAATAGCCAGGTAGATAATCATTTCAAAACGTACACTTACATAAAGGTGGGCAATTGGTCTTAGAGAGGCTGGTATTTGGCTTTGATTTTTGCCCATTACCCAATGAATAAATAATTTATGGCCATTGACCATTATGAAAAATTACAGACTGTAAAAGCTGTCCATTTTATCCAAACAAGGTGAATCCATGCTCTTATGTATTTGAGATAGTGAAGAATTGAATAATAACGGGTGAAATTGTGATGTCAAGACACATATGAGCTGATGCGTGGTAGGCCTACATGTAAATACAAAATGGAATCTGCCTCAATATTATTAATGAAAGTAAATGAAGAGAAACATGACTGATAAACTAAACAATTGAAAATAAACAGTCAGATTAAGTTTTCATCTATCTCTCTATCTCTCTATCATGTGCGGACGCTCCTCTGTTCTTTATTTTTAATTTTCATTGGGGGCCACTTGACAACGAAAATGATATTTTCCTAAAGTGGCCTCCAGTCCCTGTTTCTCTTATGATAATTCAATTTTAATAACAATATAATACTAATAATATAATACTACTGTACTGGGACAAATAAAGTGATTCTGATTCTGATTCTATCTACCTATCTATCTACCTCTCTATCTATATATCTATCTATATATCTATATGATACATTTGTATCTCTGTCTATCTATCTGTCTATCTATCTATCTATCTATCTATCTATCTATCTATCTATCTATCTATCTATCTATCTATCTATCTATCTATCTATCTATCTATCTATCTATATATCTATCTATCTATCTATCTGTCTATCTATCAGTGTATCCATAGGCGTATTTCAGTGTATCCATTGGCATATTTTGTGGGGTCTTTCTTCTTGTCTGTCTTATCTAGTAACATCATTATTGTTGTTTATATCACACTTAAACAATGGCTTAACAGCAAAACAGAAATATTTATAGACCAGTCATTTGATGTGGTACCCTCGCCATGGCAATTGTTGGAAATGGTGTTACCCTCGAGTGGCTTGTTTGGTTACCCTCGCCCTAACGATATATTTCAAGCACAAAATCTGATGATTCAGTGTCAAATCACGCATGGAAAGTGTGTCCTAGGGTAAGTTTAACATCTAAGCCACGTGCTTGACAAATATAGGCTTTGGATTTGATGAAATAAGCCCAGGATGACCAGAAATTGCTTTGAATCGAGAGTTGCAATGCAGATGGTGAGGGTACCCCCCTCGTTAGTGCACAGTGCATTGTGAAGTCCAATGGTAGTGACTAGAGACAGCACTTTCTGAATTTTGACTTATCGGCTCTATTTCATGAGTGTGTCGTCTCTGACGGGTGGTTGATATGGCTTTAAATCCTACATTTTTACATTAATGAGGATTAATCATGTTATAGGATAGTGAGAGACCATATTAGTGATACGAGCTGCGATGGTGGACACAGAAAGATGTTTTTCACACAAGTTGCCTGGACAGCTTGTGACAGATAGTCATTATCTTAGACGGAACAAAACCTTCCATATTGTTCCATGATAATCATTTTCGATCATCGGACATCCTTTCGGCCAATCATATCATGTTTATGATAGCTTGAACATATCAGAATGGCTGAGACTGCATTGCTCACCAAAAGAGACATCGAAAATATCACACTAATCACTATGTTACGTTAGCGATATGGATGCAGGCTAAATATCTTTCCCGAATGCTCATTAGCAACAATAACGAGCATGGAAATGGCCAGAAATGGAACGTGTTTACAGATCAGTAAACAGATCATATGAACATGATCACAGCTCTGATCACAGCTCACATCACAGCTGACCATCTCTAAGCATCTTTGACCATCACTGCTTTCACAGGACATGACTAAACATCATAGCCATTGCACCGATTATTGACCTTTGAAGCTTAAGCAGTCGATGACCTGTAGGATCGATACTCAAAGGGCCTCGGGGTATCGGACGGTGTGAAGGGGATGACCTTTGACCTTAAGGTCATTCACAGGTCACCAAGAGGTCATCCTGAGCAAAGAGAAAATGCCATAAAAGCAATTGTTAAGCACACAGACTCTCAGAGAAAGTCGCACCTCGGGTAATTGTTTAGCACGTTCGATGGCAAGTAAACTGAACATGCTGAAAGCTTCCGTTATTCATAATGCCCACACACTGACAATGTAAATCGCCTGACAGAGCCGACACTTTACAAATGAAAGTATTGTTGTGTCTCAATGATATTCGCGTAACCGTTCTGAAGTATCTTTGCACATATTCACAGTTTCTGAACAATGTAGACAACACACTAAAAGCTGTTAAGCAGTTTTTCAAAATTCAGCATCATGTGCAATGCAAAGTACTGTATGCTACATCAGTCTGGAGTGCATATATGATACTGGTGACACAAAACTACATGACGGTAATCTACACAACTAATGGACGAGTATTCCGCAACATGGCAAAAACACTCAAGATGTGGGTGGGGGTCTGGGGGACAGAGGATGGATGGATGGATGATTGGGACTTCATGTCCTTTATTTATTCACTTGGTGGACAAATTAGGACAGGAGGAGGACACAGCAATGAGGAGGATGATTAAAACAGCCGCTGAACATAGGCCGAGGTGACGTAGCAAGAGCTGGATTCGAACCCGGAACCTTGTGATTGGCAGTCCAGCATACTGACTGACCTTACTATCCCCCGGGGGGCAAAACCTGGGATGCAATAATAAAGACAATATCTCAAATCTGTCACAGTTAGTGAGTGCATTAGATTGTGTTTTATGTCCCATCAGCACTAAATTTGCTATTTACTAAGTATTTAGAACAAAAATCCTTTACAAGAAGAACCTTCTGCAAAAAAAATCATGATCTATCACCATGCTAACAACAAAGAGAATCTCTGAATTAGGCACAAATGCCAAATATTACTAAAAACCATTTCGACAAATCGTACTGTATCACAAGTTATGAGAGAATGTGGTCAATTTTTGCTTGACCTTCTTTCCGATATAGATATTTAACCATAATCTACTTACATGGTTCAATAGTGCAGAAAATCTTTACTCTTATTGTCAGTAATTTGCCACTTCTTACATATAGTGTTACATTTTCAGCACATATGTGCTAAATGTTCCGAAATGGCCATTCGCAGGTCAAGCAGTTCAACAATGGCGGCCAATTTGTATGATTATTATAATTTCACCACAACTTCAGTCTACTAGTTAGTCTTGAGTCGCTCTACAATATACATGATATAAGAGTTTTGGCTATAATCTGATACCGCGCTATATTTTGTTGCAGAAATATCCTACAATAAAATCTACACAACAAGTCGTTTTGGTTAGAGATGTATGTCAAACTAAGCTGTGACACTGTTAGTCCTTAAAAGTTGGTTATAAATGTTTCTGGATAGCTGATGCATCTTGCTGTAAGTAGAATTTCAAGAGGAGAAAATAAATTCAGATTCTGTATCTTGCCTAGGGGCGTCATTGAAAACTGCGATGTCAAGCTTTTTAAAATTTAAACAATGATAATCAGCAAGACCTTGCCGGAGTTTTTTTAAAGTTGCCTATTTATCGCAAAAAGAGACAGGATTTGAACCAAGATTTTATAATGTCACAATGTCTTATGCTTAATCATATAATTGTATATTGTACATATGACATAACATCACCAACAAATTGGATCCGTAACATTCACAGATTTGTCCTGCAGTTTACCTGAGATTACCTCTAAACAATCTCACTACAACGTTACATACAATAGGAATAGCCGATCGATATCACATATTTAATCAATTGGCTGATCTGGCTCAAGAAGCTTGGTTCACAGCCAATGAGAGAAGATTCCAATGTTTATGTTCTGTTGCCATGGCAATAATGATACTCTTATAAGAACATTCGCTACTGGAGGCCATTAGATCTAACCATGTGGAATGTGGTTATAAATTAATTACCTTTTTTCAATGTTATCATGTTAATCAGCAGGAAATTTGATTAACCAGTTGAATTGAGTGCAAATCATTAATCATGGCTAAATTTTCTGAATCAAAACTGGAAGGTACTAAAGACAAGTGAGATAACCCCAAGAAAACATGTAGGCAGCACAGCTACATACCGTCAACTAGCCTAATGAAACTGTGCTCGATCAAAGAACAAGTTCTATGATACCAAACTGTGATAAACACGACTTCTTACAGAACATTCGAAGAGCGGTGAAAACAAAATAACGAGAGAGATATTGGAAGTCCACAGCTTACAAATTTTGCCTGTGTCACATTGATGTGTTGGTTCTTTCATTTGCCAGAAAGTATCTTTTGAAGGTCACCCATGCAGCTGGGGTGTAGCTTATCAGCTTAGGGAGATCCACTGGTAAGTAGTTCGCTGATCAACGGAACTCAATCAGACACTACCATTCACAAAGTAGTATCCATCAGATACATAAACTGCATAAAACCAAAAGATATGCATGTGGCGCAAAACCGAAATGCTGTAAAGAGTGTATGCAAAAAGCAGAAAGAGCAAACAGCACAGAGACGAAGCGAGGAATTCCCAGCCGCAGTATTTCCTCCTTGAAGCAGGCACTCCAGTGATCCAGGGCTAATTTAGCCGTCTACCATTCTAAGTGGTTCCACTATGAGATGCCTCACGGCTAAATTACTAAATCTCCTGCAGTTGTACGGAGTCAAAGTATGTTCAAGGTTGTAGGGTGACTGAGTGAGGCTGGACCTGTTGCTTAGCCTGAAGGTTCTGGTCACTCGGTGCAGATGTTTGAGAAAATATATGTTGGTTGCGTTCTCACTAAACCTGCTTGAGTCAAGTTTGCAGATAGCGAGTTAAATTTGCCAATAGCATATCTATAAGGCGCATACAATTTTCTCTCAACCTAGCAAAAGAAAAGGGTAGCGACTTGGTGAATTTGTATATTCTTGAGCTGCTTCAGATTTTTTAATACAATATACATGTATCTGCACACACATACAACTTTTGCCGACAGCATGCAGATGAAGCTAAATGCTTAATGCACACATGTGACCCTCGTGCATACCATTTGCTGCAAATTGTTTCCGTCGTAAGGTTGGGAATTGGCACATCACGTATTTCTTGACCCACTTAAATAGAGGAGTTTCGAAAATCAGGGTCAGAGCATGTAAATCACAGCTAGACGATGTCCGATGTTCGGGAGAAGCTTAATCATATCATCATACTATTAATTCACGGACCCCTTACGCTACTCCAACCAAACTACTGCTTGCCCAGTCATAAAAACTTGCAAGCGCCTTCTCTTGAATCTCTACAATGTCCTTAGTCAGGTTTGATTTTCAAATGGCAGTCACAGAAATTGAGGTGATGTTTTCCCATAATCTGACCAAAGCCTAATACAAAATAACCTTTATTTTTCCCCTGTGCATGTTTTCTCGGGCATTATGCTAGTCAAGTTAATGCCCAATGCCTAATAAACCTGCACACATGCAACTCTCGCACATAGGCCTACAATTTTCTTGATCCCCTTTCTGTTGCAAGGTCCAAAGCTGGTGCATTTTTATAATTGCTGAGCGACTGAATTAGGATATTCTGGGTCATTTTAAATCACAGCGAGGCGGCACATTCAGGTGAAGCTATATAAGCCCTGCCCACACTGCCCACACTGCCCACACTGCCCACACTGCCCACACGACTTCTGTGCATAACATGATTTCTTGCAACCCGCTTGTATTGCAAGGTTGCAAATCCATGTTGAATGGTCCAATTTCTAGAGCCAAGTTGATGTTTTGAATATCTAGGTCAGGGTACATCACGGTAAGACAACATTTCAATGAAGCTCAATGTCCCATACCTAATACACCTGTACACATGCAACTCTCAGGCACACCATTTTCTTGCAACCCCTTATTTTGCAACGTCACTAGCTGAGGCATTTTTGTAATTGCTGATCATTTTAGTTTGGATTTTCTGGGTGAGGTCAAATTACAGCTACATGACATTCAGTGACATTCAGCAGTGTTCAGGTGTAGCTTTAAATGCATCCACAATGCGCATGCAAGTATTGTGCATAATATGATTTCTTGCAACCCATTTCTGCAAGGTTACAAGTCAAGGCTGAACTTGCCCAATTCTAGAACAAAATTGTTTTTTTTAAATATCGAGGTCAGGGCAAATCACAGCAGGACGGCATTCGGGTAAAGCTTATAATGCCTTAGGCAATACATCTGTACATATGCAACTCTTGCACATGCATACAATTTCCTTGCTAGAGATTTCTGTTGCAAGGTCCTGGGATGAAGCTCAATGTCCAATATCTAATACACCTGCACACATGCGACTCTTGCACAGACAGATTCATTGCAATACATTTCTGTCAAACGTTGACGCATTGACAGATTCTTGAGGCACTTGAGGAAGTTTTGAATATCTAGGTCAGGCGACTCGCAGGCACGGCCAGAACACAATATTTACCAAGCAAGTTTGCTCTGATTGGTTAACAAATTGGCTCCTTTAACAGCAATGCTGGGGTCATGCTAGGGTACTGAAGACCTGACCAAGCAAGATGCTGATAACAGCCATGACATGAACAAGGTTTGTTGCATGCCACAGTAACTGGGTGGTCCAGTAGTAACTAGAAAATGCTGTTCCACAGGGACGAAATGACGCCGCAATTACGGTTAGGTTAAAGCACTATTCGAGTAGAAATTTTAATGACCAATTAATCGTCACCCACATGTTTTCTACTGAACGGGGTGTTTTAAGTGTGACCCAAGCTGTCATCATGTGTCACCAGACATAAAGTGCAAGACTTGGTCCTTCTTGATGTAGACCTCCATCTGGCATTTGTCAAAAAATCCCGTTTCTTTTACTTTGCTGTACTTTCACTTTATGTGTAGAGGGAGGGGGCACCATGTAAAGCCATGGAAGTATGAGGGGGAGTGGTATGTGTGCTGATGGAGGGTCAGCAGTAGCTCTGTACCCCACACTGGATTAGGTGCGATGTGTGGCTGAAGGAGAGAAGGCAAAGTGGGGCAGGCCATGCAGGCCATTCTACGACACGACAACATGCTACAAGTTCAAAACATAGACGCTGGTAGATCTAACGATCTGCCCGGCATCAAAAATATCTGTCGGCTCTTCCACATACCTCTGGTTCAATTTCCAATACCACCATATGTGGAGTTGTTGTCATAGATAAATGGAAATGGATCGTTCTGAGACTTCATCAAGGTTAGTCCAAGCCCTGGGTCCAAACAAGCATGGCTTTTGATTTTGGTCAGTGAGACTGTACTCTTGCCCTAACTATGGTCAATAACGACTCAGAAAATTAGGTCGTATTTCGCACATGACAAACCCCGACATGTACAGTGCAACAGGTAATGATGGACCATGTTGACTAGTACTTTCGAGAGTGACAATCTCAGTAGTCTGTCACTCTAACAATTGTAGTTTCATATCAAGTGGTATCCACTACACTATTGTGTCTCTTCTGATTCATACCTCTTGTGAAAAGAGTAAAAAGAATGTTTTCCAGAAGACGTCCTCTCCAAAAAAAAATTATATTTCGTTACCATTCCATTTAATACCTAGTCTCGAAGACAGTTTTTGCTGATTCGTTTCACATACTATATTCACCAGGTGGCATGTCAAGGAGCCATTAATAACAACTGCAGAAAGAAAGGCCATTTTGCTTGACCTAGACTTGTCAGACTGATGTATTTTAGTGGACAACACTTAGCCTTCTCCTCTAAATTAACTGTCCTTCAAGTTATGATACAGACAACCAATTTGTAAGAGACTCACCATTAACAAAATTAATAGATGGTAGGATGTGGCTATACCCTGCCATTTTTCTTCACAACAAGAGTCATTAATTCTTCAGCGACATGTCACATAGGCGATGAAGAGAAGGTTGATTGACATATGATGAGAGCATTAAGTGTATATTTCTGAAGATAACGATGAATTTAAGCCAATCAAAATATCAAATCTTTATTCTTACAACTGTGAAACCAACCAAGCTCTATTCTGGACTCCGGCAACACCTAGTCTCAGGTTGTAGAAAAACACGAGAAATATCGATCGGGATATCATGTTTTCTCGAGATAAACCTAATCAATGAAACCCTAATACCCTCAATCTGAGTGTCTGCATGCTATATAACAATTGAAAGAAGTAGAAGGAATAATCAATGTCATTGATAAACTAATGCACAATTTCTTGACCACGGTGAACAGAGCAGAGAGACATGTGATAAACTTCTCAAATTTTCAGATTTTTCTATTATGGTTTTTGTCTCCTGTAACCACTTGTCTTGTATTCATATCGGCATTATCATTAATTGTCGAAACCAAAAGGTGGAAGGACGATTCATTGGAGCTGTATGTCCTGTATTTAAACACTTACTAGGCTAATTAGGACAGGAGGAGGACAGTAATGTTGATGGAGCGATGATTGGGGCTTTAAGTTCTGTATTTATGCACTTGGAAGGCTTATTAGGACGGAAAGAGGACGTAGCCATGGGGCGATGGATGAATGGATGGATGATAGGGGCTTTACGTCCTGTATTTATGCACTTGGTAGGCTAATTAGGACGGGGGAGGACACGGCGATGAGGTGAAGGATGATTGAAAAAGCCTTCCAACATGGGCCCAGATGCCCCGGCAAAGCCATGGGGCGAAGGATGATTCAAATTTCTGTTCAACATTGGTCTAAGTGATCCAGAACTGATAGCGATTGACAACCCAGGGGCCAGAGCATTACCAACTGAGCTAACTCTTCCCCTCCAACTCATGAAATGTTGGAAACAAAAACTGAAACTTGGAAGTTCTACTTCCACAACAAGCACACCAATACCTGAATACGACCTTATGCATTACTTATATGCGGTATTACCCATACGAGGCATACCTCACACCATGGTCTACCACGACGTGTTGGACCTTCTTACGCTTGTACATATCCATTATTCCAGGGCGCCGAGGGGCAGTTCGGGCTGCTCTTCTTTTGTGGAATTGAACCAAAGCTAACACGATTCTAAATTAGGTTTACAAGACAGGGGGGAATGTCAGGTTCCCATGGGACTCGGAAAGGGACGGTGCCTATTATATCAGCAGCTATCAATGGCAAGGCAAGGTCAGGGGAGGATTACTAAAGCCAGCAGTAAAGTAGCACCAAAGCAGAATGACTCTTTTAAAAGTACCATACAAATATACAATACTGTCCTGGGCACGTAGTAGGCCCAGTACTGTCTCTTTGGTATCAGATCAACAGAACTTTTTTTGTAAATTCTTCGAGATTGCATCATAATGATTACAGACAGCTAGAGGACCACAGGAATTATCGGATATAACTTCTTTTTGTTTCCTGATCATGGAGATTGGGTGGGTATCTATATTCTGCAGAGCTCTTTCTTTCTTTCTTTCATAAGTGTGCTTTTCTTGGACTCTAGGTCCAGCGTCCATATTTTGCAAATCCAAGACTGACATTTATAATCAATATTATCAAGATTGATAACATCATTCCAATTCAGCTATCTACATGATCTAAGTTCCTTTATTAATCAATAACCACTAGTTCCATTTTTTATTTTGGGAAAACTGAGTTATATGTCTTCCAACATTAACCAAATGTTCTTGGAAACTTGTTTTTCACAGAAGACCTGGTTTCATAGAATAGGATGGACGACAAAAGCTTTAGCTTACTACCTGTATTTATGCACTGAGGAAGGGTTATTAGGACTGGAGGAGGACACAGCAATTTTGCGGATGATTTTTGACATGAGGTCCAACACAGGAGACCAGGCCAAAGATGAGCATAGGAATTGAACCCGGGACCACATTTTGAAGCCTGGAGCACTAGTTAGCGAAAAACTGCAAGATGCCAAACCTTGTAATGTTATAAGAAAGCCTCATACCAAGGATGAAATACAATGCATTTAGCGCAAATGGAGTCGCAAAAATTTCAACATGGATTGCACACTGAAATGAATCTGTGTCTGTAGAATTCATTGGATAGCATAATTAAAGCTGATATGGCATAGTTTTAGAGAGCACAGGCTTGGAGCATCATTTGCCATGTGTATCTAAAATGCCTTGGGTCACAATACTGTCATTCCAAACATGTTTCAAATAATTTAAGTAAGTCAAAATGCCAGCTTTCACTTTAAAACATGTTTTTCAAAATGTTTGAAAGTTTTTGCCAAGTCATACATATTAGTAGAACTTTTTCAAAACCCTGGGACTGTGGAACTAAATTGGTCCCACACCCTTAATGCTAAAAACATGTCAAACCCAGACAGTGACTGGCAAAATAACTTAAAATAAAAAACTTTATAAAAAGGTCATCTTATATAAATAACAATAACAGTGGGAGACTGCCAAATTTATATATTGGAACACTGGAGTGGAGCACCATAGGCTTGACTCCAGAAGTTAGCCAAGATAATCTGGAGGACATATGAGACTCAGGTGGGATTAATTTAATAAATTTAATCATCAGTGTGAATATTATTCTTCTTACAAAAGCAGAATCACAAATTGACCACAGTCAGAAAGCATCTTCCAACATTTCAAACCCCAGAGGTCAGAAGCCCAGCACCTTACCACTGAGCCAAGCCCGAGGGGCGAGGACCATGGGCAAGGCTTGTACCTAAAATGGGAGTCTATAATATCCAGAGTAGTAACAATCCTAATATTGACCTCGTATGTGATTACATAAATGCCACAATAAGAAACCGCCAGTGAAACCATTTTCATCACATTAACAACATACTTTGTCCAAAAGGTCCGAGTCTCTTTGAGACTGAAGATGAGTCACTATACTGAACAGACTACTAGGAATGGTGGAGCATGGGAGGCCAAGGGAGGGCCATGGGTCATGGCTAATTGCCAGAGAGTCTGGGTCAGCCTCATTTTATGTTTATTGCCACTATGGTCAGGGCTGGCCAGGGCTGGAGATGGAAACTGCAAGGGCATAAAGTGACTTAATGACCTCTCTTAATCCATAGGTCTACAGAGTGTCTAGATGGCAACAGAGTCCACCGACCAAAGCTGAAGAGCTCCGAACGTCCCCTCCGAAGCAAAGAGAATGTATGATACAGTATGGGTTCTCAGGTCTTACTGGGGTCGTAAAAGGCATCGTCCGACAGGAAGGTCATTTCACAAATAGCTGTTGGTCTAGTTGGGAAGCATCGGACATGATTATAGGTATGGTATCGACCCAGCTCACACAGCCCTTGGACCTTCTGAAACAGCCTGACTCGCTAACTGTTGAGGGGGTGAGTGAGTGACTTCTTTTATGCCCCATCAGCACCAGTGTGGGCTAATTAAAGGCAAGCAGACTGTCAAGGGGAGAGGAGGGGGGGGGGGGCTTGGTTCAGTTGGTAGGGATTCAGGCACTGATTCCTGGGTCTAAGATTCAACTCATGAGCTGCAAAAGGAGAAAAGAGGTGGTCCCACAAGACCACTCTAAAGCGTCAGAGAAGGTGGTCCCATAAGACCACTCTAAAGCTACCAAAGAGGTGGTCCCACAAGACCACTCTAAAGCTGCCGAAGAGGCGGTCTAACAAGACCCATCTAAAGCTGCCAAAGAGGTGGACCCACAAGACCTCTCTAAAGCTGCCAAAGAGGTGGTCCCACAAGACCTCTCTTCAGCTGCCAAAGAGATGGTCCCACAAGACCACTCCAACGCTGCCAAAGAAGTTATCCAACAAGACCAATCTAAAGCTGCCAAAGAGGTGGACCCACAAGACCTCTCTAAAGCTGCCAAAGAGGTGGTCCCACAAGACCTCTCTTCAGCTGCTAAAGAGGTGGTCCCACAAGACCACCCAAAAGCTGCCAGAGATTGGTCCCACAAGACCTTTCTTCAGCTGCCAAACAGGCGGTTCCACAAGACCACTCCAACGCTGCCAAAGAGGTGGCCCCACAAGACGTCTCTTCAGCTGCTAAAGAGTTGGTCCCACAAGACCTCTCTTCAGCTGCCAAAGAGGTGGTCCCACAAGACCTCTCTTCAGCTGCCAAAGAGGTGGTCCCACAAGACCTCTCTTCAGCTGCCAAAGAGTTGATCCCACAAGACCTCTCTGAAGCTGCCAAAGAGTTGGTCCCACAAGACCTCTCTTCAGCTGCCAAAGAGGTGGCCCCATGAGACCTCTCTTCAGCTGCCAAAGAGGTGGTCCAACAAGACCACTCCAAAGCTGCAAAAGAGGTGGCCGAAAACACCACTCTAAAGCTAAAGAGGCAGCCTCATGAGACCAATTTGAAGCTGCCATCATCACTCTTACCTTTAAATACACAACATACTCATTTGATAAATGTTCTACCTGTAACTGGCAAACTAGAAATAGTTACTATTGCATGAGTGATGAACCAACATCACCTGTCAAAAAACACAATGGAGCAAAGAAAATATCAAAAATATCTTCTACTATTTGTGAATTACCATGACAGACAGCAGATCAGTCACTCCAAGTCACACCCATGAAGGTTTCAATATCCAAATGTTATGGAGTATTTTTAAAGAAGTTTGAATAGTTAAACCGTATGTTGAATTGTCATAAAGCTCCAGACTGTCGCTGTTTCTTTGCTTTCAGGCCACGGATATTCATTTTTGGAAATAATGATGATAGAAATCGTACAATAACAGAGATGAATGGTTGGTGAGGTTTAAAGCTGGTTCATGTCCTTCATTTCACATTGATTACGCATAATCAATGTTATAAGGACAGGAATGGTCCTCGACAATCAATTCAGGTGACAAGGCGAGCTGTACTCTTGGCACAGGATGCAAGATCCAAAAGACATGGGTCGTGTAGACCGGGAATCAAACCCATGTGACCATGTCCCACAGTTTTTTAAATGAGAAACCACTGGCCTGCATGTATAGTATACCCGAAATGAAAACCAACACAAGAATCTCATAGCAGGTTTACTTTACTAAGGGTTCTCAGTAATATCATAACTTCAACATCTTAATTCTTATTACATATATGTATAATATTTTGCTCAGAACTTTCTTTGAGAAGCAGCTGTTTCTTGAACATGATGAAGTTAGAAAGAACGCAACATTTTCATCAAATATTTATGAAAAAGTCAGCGAGACAGCGGCACCATCATATTCTATCATGGATATTCTATTTTTAGAAAATTACATCATTCCTTGTCCAAGAACATACTATACATACCACTCAGTATTTTAGTGCATGTAAACCATTACTACTGAACAATAGGCTAAAGTACCTCATTGTCCTCACAATTTATAAATTATTCATTTACTGACAATGACGATGCGCATAATTCGAGTAACGAATATTGACTAAGCATTTAGAGCATAATTTACACCCGTCTGTGATGGATTAGGACTAAGTAAATTATTCTGCGAACTCTATGCATATAGTGTATATTACCAGCACCACATAAGATCATTACTTATGTCAATGACGATTAGTAGACAATAATTTATAGAGATAGCACAGATAAGTAATTGATTGTCGGACAACTGTGTGACATCTTGAGTATTTTCTGATATTTAAAAGTTTCTTGGCACCAAGTTAGGTTCGGGCAGTGTCGGCCATTTTGTTCGTGACCCAGTTTAAGCACAATAGATACTGTAGAAAGACTATAGATTACCACTGTAAAATTATGATTATACCTGCAAAATCACCTATTTGATGAATTAATAATCAGACTTTGCACATTGAGGTTTGAACACATTTATCAACCATGTGTTTTGTTCTATATGAGTACATTGAAGCAAAACAAATAGGCCTACATATTTTGTAAGTTCCTTATGCGAAGAATAATTTATGGTAACACTCATTGATAAACTTGTCATGAAAATGATGAAATATACTGGTTTGCCAGTGCCACAACTCCACTTACCGCATGGCATGTAGTGGGTGGTGGCTGACAGGGCTAAATGTCCAGTATTATTAACTGAATATGCTTAGTAGGACAGGCGGGGATCACGGTAATGAGGTAAGTGTACATTCTCGATACAGGATGAAACGTCCATCATGAGTTGCCTGGACTCAGAATCAAACCCGTGGCAGGTCCAAAACGTTAGAACTACTCTCTACCTCTGAGCCAGTCAAAGAGCCTGTGACAAGCAGAATTTAGCTGTTACATATTTGGAATGCTATGTCACTATGGACTAGGCGACTGAGTAGCATAGCATCACAGACTATTCATTTATCTCCCTGTAAAGTTCTGTGACAATGATGAGTAAGCACTTTAACATTTGTTTACAGCTGATGGTTACACAAGGACTAAAAATATACTGTTACACAAAAATGCCTAAAAGGTCATGCAGAAATGTATCAATTTTTGTATAGACCCATTTTATTTATTTATTTATTTTTTGTGTTTTGTTTTTTAATAAGTGATACTCTTTGTTATCACAAACAGATCTAGAAATTTGTTCCAACTTCCAAGAAAATGTGCTCTGTTAAAACAAAATCTAGCAAAAAATTTTACACCTTGATGCAATACAATATCATTTCAAATTTACTCAACATTACAAATAATTAATACTGGTGGCTGACTTGATGTATGATATTATAAATATTATGCTGATACATGCGTTCTAGTTAATTGTCAATGACATCAGATGCAATCAAAAACATACAGGCCAAAATATACATATAAATTCAAATTACACAAATAAGGAAATCAATGGCGTCAGCTGATAATTATGATTAAATAATAAAATAATGTGAGCCTTTTTTCAAATGAAAGTTTCAAGGAAGTACTTTTAACTTCCTTTTTTGTAGCAAACCAGTGAAAAGTTTGCTGTGAGACAGCGTGGGCGAGTGCGACAGGGCTTTATGTCCTGTTTAGCAGCCCAGTGCTCAACCAATAAGCCAAACCCCCAGTATACAGTGCAATTAAGACATCCCTAAACGTACACAGTACACGTACATACAGTTTCTACACGGAGTTAATTTACAAGGAGTACTTTCCAAAGGAAGCCAGAGCAATAGGGTTAAAACTGGTCTAAAAATACTGGGCAATTAATTATTGACAGATTAGCATAGTCCAGCTCAACATGTTCAAGAGTTTATACATGTCTGAGAGAGCACACATTATGAAAGCCAATAGAAGATTTTCGAGTCCTAACTCCTAAACCATATAAACTGTGTTTGACATATCCAGACATAGAGTGGTGATGGGGATATATAGGGTTTTACGTTCAGTAGTTATCGGCTAAATAGCTGAATAGGCTAAGTAGGACAAGCAGGGACCACAGTAATGTCCCATAATGAGGTAAGGTGCATTCTTTCCTCTTGGCAGAGATGAAACACCCGTCCAACATGGTTTCCCGGACGGGTAATCAAACCTGGGTCCCAAAAGTTAGCATGGTCAGCAGCCCAGCGTGTCACCACTGAGGCATCTTTCTGATCCTATTGTGCTATAGTGGTGGCTTGATACAAGTTAAACAATTTGTGTGATCTTGCTCAACATGGCAATATACATGATATACCAGTCGACAAAGATCATACAACTGCCACCTTACGTATGATAACTTCCTATCCGAAAGATATCCAGCTGCTACAATTGAATTAGTCAAGTTTTTTTCTTTTTTTAAAAGTCCATTTTGTGTACCACATTCAAATCATAATGTACATAAATATATATACATATTGTACATGTCGTACTATGCACACAATAAGAAAGAGTGTTATGTATACATGTCAAGTACATAATCACACATGGACATGACGAAAGAAATTTTGATACTAAAGAAATTTGTGACTTTTTCGCTAAGAAACAGCTGCTGTTTTTCGTATCATTGAAACTTTGAAAGCATTGTACTATCACAAGCTACAAATCAAATATTTTGAATAACCAGTATACGAAGTGTTACAAACACAATACTCATATCATCCATACAAAGTTACAAACTTTTCAAGAAATGGACATGTTTAAAAGTTTATGAAGAAGTTTGAAAGTTGGTCTGTCATAACAGCGATCAGACTTAACATTATTCAAATTGGCTATTTTCACAATTTGTCTGACATCAGATAGATAGCTGCAGATAGATACAGTAAGTGCAGCCTCTAAGCCAAGTTCTCGGCACTCACGAGGGTCAAATGACGAGAAAGGAGAGAGCGGGAGTCCTTTTAAAACATGTTACACATTTACCCCATGTGAGGGATATTTCTCTTTCCCAGCACACACACTGATACCGGCTGAGAATCAAACTCATGTCACAAGGGAATGTCCAAAATATTCTTCTTAGACCTATATTTACTCCATACATGTGCAGAATCTTTTTCTTGTCCAACGACCAACACAATGATCCATCGAACCACCAATCTATAATTCTCTATATATATATATAATATATATTATATATTATCATCACCTCAGCCATGAGATAAGTAGGGTATTGTCATTAGATGACCCATGCAACAACCACCCATAACGCCCTCATTTGCAGGGCCGACAATGATTTTGAGGGCCGACAATGATTTTGAGGGCCGACAATGGTATTGTCGGCCCTGTGATGACGTCATGACTCATGCTGCCTAGCAACCAAGAGCATCTGAATCTATAAATATAACAATAACATGACCTGTGGAGGGCGTTATGGGTGGTTGACAGCCCAAGGGATTGCTTGTCAGCCCTACGAATTCTTGTCAGCCCGAGGAACGAGGGCTGACAATCGTAGGGATGACAAGCAAGCCCGAGGGCTGTCAACCACCCATAATGCCCGACTCAGGTCATGTTATTACTATTATCATTACCTCTTACTCAAATAATTCATCTGCCACCCTGACCTATCTGTGATACAAATTCGATTTTTAAGTACCATCACAATTTTTTTTCTCAATAAATTAGATTGTAAAAATTTTCCCCCGAGCGATTAGGGTACCTGGCAATGGCCAGCATTGATTATACAGGATAATTCCTGAATTCCTTGTAAAACATCTGCCCAGTAGACACTAAGAACTGGACTTGTAAAACTTTTCAGCACTTCCCAATTACAGAGCTTTAAAATCACAATCAATTTATGCGCTTTAATATACTTTGCAGTGCTGGTGTGTAATACAGTATTCAAAATCCTGTGAAAATTTCAAAGTCGTCAGATAAATAGGGACTGAGAACAAAAGAAACAACCAACACTGAGTCAGTAAGATTTCAACAAAACTTGTGACGCTACCACTTGCTGGCCCTTGAAAATCATGACGTCACAATCTATTTATAGATTCAGATGCTCATGGTTGCTAGGCAGCATGAGTCATGACGTCATCACAGGGCCGACAATACCATTGTCGGCCCTCAAAATCATTGTCGGCCCTCAAAATCATTGTCGGCCCTGCAAACGAGGGCGTTATGGGTGGTTGTTGCATGGGTTATCTAATGATAATACCCTACTTATCTCATGACTGAGGTGATGATAATAGATTGTGACGTCATGATTTTCAAGGCCTGCAAGTGGTAGCGTCACAACTTTTGTTGAAATCTTACTGAATCAGTGTTGGTTGTTTCTTTTGTTCTCAGTCCCTAGGCTACTTACCTGACGAATTTGAAATTTTCACAGGATTTTGAATACTGTATTATACACCAGCACTGCAAAGTACATTAAAGTGCATAAATTGATTGTGATTTTAAAGCTCTGTAATTGTGAAGTGCTGAAAAGTTTTACTAGTCCAGTTCTTAGTGTCTACAGATTTTTTACGAGGAATTCAGGAATTGTCCTTTATAATCAATGCTAGCCATTGCCAGGTACCCCGATCGCTCGGGTGAAAATTTTTACAATCTAATTTATTGAGGAGAAAAATGGTGATGGTACTTAAAAATCGAATTTGTATCACAGATAGGTCAGGGTGGCAGATGAATTATTTGAGTAAGAGGTAATGATAATAGTAATATCATGACCTGAGTCGGGCATTATGGGTGGTTGACAGCCCTCGGGCTTGCTTGTCATCCCTACGATTGTCAGCCCTCGTTCCTCGGGCTGACAAGAATTCGTAGGGCTGACAAGCAATCCCTTGGGCTGTCAACCACCCATAACGCCCTCCACAGGTCATGTTATTGTTATATTGTTTTGGAATGGCATATCGTTCAAGAAGACCTACCAATACAAGAATCCGCGGATTCAAAACCGACCTAGCGCAATGAAATTGAAGGTGCCATTGCTTAAACCACTGAGCAACAGATATTGGAAGATAGGAGAAATGGTTGATTGGAAGATGCTAGACTATTAGCATAGAATCAATGCAGTTTGAACAGATTTCTAAAAAAAGGTAAGATGGCTGCCAAAATGGCCGCCATCTTGGATTTCGATATGCTCCTGATTCATACCCACGACCAATACCTGTACCAAATTACATAACTCTTAAGTGAAATATAGAGGTCACTATGAGCAGTTCAATATATACAAAAAGATGGCTGCCAAAATGGCCACCACAAAATGGCCACCATCTTGGATTTCTCAACATGTTCCTGATCCATACCCACAGGCCCATACCAGTACCAGATTTCATAACTCTAAGCGAAATATTGAGGTCACTATGAGCAGTTCAATAAATAAAAAAAGATGGCTGCCAAAATGGCCACCACAAAATGGCCGACATCTTGGAATCTTGACATGTTCCCAATCCATACCCAGAGTTCCATACCTGTACCAAATTTCATAACTGTAAGTGAAATATTAAGGTCACAATGGGCAGTTCAAGAATGAAGAAAGATGGCTGCCAAAATGGCCACCATCTTGGATTTCTCAAAATGTTCACAATCCATACCCAGAGTCCCATACCTGTACCAAATTTCATAACTGTCAGGGAAAAATAAGGTCACAATGGGCAGTTCAAGAATGAAGAAAGATGGCTGCCAAAATGGCCGCCACAAAATGGCAGCCATCTTGGATTTCTCAACATGTTCCCAATCCATGCCCAGACTCTCATACCTGTACCAAATTTCATAACTGTAAGTGAAATATTAAGGTCACAATGGGCAGTTCAAGAATGAAGAAAGATGGCTGCCAAAATGGCCACGAAAATGGCCACCAAAATGGCAGCCATCTTGGATTTCTCGACATGTCCCAGATTCATGCCCATAGTACCACACCTGTACGAAATTTCATTACTCTAAGTTGAAAACTAAGGTCACAAATGGACTTTTACACACATGTTGACAAGAAATGTTTACATGGACACATGGACATCGTTTACATGCTTCCAAAATGGCCGCCAAAATGGCAGCCATCTTGGATTTTTCAACATGTCCCAGATCCATGCCCATAGTACCATACCTGTACCAAATTTCATTACTCTAAGTTGAAAACTAAGGTCACAAATGGACTTTTACACACATGTTGACAAGAAATGTTGACATGGACACATGGACATGGTTTACATGAGTCCCCTTTCACTACCCACCCCCCCTCTAATAACCGACGTTAGGTCGGTTAAAAATGACATAAATTATTCATTGCTTGCAGAAAACTTAAAAACAGTATTTCACTCAGTGTCTAGACCAAGCCAGCTAGTCATTTTGGCTCATATACAAATACTAAAATAAATGGAGCATTTGAATTGATTTTTGCAAAAGAATAAACGAACGCAGACAGCATTTTACAAGTGTGAAAGTGTGCAGCATGTTTTATGGTCGAAAGCCATGAATTGGTCATTCAAAGCTGTCATGGTGCAAATAAAAATCCACCAGACAGGTACTTTTTATTTTGCTTTTTCGTCGTCTGGGTATAACTATAAGTCTCTATCATGTCTATATGACTGCGAAGTGTGAAGGTATAATACTTCATAGTCCATATGGTTTAGAACTTGAGGAAGACTTGGGTTTTATGTGTATTGAAAATATGTAAGTCTCCTGAGGACTGGAAATGCTTCAGATTTCTCTCTGAGTGTCTGACATCAGAAATGAAAAGTGAATCAATACTGCTTTAAACATGTTAAATCCTGTATTTCTACAACTGCCAAGAACACTGAAGAAACAAGAGGGAAGTTCAGAAATGAAGAGGCTAAAGCAAACAGCCAACAAAAGGCAGCCTTAGCAGCTTAGCCACAGATTAAATTGGCAGCCAACATTGCCCAACAATAGTTGGAATCAAATCAAGGACCCATCACTGAGCCAACATTTATAAACTTTACAATGTTTAAGATAAAGCATAATAAGTGTAAATTTCAGTAAACGTCAAGTACTGTAGAAATAGCAAGAGTCCAACATTAACATGGACTTGCAGCATCTCAATTCAGCAGCGTTTTGTTTCTCAGTCACTGAACTTCACTTCACACTTAGTTGCACTTCCACATTTTAGGGAGTTCTTCCATGATTTTTTGAAACTTTTAACTTTTTCTGAGTTTCAATTTGTTTTATTATCTTTGAAGCATCAATTAATGCTCGAAAGACATCCTTCCTCTTTGTCTTCTGGAGATGGATGGATGGATGATCGGGGCTTTAAGTCCTGTATTTATGCACATGGTCGGCTAATTAGGACACGTTGAGAACACAGTATTGAGGCGGAGGATGAATGAAACAGCTGTCTAACAAAGGCCCAGTGACAAAAGCAAGAGCTGGATTTGAACCCTTGACCCTGCAATAGGGAGCCCAGCACGCTACCACTGAAGTAACCCTCTCTCCCTTTGTCTTGTGAACTCTGAAGACTGAACTTATTACTAGGTCTAGGACATCAGTATAAGAAGAAAGAAACGGTGTTGACATTTTGTGACTGGTTATCTTACACAGACACTGTGTACTACAAACAGTCTATTTCTGGCTCTTTTGAGAGTTTTCAAGATAGTTTTGAAGCTTCTTTTCAACCTAATTACTTTCCAAACCACTCGGTTTCTTGTTTCTGCAAAAGTTCAAGTGATTTCGCTCCTAACGGCGTGTGCTTGTCGAGTTTGTTTACCGTTCCTCTCCACAGTTCACAGCAAAACTTTACTGGTCACAAAACTGGGTAGAGATTATAAAGAAGGTTGGTGCTGTTTGAAGATACCAAATATATAGATAGATAGATAGATAGATAGAAAGATACCAAATATATAGATAGACAAAAAGATACCAAATAGATAGAAAGATAAGATAGATGTTGTAAGCGCGGCCCTCTTAAGTCCAGTTTTGGGTGCTCACAAGGATTGATTGATGAGATGGGAGAGAGAGCAGGAGTCCTCAACATGTTACATGTTTACCCCATGTGAGGGTTCTTTCACTTGCCAAGCCCAAACACTGATATAGGGGGAACTAGTTTAATGTCTCATCAAAATGACATCCAGCTGGAATTTTGTTCACAGAGTCACTGGAAAGGTCAATGATGGCTCTCTGCTGCTAATGAACACTATCTTCTAGAACTAATCAGAATATCAGACCTGATTCATCAGTGTTCGTAGAATGCAAGTCATTTATATCAAAAGAGCAAAATTACCAACTTAACAATGCCAGGTAAAACCTCCAGCCTGTTAGAAAATCCATCAATTTTCCTGAACAGTAGGTAATTAGCTACTAAGTTACTTACTTGAATAACTTGATAAGATAATAACTGAATACATGACATCATGGAACTAACCATGATATGCAACAGAAAGGTGATAAGATCACAACATACACAATTTTATAATCTTGATATCTTGATCGAATATATAAATATTTGTTTGTACTCCTGAATACCATGAAATCTCGAAGGTCAATGTCAAGCCTCTGATATTTTGTGATAGGCCTAGCTAGAATATTTTTCTTTCTTGTCATGGTCATGTCAGGACATCACTGTTTTGTAATAAATAAAATTTTCCTAATATACTATCAAACTATTAACTGAATAGAGCATGAGGAGATTTTTTCCGAGGGGGGGGGGGGTTGTTGCGAGTCACTCTTTCAAACTTATTTAAGTAAAACTATAATTTCATTGTTTACCAGAATACTGTCATTTCACCATCGCTGCTATGCAGCTGTATAAAGCAAGCACCTCTAGACTTTACTTATCGCAACTACCATTGTGTCAGTTTCATGACGTCAATGATAACATATCTATCTATAATTATCGACAATAGATGACTATTAGATGTTAACAATATCACAATGATACATATACAAGACCAACCAGGATCCGTTTAACGGTGTTATGCAAATCATAACTAGAAAAGCACATGGAATGTGCACCTCCAGAGCTGGATAGTTGGGTTGGCCCTGGCCAGGGGCGGACTGGCCTATGTGGCAAGGTGGCAGCTGCCATGGGCCCATCCTCTCAGGGGGGCCCACGCAAGATATTTAAAAAAATACATATATAATTGTACATGTGATGTGACCAAATTAACCAAATAAGACAGGGCAGGAGAGGGTAGGAAAGAGCTAGAAATGTCTGGGAGAAGACGCAAAGAGGGAAATGTCAAAAATGTATAAGCTAGGCAAGAGTTGAGAAGGAGGCAGGGTAACTGATGGCAGACAGAGACAAAAACTTATAAGTTAGAGGTTTTTAGAATATGATGTGGATTATCAGATAATTAGTCATGAGTTGAATTTATTCCATTCCATGATAAAGGCATGTTCTCAAAAATATTGGCCCCGCTGTGACTTATGTTAATGTGTGTATGTATTAATTTGATACAAATAAAAGTTCAAAGTTCAAAGCCTTTGCCTTCCATGCTGGAATCAGAGTTCCATATTGCACAGAAAGAATCTCCAGCCCTCTGGATACCGTTGGCTTCTGGTGGCCTATAGCGGCGCCCAGACCCCCTGCCTCATTGTGCCTCCCCCTCTCCCAAAATCCTAGTTACGGCCCTGGTAGCGCACAAGTAAACTTTTTCCGGGAACCTCAGACATTTTGTAGGCCTGTAAAATGCGATGGGCCCGGGTTTTTCCGAGGTCCGTAATACTGTTTAATCAGCCTGGGATTGGCCAAAATGATTCGAGTTCTGTACCTAATCAATGGATTGCGCCACTGTTACGAAACATACAAAGGCTTTGCGAAGATCATCCGGCATCTGTCAGACATTCAGTCTGACAAACAGGCACCTCTTGTCAGACCGAAAGGATTCTTGTGAGACCAGAAAATGTCATTGCTGCATTAATACAAAGGGACAGAATTATTGATTGTCGAGCTTTCAAAAAGAATATTATTGATTGTCTGAATTGGGCCTAAATGCAAAAAAATAACAATAGGCCTAAATGGAATTATTTTCATATAAACTTTAACACTCCAATTATGGACTGGGAAACCAGAGATAAGTAATTATCCATTGCAAAATCACAGCTGTACAATTATCATATGTATTGGACAACTGTCCCAGAGGTCCACAGACCAAGCATGGGTCATGGGTGCAGAGTTTTGAGGCGTGGCATAAAATTTCATAGATTTTTAACTCCTCAAATGTTTATCATGGCACAGAGAACACAATTGTGTTCCACTCATCAGGAGCTTTAAATCGATACACATACATGTATGTATTAATCTTCATTGAGTAAATCCCAGGGCTACTGTTGATAAGTTTTGGTGTTGGTGTTTAACAAAAAATTGTTGTTTTCATCACAGAAAATATGTAGGCCCTTCCCCAAATTTATTTCCTCTGCTGCTTCCTAATCCCCCCCCCTTCCCCAAATCACAGTATCAGACATGTATATATATGTCATTTGTGAATTTGTAAAATGTCAAATGCGTGTTTAACACAGATAAAAATGTTCTTAATTAATCAAGATATTTTTTAATTAAAATCTTCATTCAGGGGGGGGGGGTTAGTTTAACCCCCCCCCTCCCCAACCTCTACCTTTCTCAATCGGCAACTGCATAATTAAATGCATTAGTATCATAATTATTTTCAAATGATACCAGACAAAAAACAACAACACATAATCATGCCTTATGCATTCCTCTTTCTATTCTGCCTTTTGGTGCAATTCTTGCAACGTACAGATTCTTGTTATAGATGAAATTTTTTTGCATTAGTGATTTCACACTACAGACGTAAAATTGTTGATATGTCTGGCAATGTAACACAATGTAACCATTTGATCAGCAATTTTTGCGCAATGTAAATGGGGCATTGTGCATCAATAGATTTTGATAAAATACCATAGTTAGGCAGTTAGTTATGTAAATGAACTAATCTGATGGGTTTTATTCATAATCTAGTGGTATTTCATGGTATGGTGAGGGCTTTAAATTCAAGTTTTTTTTCGGCAAAAGACACATAACCGTACACCAATGATTTGGCTTCACAATCCACATGGGGCTGGTTGGGGGATTCCCATGAGGCTGTATGACGCCACCTCCAGATGAGGTCACCAAATCCGCCATATTGGAACTGCCCTGAGACATGATGTCACAATGACGTCACAGTCTGGTAGAACCTCATGTCCATTCTATCTCTATACCTTATATTTGTACAGGCCCATGCTTTGTCACGCAGGATCTCAGCTGTTGCTTACCTGACTTGCCTGAAACTCTGCCTGACATTCAAAATATGTCTGCACTCTGTTTTGCCATCATCAAAAGTATGATCTGACTTTTTTATCTCCCTTAACGAAATATTTTATAAATGGCAACAGAACCCATGCAAGAAGGCTAAACCTTCAGACATACTGCTCTATTGAACCTCACTTTGGGAATAAGCCCAGCTCCATGGCAACGCACGTCATGTACCTGCATAACGTTATGTCACCTGATCAGCACTGAATTTGGTGAACACTACATGACATGTCCCTATAATGGCCTACATAATAGGCTACATTAATCCAAAAGTTTCGACTCTCTGTCAGGTGTCCAGGCTCAGATTATCTTATTTTCAGTTTCAGCTGTTCAGCAAAGTTAAAGTGTATTTATCAAGCAGATACGACAAATTAAGCCAATATATATACAAGCCAAGGGCATTGCGCAATACTCCCGAGCCCATTATGAAAGTGGTCCAAGACCAACACCCATCAGTTGGGTGGGAGTCACGATTGAGTAAAGACTGTTGTAGATAGAGGGGCCAGAAAGAGGGGGGGGGGCAAATGAGGGGCGGGCCAGAAAGGGACAATTGAGAGGAACAGGAGGGTTTGGGGCAAAATGAGGGGCCAGAGAGAAGGTGGCAAAATGAGGAGGGTCAGAAGTGGGGGGGGGGGATGGGGGAGAAAATGAGGTGGGCCAAGAGGGGCCAAATGAGGGGGGGGGCAGGAGTGGAGGAGAGCAAATGAGGGAGCCAGAAGGGGGGGGGGTGTTGAGGTAGGTCTGGATAGAGGCAAAACGAAGGGGGCAGCAGCTAGGGGGCAAGTTGGGGGGGGGGGGGTGGCGAGTGGCCCAGGAGGATGGGGAGAGGTGACAGTGTTTGACATTGGTAAACTTTAAATTCTATACCTTATTGACCACAGGCAAAAAATATCACTCCATTATATAAATGTTAACTGTTACACCCACCCGTCCCGTCGTAAGACGGGTACCCTGCTAGTGTATTTCTATGGTATCAAACATTTATAAAGTAAACAACTAGTGCTGCCACACCTGGAATTATTTTCTGCTTCAGGATGGTGCTGACATCTAGTGTCTATGTAACTTAGCAGCCAGACGACTTCGACCAATCAGATCGCTTCATTTCGGCAGGAACCTGTCAGCTATTTGCAGGCTCTGCTGTTAGCCTGTGCTGACCAATCACATTGCTGCATTCCGATTTTGGGTTAGGGACAGGCAGGGGTAGCCATTGTGGTTTGGTCAAAACGCATCAGAAAAATCTCAATTTCTGACTATTCTCGGCATTCCAGGCATCTATTTACAGACGTTACAGATAGATCTATCCCTTATCTATCAGCCACATCACTCTGACTCATTAGGAAGGCGTGTGTGCAGAGGTGGAGGAGAAAATAGAGTTGAGTTGAGTAAATCACTATATGTCATGTTTACCGAAAGCAGGAAATGAAGGCTGACGGATCAGCTAGCACTGCCATGCAGTCCTCCGAGCTGCAAGCAGCTCTGGAGGAATTAGGTTAGTTACACAATATGTAAATGCTAATTGGCCTGTTTTGGTATCAAGTATCGGAGCAGTTCAGACAAACAAATTCACGTCAGTATCAAGAGAGTATATAAATCTTCAGACTATGACGAATGATATCAAGACAACCATTGTGTTATATCTATATAGACAACAATTGACACAGGCTGTATCAAATACAGGTGATATGTCACATAATCATAACAAAGTGGAGTATTAAAGTTGAATAAACACCGGATTGTCAGAACTTAGCATCCAACTTTCTCTCCAAGTCTGACTGCAGTAGCCGTCTCATTTGGGATTAGGCTCCAACATTTGGTGCTGCATTTAAACATTGTTAAAGTTTGTCCTCCCCACTGCTTGTATAAAAGCAGCCAGTTCTAGCACAGTTCTGTGAGGTACAGACTTCATGCAGCACCTCCAGTGACCAAGATTCCAATTTAGTACCCAGTTCGAATTCTGCAGACTGCCGTGTCACAGCGCATTTACAAGCCTACATCAGCATGACCATTAGACTGGCTCATCAGTCTGTGTATAAGTAATCAAACACTTCAACATTTCAATTTATTTGAGTCACCTTGATTAATCATTACCTTGAACTTTCTATGTAATCAAACAATTATATCTTAATTAGGGTACTTACCATTGTAACTAATCCTAGGCTTGGTGAGGCACATAACCAAATGACACTCAATGTCTTCAGGGGGGACAAACTTTGAACATACGGGACACTTGATGCCTGAAAATGAGAAAATATTCAATTAATTTAATTCATATGTATCACATAGAGAGTAAATGAACAGTCTATTTGCATCTAATAACATTTCAAGGACCAAATTAGCCTTTTTTTCCCCCTGAAATACATCAGGATCAGTACACTGGAAAATACTTAAATGACAACCATCAAGCTAAGTCAGCATTATGACGACATGACCTCAAACATGTTAACCACATTACAGCGTTACAGTCTGTAAAATTGTCACATGACTTAATAATTCGCACACATACCAACTTTTTCTCACCAAACTTTCAAGAACATATATATCCTAATATTAGCCTGAATTTTTTTATTGACATTAAATAAGAAGTTTGGATACATCTTATCATCAACACATAATAAATTTGCGGTAAGGAAATTTGAACAAACTTGTTTAGCTACACTTTTATCAAATCATAATATCAACAATAAAACTTGACAATGATGTATTGATAGACTACCAGGATGTAACCTCCGAACAACAACAAAGAACAACAACAGAGATCACGAAGTGCTGATTGTTATCTATCGGATGAGGAAGGCATGAAGACAAAAAAGAGAGCAAAATATGGTCAAAAAATATATGAAAATGCTAAGTTTGATCATGGCCATCAATTAAGTGCATAAATATTGCATTGTAGTAATTTGACAATGCTGTCTTGATTAAGACAAGCAAGATGTAACCTCCGAATGATAACGATGAATAACATTGATGTTCATCTAATCAACGCTAATGATTCCAGTTCAACAGCCAGCAGTAGAATTGGACAGCCAGATAGTAGAATTGGCATCTATAAATATTGTATTATTCTTTTATGTATAACTAAAGAGGCATACAGCGCCTGCTCATTGCGACAATGAGGTTACAGGGTACATTGTTTCACAAGAAGTGCTCTACATGCTCTATGTAAAGTCCGCATTCACACATACCCATGATCAACTCAGTTGCATTACGCAAGGTGCAGACCTGATATGAAGCACCATAGGCGAGATGGAGTGTAGTAGGCACGGGGGCTGAAATTTTGGAAAGGTGATTTTCCATAGACTTTCGGGCAAAATACTTTGTGAATTTAGAATTTTTTTTGGGCAATTTTGGCAAATTTTTTAGGCCGGTCCCCCTCCATATGCGCCTGTCAGTGACCTCTGGTGACCCATATTTCAATTTGACAGCCTGCTTGTTTATATTCACATTTTTAAAGTACAACTTTCAGTTTATTTTAACTTAATCTTATGTCTCCAGCTAACAACTGAATATTCAATATTACTCTAACCATTGCTGGAATAGGTAAGTAACACATCATAAGCGGCAAAAACACCTCATGCAAATATACACATGATACACAACGATATAGACAGAATCAAACAGAATCCATAGCATGTCATGATATTCATGATATTGTGTGCACACTTTACATGACATCAAATTTTTCCATCAACAGTTTCAAAACATCACAGGCGCTAATGAGTTTTCTAACAAGTTTAACAACATACCATTACACATCATGCACATGTAACTTTCACAAATGGAATATGTCAAAGGCAGCACTTTATATAAATTTACCATTACATGTATATATAGCAAAGAGCTCCACATTAGCTGGCTGTATCATTGTGATCATGTATAGGAATAGCAACTTCCGAACATGCTTAACTTTAAATTGAGTGTATATTTTTGATGATGCAGATTATTATATCAAAATTATAAATAACCTCATTGAACTATGTTGAATATCATTACCGGTGTGATATGCCGTGCGATGAGCATTACATTTTATAACGGAAATATATCACTGATGATAGCAGGGTGTACATCACCATATATAACGCAGCTATGGCATCTATCTATCTACTTTTCTATGACTATCCTCGATAACTGTAACTATAGAGTTTTATGCTGGAGTTGTTTCTGTGTAGCGAAGTCTGGCCTGTGCCACTGCGAATAGGTACCGTAATATGGGGTGAATTGGGACAGAATTGAGGGTTTTTCTGTCATAGCATGGTCACATATCAACTTATAAACCGAAATATGGTGCCTAATTATGTCCGAACCCAAGGTCCAACTATCCCTAGGAGCATTAAAAGACTTCTTTAATTTTCAATGATTTATTCATGAAAAACTACTGTCCCAATTCACCCCTTATTTTGGGGTGAATCGGGACAGTCCTCTATTTCTATGAAATAATACTTCCTGGAATGTTTAGGTGATTGCTACTTGTGAATGAACATTAGAAAATATATTTGACATGCAGAAAAAAATTTTGAGAAAAATCTTAACTAATTTACATGTGAAATTTGCAGATTTGTAAAAAAATATGATAAATGACAAAAAAGTATTAAGATATGTATTTTTCTGTTAATTACGCCATACATAGGTAATTCTGAACTAAATCCAATATCAATGATGACAATTTCAATAATATTCTTTAAAAAACCATGCTAGTACATTCAAATGAAAATTAGTAGGGTTATTTTTGCTGAATCTGAAACTTTGTCATTGCCCTGGTTCTGAACCTATGGCTAAACATACAAAATCCCATATCTAGTCAACTACTATGGTGCCTTAATATGCCAAAACTAGTTTAATAAAATTTCCTGTCAGATCGGTGCCTCTAATATTTATGCTTTTTGTGTTACAAGCAAAGTTTTGACCAGCTCAGAAAATGCAGTTTCTGCAAGGCCAAGTTTAAAGTGCTGCAGCTCCTCACTGCCTGCAGTTAGAATTATAAAACCCGGCCACAATATGCGCTTCAATGTATGCTATAATTGTGCCAAAAATTATGGACCTGGGTAAAGTATAAGTACTTGTAGTCTAAGAAATAAAATACATTCCTATTCTGTCCCGATTCACCCCAGTGTCCCGATTCACCCCATATTACGGTAGCTTTCTATCAGTCGATTAAAGCAATCAACAATCAATCATTTTAAAATGCATAATTATGTACAAACTGACTACGGTGCTAAAATTATGGTGCACAGGCTGCTTGGATTTTTATGTTTTTATTGTTTATATCTTTAAAATTGTTTTTAAACTCTGTAAATTGTCACAATCGGAATAAAGATATTATATTGACAATCAATCTATCCACGTTCCGTACAATTACAAATTAATACACAATTACAGTCACATACACTCTATTTCCATATATGGTCAGACAAAGGCAGGTTACCATTAACACTGGGTTGAACGCCTCTGCGACACCTTATTAGGCTATATCGACCACTAACACTGAATAACAATGCTAACAGTTACACAAGCAATACAATAACAACACTCACTGGACATCATCATACATGCATACATTTGCACACATCATAAATGCTATATACATCTATATCATTATATACATCTGTGTAAACAAATTTAATAGCTAGATTATTGTAACAGCCGTTAAACATTGTTAAAGAAGTTAATGAACCCAACATTTTCTGAGCACTTTATGAGTGCCACACCCATTAAAAAACAAAAGAGTGCAATTATACAATACCATAGCACAAGGCCGTACACGTATTATAGTAGTAATTATGAAAGTCAATTTCATACAATCATAATGAGCATGTATATCGCAATTTAAATGAAAACTAACATGATATATCTTGAGTGCAATCATACAATACCATAGAGTAAGGTCGTACAAGTATAACCGTTGTAATTATGAAAGTCAATTTCATACAATCATAATGAGCATGTATATCGCAATTTAAATGAAAACTAACACGAAATATCCTCACTGAAAATGGCACCCATTATGTATATGTTCATATTTATCCACATTCATCAGTGTTCCTCAGTTCACATCCATTCACCAACAGGTTGTCAATTAAAATGAATTTTCAAATATGAATTTGCAGTTTTGTACTAATCTGAACCTCGACAGGTGGTTAGCACAGTGTATGGTCATCGTTTAATGAGCTTACGATCGTTCAATACAACGCGCATACCGAATGAACACACCTGATCGGCCAATATTTGCAATACGTGAACCTTTAGTATACACAGAAGTAATAGAATATATGACATTAACCCTGTTAAAATCATTGTAAGTACCATTACTTGAATAACTTAATTATGATATTCAATATAATCAGAAAACTCTCAAATTTGATATGGGTCATCATTCGGCAAATGCGTTAAACTCTGAACTTAATATGAAGAAAAAACAACCATTAGTTCATTACAACTAAAAGTCTTAATTAATCTTTATTTAACACTAATTTAATCCATACATAAATCCAAATAGATTTTTTTAAACTTTTGCATTATGTAGATTAAAAGGTTCAAGGCCGAGCGACAAAAAGTTCAAATAACAACTGTGCTTGATAAACATGAACATTTGTTGTATACGATTACCATGATATGATTAGCTGATTAGAATAATTACATGTAAATGAGTAGTGAGTGAGTGAGTGAGTTTGTGTTTTACGCCCCATCAGCAACAGTAAATGAGTAAATGTATTGGAAATGTTAGAGCTCAAAAGAAGTCAGTCAACCAATCAATCAATCTGTCTCCATCTCTCTAAATATCTATCTAGCTAGCTATTTATCTATTGACAGTGGCATCCCTGTGGGGGGAGGGGGCATGTGCCCCCCTCATATTGGACCTGCACCCCGCCCCCCCCAAGGTGCCCCCACACCATATCAACTTCTTGATTCACAAAATACAGTTAGTAAAGAGGGGGCTCGAGATCCCCTAGTTACGCCACTGTCAATCTATCTGTTAAACTGTCTTAGACTGTCTATCAATTTATTAACCTTCAATCTGTCTATACACACATCTACATTATCTTTCTGACCAAAGACCTATCTATCTGTCTACCTACATACCTATCACTCATGTCAGGTTGTTCAACCATAAGACTTTGTTCCGTCATTTATATAATCAACTCTGAAAACAAAACAGACTTACAAAGTAATCGAGCCATCGGTACATTTCAGGATTACTTTTGTAAGTATATATCGAACTCCCCATATCACACACGTTCCGATCATAATAGTTTGTGGAACTATCTTGAATTTCCCAATGTACGAGGGGCGTTCAGAAAGTTCGAGGCTTTTTTTTATATAGACACTTATTTTCAATCTAGCATTATGAATTTTTCACAGGATAAAATTCAGCATATTTGGAATGGATTTCCAAAATTTTGGACAATTTGGATATTTTTAAGTCATTCTGTGGTTGCCATGGAAACTGAAAGTTCAGCTTCTTGGGGCAGATAATACTGAAACCACTAAAGTCAATGAATTTTGGCTGTGAGAGACCTCTCTCTATCACATGCATTAGTGAGATTGACAATATTTGACACAAGAAATATAATATTAGCCTTAAAAAATACTCCCAAGCTTACCAAAAGCATTGATTCATACACCTGACCAATTGAAGTAAATGTTCCTTGAAGTCCTCCAAACAAAGTTCTGTGAAAGAGTTTCGGTCATCCAAAGCCTTTTCTCCCCCAGTGCCAGAAACTATAGCCCCCATGGACTAAAGTAAGGGAAAACCAGGACTTATGTAAAGCAGCATGTCACAGGAATAGCTAGGATGGATAATGCTGTCCATTTTGGTCTCTTATTCATACTAGTGAATCCATGCTTTCACAAGTCCTTATGTAGTCAGGGAAACACAACTTTGCCTCCTGAATTTCCCTCGCCAAATCTGGCACGCAGGAGTGCTTTCCTACATGGGTTCAGTGTAAGAATACACACATTTTGTGTCAAATATTGTCAATTTAACTAATACAAGTGACAGAGAGAAGTTTCTCACAGTCACAATTTCTTGGCATTCTTGGTTTCAGTGTTACCTGCCCCAAGAAGCTGAACTTTCAGTTTCCATGGCAACCACAGAATGACTTTAAAATGTCCAAATTGTCCAAAATTTTGGAAATCCATTCCAAATATGCTGAATTTTATCCTGTGAAAAATTCATTGTTCTAGATTGAAAATAAGTATCCATATGAAAAAAAGCCTTGAACTTTCTGAACGCCCCTCGTATTCATATGTTTATACATATCATATTATATATATGATTATCGCTGACGTTGAGTGTTCATCAGTCGTATGAGTCTAGCAAATGACCTATCGACATATTTTGCAACAACATCAAGCAAATTACTAGTAGCAATATGTACATAGCTTGACCGTTATTGCATTATGGGCTATTGATGTTATTGCAGTCATAGGCCGATATGGTGACTATCATAACTATTTCGCTGACATTTGTGAAGGAAAAATTAACAAATGGGACACCATATAACAATTCAAAACATGTATCAGTGAACTATTGCCATCACTGAAATTGCCCAAGAACTATGAGGAAAAGGAAAACATGTAAGAATTTCAATTATTTGTAAAAAATGAAGAAAGGAAAACGCCCAGGTGAGATGTTTATAAATAATTCATGAAAATTCATGAATTATTCATGAATTATTCATGAATGTTCATGAAGAAAAATTCATGAACATTCATCAAAGTCCGTCAACTTGTTCATGAACGTTCATGCATATTCGTGAACAACAAATGGGACAGGTGCATGAAAAAGTGAATGTTCATGAACTATTCATCAAGTTACCAAAAGCAAACTGCTTCTTGATATTTGATGAATATTCATGAATATTCATGAATATTCATGAATTTTCATGAACTTGGTTCATGAAACATGCATGAAACATGCATGAGTCAATGTGTGTGGTGTCAGTTCATGAATATTCATGAAGTAATCATCAAGCATGTACAATAACTATTAAAACTATTAATCAAAATTCATTAATCTTGGTTCATGAACGTTCATGGATTACTCATGAACAACAAAAATGGGACAGGTGCATGAAACATGAACATTCATGAACTGGTCATTAAATGTATCAGTTCATGAACATTCATGAAGTGATCATCAATGTATCAGTTCATGAAAATTCATGAACTATTCATGGATTCTTGATTCATGAACGTTCATGGATTACTCATGAACAACAAAAATGGGACAGGTGCATGAAACATGAACATTCATGAACTAATCATTAAATTACCATTTCATGAACATTCATGAACTAATCATCAACGAATCAGTTCATGAACATTCATGAACGTTCATTGATGATTAGTTCATGAATGTTCATGAATGTTCATGAACTGTTCATGGACCACGTACCATGATGGTTCATCAAAGTTCATCAAAAGTTCATCATATCGTCTAAAGTACATTTACATATAAACAAAAGATTCATGAAACCTAGCATAATCAGCTTGCAAAGTCTTTTAATCGCATATGCCTGAATGTAGTATTGTAGTTAAATAACTCACTTGAATAAATAGCATGGATTATGACATCACATTGTCCTAAAGCACATAGTCCTTGAGCAAGTTTTGTCCCCAGCTATGCCTCCTGCTTTTCCCTGTATCACATACACACTGTTGTCAGTCCTGAGCACTTTCAAATCCATGACTCCATCAAGTGCATCCTGAGAATGGAACTTGTCGTTTGCGCGAAATATTTCATTGATATTGGTAATCATCCAATCGATATGCTTCAGAATCCGCAAGCATGAGCCATGCTCTCCTTCTCCCAGGAAGTGATGAAAATTTTAATTCTAAATCAAACCACAAGGTTTTTAGATGGTTTAGTTTAAACTTTATCCTGTAGGTGGCCATTTAAATTCATGAAGTTTACTGAGTTCATGAACATTCATGAACCACTGCAGAGCGATTTCACCAAATTTACTAAGTTTTTTTTTTGTCCATCTCAGGTTCATCATAATTCTTCTGAGGTTCATCATAATTCATCAAAGTTCATGAACCTGAGATGATGAACTGTTCATGAACTAAGTTCATGAACCATTTTTGATGAATCTTGACGGACTTTGACGGACGTTCATGAACTGTTCATGAACATTCATCAAATTCACCAACTTCATGAACTGCATCTCACCTGGGCGGCAGTGAGTGAGCCAAAAAAAATGGATGGATGATTGTGGCTTTATGCCCTGTATTTATGCACTTGTTAGGCTAATTAGGACAGGAGGAGGACACGACAATGAGGCAAAGGATGGTTGAAACAGCTATCCAACACAGACAAAGGTGACACCGCCAGAGCAGGATTCGAACCCGGGACCCAGCAATTGGCAGCTTAGCAAGCTACCACTAGACCAAAAAACGAGCCAAAAAAAGATATTGCAAGCAACCTGGCAAAGTAATCAGCAAAGGGGGAACACATACTGGTTGTATAAAAAAAAGTGTCAAAGCGGTGCATTGAACATGTTGAAGGCGCCATCAAGCTGAAAAGGGGAACACTGGAAACAGGCAACTTGGATATACGGATGGATGACCAGGGCTTTGCATCCCGAATTACGCAATGAGGAGGCTAATCATGACAGGAGAAATCAGTAATGAGGCAAAGGATGATTGAAACTGTTGTCCAACATAGGTCCAACTGACCAAGACAGCTCTAGAATCAAACCCAGTGTCCAGCTATAGGTTTTGTTTTTTTTTGTATTTTTTTGTATTGGAAACCATTTTCGTTGCTACTGAGCTAACCCCCTCCCCCAACATAACCTTTGAAAGCACAACTGAGGAAGCTTCTTCTTCCTATAAAGCAACAGGTCAGGACTACAGTTTTGCAATAAATACATAAATTTAATATTCAACAATAAACAGATAAGTAGGGCCCATTCCACAAGATTTAAATTACCAAGTCAAAGGAGTTTTTTCTAAATTGGGGGGGGGGTGTGGAGGGTTAGATCAATGGTAGCATGCTAGGCTGCCAATCATTAGGTCCCGCTTTCGAATCCAGCTCTTACCGGGTCACCTGGACAAAGTTGGGCGGCTGTTTCAATCATCCTTCGCCTCATTGCTGCGTCATCCTCCTGTCTTAGCTAGCCTATCAAGTGCATAAATAAGGGACGTAAAGCCCCATCCATCAATTCTAAATTGGGGTCAATTTGGGGATATTTCAAATACTCTTAATAATATTTGATTGGTTGAAAAACAAATCTCATGCATCAATCACCATCAGTCAGTCCATGGTGAGTTTTACTGACTATAAACAGTACCCAATAACATTATGGGGTACTGACATAAGAGACCTAATCCACATGATATTGAATAAACATCAACAGGGATCATGGAAATATACATAGTACTAACTTTGACTAATAAATGGTGTGGGTCACACATGCATTCAGACATGCTGGACACAGCAATCACATGTGAATCAAAATAAAGAAGAACTTCAAACCAATGTTATTGCTCAGAATTACTACAAAAATCCCCAACGCTACCATTTCAAGAGTGAGTATTACACACAATAACAATTTCTGAGACTTTTCAAATTATTTCAAGGTTTTAAACATGTTTCTTGTCATGTTTATCAATTATTTATAGTCATTTTCAATGAACTTCTATAAAATTTTTGTCCATCAAACAATTGTCTATATTCATTAGGGCACAAACATGGCAAAAACTATCACCAACATTCTGACTTATTTCCAGTTAACTTCAGGCAGTTAAGAGGCTTATAATCTTCTTCACACTGATACGACCTGATAAAATGGTGACCTTTCACCTCAATACATAATTTTTGTTACAAAATAGATTCCTTACACAACAAAAATATTGACAGTGCGGTTTTGGTATCATGAAAAGTTGATTCATTATGTACATGTACATTCTTGGGCCCATGTGGTAAATCTAGTGATCAAACAACTGTTACGATTTGACAAATAGTTTCTGAATAAAATTTCAAAAGTTAGGTTCAAATATTCCTCAATGCGAAATATATGGATAACACATTATACATAAAAGCTAAGTGCTAAGGTAAAGCAGGGTATTACAAGTATTGTATTGTACAGACTATTGAAATACCTTCACTAAATTTACACAAATCGGCTGGAAATAACACACAAACTGAAATCATTTCAAAGTTAAAAACTTGCAAACCTCTTTAAACAGCTGATAAGACTTTGGCTCTATCATACGACCACAAAGCTTCATTAGCTTTACCGAAAGCAGGCAGGTTTAACACGTTTAATACCAGTCCAAATACGAACAGACTATTTCTTCGATGATCACTGCTAATGACCTGTCTGACACCTGTCATATGATCCCAGTAATTAGCTGTTAATGAGTTAATAATGACAAGACAATGAAATGATAACCATACTCAGGTGCTATACTTCACTTGTGTAACACAATATGACAGTGAATTAGCTAACAATAGGTTCTAATAGGTCATGTAAACTTTGCAAGTCGATCAATCAACAACAGTCAATCTAAGCCTACATGTCAACATGGTCGACTGACTGTTGACCGACCATGGATGTGTGGATGATTAAGACTTTTATATCCTGTATTTTACACACTGAGGATGCTAATAAGGACAGGACAAACACACAGCAATGAGCACAATGAGGCAAAGGATGATCGCAACTGCTGTCCAACACAGGCCAAAGGCTGGAACCAAACTCACGACCCAGAGATTGAAAACCCAGCATACTACCACCGAGCTAACCCTGGTTGATCAACCCCACCGCCTCAATCATCCCGTCAGGGCCAGGACTTAGCTAGAATTACAATAGACCTCATGTGACGGTAAACTCCCAGACTGATCAAGGTATCAGCTTCGCAATCAATCAATAATATCTATCTTGTATCAATCAACAATCTATCTTGTATCTATCTATCTATTTAGTGTCTATCCAGTGTCTAATAGCTTGATAGGGAACTCTCTCGATACTGATCTATCTTGTATAGATCTGTCTAATAGTCTATACATCTATCTGTTCTACCTATCTACATGATCTATCTGGTGTAAATCTATCTATCTGTCAATCAAGTATGACAGTGGTATCTACTCATTTAGCACAGAGGTAAAATGAATTATTAACAATCATCATGATCTTATCATTCATAGCTGAGCTTCTGAAAATTGCACAAGTCCCCTTAACATGCTTTGAAAACAAAAATAAAATCTGGGACACTAGTTTAGATAATGAACCCGTATCAAATTATTAAAAGATTAAAACAAGTGCACTTGAAGTAGATTAATTTTAATCACTATTTCAAGGATGCCTACTTTACAGGCACTCAAAATAACTTGTTTAACTCGGGGAGTAATCAAGTTAGACACATCTAGTGCAAAAGTTTTTAAAATAGGAAATTTAATTGATTCAAATCAAGGACTATTTTCTGCAGAAACCAAAATCCAAATTGATTTAAATCATATGGTTTTCTATCAAAGGCCAGCAATTTTGTTTCCTATTAAAATTCAAACACGCAATCATGTTTTTAGCTACAATAGGCCTATTAGGCATACAGTACAGGCCTGTCTCATGAACATTCAAAAAGCATATTATGTTCAACAATATATGTTTATTGCAATAATATTAAAGCACTCAGATTGGCAATTTTCATCAAAACTATGGGCCATTTGAAGTTCTATTAATTGCCAAGTCCCCATTTTCAAACAAGGAAATTACCTGGACATCACCACTCAAGCCTGACTACATAATAAAGATATACATAGACATGACTTCATTTTGTGGGCTTTCAAGTTTCAAGTTTTCCATGCTTGAAAACATTTACAAATAGAATCAGTATATAAATATATTATGATGTCCATGTTGTGTAAAATATAGGTCATATAATAAAAGCTATTTTTACTTTTCAAAAATTCAACTTGGGTGACATTAAGTTGACACTTTCTAGCACCACACATAAAGGAGGAAATGGTCCTAAAAAGTTTTGCACCAAAAATAAATATTTAAACATTTATATAGAACTATGTTCATATGTTTATGTCAGTACATTGCATGACTATACAAATACAATTTCACTGTCTTCAACTTTCGGTAACATTATTGAAAGTCCTTTTCTCGTGCTGACAGTCCAAAAACCTGCAATTTCAAAGCTTGCATACATTGAAAGCGAGATGGTTATTCACACTTCAGCGAATAGGTGAAGGCAAATGACATCTCAAGTTAAATAGCATAACTTCAACTTCTTATCAACAGACTTTAAAGACTCATCATATTAGACTTTATCAACAATCATAAATTATGTAACAATTTCTCTATCAAGCTTGGATCAAAGGCAATAAAATAACAATTATCTAATGCAAATGATGTCTCAGCAATGTGTCAAAGATAATTGCCTATCATTTTCTAACAATGACTAACATATTGAACATAAAGCTAAAGAATAGAATCTGAGATACTGAACAAAATCTAGCCATCAACATGAATTACATTATGACAGTTCCACCGCAGAAACTGAAACCATATCTGGCCTTTTGTATAACAGCAGCCAAATAACACTACCTTATTGGGCATTTCTGGTAAAACTATAGTGCTGAATTGATACTATGTTTAACAAAGCAAAGCCATTAGGCTGTAGACTTAGCATTGACTGAAGTGTCAAAACTGATAACATCTTCACAAGGTGGGTATAGAGTTTACGATAGCCTGAAGTCATGACCATGACTATCAATTTTCTTTTAAACATTTTCTCTAAAACTCAATGTAAGAAAACACTTCATGGACTTTCAGTTGAACAAGTGCAATACATTTAAGCATTTGTAGCCAGTTCTTTCCCTTAAAATTATTAAACATTTGGCAGGACAATACCGCATTAGTTTTAGCAGGTTTAGCAGAACTGCCATTTTGACATTTGACAGCTGTCAAAACATTGGTGCCATTTTGACAGCTGTCAGGTGAGATTGTCATTCTGACAGCTGTCAAAAGATGATTGTTTAATAACCACATCTTGAACAACCAAACTGATGATAATACATGGAGAAGTCTTGAAATAGTTTCTGACATCATAATGTAAACAAATGATTTTGGATTGTATACATTGGCATTGTTGGGAGCAAACACAGGTTTATAAACACACAGACCACTCATTGAGAGATGAAAACCAACACTCATAGACATTGACAACATTCACACATAGCACAGGGCAGACTGACACATGTTTTTTCACACACATAGCTTACCATGAAATGGTAATAAATGCACGGGTAAGGAGGAAGCCTGCAGAAGTCTAGAAGCCAATGGTCCAGCCACAGCCTGTTCTTCTGGGGTGCTAGCGTCAGAATCTGGCGATCCAGGGCCATGAGGACCACCATTTGTACTAGGTATACTTAATGGCTGTCCATGGGCACCGTTTTGAACACTACCCAGGCTCCTAGTCCTTGCCCGGGCTGCCAAACCACTGGCCCCGGCTCCTCCGCCGACTGACAGCCCTGCTCCATTTGAGGTCAGGCCAGCAGCTGCGGGACTTTGGCCCGCATTTGAATACGTTCGCACGCGGCTACTTGAGCTTTGTTTGGCGCCCATAATCCGTGGATTAACAGCTAGACTCCTCTTGGATCAGGAAAATACCCCCGGGTACTCATATTCCATGCGGCTGGCTCGTAGATCGCCCTCAAATGACATGTTTTCAACCTGCGTATTCCCTACCGATCCGCCATGATAACTGTTGTTCATCAGGAACCAACACAAAGGTGACGTCAGACCTTGTGACCGGGTTTTGACCAATCACAGTCCTTTGACTTCACAATAGTCAAAACTACTTGATCACTTCAACTCATGACCCAATAAATTTAACCCAAGAGCTCCCCATGGCCTCAGGGGAGACAGAGAGGGAATATAGAATTTTCAATCAAAAAGGTTTGTTCAGCCAAGACACTGAAAAAAAGTTGTTGTTTTTTTTTTCACATTTTGCATGGGGACTTGGGGTTGGCTATATATATAAGGCTTCCCCTTAGTGATTTTTTTTTCATTGCTTCAAAGTTCACACACAAAAAAGGCTTCACATAGTAGGCCTACCTGCATGACTTTCAGACTTTGCAATTTAAACTTTTGCAACAAACACCAAATTTTAGTCCATCCAGGGAAAAAAATAAAATTTCCGGAGGCACAAATACAGGAAATTCCATTTTTTAGAGACTTGTTAGAATATCTGAATGTAGGACAAGGGAGGAGTGTTGATAGTAAGATGTGGATAAAAAAATGTGCCTTTTAGCTTTTTGCTCTTTATTTTACAAACCCGGCAAAACCCAGTGGCGGCTCTATGCATGGGGCACAAGGGGACAGGTGCCCCCCCCCCATATTCGGTGCTTGATTCCCCAGGGCTCGCCATATCCAGTTAAAGTGTGAAACAATGTGAGGGGGGGTTATACAAGAAAATCACTTAAATGATGATCTGTTGAAGGGGGCAATGATACTGTTATATTCTTTTAAAAATGGCCAATCCCTCCCCCCCCCTTTGGTGTAGAAGAGACAGTAAAAATGTTTGGAAATCAATTTCCATAAAGTTTCTGGCAGAAATTTTGTGAATTTTTATTTTTGGTGGAATTTGGGCAGTATTTTTTTGGGCAAGCCCCCCCCCCCCCGCCCCAACCTTCACCTTATGTATATTGAGAGGAGGGGGGTACCTTTTCACGAACTTGCAAAATGGTTTGTCAAGCAGCTGCTAGTACAGGCAAAGTTGACAATATATATATGGAGCTGTAGGGGGGGCACGTACTTGTGCAATAAGGCCAGGGACAGGTGGTCACCAGTAGCGTCCCTATGGGGGGGCACAGGGGGGCACAGGCCCCCCCATATTGGACCTGTGCCCCCCCCTAGGTGCCCCCCCATGTGAACTTTCAACTCTGGCTAAAATACACAATTGGTATAGTGGGTGCACCCCCAGAGAATTGCGTGCCCCCAAGGTGCCCCCCCGCTCGTGACCCCCCAGTTACGCCACTGGTGGTCACGGACCCCCCTCCCCCCGACCAGATGTGATTTTTAATATTTTTACATACCAATGTTATCTGTGTCATGTCAAGGGCTATGCATTCCCAACCAGGATAAGGGACCGACCAGATGACCTTGGGGCGGGGGGGCGCTATGGATTTGGTGAAAAAAAAGTTTGTTTCCCACTTGACACTGAAAAATTTGTTCAGCACATCAAAAAAAAAGGTTTGTTACCGCTTGTAGCTAGGGTACCGAAATGTTAAAAGTGCCATTAAAAGAGTTTGTCGCGAGCGAAAAAAATTGTGTGTCGATGCTTCATGAGTGATGAGTGACAAAAAAAGTTTGTCCCAGAGGTAAAATTCATCGCCCCCCCCCCCCCCAACTATGGTCTATAGTTTGTCACGTCAAGCAGAGGACAGACGTTTGGCCAGATATCTCAGCAACTAAAAGGGCTACAGCAAAAAAACCCCACCTATGTGTAGCTTAGCTTTTTTGGAGAGTAAATATCACATTTCCGCGATGTTTTGGTGGCGTTTTTGTCCGATATTCACCTATTTATCAAAATAGCAGTCCAATTTGCACAATGTTGACATCTGTGACGCAAACAATCTGACAAACAATGGGCAGTGACGTCACAAAAGTGCACTGTAGCGCCACCCCTAACTTAGTTCTAGTAAATTGGGTATCAACAGTACCACCAATGCCATTGTGTTGACTTTTATGGACAGTACAAACAATGCTTAATTTCTGTTCCAATGCCAGACTGGACATACTGTAGTCAGCCCCTAAATGGGGCCACCATCACATGCCAAGCGGACTTGGAGTTTTATTTGGTGGATTTTCAAATTTCTTGACCTGTTTTAGTGAAATAAATGAATTCTGGTATTGAAAAAGGTATTTTTACATTTAGCTTGATTGAGAAACAAGCATTTTAGGATGTCACATGCATGCAACAATAAATAAACTTACTGTCACCGTCACTGAGAAATAATTTCCTATTCGAGGAAAACTCAAAGCCCCGGGCCCCTGATTATCAAATGGTTGCCCTTTACCCGCAACTTTCTAGATCCTCCCCTGAATGTGGAGGCAGTGGTGTAGCCAGACATTTGCCACAGGTGGGGCAGTGGGTGGGGCAGGACTTCTTGAGGGGGGGCAAGACCTTTATCGACATTTATCTGATAAAATTCACATTACTCCCACAATGGTCATTATCATCATCATTAAACAAGTTAAATTGACCAGGAAGTGCAAGAAATTTAATCATATGTTGTATTTACATATCATTTTTTGGAGGCATTAGTTATTTTGCTGCTAAATGTTAAGTTATTATTATATCTTGCATAAATTCGCTTGACTGAATGCCACTAAATATTGAATCTACATGATTGGATTCATAGATGAGGAAAACACCATAGAAAAACATCAGAAAAGTGACATTTTTATCAAAACAAGAATTCTGGTATCAATGAAAATATTCTTTCAGTCTCGAACAAGAAACAGAAAAGTTATAAAGCTCATCACATAGCAATCATCATCTGAGCAATGTCATCACACTAGAACAGAAAAATTGCATGATTTTTCATCAGACTAGGCCTATAAACTATTCATTAATATATTATAGGAATGTAATGAGTGTCATATAGAATAATGAAAAACTGTCTCTATCCTTAATTAGAACATAGCAGTGTAATAACAATAGCAGGCCTCCTAGCAGCCCTCCAGAAAAAAAATTGGAGTTTGGCCAAAAAAATTAGGATCATTAATTGTGGTAATGTAGGAACCTGTTTTAGTCACATTTTGCCAAAAAACAAGACAAAGGGTCAAGATATTGTCTTCATTTTTGACGCCTTCATTGAAAGTACACAATTTTTTCCTTCAAGATAAGTTCCAAACCTTGTCGAAAGAATGTACAATGAGCCTTAAGATTTTTTTCAGTCAAATATCTGACATTTCTGACTCAAAGCTTGAACTTTGTGCTATGAAGAGACAAGATTTGCCACTTCACTTCATTTACAATTTCTGAATTTTAAAAAAGTAGGACTGGCCAAAAAGGAAAAGTAGGATGATTTCTAAAAAAGGCAGGAAAAGTAGGAGTTCTAGGAGGCCTGCAATAGAGACACTAAATTTCAATGTGGCAACATCAGTCTCTGATATGAGTTAAGAAGCATGATCCTGTTTGAAAATATCTCTACAAACTCATCCAAATCAAATGAATTTGACCTTTGTAATTCAATATGGATGACTCTTAGGTTTGAGAGCCTCTCATCTGCCATTGAATTTTCACAAAGGTTTTTGTCCTCTTCATGGCAGAGAAGCTTCGCTCAAGAGAAGCACTGGACGCTGGGATTGTCATTGCAATTTTTACAAAGCCTCACTGTATGGTTGAATAAATTTGACAAATTCGGGAGAGTTCAGTTGGTGTTTCGAGGCCCTGCATTTTTCGGCTCCACCAGTCCCTTGGCCCGCTAAATAATTAGGTCAGCGTTTGAAACACTATTTGGTAGAGGCCATCTTAAGCAGAATAGTAAAACCAGGTCATGCACTGGACATTTCAGACTAATTTTATTTTATTTTACTCCAAAGCCAGAGGGGGGGCAAGAGGGGGGGCAAGAGCAGCCACAGGGGGGGCAATTGCCCCACCTTGCCCCCCCCCTGGCTACGCCACTGTGTGGAGGGCATGTGCTCCTCATTATTATTATTTGTGAGAGGGGCCGCATTTATCTCAATCCGATTGAATTTAATGTGGTTGGAGGACAATCTTACAATGAACATTTTTGCATCAACTAAAAGGTTATGCAAGTGGGTGACCATTTAGGGGAGGGGACTTGGGAGTTTTCGAGGGGACTTGGAGTTTTCCTCGTGGGAAATTACTTATTTCATGGTAGCTGCGCTTAGTCCCCAATATTGTACATTCCTAAATCAAGCACAACCTTCTTAAGACAAACTCCCTCAAGAAATTATTTATTTCAGGACTGTCAAGAAAAAAATTATTTAGCTTTATTTGTTTCACCAAAAGTGAGCAAGAATTATTTATTTTTAAAAAAACTCCAACCATCCCCCCGATATTAAATTAATGATCTCCCCCTCAAAAAAAAAAACTTGGCTTTTTCCCCAGTCTATGAGAATTTCATGATCTCCTCTCCTGAATACTTGTCTTTCGTGTTGTTTTGGCGCGAAACGTGTTTACGAGTGATCAATCGGTTTGGCCTGGGGAACTTTGGAGCGACCGGGGCGACATCTGCGTTCGTGACCTATTTTCCAGGATGGATTTAGGTCAAGTCAACAACACACATTTATTTATCTGACCTGGAGTGAGTTGAACTGTTCACATCAGAGCCAGCTCTTGTTGGGAGGACAGCTGTTGGATTTTGCAAAACAGACTCATCATGAGTAAAGGAAAGTTCCAGTTTGCTATAGACAGAGGGGGAACCTTCACAGATGTATGGGCAAGGCTTCCTGATGGTAGAGAAAAGGTGATGAAACTGCTGTCTGTTGATCCTGCCAACTACCCTGATGCTCCCAGGGAGGGGATACGTCGGATCTTGGAACAGGTGAGATCAAAGATCAAAAGAAAGATCAAAGAAACATTTACAGGCTATTATCAGCTGATTATGCAACATTGCAACTAGTATGAATGCCCAATAATTGTCCTCTATTTACAATTTTAGATAAATTTTCCATGTCCCTTTTCCATGTTTTCCCTTGGGCCAAGTTAAATTTGTCCTTCACAGATCAGCTGGTTTGGCCCACATGTTGTTTACCTGCATGTTCACAATGCTGCATCTGCTTGCATTGCATCATCAACTTTACTGTAAATAACTTCCCTTGCCCTTCCTTGGCCTAGCTGCTAAATATTCAATTTTAAAAGCTTGTTGATGTCATATGACTTTTCTTTGCTGAAAAGATAATTAGGGCATGTCATTCATTTCCTGAAAATTTCTAAATCTCACTAGAAATTTGTGAAGAATGGTCCACATTTTTACTTGGGAGTATAGCTTCATTAACATTTTGGACCATTTGACTTGTGGAAAATTGTGCCATTTTTGTGGGGAATATTGTCAATCTTGATCTAATTGCCTAGAAATTCACATTTTTTTCTGGCCCTATAACTTTTATTAAATGGTGAAAAGTAAAATATTTTTCTTAATAATCTGTGGATTTTAATCCGTGGATTTGGGGTAGCAGTGAGCCTCCCTGGACTAGATCTGGGGCATATCACCTTATCAAGACATTGTCTGGAGTGGGGCATTATATGCTGCTAATGATCAGAAATCTGCAGCTTTACCTATGTTTCCCATATTGATTTTGGGTCTGAAAGGAGAAGGGGGCATATATGGACCTCCCCTCCCCCCAAAGGAGATGACAGAACATTCCCATTGGTAAAGTTTTCAGTTTATTCAACTGTTGTCAATTTTATACTTGCACTGCAGAATATATTTTGTATAATCAATGCTAATGGCTATATAGACTAGAGCTGGACAGTTCAATACACATGATATAACCACAAGGAAAAACATTAAATTACCAGCCCTAGCAGGATAAGCCTCTGTTTTATATGGGACTGTCATTGTGACCAAATTAACCAAAAAAAGCATTGTATGATTCATTGTTTTTTTAATAACATTTTTGATAACCAACAGATGATATTTTTATATTTCAGGAAACCGGAATTGCAAGGCCCCCAAATGAACCCCTGGACACATCTCAAATTGACTGGATCCGCATGGGGACCACCGTAGCTACTAACGCCCTCTTGGAGAGAAAGGGAGAACGAATGGCGCTTGCAATCACTAGGGGTTTCTCAGATTTGCTTCATATCGGTAACCAGTCTCGGCCGAAGATATTCGACTTGGTGAGTGCATACATGTCTTATTCACCTTATAAAAAAGGACCTTATAGCATTTGTTGAAAATAGTCAATTTTTGTCCAATCAGAGCCAAGTTGGTTGGCTGGCATGCTAATTAGAAAACAGAAGAGGCCGGTCTTTGAGACTGTGTGTCTGCTCAATTGTCTCCCCTTTTGTTCAGAGATAACTCCTCCCATGGGAATGTCTCAAAAGTGGCTGATTGCTGTTGTTCCAATCAAAATCAATTGATTTCAAATTAAGGACTATAATAATATGTTATTCTTTACATTTCTGCCTGAGTCTATTTTTATTTTTTGCGAAATTATTACAAAGAGGTTTTGATTGTTCAATCGGTGGATGCTATGGCTACTGCCTATTATTATAGTCTTAATCTCTTGAAGTTGTTAAAGCAGTTACATGTATTACACTCACATTGCTCTAACTTCTTTTACTTAAATTGAACCAATTAAGCAAACTTATTCTAAAAATCTGCATTCTCTAATTTTGTAACCCATTGGTTCTTGTTTGTTGATAATGTTGAATGTTTGAAATATTTATTTCAATGTTGCCTCGTATTCTGAAATTGACAGTTGCCAATCAACGCTTCTTTTTTGTATGTTTTTTAATAACTGTTATGTAATTGCATTGATTGATTATATAACGGGCCAATCCATCAGCTTTTCGGTTAAGCATGATGGAAACAGCATTATTCAATACAGTATGCTGGTTGTATATTATTGAACTATGTTAATCTTTGCACACATGGACAGTGAAATATAGTGGCATGTTTAAAAACCTTCAAAAAACGTATCACATAGGTGTGCAGTGAGTATTAATGTAATGTGCGTTGATGTCATTAATTTCAAGTGACATCATTAAAAAGTAATGTTGAAGAAGATTAGATTGATGATAAGCATTGATCACAGAAGTAGTCATTGTAATAGTTTGAACAATAGATTTTGGCCAAATTGATTCCTGTCAAGAACAAACTTCTCATAACTTGTAAAATCTCTCTTTCTTAAAGGGCCACAGTCGCCAAAATGACACTTTTGTTCATTTTTTTTCTTATGCAAGAATGGGCTACTGCAAGTGCATCCTGTCAACATTAAAAAAATAGCTTTTAACCATAGATCAGGAAAAATATATTAAATTGGGATTTGGGCAATATTTTGTGTCCCCACAGCATGCTCAGTCAACTGATGAGTGACGTAGGGTAAGGTGGACCTCCCCCCTCTCCTCCAATTATATGAATAATTTGAGAGACACACTTCTGCAATTTTGTCCACCTAACATTCCTGTGATAAATAACAAGGAATTGTCAGATACATTGTTTGATATAATACTAGCTGTGATCTGACAACACTCGGAAGAAGCTTTTATTTGTGAAAATGACAATAACTGCTAAAAGCAAACAGAATATAACACTTCGCAAGTTCAAATCATTCAGCCATGCACTATATCTGATTGGTTGATTTTCTCAAGGTTGAGAAAGTGGGCAGTGACTGATTTTGACCACAATTTGCAAGACCAGGCCGCACAATTTACAATTAAATGTATAATATAATAATGAAGCAACCTCCAACTCCCCCCCCCCCCATGCAGCTTTCAAGTAAAATACATCATACTTATCTATCCATCAGCTTCCATCTATCCATCTATCTATCTATCTATCTATAATTATTGATCTACTGATCTATCTATCTCAGCTTTATAATACCCAGGTAACATCGGGGAGGTCACAACCAATATGAAACATTTACACTCATAGACAGATTGTCAAGATTGACAAATTTTTACATCTAAAATTATATTAATTGCTGCCATCACAAGATGCGGTCTGGACTTGGCAAATATAGACAAATTAGCCAATGTCAAACAAAGTCATAAGAACCAACCAATCAGCACACCACAAAATACATAATTTTATTATGATTGACAGTTGGCTACTCGATAGAACTTGTCACAAGCATTTGCGAGATTTTCCACAGTTTCAGTTTGTCTCAAATTTATACTGTCAGCTTTTAAAACTTCATCTCTTTGTCCTGAAATATTTCACAGCTAGTTCTCACAGTTCTTTAATGCTTCCAGAGGTCATAACAAGTCATTTATTTGTTTATTCATTACCCAGTCCTATGTGAATTGTCCAGTTTCCTCCTACAGGAGTCGCTTTTTGTTGTGCCAAAATGTTGGCCAAAATCAGTAACTTCAATAATTTTTTTCAAGGGTTTATTTTGCAATATATTCAAAAGGATCACTGTGATGTTTCTGTAAATAGTACATTTGAAGCTCTGAACTAATAAAAAAATTACATTACGGTGTGCCTTTAAGCATGTTAAGAATGCATCAGAATCTATTGGTATAGTATATAGCTGAAAAAGAAACAACCAATATTATAATATGATGATGCCAAAGCATAGAGAGACCGCAGGATGAAGACCCACATTTCGAGTTTAGTTTATATGACTGTTGATTTTAAACAATTCTTGTATAAATCAAATGTTTGAGTTGCTCAAAGCAAGTATCCATGGCCCAAATAAAACCAAAAATGTGACTTTTCTGGGGTATGCCACTACGGTAATATTCAAATGGCAATATTACACAAAATTACTTATTTCATTGTTTTTCACTTTCGAAGATGTACATGACTATCTTTGTTTGTAATATAAGGGAGAAGCAGAAGCTCAAAAGTCTCAGAGACTTTTATAAATAGTAGGCCAAGGCCAGTACCCTAAGTGACAGTGATTCAGTATCAATTCGTGTGTGAAGGTGCCAAGTGACCCATTGCAGTATTTGTAGACAATTATTTCCATAGTGAAAAAAAAAGTGTCCAAAGGCATCAGGATTCAGGAACACCTTTCTCATAGGCCGAAAATACATGCTAATTAGTGTGATCGGTAGCAGTTGCATAACTTTTTAGACACATAGCTCTGCATTGAGAGTGCAAAGCTCAATTCAATTCACTTGTCATTGACATTGACATAGGTATATGCTAACTGACTTGCATTGCATTGCCCACAAGAGAAAAACACAGTCCTGGGGCTCTGGATAGGGGGACAGGGAATTCAAAAGTAAAATGGCCCTTGGACAAGGGGACGCAAAACTCCATCCAGAGCCTCAGTCCTGGTGTTTTCAAATAACGCATGTTTAATGCTTCTGCTCTGTCAGTGGATTTGAAAATTGTAGTACGTTTCATTACATTATATTACCTTGCATTGCCTTGTATTGCATCGCACTGCATTGGCCTGCATAACCTAGCCCTGGACCCCTGTGGGACTGTTTTTATGATTTTGCTGCCTTTTGCAGTGATCAAATTTGACTCACATTCAACAATGAGGGATAGGGGTATACATGGGTCTGGGAAACAGAAGGAGTGTCAAGTGTCAGAATTTAAAGGGAAAAGGAATGTCTCATGTCTCTTTTTATCTAAAGCATAAATGATAAAGAAAAATTTTATCAGTCAATCTGTCAGTGTCTCTCGTTTTTTAAGAGGGCCAGTGTCCCTGTGTCACTTTTTAAGAAGGGCCAGTGTCCCCATGTAGATTGTGTCGATTTTTACCGTTGTGCACCCCTAGGGATTTAATGCTTTCAAAAACCGTCAGTAGAATGATATTTCAGAGCAATATTATTGTTGCCGTCTTACTTCTCCTGATCATGTGTCAAAACCTCAAGATTTTAATGGGATGACCCAGGGCTATGCATAAACTGTTTTAAATAGACCTACGATGCATACAATGATAACATCATCAATGCCAAGAGCTGGTGCACTGCAGTTCTGCTGCTGGAAGATTGTGTTGTGACGTGACGCAACCTATTTTTAGATTAAAGTGCTTCTGACGTCACCACTCTGTTTGACGTCATCACCATTGTGTCTCATTTAGTAATGACGTCATAATCACGGTGCCACTTTTTGACAGCTTGCCGCATCCTCAAGATTTGCCTAGTATATCACTGTGTGAGTACAGCTCTATATCCCGCAATTGCGAGTGAACACCATGAAAAAACCATTGAGTTCACACCATTGAGTTCATCCTTGTGAACTCAATGAAATAAATTATCTGACGTTGTTATGCAAACAATGGGCAGCGATTGTTATGTCATGACGTCACAATGGGCAGCTGGTGACGTCACAACAAATTGCTGCTCCCAACTTGGGAGAATTTGAAGTTATCAGACTAAAAAACACTGATAAAGTCATTGCGGGATATAAATAAAACCCCATAACAGTGTAGTTCACAGCTATGAACATCATTCGTGTCAGGTCTGCCTTCTGAATAACACTCGTCCTTCGGACTCGTGTTAATTCAGAGCAGACCTGACACTCATGATGTTCATAGCTGTGAACTACACTGTCATGGGGTTTTATTATATTATCCCATGACCAAGCATGTTTTTTCCCTCATACATGCCTTTTTCCCTGGGTGATATTTTTAGAGGGGGGAAGATCTCAACCGTCTTCCCTGAAACAGAGGGAAGATACAGGCCCTTTTCAATTTGGAGGGAAGATATCAGTCTAGCAGGGAAGATACCAAATCTGAGCCATCTGATTGGCCAATTCAGAGGGAAGATATCAGCATCTCCAATCACCATGATGACGTCATGGAGATACAGCTCTTGGCCATACAGTTGTGACGTCACAAAATTATCTGACATTGTTATGCAAACAATGGGTAGTGATTGTTCATGTCATGACATCACTATGGGCTGCTGATGACGTCACAACAAACTGCTGCTCCCAACTTAGAGAGTTTGAAGCTATCACACTAAAATTGTGTAAAAATCACTGGTAGAATTATTGCAGGATTGTAAATAAAACACCATAAAAGTGTATTTCACAGCTATGAAAGTCATTTTTGTCAGGTCTGTTTCTGAATTAACACTCGTCATTTGTTTAATTTATGGGGGATCTATTTATTGAAGGTTTAACAGTCAAAAATAAAAGTCATGGGATAAATAGGTTATAACATGGCCAAGAGCTGTATCTCCCTGGTATCATCACCCTCGACCTGCATCATCCCTCGACCCTTCGGGTCTCGGGATGATACAGGGTCTCGGGTGATGATACCAGGGAGATACAGCTCTTGGCCATGTAATAACCTATAAGTCTCCTACCATTTGAAGACCTCTGGTCACGGCCCTTCGGGCCGAGACCTGACGGTCTCCATTAAAAGTGAGCCACTTGTCAAGGCTGTGAATAATCCGGTGATTTGACAAATGAGAATATGATTGTTTACAGTTTAATAATGTTATAACAAATAATAACATTTACTTACAGTAATGTTGGACTTCTTGGCAATTGTATCTGTGTGAATGACATTGAAGCCGCATAGATGATGTCTTCTCTTTAAATGTCATTTCAACTTTTCACAAGCAGAAAGGAAGTCCCTGAGTCCTGACACATGTCAATGACTAGCTATGACAAACAACAAACTATAACTGACTATGTCAAACAATGATACACAAACCGCCAATGTCTTAATTGGAAAGTTTGGAAACATGAAACATTGAAAACATGAAACATTGAAAACATGAAACATTGAAAACATGAAACACTGAAATTCATTTTGATCTGTGAATCAGCTGATAAAAATTTTCAGATTCATTCAGAAACAAAAGTTATATTTAGGTCGCTCATGATACTCGTGAACTTTCCGAGATAGAATTTCTTCAAAATGTTATGAAGAACAGTGTACAGGTGCTAGTTTCTGTATACGCTGGGTCCAGGGTTCGAATCCCGCTCTTATCAGATCACCTGGGCCTATGTTGGACAGCTGTTTCAATCATCCTTCATCTCATTGCCGTATCCTCCTCCTGTCCTAATTAGCGTGCCAAGTGCATAAAGCCCCAATCATCCATCCATGTGTACATGCTATCAACTTCTGTGCCTGATAGATATTCCTGACCCCCATGTTCTGAACTTACTGGTTGTAAATCCTAAAATGATCTGTGAATATATATGGCTTTTATTACAGCACTTAAGTTTTAAGTTTATGATAGATCGTAAATGACTAAATGTATTGTTCAAAAGGTCAAGCTTAGCCATGTTAGAAGTACAATTCAACCGTGTAAATATGGGCTATTCTTTGAGCAAGAGTTGTCATAGATGATACTGAATAATTAACTCAAGCTTAGTGTGATGAATTTACCTTCAGGAGATTTGACGGCTTCCCATCATCTTCATCAGTGATTGTGTTGTGGGGCTGATGAAGACGATGCGAAGTCGTCAAAATATTTGAAAACTTTTGTCAAATCTCCTGAAGGTAAATTCGTCACACTAATGAATCCGGAGATCGATAATCTGCATTCAAGATAACTCAAGCTTGCTTTGTCAATGTCATGCATATATTTGAAATCCTCTTTGGCAGGCTTCAACTTCCTTCATGATGACTGTGGCGCCACCATTTCTTCTAAAGGGGGGGGGGCTTGGAATTTTTTTTTAAATAAGTAATTTCTTGCTCAGTTTTGGTGAAATAAATAAATTCTTTTTGGACAGTCTTGAAAATAAATAATTTCTGGAGGAGGTATTTCTTTATAAAGGCGATGCTTGATTTGGGAATGAATATTCACATTATTCAGGGATTCGCGCTCTTGAAATAAATAATTATTGCCACCGTTACCGCAAAATAAATAATTTCCCACCGATGAAAACTCCAAGCCCCCCTATTATCAAATGGTCGTCCCCTAATGATGACTGTAAATCAGTCTTTGAATTGTAGGATTCTTGTTTGTTTATTTGTTTTAAGTGAATCTTTTCACCTTCAAAAACTCAAGGTATCTCCGTCACTCTAAGATTAGATCTGTGGAATAATCCATGCCATTTTTACACTCACAAAACAACACCTGTAGGTAAAAATATAGGTGAAAAAAGTAGGGCAGACAACAGGTAGCCCACCCCTAGGTCTGGAAAATGCAAGTCACTATGATGAGAATGTTTAGCATCAGCAGCAGCAATATTTGTGGGACTTACCCCCAGTTTGTAGAACACTGGCTGGGCCAAGTTTTGGTTCATAGAGGTCCTGACATATATATCATGTCTAGTTGACTGATGCCCGGGCCCCCTAAAAAAAACCCCACCTTTGATAGTGCAGGTATCTGTTAAATTAATAAAAGCCCCCCTCGAATAAAGGCCTCAATGTCAGAGTTTTACTGGAGCATTTTAAAATATGAGGCTGGTATATCTTTATCTTTTTATCCTGCATACAGAAGTAGCGCTCAGAATGATAGATTTTATAGGCCAAAGTGTTTCTTAGCATTTATGAACACAGTTTGTCTCGTCACTTATGAACTTAGGATTTATGTCAAATGACTGAAAATGACACAATAGGCCTATGGGGAATTTTGAGGACATCAAGTTGAGGTAACCGGGAGTGTTTTTCTGAAACAGCATTTCTTTTATCAGTACAATGTTCAACAAAAACAAAATATCCAATTTTGAGTAACCATTATGACACTGTACTTTTTTTTTCAATAGGCTATCTCTGGTTTTTTAATGGAGGTGTTTACACACCGCCATTTATGTAGTTGGTGAGGGAGGGGGGCCCCGGGGGGTAAGAGAGTGTAAGACTGTAAGATTTAGGCGGGATATTTGAAATTGGAGAAGAAAATCTGAAATTACTCTTTGCATGTTTCAAATTATTCCTCCAGAGCTGCTTGCAGCTCGGAGGACTGCATGGCAGTGCTAGCTGATCCGTCAGCCTTCATTTCCTGCTTTCGGTAAACATGACATATAGTGATTTACTCAACTCAACTCTATTTTCTCCTCCACCTCTGCACACACGCCTTCCTAATGAGTCAGAGTGATGTGGCTGATAGATAAGGGATAGATCTATCTGTAACGTCTGCAAATAGATGCCTGCAATGCCGAGAATAGTCAGAAATTGAGATTTTTCTGATGTCTTTTGACCAAACCACAATGGCTACCCCTGCCTGTCCCTAACCCAAAATCGGAATGCAGCAATGTGATTGGTCAGCACAGGCTGACAGCAGAGCCTGCATATAGCTGACAGGTTCCTGCCGAAATGAAGCGATCTGATTGGTCGAAGTCGTCTGGCTGGTAAGTTACATAGACACTAGATGGCAGCACCATCCTGAAGCAGAAAATAATTCCAGGTGTGGCAGCACTAGTTGTTTACTTTATAAATGTTTGATACCATAGAAATACATAGAATGGACATGAGGTTCTGCCAGACTGTGACGTCATTGTGACATCATATCTCAGGGCAGTTCCAATATGGCGGATTTGGTGACCTCATCTGGAGGTGGCGTCATACAGCCTCACGGGAATCCCCCAACCAGCCCCATGTGGATTGTGAAGCCAAATCATTGGTGTGCGGTTATGTGTCTTTTGCCGAAAAAAAACTTGGATTTAAAGCCCTCACCATACCATGAAATACCACTAGATTATGAATAAAACCCATCACATTAGTTCATTTACATAACTAACTGCCTAACTATGGAATTTTATCAAAATCTATTGATGCACAATGCCCCATTTACATTGCAGCAAAAATTGCTGATCAAATGGTTACATTTTGTTACATTGCCAGACATATCAACAATTTTACGTCTGTAGTGTTAAATCACTAATGCAAAAATATTTCATCTATAACAAGAATCTGTGCGTTGCAAGAATTGCACCAAAAGGCAGAATAGAAAGAGGAATGCATAAGGCATGATTATGTGTTGTTGTTTTTTGTCTGGTATCAACTGAAAATAATTATGATACTAATGCATTTAATTATGCAGTTGCCGATTGAGAAAGGTAGAGGTTGGGGAGGGGGGGTTAAACTAACCCCCCCCCCCCCGAATGAAGATTTTAATTAAAAAATATCTTGATTAATTAAGAACATTTTTATCTGTGTTAAACACCCATTTGACATTTTACAAATTCACAAATGACATATATACATGTCTGATACTGTGATTTGAGGGAGGGGGGGGGATTAGGAAGCAGCAGTGGAAATAAATTTGGGGAAGGGCCTATATATTTTCTGTGATGAAAACAAGAATTTTTTATTAAACACCAACATCAAAACTTATCAACAGTAGCCCTGGGATGTACTCAATGAAGATTCATACATACGTGTATGTGTATCGATTTAAAACTCTTGATGAGTGGAACACAATTGTGTTCTCTGTGCCATAATAAACATTTGAGGTGTTAAAAATCTATGAAATTTTATGCCACGCCTCAAAACTCTGCACCCATGACCCATGCTTGGTCTGTGGACCTCGGGGACAGTTGTCCAATACATATATATGACAATTGTACAGCTGTGCTTTTGCAATGGATAATTACTTAAATCTCTCGTTTCCCAGTCCATAATTGAAGTGTTAAAGTTAATATGAAAATAATTCCATTTAGGCCTATTATTATTTTTTTGCTTTTAGGCCCAATTCAGACAATCAATAATATTCTTTTTGAAAGCTCGACAATTAATAATTCTGTCTGTAGTAAGCCTAGTGGCGACGTCTAGGGTTTGGTGTACCGCATCGTGGCGACACCTGGCGTATCAGTTTGGATCATGGCCGAAAGTTGAAGAAGAAGCTTTTCAAAGCACTCTTGGAGTTTGTTGTCCTTCCACAAGTTACTACATAATTGGCGACGAGTGATTCGTGGATTTAAGCCCAGGAACTTGCCCAGCACTGTGTGTCAGAAGAGGGAAGTTGTGCAGTGTGTGGTTTTCGTTTGTTGAACTTTGGAAGTGACCAGTGGCAGTGTGGAGTGAAGAAGCACATGGTGTGTTGAGTGCTCAGTGGCGCGAAAATGGCAGTGTATGGGAAGATTGACGAATTTGACTTGGAAAGTGGTGATTGGAATGACTATGAGGAGAGGTTGGAACAATTCTTTATTGCAAATGACATTACTGATGATGGGAAGCAACGTGCATGCTTTCTGAGTGGTTGTGGCTCACCAGCTTATTCATTGCTGAAGAAATTGTGTTTGCCAGATAAACCTAAAGATAAAACCTACAAAGACATTTGCAAACTGATGTCAGCTCACCAGAGTCCCAAGCCGTCTGTTATTATGCAGCGATTTCGGTTTAACACCCGAGTCCGACAGCCAGCAGAAACGGTTGCAGTGTACCTCGCAGAACTGAGAAAACTGTCAGAGCATTGTGGTTATGGGAACACTTTATTGGAAATGATACGGGACAGGCTAGTTGTGGGAATTAACAATGAGCAAATCCAAAGGCGACTTCTCTCCGAAACTGACCTGAAGTTTGAGAAAGCCCGCGAAATTGCCATTGCGATGGAAACGGCAACCAAAGATGTGAGCGATCTGAAGTCATTTGCGCCCCAAGATATCAGTCGGGATGTGAACAAGATCTCACAAGCAAGGTCGAGGTCACAGACGGAAGAACTGTGTCAGAGTTGTTTGGAAAACCACCCTCCAGATTCTTGTGCAGCTCAAAATTGGAAGTGCTACAATTGTCAAGGTATGGGACACGTGGCGAAGGCTTGCCCGAGCAGTGCCAACAAGCCGAAGAAGTCAAGAGACGGTACACCTAGTAAGTCGGGTAGATTGACGAAGGATGAGAGTAAACAAGGAAAGTTGCATCTGTTGCAGCAGGAGTCAGAATCCGAGACTGATGAACAGGACCTGGCGTATGATGTGTATCAACTGTACTGAGGAGGCCGTTTTGCGACTCGTGATGAGGCAGTTGCAATTGACAGTTGTGCGCATTTTGGGAATGAAGTGTTTCGTAATTTGTGTTATTTGTTATGAACCATGAGCTCATAATGAGCATTTTTGTTGATGAACAATTTTGTGACTATTTGATGATTAATTCTGTGTGATTCCGAGTGAATATTGGATGAACTACTTTTGTGACTATTTGTTGAACAATGCTGTGTGAATATTTAATGAACAATTTTGTGCGAACTTCAAGGAACAAGTCTGTGTGAATATTATGAAAAAGTCCTGTGTGGACAGTTCTCCTGTGTGGAGTTTCTCCTGTGTGGATAGTTCTCCTGTGTGGAGTTCTCCGGTGTGGACATTTTCTCCTGTGTGGACATTTTCTCCTGTGTGGACAATTTCTCCTGTGTGGACATTTTCTCCTGTGTGGACATTTTCTCCTGTGTGGACATTTTCTCCTGTGTGGACATTTTCTCCTGTGTGGACATTTTCTCCTGTGTGGACATTTTCTCCTGTGTGGACAATTTCTAGTGTGGATAATTGTGTGTCAAACACCCTTTGTGTTGGAAATAATTTTGTGTCAATTACCTTGCCATTGCTGATTTTTGGAACTTTGTGTGTAACTTCTTTCTGTGTTCTGGATGTCCTTTTGACATATACGTATACTAACTAAGAAGAGTCCTTGTGGTTAGAGTTACATTTTCAACCTTTGTTATTGACTAGTCTTAAAAGTAGTTAGGACACTTTTGAGGTGTTGTTAAGAGTTTTTGTTTTGGTTTTGGGAAGTAGTCTAACTTCCACTTAGATTTGTTTTCTAATGATTAAACTTCATGTTTACAGTAGTCTATATTCTACTGTATGGTTTAACTGTTTAAACTTTCTTATTGTGTAACCAACCGTTTGACAAGTAGTCAAAATGTTACTGTAAATTTGTTAATTAGTTTTTTGTAAACCACTTATTGTTCTTGTAAAATAGTTGACAAAAAACTTAGTGTGGAGGAATGTAGTAAGCCTAGTGGCGACCTCTAGGGTTTGGTGTACGGCATCGTGGCGACACCTGGCGTATCAGTTTGGATCATGGCCGAAAGTTGAAGAAGAAGCTTTTCAAAGCACTCTTCAGGGTTCGAAATTAGCGGGAGTCCGGGAGTCCGAGACTCCTTTATTAGTCCACGGACTCCCTTTTAATGGGCACTAAGGAGTCCGTGGGACTCCCAAACTGTAAATGCAGCCAAATGCATGTCAATTTGAAATCTGTAAATAATGGCAATTGGCCTTGAATGCAACCCACCCAGCTCCAGTCCCCCTAGTGTCATCCAATTATCCAATAGCTATCAATTAACCAATTCAAAAGGGTGTGATTGTTTTTAGGATTGTTCTGGAGGTGTCAAATTTTTATTGGACTCATTCTGAAGTGTCATCCAGAAGTGCAATTAACTTTCATGCCTTTAAGTATGCTGAAATTCTTCTCAACAGAGCTGTCAATTGTAAAATGCAATAAGCCTATATAGCCACATACATACATAATAGATTGATGGCAGATTGCCTTCTCTGGAGAATTGTAAACCTTTTTACATTTGCTCCAAAATCATCAATGGTTGGATAGTGTAGCCTTCTCATCACAATAACTCTTTAGTCTTACCTAATAGTTCATTTCATTGCTTAACAAATACACTGATGTTTTTGGAGAACAACTATAAAGAAATATTTAATATCAAATCTATAAAAAAATCCGCAAATCCAAATACTAACTAAAATATTTGGACTCCCTTATCTTCAGACGGACTCCCAAAATTTGAAACTTAGGAGTCCGAGTGACTCCTATCAAATTCATGCTAATTTCGAACCCTGCTCTTGGAGTTTGTTGTCCTTCCACAAGTTACTACACTGTCCCTTTGTATTAATGCAGCAATGACATTTTCTGGTCTCACAAGAATCCTTTCGGTCTGACAAGAGGTGCCTGTTTGTCAGACTGAATGTCTGACAGATGCCTGATGATCTTCGCAAAGCCTTTGTATGTTTCGTAACACCGGCGCAATCCATTGATTAGGTACAGAACTCGAATCATTTGGCTAATCCCAGGCTCATTAAACAGTATTACGGACCTCGGAAAAACCCGGGCCCATCGCATTGTACAGGCCTACAAAATGTCTGAGGTTCCCGGAAAGTTTATTTGTGCGCTACCAGGGCCGTAACTAGGATTTTGGGAGAGAGGGAGGCACAATGAGGCAGGGGGTCTGGGCGCCGCTATAGGCCACCAGAAGCCAACGGTATCCAGAGGGCTGGAGATTCTTTCTGTGCAATATGGAACTCTGATTCCAGCATGGAAGGCAAGGCTTTGAACTTTTATTTGTATCAAATTAATACATACACACATATTAACATAAGTCACAGTGGGGCCAATATTTTTGAGAACATGCCTTTATCATGGAATGGAATAAATTCGACTCATGACTAATTATCTGATAATCCACATCATATTCTAAAAACCTCTAACTTATAAGTTTTGGTCTCTGTCTGCCATCGGCTACCCTGCCTCCTTCTCAACTCTTGCCTAGCCTATAAATTTTTGACATTTCCCTCTTTGCGTCTTCTCCCAGACATTCCTAGCTCTTTCCTACCCTCTCCTGCCCTGTCTTATTTGGTTAATTTGGTCACTACACATATACAATTATATATGTATTTTTTTGATATCTTGCATGGACCCCCCTTAGAGGATGGGCCCATGGCAGCTGCCACCCTGCCACATAGGCCAGTCTGCCCCTGGCCAGGGCCAACCCAACTATCCAGCTCTGGAGGTGCACATTCCATGTGCTTTTCTAGTCTACTAATTGTTAAATTGCCCGAAACTACAGGTACAGGGCTAGTATTGCAGCTTACTGGTATTAACCTAAAATAATTCTAAGTACTCCTTTCATCAGTTTTTTGTTTGGAGTTTTTTTTTTGGTCTTACAGTCCACCATTTTGAAAATAATGCGTATTGTGTTTAGTGTATGCAAATGAGCTGTCCACCATTTTGAAAATTATGTGTATTGTGTTTTGTGTATGCAAATGAGCTGACCTGGAATTATGTCATGGTGACATTAGGATGTGTATTGGTCAGTTTTCTGACCTTGAAATTGATGTCAACATAATACTAGGTCACAAGAGATGAGATTTCAATAGTTTTATAAATCTCCACTATTTTAGTCAGATATTATATATATATGCATGGGTAAATAGATAGATAGATAGATAGATAGATAGATAGATAGATAGATAGAATCTGATAGATAGATAGATAGATAGATAAGGGACTTTTTAAAAGGGTGTATGAGATAGATCTGATTGCATTAATTTGAAGGATAGGTTATATAGATCAAATAGATAGATTACTCAGATTAGTTATATTACGCAGTTTTATCAAAAGGGTTTGGTAAGTAGAGTAATAGGTTGCAATTTGGTACTTCAAACCATTTGTGACATGATCAAAAATGTCTGGGAGATGGGGGTAGGGTAGGTCGGTAGGGTTAGCTCAGTTGTAGCACACTGTGGTTGTCAATCACAGCCTGGTTCACTGGTCCTTGGACTCCAGGGTCTGATTGACGCTCTCACCGGGTCAACTAGGACAGCAGTTTCAATCATCCTTCGCCCCATTGCTATGTCCTCCTAATTAGCTTACAAAATGCATAAATACTGGACATATAGCCCCAATCATCTATCCATCTTTCTATAATATTCATGCCTATCCGATATGAGATTTCACTTCATTTCAGCTGTCAGAGCTATTTTTGAATTCTGGATTTATAGATTTATTGATGCAGTTGTAATTTTAACTTTAATCGTAACCATTACTGGTCATGTTCTGCATGGGGTTCAAGAAATTTCTGGTGAGCCTTCCACAAGATACAGCTCAGGGCAGCCGCAGAGCAGTGCCCATGGGCTGAGATTAAGGGAACATTACCAAAGGTTCCCATGCCATCGGCATTCTCAAGTTTTGGTGACCGCCGTGTGATGATGAGTGATGAGAAGACTGTGAGTCTGGCGCATACCCTATTAATTCAGGGATGCCCAGGGTCTTTGAGTTGCCCCAGCATAGAATACTGGATACAACCCGCCTCCGTTTAATGTCCCATGGGCTCGGACTGAAGTGAGTTCCCGGGGTGAGATTTGAACCCACTCCCTCAGCGCCAGTGGTAGCCAGACAAGCGCTCTTAACCGTTTGGTCAATTTGGCAGTCCACAAGTTAGCTGGCAGTGGTAGGAAGATTGACATATGTATAGAGCAGCATATTAGTGAGTCAATCTAGAATATTTTCAGTGGAATTTCAAGATCAAAATCCCAAATGTGTTTCATTCAAATGAGATGTTAAATTGGTGTCCCTTTTGATAATTTTAAAATGGGATAAATGTGCAACATGTAGAGAACTCGTGTTCTATCTGCCATCTCATCGATCAATCACTGTGAGCAACTACTGCTCTTAAAGGGCAGCACTCATGTATATCTATCTATCTATTAGCTATCTATCTGTATATCTATATATACATAATGCTGGATGTCTAATCTATATGCAAATAAATCTATATATCTATAAATCTATCGGAGTAGTCATAGCAGTGCAGTTAGACCTGTTCAAAAAAGACTTTTTATTTTATTTTGATGAGGATTGCAGTGATTCCCATTCTCCAAGCTCTAGAATGACCAAATATGACATTTTTTTCAATTTTGGACTTTGGGAATGCCTGCCTCATGAGCCATGAAGTTTTAATGCTTAATTTAGTCAAAAACGCCTAAAATATTAGAGGGGGGTGTCATATTTTGCCTCATATCTTCACCAGTCGTAACTGTACAGCAACATGGGTAGTATCATATGAAAGCTGGTGAAATTGTCTTTCATTGGACACCAATATCTTGGTATTTTAGATGACTTTAGTTGTTTTCAAAGCAGAAATGTGTAAATTTTAGTGTAAATTCTGACGTTGGGCAGTACATTTTGCCTCATATGCTCATTAAAAATAACCATCAGACAGCATGAGTGGTACCACATGAAAGCCTGTAAAATTGTCTTTAAATTGACATTATATTGATGTTTATTTACATCAATATTGTTGTCACTGAAGCGATGTAGCATAGTATCTCAATTTCAAGCAGCCGTTTTTCTGTTTCAATTTATCATCATAGTGCATTGATCAGAACATTTTTGTCATATTATGTTACCTTCATAGAATTGGAACATTTAACACATAAAATTTACCATGTCAAAGAAGTATCATTCTTGTGTTGCAAAATAAATAATGACTATATCACACGAATCATGTTTGTGGTTTACAACTCAAAAGATTTAACATAGGCCTAATATTGATAACGGTAGACAGTATAATGTAAAATCACCTATGGCTGGGCATTATGTACAAGTGCTAATACTCTGACATACATAATTACATCATCCAACACCTCTGTCAGCCAAACACAAGCCTGTATTTCACTGCAATAAATCCCATACTCTATGTAGTCCACTGTCCGTCTTGTTTTTGACCGTTTCAGTGTTTGTCTCATGGTATAGGCCGGCTATTCACCATGAGATCAAGAATATGTGTTTATCACACACCAGGCTAAAGCCCTTGGTTGATAAATCATATATTCCCTCTCCCATGGTGAAAAACCTATACTTATATTGAACATGAGGGCCTAATACAAGCAACGGAAATATTAATTAAGAAAGTCAAGGCAGGGTAACAAAGTCTCATGGATATATGTCTACAACAACTTGTTCAAGGTAGCATGAGAGTAAATTCAGCAAAATGTTTTGTCAATGTAACAGACATTAAGCAAGTCTGCCTTTGACATTGTACTTGTCATGTTCTTACCAAGTTGCTCTCAGCTGAGTTATATATTTGATATAAACTTCAGGCTCTCACACAAGAAGGAACATTCTTAAAAGCAAAGAAATTTTGGCTGTCAAAGACTTAACATTGATTAGAAACAAATCATTTTGTGGATTTGCTTGTTTCACAGTTTCAGTCTTGACAAGTTCTTGCAATGATAATAATTGTTATCCATATTCATTATTCTGGTTTTTTTTTCACTTCATTAGGCCAAGTTGGATCGAGTCAACAGTGCGTCCTGCGCTCATAATTTTTATCATTGTTAACAACCAGTTTGGCTGGTTTGAAACAGACAAACCAGTTTTCTGTCAACAGTTCAAACCTTCATCAAGTAAATTAGCTGCCTCCCATAGGTTGCCTGTGCTGCAGCTTCATTTTGTCACACTATCGTGACTATGTCAAACCTAATGTTTTAATGTTTCTAATTTTTACTAGTGGCCAACAGTTGTTTCCTACAAATTCCAAAAACAGCTTATAATTTAACATCAGATGTAGCCTTCCTTATCTCCCAAATGTTACCTTTTCCGGTCTATCCTCAGATATCCATGATTACTTTTTAAACTAAGGGTAAAGGAACCATAACAGTGATCTGTGGATGTTCATGTTATTATTCATTCATCGACAGCAGAAGTTCACTTAAATGTGGTTTTAGAGTATGAGTACAAATGATACTGACAACTCTAGCATATTGTGATTCAAAATGTCAGGTTTTTAATGTGTTTTCTCACATAAGCAGTATACTTGGCAAGAAAAATGTGACAAGGAGACACTGACTGTTGTGAATCGCATTATCAACTTTGCCACTAATTTCGATTTATGTAGAAAGACATTACAGGTGATTTCATTAGTACGCGATTCTTAGGTTCTAGACCCACCAAATACATGACATTTTAAGTTAATCTGATTGGTTTAGAATCAACAGAACGTCATACAGTTGATATATCAAACCTAGCAAGTGCCTGTTAAGCATTGATTCCTCACAGCCAAGTGTGAATGACAAGAATCGCATGGTAATGAAATTGCCTGTAAAGACATGATAAATTACTTTTGTTAAATATGCATGGTAAATTAAATTTGTTGAATATTGCAAATGAAAACAAAATCTATAAAATAATTCAATAAGGCACGAAATTTAGATAGTTTTCTTATCAATACACTATGTCGATAATTTTAACAGACAGTTAACTCATTAAAATAAAGAAATAAGATTTTTAAAGACAACTAGAATTGTCCAAATAATTCTAAAAAGGTGTCATTTTGAAGACAATCTTATTTCACTCCACAAGCTACCTGATCCCCCCATCGTCCTAACATGAGATAGTCCACCGCTGTCACGTGCTTCACTTGGTTCTCCGCTGTTGACGAGACCAGATGGTTCTTTATTATTCGCTTTATTAGAGGCGATTAGAACCTGTTTTGTGAACCAATCTGTGCATAATTAGATGCCCTTGGTTCCGTGACCTTGCTGGTCACTATTTTACCCTATTAGACCTCGATTAGTCGATGGTTTTCTCGTTTTTCTGAAGTGGTCTGTCGATCAATTTTCTTTTCCGCTTGCTTGACAACAAGTCGATCCCGGCGTGACAACAAGTCGATCCCTGCGTTTCGACGCTTCTGATTGGCTACAGGCTTTTGCGCGCTCATTTGCATAATCTCGGGTTTCGCGCCTTCATTAATATGCGAAACTCACATTCTTGTCCTTATTCGGTAGTGCGTCATCTCGTGACCGCTACGGCCTTTTCTGATTGGTTGAGCGCTGTTTGGCGCCGTATGTTAATGAACTGGGTGACGTCACTCGTTGTCGCGTTTTGATTGGTGCATTCCGGAATTCCGAAGTGACGTCATTTGACGCTGCGCCCTGATTGGTTGATATTCCGAGATTCCAAAGTGACGTCATTTGACGCGGCGCCCGGATTGGTTGATCTCCTTCGCGCCTCATTAGTATGCGTGCGCGATAGTTCCAAGAAACTTTTTGCTTTGATTTGCAAAAACGGATTTACCGGGGGCAGACGAAATGCCGAAAGTGATACCCAGCAAGAAGGATCAGGCCGACAAGGCCCGCACGACCGATTCCCCGCAACCGGGGACATCACAGGAGGGCGGCGACCCTCGTGTTGCTGGATTAACGTCTCCCGTTGGCGCCATGGATAAGGCTGAAACCCCGAAAGCCGATGTGTCTTCTCTACTGAGGGCAGCGCAAAGACCCATGGTGGCCCCCGTGGGGACTCGGCGGCCGGTTTTGGCTCCGCCAGATCTATTCGCTCAACCTCAAGACGAAGACGAGGACGATGACTATTACTATGAGCTCATATATGAGGATGAGCCTTCGGATACCTGTGAACAGGAGGATGACGAACTGGATACGGAACCCAACATGGGCGCTCCCCCCGTGATTGACCCAGCGCCGGAGGGAGGCGCGCTCCACGGTTTGTTGGCGGCTTACAATTCTGAGGAGGTTGTGCAGCCCCCGGTGCGAGCCGATGTCGCCAGCCTGGTGAATTCTACTTGGCGTTCTCAGCACCGCTTGAATGAACTGTTTGATAAATTTGCTCGGCCCGAAAACGTGAACATTTTTAAAGTTGATGTGAATGATGAATTTATGATATCACTGGGGGATGACCACAACAAGTCTGTCAGACAGAGGGATTTCCGACTCCGTGCCAGCCAAGGGGCCTTGGCGGGGGCAGCTTGTGCCACAGTGAACACTTTGAATTCCCTCACGTTATTGGAGGACAGTACTTCAGGATTGGCTCCGGGGGCTCTTCAATCCGTGCTCCCAAAGATCGTTGAGTCTTCGGTGGCTTCCTTGAAATTTTTGGCCCAAGCCAGTCTCTCTATCAACAATTTCCGGCGGAACAATTTGAAGAGTATTATTAACCCGAAGTACCAGGCGCTCTGCAAAGATGCCAACAACAATGGCTCCCAGTGGCTGTTTGGAGAGAACTTAAATGAACGCCTCAAGATGATGGGGCAAGCCATCCGAGTGGGCCGGCCCACAACATCCTCGTACGGACGTCGCGGACGTGGAGGATATTCGGGACGTGGAGCTCACCGGTATACACCTTACTCCTTCCAAGGTCGCAGATTTAACCAAGTTAAGGAAAATTTTCCCTTTTCTTATGTTGAAAATGAATTGAATGTGATTAATTCTCATGATATGTCTGATGCTGATTCCTCTTCGGATACTGAGTGTGACATTTGTTGTATTAGGTCCCGCGCACCATCCGCGTTTCATACCACCCACGTTTTACATGTACCTTGTATGCGCATGCGCTCGGGAGTTCAATAAAGGATTCAACATGGTGGCAACGCAGGATAAAACCACGTGCTTCAAATGAGCAATTTAGCCTTCAAAATGAAGAGATAAGTGCCCAGAAGTGATGCCAAAAGACACCAACTCAGATACAGAGGTTATTACCACGATCTGAAGATGGCTGCTGCTTGTAACTACCAAGTTCCACATCCAGATCCATTCACATTTGACCCACGTGATTGGAAAGCATGGATAGCAAGGTTTGAGAGATTCAGAATGGCATCCAAACTGACAATTGGTAGCAAAGAACAAGAAGGAGATATTGAGGTGATCAATTTGCTTGTGTACACTATGGGAGCCAAGGCAGAGGATATTGTTATGTCATTTAAATTGACTGAGGCTGAGGCCAAAGACTATGCTGTTGTCAAAAAACGTTTTGATGAGTATTATCTACCCAAACGGAATATTATCTTTGAGAGAACTCAATTCAACAAGCGTGTGCAGTTACCAGATGAGACATCTGACAGTTTTATTACCGATTTGCACAAACTGGTGGACACTTGTGAATATGGCACAATGCGAGACGAACTGCTCCGCGACCGCATTGTAGCAGGTATGAAAGATCATACATTATCAGAAAAGTTTCAAATTGAGGATGCAAAAACGCTCACTCTAGAGAAAGTTGTTCAAAGAGTGCGAACTTCAGAACAAGTTCGAAACCAGTGCAAGGAAATGAGGACGCAGAGCAGTGTTGATGCAGTATTCCGCAAGAAGAATCGCTTTGAACGCAAGCCTGCCAGTAAGCCCTCCAGTCACGCCAGTAGTCAACAAAGACCTCACCCTCATCAGTCTCGCAAATTCCAGACGTCAGGAAGCAACAACCGCCCACCCAACCGGAAAGGCAACAAGTGTAGCCGTTGTGGACAAGAACCTCACAACCGTGCGGACTGTCCGGCACAAAGCTCCCGCTGTCGTAAATGCTCCAAAAAGGGACATTGGGATGTAGTTTGTCGCTCCATCGGAGAAGCGGCCCAAGACGATCCGTTGTATGATCCGCAGTATGATGACTATGATTATGACTGTTATGATGATGATGACTCAGCGTTCATGGGAACAATTGTCGCTGTTGACGCCGTCGAAAGTGATCCATGGACAATTGATGTGAACTTGAACAACAGTGATCCGATTAGATTTAAATTGGACACAGGTGCTGATGTCACTGTTCTACCCTTTGAACTATATCGTCCTTCAATGGGTATGCTTCAGAAACCTGACAAATTCCTACGGTCTGCAAATCACACTATGCAAGTTGTTGGTAAAATCTCTACAGACGTTAAAATCAACAATGTGGTGAAACAAGACAATGTGTATGTTGTGCGTGATTTGAAATTACCCCTCCTTGGACGACCAACATTATCTAAGTTTGATTTGGTGCGTCGTGTCAATGCCGTAGAAGACTATCCACAGTTATTCAAAGGTCTCGGTGAACTGAAAGAAGCGTATCACATTACTTTGCAACCAGATGCAAAACCATTCGCCATCCACACGCCACGGAAAATTCCAGTTTGCTATGAGCAACAGACGAAGCTTCAACTGGAAAATATGGCCCGCCAGGGAGTAATTTCGAAAATCGAGGAACCGACGGACTGGTGTGCTGGAATGGTTATTGTTCCAAAAGCCTCGCTCGACAATGATGCTACAGGAATTCCGATTCCTCGAGATGGAAACGATTCGCTCAGAATTTGTGTTGATCTTACACAACTGAACAAGTGCGTAAAGAGAAATCGCCATATCTTACCTGATGTTAATGGTACCTTAGCGCAGCTGAAGAATTCGAAGGTGTTCTCAAAACTTGATGCCAATTCAGGATTCTGGCAAATCCGTCTCGACGACGAAAGTCGTAAACTCACAACCTTCATTACTCCATGGGGAAGGTATTGTTTCAACAGATTACCTTACGGAATATCTAGTGCCCCTGAGTATTTCACACTGAAAATGCAGAACATTCTTGATGGAATCCCAAACGTTCTAGTTCTGATGGATGATATTTTGGTCCACGGTGAAACACAGGCTAGTCATGATGCAGCCTTGGAGGCAGTTCTTAAACGTCTCAGTTCTGAAAATGTCACGCTTAACAAGAAAAAGTGCCAGTTCTCTGTTAAATCTGTTAAGTATCTTGGACATTTGGTCAGTGGATCAGGGATCCAACCGGATCCTGACAAAGTTTCTGCAATTAAAAACTTTCAAACGCCAAGTAACGTCACGGATGTACAGCGGTTCCTGGGAATGGTCAACCAGCTTGCAAAGTTCGTCCCGCACATCGCGACGGTAACAAAACCCATCCGTGAACTTCTAGTGAAAGCTAATGCATGGATTTGGGACAGCCCTCAGGAAAAAGCCTTTCAGGAAATTAAGAAAATTATTACTTCCGACACAGTGCTTAAGTCCTTTAACCCTTCAGCAGATACAGTTGTCGCCAGCGACGCTTCCACAGTAGGGATCGGTGCTTTGCTCAAACAGCGCCAGAAAGACGGTAGTATGGCCCCAATCATGTTCGCTTCACGCGCTCTCACTCCTACAGAACAGCGCTACGCGACTGTAGAGAAAGAAGCCCTAGCTGTTACTTATGCGGCAGAGAAATTTAGCCAGTATCTACTAGGCAAGACATTTCACTTCGAGGTTGACCACAAACCTCTGATTCCACTTCTTGGTGAGAAACCCTTGGATCAACTTCCTGTTCGCATCCAGCGCATGCGGATGCGCCTTCTTCGCTTCCAGTACACGATCTCACACGTTCCTGGTAAGGAATTGGTAGTGCCTGATGCGTTGTCACGCGCTCCACCTTCCACTCGTAACGATCAAGACTTGCAGAAAGCGTTGGAGAAAGACATAAACATTTATGTTAATGCTGTGATCAAAGGAATCCCAGCTACAGACTCAAAACTCAAGGAAATTAGCGCGGCCCAAGACTCCGATCCCACTATTTCCAAAATCAAGACGTACATTTCCACTAGCTGGCCGGATAATCTCAAGGAAGATGACCCCGTCCAACTGTATCGCATGAATGCAAATTCCATGTCAGTGGTGAATGGACTCTTACTTAAAGGTTCGGCAGTCGTAATCCCTTTCGCAATGCGTTTGGAGATGTTGGCTAAAATCCACACCGGACACCTGGGTATCACAAAATGTCATGCCCGGGCCAGAGGCGCTCTATGGTGGCCTTCAATGGACAAGGACATCGAAAAAACTGTGAAAGACTGTGTTGTGTGTGCCAGATATCGCAAAGACCAGGCAGAACCTTTGCGAACAACAGAGACTCCGAAAGGACCATGGCAAGTAATTGGAACAGATTTGTGTCAGAGTGAGAAAGGTGACAAATTTCTCATTGTTACAGACTATTTTTCTCGCTACTTTGAAGTCCAACGTCTGACAAGTACCACCTCTCGTCAAGTGATTAACACATTGAAGTTCATCTTTGCCAGACACGGCATACCTTCTGTGGTCAGGAGTGACAATGGCCCACAGTATGCTTGTAGTGAATTTCGCAATTTTGCAAGAGACTATGGTTTTCGTCATATTACAAGTTCTCCAGAATATGCACAGTCAAATGGAGCAGCGGAACGAGCCGTTCAAACCTTCAAGAACATCCTGAAGAAGAATGGCGATGACCTGTCGTTAGGTCTACTGGCCTACAGAAACTCTCCGCTGTTCAACGGCTATTCGCCTGCACAACTGCTCATGGGCAGACGTCTCCAGGACAGTCTCCAGGTCCTGCCAAGTCGACTTACACCAAAAACACCCGATCTACGCAAAGTTCGTGTAAAGGAGAAGTCGTACAAAGTGGCACAGCAAAATGTCTACAACCGACGACACAGGGCAAAACGATTGCCTGATGTGCCTATCGGGACTAAAGTGTGGGTCCGCGGAAAACGAGAACCCGCTCAAGTGGTCTCACACTACAATCGATCGTACACTATGAACACTTACCCCAGTGGTGCGAAATTTGTACGGAACCGTCGATTCCTGTCCATCCCTGCTTCCGTACCGACTCCCCAACAAACGGTCCAGGTCGACGACCCCCCCATCCCTACTTCCCCAAGTGTTACCCCCCCTCGACCGACCGTTCGCCCTGAAGTCCGCGGTGCAACTCCTGGTTCCCGTGATCGGAGGAACAGATCACCAAATCACCGCAATCGCCAGCCCATGCAGCGACCAAAACGCTCTTCCCAACGTCCTGCATGGCACAAAAATTATGTGTGGGGGAAATAGTGTAATGTGATTTGTAAATGTAATTGACTGTCACAGGACACTTTGTTATATATGTATGTGATTTTATGTGAATCGAAAGACACTTTATTAATATGTGAATTGAAATAATATCATCATTCCTTGCCTGTGAAAAGACACTATTGCTTTAAAATGTGAAAAGACACTATTGCTTTAAAATGTGAAAAGACACTATTGCTTTAAAATGTGAAAAGACACTATTGCTTTAAAATGTGAAAAGACACTATTGCTTTAAAATGTGAAAAGACACTATTGTTTGAAAATGTGAATGTGCCAATATGATGCCTTGAAATTATTGAATTTGTATGAATGTCATATATATTACATTGGTGCTTTATAATCGAGTATTATTATTACTGGTCAAATGATTTATTTGTATGTAGAAATGTAGTACATTTTATTTGCATAGTTTAGTTCTTTAGAGTGATTTAGCTGTAACATTGATTTATTTCATGTCATAAGATGTAAACTGGTAAATGACTCGGAACTGTTAAACTGATTATGAGACTGTCTCACGGCTAACGGTATAGCTCATAACCCTGAGCTTTTATAAGATCTGAAGTGTTAATACCATCAGTATTATTTGTAATAACAATCTATTGAATCTAGTAACATCTATTTGTAATGTTCAATGATATGCGCAAAGTAACAAGTAACTATAAAATATAAGTCAATACAATGTAAAGGTAAATAATGATTTATTAACATTTGAATTATATAATGGATATTATACAGGTACATTTCAAACTGTATGTCAAAATAATTTAACAATCATTTTATTAAAAAAGGGAGATGTTGTATTAGGTCCCGCGCACCATCCGCGTTTGATACCACCCACGTTTTACATGTACCTTGTATGCGCATGCGCTCGGGAGTTCAATAAAGGATTCAACAACATTATTGATGTTGTTGATACTCATGACACAATTTCTCCTTGCAGGCTCCCGCTTCAAGTACCGGAAGGTTCGCAAGACGAACAACAACAATGTGGCGAAGAAATCGCAGAGTTAAGCGCTAAGCCCCTTGATGATGCCCCCCCCTCTTTGCCGGTGAGTTCTCAGATTTTGGTACTTGAATGCAAACAATTTAAGGCAGGGGCTATTAGTAAGCATGCTGACAAATGGGCTCAACTCACTTCTGATTCAATCATATTGCGTCATGTGCGGGGCCTTGTTATTGAATTGGAAGAATCTCCTGTGCAGTCTCGGGTACCCAGACCACTGCAGTTTTCGGCTGATGAGCATCAATTCCTTGTTCAAGAAATTGATAGATTGTTAGACATGGGAGTTATTGAAATTACCCGACATTCTAAAGGAGAATTTGTCTCACGAATTTTTCTCAGACCTAAAAAACAGGCAGGGAAATTTCGACTTATTTTGGATTTGAAATCTCTTAATCAAGATGTTCAGTATCATCACTTCAAGATGGACACTTTAGAGACAATTCTAAAGATGGTGACCAAGAATGCTTACATGTTGAGTCTTGACCTTCAGGATGCTTATTATTCTGTGCGCATTCAACCTAGCCACAGACGCTTCCTTAGATTTGAATATGCGGGCCAATTATACCAGTTTACATGTCTGCCCAATGGGCTCAGTTCTGGGCCAAGATTGTTTACCAAGATTCTCAAGGTGCCTCTTGCACATTTACGTGAGAATACTGGTATGGACATTGCGGCATATATTGACGACATATTTTTGACAGATTCAGAATTTCGGAAATGTTTTGACCATGGTCAAATGGCTGCAAACTTGTTTGAATCTTTGGGGTTTGTCATTAGTCCCAAGAGTGTGTTGACCCCCACTCAATGTATTGAACATGTTGGCTTTATGATTGATTCGGTGGCTATGAAAGTTACGCTTCCAACTGCAAAGGTTGAGACTATTATTGCATTGATTAATGAATGCTTGGCCAAATCTGTCATGTCTATTCGTTATGTCTCACAGGTTTTAGGAAAGTTGGAGGCTACCAAGCCGGGCAACAGATTTGCTTGGCTATTTACCAAACGTTTGACCATTGCCAAAAATGAAGCACTTGCTCGTTCTCAACACAATTTTGATGCGCTCATGACTTTGGATGATGATGTTCGTTCGGATTTGCAATGGTGGCTTTTGAATTTGCCTGTTGTTTTTGCCCCAATTTTCATTGGTCAACCTGATTATGTATTCTATACAGATGCTAGTCTGGCTGGGTGGGGCTGCAGTTTTCCTGCCTTGGATGAGAAGTTTGGGGGCAGATGGAACGCAGAGGAGGCGACTTTGCACATTAATGCACTTGAATTGCTTGCAATCCTTTATAGTTTACAGGCAGTTTGCAGGAATATGACAGGTCATCACCTGCGGGTTATGACAGACAACACCACAGCCAAACTGCTTATTCAGAATCAGGGGTCAGTTCGCTCCAGGACTTGTAATGGCATTACCAGGAGGATCTGGTTGTGGGCCATTGAGAATGATATTTGGTTGTCAGCTGCCCATATTCCAGGAGTGTTGAACGAGGCCGCTGATGATGCGTCTCGTAGGTTTACAGATGAAACAGAATGGTCCTTGTCCAGAGACAACTTTCAGGAGCTCTGTCAGATTTTTGGTAGTCCCGACATTGATTTGTTTGCTTCTCGTTTGAACTGTCAGGTGAAGTCCTTCTGCTCCTGGAAACCAGATCCAGAGGCTGCCTACATTGACAGTTTCACTATCGACTGGGGCTCACTTCAGGGTTATGCTTTTCCTCCCTTTGCTTTGATTCCAGCAGTGTTACAGAAGATTCATTTAGAGAAAGCCAGGGTTCTGATGATAGTGCCAAAGTGGCCTACCAAACCATGGTACACAAAGTTTATGAGGCTTGTTGTTGGTCAGCCCTTGTATATTGCTGTTTCTCATAATACTTTATTCTTGCCTTCCAGACCAGAGCGCACTCACCCGATGGCGGGGAAACTGACGTTGATCGCGGCAATCCTTCAGGCACACTAGACGTATTAAACCCAGGGATAGACGAATCTCAGCCAGCCCGGTTACTCGGCCCGGATATTGCGACTTCCATTGAAACGTTGCGTAAGGCTCTCAGGAAACGTGGATATAAAGAAACTGTTATTAACATTATGATCAAGGCCCAAAGGCCGTCTACTTTAAAGCTTTATGCAAGTTACATCAGAAAATGGACTGAATTTGCTAGTGATAGGGGATACGATTTTCTCATGCCTTCTGTCCCGCAGGGACTTGAATTTCTAGAATTTTTATTTAGTCAAGACAATAGGCGTTATTCTGCTATTAACACAGCTCGTTCTGCGTTATCCTTGTTGATTGTTACCCCTGAGGGTTCGTTTGGGGACCACAGGGACGTTATTAGATTCATGAAAGGCATCAATCAATTGAAGCCTAGCTTACCTAGATATATAGATACCTGGGATCCAGATCTTGTCTTACAATTGTTCAGAACATGGGCTCCGGCTAGTAGCCTTTCACTAGATTTGCTTACTTACAAGACAGTGGTCTTGTTATTATTGGTGTCAGGTCGTAGACCACAAATTATACGCAATCTTTCGGTACAAAATATGAAAATTAGCGCAAATAGCTTTACGTTCTTTTTGGAGCAATCTGATTTAAAAGAAGGTCGGAAAGATTATAAACCGGAACCTTTGAAATTAAGAAAATATCCTGTTGACAAACGTTTATGCATTTATCTGTATCTTACAGAGTACCTGAAAAGGACTCTTGAAATTCGAGGTGCTGAAAAATCTCTTTTTATTATCACAACAAAGCCTTACGGCAAGCCTTCGTCTGATACCATTTCAAGATGGATTAAGTCTGTTTTAAATCATGCGGGTATTGATACCCAGCACTTTGCTCCAGGTAGCACTCGAGCTGCTGCTAATAGTAAGGCCTTGAGGCAAGGTACTCCAATAGGAGAAATTATGCAAAGTGCAGGATGGGTCCGCGAATCAACTTTCACTAAATACTACAAAAAGCCTCTCGCTACTTCCAATTCTTATGCACAAAATGTGTTAAATTCGTAATTACTACTGTGAACAAAAAAGGGGGGGGGCATATTTTATGAAAGAATATGTTCAGAGCTATGATGCTATGGCAAAGAAATTTTGCGCTTCTCCTTTTTTCTATACACTAATTGCTATGGTAAAGAAAGGGGGGGGGGCATCATAATTGAGGCAATGTGTAATACCAGTTATGGTTTTGCTGTTCAATTGTTATGCTTATGAGGATTGAATTTCATTGTTCATTATTATGTTACTTCGAATGCTCGAATGATAATTCCAATCTTATAAATATATCATTGGTAATTTTCCCAGTGATTGGGGACAAATTAAGTAGATATTGATTATGCCTGTGATATTCCCTTAATTATTACAAATTTATTAATCATCTGTTAAAATTGGCCAGTGGGCCTGACGAATGAAAAGACATGCATCAATTTACAATTGTTATTCCAATTATGTCAAATAAAGTTGGAACTTGAAAACAGTTTGTTGTTGTTCTTAAATTTAGTAGGTCTAGACTAGTGAATTGGTAATGAGGTGTGACTGTCGTTAACTTCAGTCTGTCTAGATCAGTGTTAGAATTTCTGTGATTTGGCTTTCAAATCTCATGTTAGGACGATGGGGGGATCAGGTAGCTTGTGGAGTGAAATAAGATTTCACAGTTAGCCGAACGGCCCTAAGGCCTGAAGGCTGACTGGGATCTTATAGATCGACACAAGCCCTGATCCCCCCCAGAGTACTAACATGCCCACCCACCACAACCCTGGGTACTCTGGTGGACAAATCGCAGAAATTCCAGCTTTGAAGAGTGAAGCACGTGACAGCGGTGGACTATCTCATGTTAGTACTCTGGGGGGGATCAGGGCTTGTGTCGATCTATAAGATCCCAGTCAGCCTTCAGGCCTTAGGGCCGTTCGGCTAACTGTGAAATTTTACAGGCTTGCATATGGTACCACTCATGCTGTCTGATGGTTATCTTTAATGAGCTATGAGGCAAAATGTACTGCCCAACGTCTAAAATTACACTAAAATTTACACATTTCTGCTTTGGAAACAACTAAAGTCAACTAAAATACCAAGATATTGGTGTCCAATGAAAGACAATTTCACCAGCTTCCATATGATACTTCCCATGTTGCTCTACAGTTAAGACTGGTGAAGATATGAGGCAAAATATGACACTCCCCTCTAATATTTTAGGCGTTTTTGACTAAATTAAACATTAAAACTTCGCGGCTCATGAGGCAGGCATTCCCAAAGTCCAAAATTGAAAAAAATGTCATATTTGGTCATTCTAGAGCTTGGAGAATGGGAATCACTGCAATCCTCATCAAAATAAAATAAAAAGTCTTTTTTGAACAGGTCTACAGTGCAGGATGAATGATCTACTGGATTCATGGTATGCGATATTAGTCACTACACCACCTCCATTTTGAACCCCTGGGTTCTTGTCATCACTTAGGCCTATGTGGTCTTCGTTCTTCAACTTTAACTGCCCCAGAATTTCATTGGTACAAGTGTTCGTCAACCTGACCAGATTACCGATTACTCCAGAAGTTAGTGCTCAATAAAATTTTAACACGACAAAAAAAAAAAAAGAAAAAAAAGAGAGCAAACAGAATTCCTTTTAAGTATTTTAGCTATTATCTTAAAATCTTAATCTTAAAATAAAAGATGCATCTCTTCAACTTTGTTGTCACCTCCAATTTGCAGTCCCTGTTTTAGCCATATAAACCAAACTTTGCATGTGCTACCGGACTGACATTGCCTTTGTGTGTGGCTCATAAAATGTAACCGAGGAGCCTATTGTTTTCTTTAAATCCACTTTGGAATCACCACCTCTACCAAGAATAGCCTGATAAAATAGGTCAGAAATGTTCCACCCCAAAAAGTTCATGCCAGAGGGCAGCACAGTCTAAGTCAGTCTGCTATACCAAGTGTGGGGAAGTTTCTATGGCATATCTCACTCAATGGTCATTCAGCTATAACTATTTCATTGACCTCAGCATATTTGATGATACTTCTGGTCACCACAATATAATACTGAGACCTGTCACATCTACAAATTCTTTAACTGATGTACATTTAATACTTTAGCATTCAATAATGAAAACCTACATTTTTAATCACAGACATCCAAACATTTAAAACAAACATACATACATTATTTTAAGATCACAGGCACTGTGTGGAAAATATTAATTTAAAATTTCCTATGGGACTAATAGGCTCCTTTGAGTCATGTCAACTTCAAATTTACAATACTGCTGAAGTAAAAAACATGGACTTCCGGACAGAATCCTACCATGCCCTAAATATCAACAAATTACCTGACATGATTTCCTTTCACCCACAAAACACTAAGGCAAAGTTATTTCTTTTGTTCACTTTTTTCCCAACTTATATCTCATTATGTCATCTCCAATTATCCAATGGGCATTCTAGTAGTTATAATACATTTAGTAGACATTGCAGTTGGGTCTCAAGTACTCAGCCTCCCAGCCATTTCCCAAGTCAGCCTCCCAGGCATCTTTCAAGTTGGCCTCTCAGCCAACCCCTCAGCCAGCCCAGCTTTTAAGTCAAACTCTGGCCAGTTCACAAATCAGCCTCTCCGGCAGCTCCTAAGTCAGCCTCTCAGTCAGATCCCTAGTCAGCCTGCTCCCTATTCAACCTCTCAGCCAGCTCCCAATTCAGCCAGCTCCCAAGTCAGCCTCTCCCAACCTGCTCCCTATTCAACCTCCCAACCTGCTCCCAAGTCAGTCAGAACTTTCCCAATTAAGCCTCCCAGCCTGCTCCCAATTCAGCCCGTTCCAAAGTCATCCTCCCAGCCAGCCCCCATTCAGCCTCCTAACCTGCTCCCAATTCAGCTAGCTCTCAGTTCAACCTGCCTTCCAACCGGCTCCCAAGTCAGCCTCCCAAGTCAGCCTCCCAAGTCAGCTTCCTGGCCTCCCAGCCTGCTTCCACGGCAGGTCTGTACTCAGCCTCGATCCCTCGATGACGCAGGTTTTCAGCATTTTAGCCCGCTCCTAAAAGTCCTAAATAACTTTCCTATTAAAATGAAGTTATTTGCATCAGTGAACTGTGACATCAGCTGAGAGCTGTCTAAACATTGACCCAGCTCTAGCTGTTACTTCCAACCAGTATTGCACAGAGATGGTATATTGATTGTAAATGTACACATTGTATACATATCTATAGTATCTATGCTACTATTGACACATTTGTTGTATTTCATTGTTACAAAATTAGGTTAAAAGGTCAATCAGAACTTGGTGGTAGCCAAAAAATTACGAAAAAACACTTCAGTAACAGCCTAGGATTCAGTTCAAGTATCATTGCAGAGCTGATAAGGCAAATGTCAAATTTGAGCAGTTCAGTTTTGCTGAAACTGGATGATACTGCCTTTGTAAAAATCTGGAAAATTTCCATTCTGATGACAGTTACTGTTATTTTTCATGTTTTGTATATAATATAGAAAATAAGATTGCTATTTAAAAAAAAAACTGTAGGGTATATTATATACCTTACAGTTTTTTAAACGGTATACATAAAGATCTTTCCTTAATTGCTCCCACCAATCCCTTCCTCATTTGAACAGTGCCTTAGATTAATTTAGAATGATGCGTCCAGGGTTCGAATTTAGCAGCTCTTGACTGGGCACCTGGGCTTATGTTGGACGGCTGTTTCAATCAGCCTTTGCCTCATTGCCGTATCCTCCTCCTGTCCTAATTAGCCTTCCAAGTAATACAGGACATGAAGCTCCGATCATACATCCATCTTCTGAAATTAACTACATTTGCCTTGGATATTTATTGCCCCAATAAAATATTTTTATCAATTCCACAAGAATAGTTTCTATCATTTCTACCATCTCCCATAAATCTCATGATCTTTTGAAAGAAGTCAAGGACCCAGGTGATTCCTTCTTTTGCTGGGGCAGTTGCAAACGATGTTTATATTTTTTTGGAATTTTATCAATGCAAGGGAACCCTGAAGGATTTCCTTCAAATTACTTTGAGTGATGTTTTTAAGATATTGAAGGTTAATACAGGGTTAACAGTGGCAACTTGTAATGTTTTGAACACTCATAATAATTTGTGCAAATTCTAACCTACTAAATTGTGGGACCTTTGCTATAAATTGAGATGTATATGTTGTATAGTGTAAAGGTTAGAAAAGTCCGTAATGACGGGGAAAAGGAGGCCAGCCTTTAGGTCCAAAATAGACAGATAGATAGATGGACAGAGAGATAGATAGGTATATGTGATACAACCCTGTATGCCTATTTTCTTTGCCGCTTGCGAAGTTGATAGATGAGATTGGAGGGAGAGTCAGAGTGCTCAAAATGTTACAAATTGTCCGATTGTCGGGGATCTTTTCCCAGTACAGACATTGATACGATGGGCCACCAATTTAATGTCTCATTCGAATGATGTCCAGCTGGGATTTTGCTCTTGAAGGTCCACTGAAAATATTTTGGGAGAAAAGGAAGAAAAATTAACATGCGGAGATGTCATACAGATGACAGTTTTTGGTTTTCTTGTTTTATGAAGAGATTTTGACAGATAGTTATAACTTTGTGTTTGATTTCAGGAAGTGGTTGCCCCAGAAGTTATTTATGAGGAAGTCTTGGAAGTTGACGAGAGACTGGTCTTGAAACAGGACAGGTGTCAGATGAAGAGAGATTGTCGGAAAGTCACTGGAACTACAAAAGAAGAGGTGATGAAATTGTTTTGGAGGCTTGCACTTCTATGTTTATAAAAGAACTAAATATTGCCGTGGACTTTTTGGAGTGCTGTCCGTCTTTAAAAAGTGTAATTTGCGAATTGTTAACTTATACTGTGGAAGTAAAGTATAAATTGTGACTATTTCAGCTGGAAGTGTGGCAGCCGGTTCAGGAGGACCAACTCCGCAGAGATTTGCAAAGAGTTTTGGACAAAGGGATTAAAAGTTTAGCTGTTGTTTTGTTGCATTCCTATACGTAAGTATCACATTTATTGTTATATATATATTTTAGTGGTCTAATTCACTTTCGAAGGCCTATAAGTATGCATTTTATTAGTTTCACCAAAACTATTCGACAAAAGCCTTTTTAAATCACTTAATTTTTGTTTGCGTTTGAAATTTACTCATCCCACTCTTAACCAAGAAGGTTTAACAAGAAGACAGTTTTAGAGTTTTTCTCTTTTCATTATTCTTTAACAATGTCAGCTATATTTGGAAAATTAAATCCACTCCATCTATAACTTTTAAAGTTTTAACTGCCCCGACACTGGTTGCTGCTCTGAACTCTAATCTATTTAAAAATGGCTCTTTCTCTTAAAATTATATTATAAGTTAAATCTACAAAAATTGTTTAAATATATGCCGCTTTAAGTAAGTAAATTTTAACTGACGATGTTCTTTTCTTGTTTCCTCAGATATCGAGACCATGAAGCAGAAGTGGGCCGAATTGCCAAAGAGATGGGTTTCACTCATGTGTCTTTATCATCCGACACTATGCCCATGGTGCGCATCGTACCCAGAGGATATACAGGTAAAAATATAACCCTGTGCTAGATATTTTGATTGTCATCAGTACAACTTCAAAAACCCCTTTTGCTTGGAGATAAAGAAAAAATGTCAAGTCTCACATTTTGATGGAATGAGGTTACTGTGGCATATTTGCATTTGAGACATAGTGGGGATAAAAAATGCATTCTCTTCCACATATTTTATGTATATTTATTTGCAGCTTGCGCTGATGCCTATCTCACTCCAGCTATAAAAAAATATGTAAATGGCTTTTCCAGTGGATTTAAAGATATTGACGTAAGTACTGGATTTTGAAAATATAACTAAATTAATTAGACAAAAATTATTTTAAAGTTTCATTTTTGATAAATTAGGCAAAGTTTACTGATACCGAGTTATTCCTGCTCACTTTATTATTTTTCAGAATGTACGAGTTTTGTTCATGCAGTCAGATGGTGGACTTACCCCTGTTAGCAAGTACGCAAAATTTGTTTACTATTCTTAGATTACTCAACTCAAAACAGACATTTGAAACACTATGTATTTGATATCTCCCCAAGTAGACCATATATATATACAATGTATGTTTGTTATACCCATTCGTAACTGTTTGTTAAATTTCAGTAATGTTTATATTTGTATTTTGTAAAAAGATAATTTGTGGTAACTCATGCGGATTTACCCACCTTATAAACCTAATCAGGGATACTTTTAGATAGTCCTTGTTCTCATTATTTGTGTCCAACAGTTAATTTGACAATTTATAAATATATATAAATGGTTTATGGGGAGCATGGCCAGTGTGCCGTGAACTGGAAATCATTACGAATTCTTTATTTCCAGCTTTTGTGGATCTCGAGCAATTGTATCTGGACCAGCGGGAGGAGTTGTTGGATATGCACAGACGACTTACGACAAAGAAAACAAACAGGCTGTGATAGGATTTGATATGGGAGGTAAATGAGACAAATGAATCTAAATTAACAAGCTTTAATAGATGGTTAATTTGAAGCCTGAAATTTTTGTTTTGTCTCTTCCTTTCGTTGTTTCATTGGTGGTGTATTGTGGGGTGTCGGGGTTTAAACTTTAAAATAAGTTGCCCTGTTTTGCTGCTAATAATTAGGTCTTAATAACTAATTTACTATTAATTAGAAGACTTCTATGTATCAGTAACTTGGTGCCACGCAAATGTAATTCTTTGTGTATTCATCTTTTTCTGGCATACATAAAAGTAGATAACATTACATTTATCCAATAGATATTTTATGGATTCATCAGAAACAATTCAGCTAAGAAATGTTTTTTGACAGGTACCTCTACTGATGTGAGCAGGTATGATGGCATCTTTGAACACGTCTTTGAAAACACCATTGCCGGCACAACTATCCAAGCTCCTCATGTAAGTCATGGTCCCTACCACTTCTATTAAGCCTATTTGATGCAAAAACATGTGATGTAAAGCCCTATTACCCAAGTGGGGCGCTGCTCTGTAGTGACCGGACAATGGCAGACATGCAATTCAAGACAAATTTAATGTAATGCATGACAATAAATTCTTATCTATCTGTATACATGTAGGCTATTAAAATTCTGCAATTTCTCATCCCTCTTTCTTACAGTTGGACATCAACACAGTGGCTGCTGGGGGTGGCTCCCAGTTGTTCTTCCGTTCTGGGCTGTTCGTTGTTGGTCCAGAGTCAGCTGGTGCTCATCCTGGTCCTGTGTGTTACAAGAAAGGTAAACCACTATGGTTCAGGGGGAAGTCTTGGAAAAAATTATGGTCTCAAAAAGCCAAGGCATGGAAAATAAAAATTTTTCCTCAATTTTTGCCAAAAGACGTTAAATGGCCTGTTTTGGTCATGGGAAATCATGAAAAAAGTCATGAAATTCAGTTCTCAAGATTTTATGGGGGGCACGGAAAGTCCTGTCATTGCAATTTCATCTAATATTACTATGCTAACCTTTCAGGTGGACCCTTGACAGTAACAGATGCCAATCTTGTATTGGGCAGACTCTTGACCGATTACTTTCCAAAAATATTTGGGCCAAAAGAAAATGAACCACTTGACAAAGCTGCGACTCGCAAGGCGTTTGAAAAGTTGACCCAGGAGGTAGTTTGATTTGTAATTTATTGAATATGACAAAAGTTGCCTCAATTTGTCATACTAAAAATGAATTACCTATTTTTCGCATTTTTTTTCTTCTCAGGTCAATGAATTCAACGCAGGTTCAGAGACTATGTCAGTGGAAGAGGTTGCTATGGGATTCATTAAGGTTGCTAACGAAACAATGTGTCGACCAATCAGGGCCTTGACTCAGGTATGTCCCTATAGTGTGCTGTGTTTTTGCTGTTCCTGATGCAGTGATAGTTTTCTCTTTAATATATTTACTTACCAGATTTGATTTATTTGTCTTTTGTGTAAATAAGTGCCCATTTAATGATTTGAAGAATTTGCCTGGTGTCAATGAAGCATCTTTATTTTTTGGCATTTTCAAAAATTTAGATCAATTTGAACATTACAAAGGCTATCCCTGGTTTCTTTTGGATGAATTTGGCTTCCCGATCACTGTTTATCCAAAACAAATAACAAAAAAAATCTGATAAATGCGCGGCTACGGGGTATCGTTTTGCAATGTGTTGTGGAGCATTTGGCCTTAATCTGATTAGTCTAGATTGGTTCATGAAATGATGAGCCAGTCAGATTAATCCGAAATGCTGTGTTGCATGTTTGAAAAGAGACTCTTGAATCCCATTCTTATTAAACTACTGTAATGGCCATTTTTCAAATCAGCGAAATCTACTCTCTATCCTCGTCCTTATACTCTGCTGATTATTAAAATTATGATATTTTTTTACCCATCCCATTTATTTCATACACAATTGCCCCAAACCCTTTCAAGCAGCTTCAGATTTAATGCTTTACATATTATATTATCCAATGATTTAGTTACATTTAGCCATTTATTTGCTTATTAGGCAAAAGGCCATGATACATCCAAACATGTCCTGTCCTGTTTTGGCGGAGCGGGAGGACAGCATGCGTGTGCTATCGCCCGGTCCCTCGGCATGAAGACTGTTTTTATCCACAGGTATTTTATAGCATATTGGTTTATATCTTTTAGAATTCTTTTACAATAGATTACTTGCGAGATGTAGTAGAGTCTTGTAGAACGTGGTTGTCATTAGAATAAATGTTGATCTGTTCTTATCTCAATTTGGTAACGAAATGTAAATATGGATATTTCAACATTTTTTGCTTCAAACTTTAATGTTTTTGAAGATGTGAGGATGGCTTTAGTTTACGGAAGAGAAAAATAAGCTTATACTATAGTTATAGCTTCCTTTGGTTACATTGATAATAACATACATGCATTTGTTCCACGATTTAAAATCTGTTGACAGAAGTTTATAATGTTAGTTTTTACCAGTGGTAGTTCACTGGCTGCTGCTACTTTATCAAAATATTTTATAGATGACAACCCTTTCAGCTATAGTTACATTATTGTTCTTTCACTAATGTATGAACAACACACTCAGGCAACTACATACAAAGGTGACAAACTCATATTTGCATCGATGCAGCATCATTTATTCCAACAATGTAAAGTATTATCAACAATACAACTATGCATTTTTGCTTTCTAGATTTAGTTTATAGTTTACAACTTTAGGACATGTGCATACAACGGAAACGTTCTGAAACTTCATAGAAAATTTATCTATCTTGCAAAATGACATTTTGTGTTTTACCCTTTCACCACTGATGACGTATCCCATGGCTGCAATAATGTAATATGTCTTGAAATTTGAAGAAACTTTTTATATGAGCAGCCTTAAATCTATACAATTTTCATTCGATTTTGGAGTTTGGACCGCCATAAATTTTATGAAGTAGAACAGCCATTGGCTTCATCAGTTGTGGAAGTGTGACCATAGCCAGTATAGACATTATTAGACAATAAGCTTGCGTTTACTTGTGTGTTGGCAGATATGCTGGTATATTGTCAGCGTATGGAATGGCTTTGGCTGATGTAGTGCATGAGGCCCAGGAACCGTGTGCCTTTACATATCATCCAGGTACAGCAAACGCTTATCACAATCATTCCAGGGTTCCCACAGTTTTAAGAGAAGCTGTAAAACACAAAAATAAAGTTTCACCGAGAAGTGAGGCCAATGTATAGTTGTTCTGCTCCATTGTCATGAAAATATCCTTTTTCTCGGTCCAAGATTCGTTTTCGAAATTCTGGGTTTGAGGAGCTTGCTCAGCAAGTCTTTGTAAAATCCTCACAGAATTTGGGCGTCCTTCTAAAATATAGGTTATGACCTGCAATCTGAGACCCTGATTTGTTTAATTATTTGTAGTATCTCTCAATGTTGAAATGAAAATGTTAAAAAGTTGCTGAAGACTTTTGACAGAAAATTTCTCAAAATATTTTTCATAAAATTTGTCAAAATATATTTATGGAAAAATGTGGGAACCCTGTTTGACACATGAATATATTTAGCATATATATAACATAGGCCTACCCATAAAGATATTGGGTTGTGATGTTATAAGGGTTTCTAAGAATTTGCTAAATATTTTCCAATTCTTGCAGACAACTTTGACAAGATAGATCAACGAATTGATGAATTGCGGAGACAGTGCACTGATGAGTTGATAAGTCAAGGGTTTGAAAGGTGAGTCGAGGGCTAAAGTGAAATAGAGCTGCTTATAGTAGAGAATAAATTTTTGAAGCATAAGCGTCTGTTCTCTCTTTTGTGTCTATGAGAATTTTCAGCATGTCTTACAGGGGTCATGTGTTGTTTTTGAATAGCAGGAGATCTCAAGCGTTCCCGCAGCAGGATCTAGTTTGTTACATCATGTAATTTAAAAATATGCTTAACCCTTGTTCAGGGAAACACTATGGCATATTTGGAAGAAACCTATTCTGAATGTTACTCCTAAACCCTTCGGTACATCAGTTTTTGGGGTTGTCAAAACTTCACTTTTCTTCTGTACAGTCACATTAGTAATGATGAATTTATGTGTTTCATTATTTCAAGGTCTCAAATAGAATGTGAACCATTCCTGCATATGAGGTATGAGAAGACGGACTGTGCCTTGATGTGCACTCCTGCGGTTAACTCATCCAACAATAACGCTTGTCGAAACGGAGACTTCCAGACTTCATTCCTGCAAAGGTAGGAAACGTCAAGTAAAGATATATCTCCTAATATAAATGAAATTTTAATGGCCTCACATTGCTGTGAAGATTTATTAACCCATCACACCACAGTTTGGTATCAATTCTCTGATGCTTGTCGCAACTTTGGAAGAAGACTTTTGTTCCCATTGGCCCCAATTATATATATTTTCTTTGCACATGAAGTGTAGTATGTACATTTATAGAAGTCATGAATTTCAGTACTACTCTGCTAACTGCACAATTTTCTATGGATTGAAACAAAGTTTTTCAAAACTTTAATGTCCTCTTTCTTCAAGTACGCAACTGCTTGACTGTTTCCCGCATTTTGTGAGCAATAATTGCTTGACTCGTCAGATTGAGGCCTTAACAAGATTTTCGTTACCTTGGCAACTGTCAGAGTATGTTTTAACTTTGTGATATTTAGTGAAATTTTATTAAACTTTCAGGTACAAGACAGAATTTGGCTTCACCATTCCAGAGAGAACTGTTGTGATAGATGACATCAGAGTGCGTGGAATTGGGAAGTCTGCTGTGAACCTGGACCACACAGTGGGCGATGCTAAGGGACCTCCTAAAACTGAAATGGTAAAAATATTTAATTTTACTTAGTCGCACTGGATCGAGTATTTTTGTGTAAATCTAAGGTTTTAGATAAAGGATGTGCTGTTGAAAATCTACTTTTGAAACTGGACTCCTCAGATTGATGGTGTATGATCACTTATGGTAATTAAAATGGCAATGTATTTACCGCTCTTGCTCCTGAAGCAAGCTTCCTATGCCAGCAAGAAGGCACGATAAATATGATAAGACGTCAGTATTTTTGATTTCTGCGAAAATCAGCGATATGCAAAATTGACCAAAGTCATACAAAATCGGGGTTTATAGGCACTTATTATTAATCTAATACTCCAAATTTATTTCGATGTGTGTATAAGTATAAAGGCCTTCTTGTGGCACCAATGTGCAGAAATGACCTAAGTCTGGCCAATTTTGCTTTTAGACTGACAAATTAAGATAATGTAGTATTAATGAAAACAGTTGAGATTGAAAAGACCGAATCGGTCAGGTGCTCTGTTTTCACCTAACCTCAATAATTTTGTTAATGATTTTATTCTGCAGAAAACACAAGTGTACTTTGAAGGAGGACTGAAACAGACAAATGTGTATCTGATGGAAGAACTGAAAGCTGGACACAAATTGAAAGGACCAACAATTATCATTGACAAAACAAGGTGAGCATTACTCAGTGATCAGGAGATACCAGTTTGCAATGTAGTGGCAAAATCTAGGTGATTTTGTCTAATTTACACCCGGCTTCAAGTCAATCGCGAACCCATGTTTGCGGCAATTTCTCGGCAACCAGACGTCCAAGAAACTCCAGATTTCACTGCTTTTGATGGCTGTTTATAACTCTTTATCATACTTTCGCGGTGTTTCGGCTACGTTTTTTACCGATTTTCGGCGATGTCGGATGAATTTCCCTAACAATTTCTGACGTCCTGCCATTTTCATTTTGTCTGCATGCATGGCTATGACATAACAACAATGACAGTGGCTCCACCAACTTCTATTTATCAGTTCATGTTTTATGTGAAGAGCACTGTTATGGTGTTAAATATTTTTCTGTAAACTGGATTAGGTTAAACGAAATACGCTTGGCAAGAACGCAAAGTCTTAATTTCTTATAAATGTCTAGAACTGATTGTTGCTAAACTTAAAATTGATATAGGCCTATATGTTTTTCAGTACCATTCTAATTGAACCTAACTGTGAAGGAGTTATCACGGAACGAGGTGACGTCAGAATTACTGTGAGTGTTACATAACATTTTAACAATTTTGGTCTGGTTTCAGTTTTGCAGAAGCATAGTTCGCAGGGAGAACCCTAAATGCTATGTACTCAAATTTTGCTGTTTTTGGTTTCAACTTTGGTGTGGTGTATTAACAAACCTCTTGTTCTCGCAGATTGGAACTGGTGCGACAGAGAAAATAGGTACAGAACTTGACAGCATCCAGTTGTCCATCTTCTCCCATCGATTTATGAGTATTGCTGAACAAATGGGCAGGTGAGTCTGAATATTACTTGTAAATCTGTTACTGTTGAAGTTACCTGTTTAAAGGTTGCCATGCCCGAAAGTCGCTGAAGATTTCAGTGTTAATTATTACCCGGCAGGGCTGTTCAGATGTACATAAAATTTATGCACATTTAAAGAAGAGATAGACGTAGAAATGGTCTTTCCTTTATGACCTAACTTCCTTGTGCAAATTTGGCACAGACCCGACTCCCTGGTCTTGAATCCGCTGATTCTTGTTGTTGATGAAATGCAGGAGGGGGATTAGTTCAGTGGCAAACTACATGATTGGTGCTCTCCCAGCAGCCGTCTCAATCATCCTTCGCCTTATTGCTGTGTCCTCCTACTGTCCTAATTAGCCTATCCATAGTACATAAATACAGGACGTAAAGCCCCAATCATCTATCCCTCCTTTGTGTTTCAGAATACTGCAAAGAACGTCCATATCAACAAACATCAAGGAGAGGCTTGACTTCTCCTGCGCCATGTTTGGTCCCAATGGCGGACTGGTGGCCAACGCCCCTCACATTCCAGTGCATCTAGGGGCCATGCAGGAGACCGTCCAATACCAGGTATAAGATAAGACATGAAAATGATAACTAACGGCTACGTAGAACACTCTGCTCTCTCTTTTGGCTTTGAGAGCTCATACAACACCAGGCCAATGTATCGGTACATGGCAAAGATGTGAAAGACTGTAAAAAAAGTTAAATACTGTATGAGCCAGAATAGAATACAATGTGATTTTTTACATGCTGAAAAAGTAAATCACCATGGATATACCAGGTACCTAACACTCCTAAATAATTCTATTCAGATGAGAACGTTAGGTACAAGCATTGGTCCTGGAGATGTTATCCTGAGTAACCATCCCGCCGCTGGAGGAAGCCATTTACCTGATCTCACTGTCATTACCCCAGTAAGTTCTACTAACTTATCTATCCTAATTTGAATCCGGTCTGTATCATATCTGCGCTAAGCTAATGGCTTGTCCTAATTGATTTGGGGTACTTCCTATTAAATGTGAGGTAGTGTAAATTATCCAATGGTGACTCTTACATGTTGGTCTTTGATTGTTATTATTTTTGTGGTAGGAGTCCCCGCTATTTTTCATCATTGAATAATTGTTTTTCCCTTCGCAATAATTGATTACTCTGCCACATTATTTTGGATTGAACCTTTATATTTTTCTCTGTTTTTGTGTTGAGTTGATTTCATCTCACGAAGTTGCATTTTGAAGCAGACCTTGATATCATATTGTAGAATAAATCGAAATGATGCAGGTCTTGATCTGTAGGAAAATTGCGGAAAATTTAGAGGATACAGAATCAGTTATTATTGTCTTAATCGATAATTTGAAACTTGACCTGTGTAAGTGACCCTACCATTAAAGATTAATCTTATCCACTTCGTGCGATGCACTATTCTAACTTCTCTGGTTGGTTAATGCACTTTTCAGCTTTTTTGGACAGACTGAAATGCTCTTAAATGGTACTCAATTAAAGGCAATTGTGCAGTTTTACTCCAAATTTTCGGCATCAGGAGTCTACTAAAACATGTCAGGGGAAAAAAAAAAATTTGGGGGGTCACTGCATAGATCTTTTAATAGGAAACAGTGCTATTTTTAGCTTAAAATCTGATAAAAACACTAAAATAGAGGCCGAGGGATGAATTTTAATAGTAGAAATGCAAATAAGGTGTCAAATGAAAGAAGAGAAATAGCACTATATGATCCTGGAGGCGCTTTTTTGAATTTTGGTCTGAGTATTTTTTTATTCCCAATAAAGATGCCAAAAATGGCTCAGTTTCAACTAAAACCCCATGGAACAGGAATTAAAATTAAAATTTCAAAAAAGCGCCTGCATCATCTTGTAGCACTGCTTCTCTGCTTTCATTTGACACCTCATTTGCCTTTCTACCATTAAAACTCATCCCTCGGCCTTTTTTGAAGTTTTTCTTCATATTTTAAGCTAAAAATAGCATTTTTACTATTAAAAAAATACAGTGCCCCCCCTGAAAAAAAATTTTTTTTTTCCTTGACATATTTTCTTGGAAGCCTTATGCCGAAAATTTGGATGAAATACGCAGAACTGCCTTTAATACAGCAGCATTTGAAGGAATAGCAGTGTAGCCCTCAAAAAGCTCAAAAGTGCATTAACCAACCAGAGTTCCTTTGGACCTAAGGCCACACATAATTGATCTTTAGCTTCTCGGATCCTCTCAAGGCACTTTTCTAGGGTCGGTCGGTAGGACAAAAAAAAAAAGGTGAAAAATTTTTTTATCATGTCAAAAAAATTTTTTTTTCTGTCGACAGAAAATCTATTGTGTCGGCCGGTCCGCAAAGCTAAGAATCAATTATGTGTGGCCTAACCATGACACTTTTACCTTTGGAAAAGCCAGAATCTAACTGATGAGGGTAATATAATGCATAGAAAATAGTTCCAGCAATTCATGCTCAATAAAACTGCTGTAACAATTGCTTGTGAATTTTAACAGGTGTTCTACAAGGGAGCCCCTCGCCCTGTGTTCTGGGTGGCGGGAAGAGGGCACCACGCTGATATAGGGGGTATCACTCCAGGATCCATGCCCTCCAATTCCAAGACTATCTTCGAGGAGGGAGCTGTCTTCAAATCTTTCTTCCTTGTCAAGAAGGGAGAGTATCAAGAAAAAGGTAGGAAATGTATTTTATTGGTCGTACTCTTTTATATTATTAGCTTTTTGTGGTCTTCATTTGAGAAAAAAAAGGTTCCTTCAGAAACATTCATCTAAGAACTTCTTAGATGTTTGTGGATGTAAATGGAAATATAAAAGATCTTAAACGGAACATTTAAGTAAAATTCATGGGAAACTTCTTGTGGGCTTTTCACTAGGCCGTCCATTGGTGTATCGTGCCGTCAGCCTTCATGATTATTTGGTCTTTCATTCAGAAATCTGTCTCTACCTCACAATTTTGCGTATTATACAAATACGGCATGATATGAGTGCAATATGAAAATTTATTTGCACGGGGAAATTCATATTGAACGAGGGTGCAGCTATTGCACGATGATAAGTGCCGTATTTGTTTTATTACATGACCACTATGCTTCCAGTATAATGTATCTGAAAAAAATTTCGCAGAAAAAAATGTGAAAATTTTGTTTTTCTATAAAAACTCATATATTGCAATCTAACCATGCGATATGAAAAAATCTATAAAAAAAAAAGAAATTGTAAAAAAAATGTTTTGGAAAAAATCTCATATTGCATTCGAACCATGCAATATGAGTTTTTATGATGGCGTCATATGACTGATTTTGGCCAATCAGCATCGCTCTAGCATAGTGGTCATGTAATAAAATATTGGTTTCAGATGAAAATTTTGTCTCATGAATGATTGATAATGGTCATTGATATGACATGAAGAATTTTTAGGAATAACAAAATAATATTTCATTTCAATCTCCTTTCCAGCTGTGATTGATGCTTTGAACGAACCAGCTAAATACCCTGGCAGCAGCGGAACCAGAAATCTTCATGATAACTTGAGTGATTTGCAGGCGCAAGTTGCTGCCAATCAAAAGGTACTGTGGTTATTTCATCTTTTACCTATGTTATGATATATATCTTTCTCCATGTTGGTAATCTCTTGTATAAGTGGCCATGCTGGCCATTGCTGGGTAAAGGAATCTTCACGTTTGCGTAAAATTTCTAAAGGATAACATAAATCATGATGCAGATTCATGTTCTTTCTCCCATCTCATCAATCAGCCCTAGAGAGCGGTGTCAGTGTGCTTGGGGGGCTGCACTTTCCGTATCTATCCAGCTGTCTGTCTGTCTATCTATCTGATAAGAAATATGGAACAATCAAATTACACGTATGAATTTTGTTGGCTATAAAACGATGTATGATTTTGTTGAATTGATGTTGCAGGGCATTAAACTCATTGAGGAATTGATAGATGAGTATGGACTAGATGTCGTACAAGCCTACATGGGTTACATTCAGGTATGTTCCTTGAAATGGTGTTGATTTGTAGCGTCTGTAAAGACTCTGTTTGTCATGTCCATCGATATGTTCCCAGAAAATTTTTTTGTCCCCGAGCCTGTTCTGATTGTGAAACTAAAGTTTTTGCAAAGTATTTCACTGTTTTGTCACCATACAAAGATGAACAACTCATTCATATGCCATTACAAATTACTTTAAGCAGCTATGCAGTCTTTCTTTAATCTGTTTTCTGCAAAATGCCTTTGTTTTGAAGTGTTTTAACTAAACTCTGTACATCTGTTATTGGTGTAGCATGGCAGCAAGTTCATATGAAACCAGCTGCGGAATTGAGGTTTCTTTTTTGGCATGTAATTCTACTATTAAAAGATTTCTTGGATGTTGTGATAGACTTTAGCGATCTTCTTTGACAGAGCAATGCAGAATTAGCAGTGCGTGACATGCTGAGGGAAATTGCAAGAAAGACGAAGGCCAGAACTAATACAACACATCTGTATGCCGAGGATTATATGGATGGCGGTTCCAAAATGGTGCTCAACATTGAGATTGATGAGAATGAGGTAGAGTATTCATTTATATTATGGGGGGTGGGTAAGTTAAGTGGTAGTATGCTGTGCTGCCAGTTGCTGGGTCCAGGGTTCGAATCCAGCTCTTGCCACGTCACCGGGGCCTTTGTTAGATGGATGTTTCAATCATCCTTCGTCTCATTGGCGTGTCCTCCTGAATTAGCGTACCAAGTACATAAATACATGACGTGAAGCCCCAATTATCCATCCATCCATCATTACTGTTGTGCGCTCTTAAATGTATCCGTAGCAGGACCTGGAATAGGAAAACACGGAGTGTTATTGTGGGGCAGGAGTGGGATTGTGACAGCTAACATGGTTGTGGGACAAGATAGAAAGGGACAGGGTGGGAGATGGTGAAAGAGCTCTCTGTGTGATAGGCTATTGCTTAAATTTGAAATCTGAGGTTGCTGAATTGCTTGCTGTTAAATACTTACCTAAGGCCCCCTGATTACATTTTTGTGTAAAATTGCTTGTAACTCGTACTTGACATTAAATTAACCCTCCGCATTTTTGTGTTTTTAGGGCTCAGCGATATTTGACTTCACTGGGACAACCCTGGAAATGTATGGCAACTGCAATGCCCCAAAAGCCGTCACATTATCTGCGTTGATCTACTGTTTGCGTTGCATGGTGGGCCACGACGTTCCACTCAACCAGGTAAGGTTTCACATAATGCCTGGAGAGATCTATAGACCTGTACATAAACTGTAAAGCAAACCAAGATCAGTTGATTGGTTTCTAACACTGAATAACTAGATAGGTTTAATACAGTCCTAAGGCAGTGGTTAAAATATGTGCACTAACTCTAATTGGATGGGCGGAGGATGATACTTCCCAATAGTTGTCCTCCTGAAGCTGTGAAATGCTGCTTTATTATCTAATTGTAAATATTGAGACGGTGAGACTCATAAAAATCAGACGGAATGTCAGCTACTTTTAAAATTGTTGAATTTGTAAGAACACACTGGCAGATAAGAATAGATATTTTCTGTAGTGATATGGATGAACTGAATATTATGATAATTCAAATGAAAACTTGTGCATTGTTTAGCTATGCATTGGCGAAATCGTATTGTTTTCTCTTGAATTTTATGGCTTGTGAGGATCGTAAGCAGATCTCCCCAGAATCAAATTGAGACTTTGGAGATAAAAGAAAAATTGGTTTAATGATTGTCTACTAGTCTTAAGTAGGCCTATTCAATAACTGGCATCGCATGCAAATTCCTTTCTTGTCTTTCTAGGGTTGTCTTGACCCGGTGAAGATCATCGTCCCAAAGGGATGCTTCTTGAATCCTTCCGATACAGCGGCTGTCGTAGGCGGAAATGTCTTGACCTCCCAAAGAGTTGTTGACGTCGTGTTGAAGGCTTTTGGAGTCTGCGCTGCTTCTCAGGTAAAATTTCAGAGCTTGGCAGTACCATTTAAAAGGGACCTAAAGCAGGAGTATACATATATATAAGACAGTGTTTTTAATGGAGGTGTGTACACATCTCCATTTATGCAGTCACAGTGACAAAATGGACCATTTTGGCGGGAAATTTTAAATTTGAGCATTTTCAGAATGTCTTTTGGGCCCTGTCTTGGCTATTTTGTTTGGAGATGTTTGGGTCAAGAGATGTTGATAACTTGATTATAGAGCATGCATCTGGCATAGGAATGAATACCAGGAATGTTGTTGTTAGGACGTGACTTCCTTGCCATCTTGCTTGGATCCACTGGGGGCGGCTGCACACATTGTGTATTGGCCGCTGTGCCTAAACTATTGCACTTGTATATATATGATGTTTGGCACATGAATGGGTCTTACAGCATATATGTGCACTTTGGTGTTCATATTTAAGCAATTGGTAAAGTTTTTGTAAAATATTGAAAATTAAAAAAATAATTTTTTTTTCGTTTCCAGAGCTGAACTCTGAAACGGTTTTAACTATGGGCATGAAATTCTACCATCATATGCATTGAATACCCTTAATCATGTTAATGTTCCTTTTGGGGGTCTAAATGCTATTACAAAAATTATTAACAGTAAATTCAGCAAAAATGTTAATTTTTCAATGCTCCATGATTCCGTCAATTTTGGAGTTACACTACGGAAATTTTGCATTTATATATGTCTAAATTATCCTACTCTTTAAAAATGACTTAACTCATTTGGAGGGCCAATCTTAGGAAATTTCATAAAAACTGGGAAAAAAGAGGATTTATGATATTTTTCTCAAATTTGTGGTGTCTCAAACATTAATGGTACACAATAAATTGGTAAACTTCAACAAATGTTTACTTAATCATATTAGGTAGTAACATTTGTATCCATATATCTATATAGTTTAGTGTACAATTTTGCTTGAAATGGATTATTTTTAAAATTCTGAAATTTAGCACACAATATGAACATCACATGGTTCTGGCCTCTCAGGGAAAGTCTTTTTCTGGGGATATGAAGTAAGACACTACACCACCTCCATTTTGAACCCCTGGGTTCTTGTTCTATATTTTGGCGTATTTCTATACTGTATAAGATGGCTTTTATACAGTCAATGTAACAATGAAAAACTTGTCTCTTTTTTGGTGGTATTTCTACTGTATAAGCGTCATTGTGTTTATAAAAAAGATGGCGTTTATACAGTCAATGTAACAAAGAAAAACTTGTCTTTTTCTTTTAAAAAATACCATAACAAAATTATCTGAATTATTGACACTTGACATGCGAGATAATTCTTTCAAAACATGCGGAGAATTTGAACTTAATTTAAATTTTAATTGTGTGCTTGATTGTTTTGCTTGTGTTTTAACGACGATTCCTATTTCAGGGCTGCATGAACAATATTACATTCGGTGACGACGAGTCAGGGTATTATGAAACGGTGGCCGGAGGATCGGGGGCAGTATGTATTAAGAGATATTATTAAATTGCTTTTAAATTCTTACTTTTCAGGGATGTATGAATGTCACCACTTTCGGGGACAATGACTGTCAATTCTGCGAAACCGTTTCTGGGGGCGCAGGGGCAGTGAGTTGTAATGATAAGGATTTAGGAAGAAGCTTTGCAGTGTCGCTGCTATAATATTTGAGATGTTTAGTATTAAGTAGGGCTTGAAATTAGCTTCACTAAAAATATCATTCGAAACTTTTGTAATTTTAAAAAAGCATGCCAAGCTCTGTGAGTCTAACCTATTTGAAGTGATGGCGCATAGTGATAAAGCAATTCAGTCAAAAAACTTTTAGGGCTGAGGGAGCAAAATTTTTATGAGAAGAGGAACATTGGTCATGTCAAGTACTGCAAATAAAATTTGCTGCGACCAGCTGTGCTGAAAGCTGCTGACTTAATGAGAAGTTCCAAATTTTAAGTGATGCATTTGCTTATTGCTTGACAGGAAAAATCGAAAGAATTTAGCTAAGCTAGTTAATTTACATGACTAACAAAAGTTAAGTTACTGCCACTAACATTAAATGGAAGTGAGAGTACAGAAAAATGAAAGGCTTTGAAGGAGTCAATTTCTGGAAACATGCATTTCCTAAATTTGAGAGAGATCAAACTAGGTAAGAGCATAGAACAAGCTCAAAGTAAAAGACATACTGGTAAGTTTCCTTTGTAAATTTGCTGTGCCTATGTTTTAAGGACAGTTCCATTGGCATTGGAGGTTCATATCTTGTAAAAACTTTCTTAGCAGTGACATGTATATTGACATATTGCAACTGCAAGCTCTATCTACCTGAGCTATAGGTTTTATTGCTGCATAAATACAGGACATAAAGCAAATCCATCTATTCATCTTGTTCTTAAGCTGGCAGCTATGTGTGGCATTACAAAGTCAAATTGTCCTGCAGTTCAGCTGTGGAAAATTCTTCCTTGCTGTTTCAATCATCCTTCACCCCATTGCCTTGTCCACCCCTGCGCTAATTAGCATACCAAGTGCCTATAAATACAGGATGTAAAGCTCAAATCATCCATCCATCCTCAATATTGTGTCAACCTTTTTGAGAGGCTGAAAATTTGAAACTCAAATCACGAAAGTTTGAAGAAATACATAATGCGAATGTGCTCTTTGTCATTGGGAATGTCATGATTGGAAATTTTTACTCTTCAGGGTCCAACCTGGGATGGCCGCAGTGGTGTGCACGTTCACATGACAAATACAAGAATCACCGATCCTGAGATCTTGGAAAGAAGGTTTGTCTTGGTAGCATTTCTCTAATTATCAAATTTATGTTAGCTACTCTAGCAGTGCTTTAAAGCTAATCATTATGATAGAACTCAGTTGAAGTGTGGTTCACAGTAATGAAACTCATGAAAGTCAGGTCGCAGAAGAATACAATACAAGTCCGAAGTCTGCTTGATTAGAGTAATTTTGTCTTCTTCAGAAAAAAAACCGGTGTGAGGAGTCACGCCTTTATGGTCATTTTTGCAGAACTTATGGTCAGTTCAAAATTTTTTCTAATTATTTTGCAGATATCCGGTAGTGTTGAACAAATTCAGCCTGAGGAAGAACAGCGGAGGTGCAGGACAATATTATGGTGGCGATGGAGTTATCCGGGAACTCCTCTTTAGAAAACCCCTGACGCTGTCTCTGTTGACTGAACGAAGAGTCTTCAGGCCTTATGGAATGAATGGTAAGTCCAGTAAAAAGAAATTGTTTTATTTGCCACAGGGTAATGTAAGTCAAATTAGACATCTATAACATGATATGGCTATGGCTGGGATACTCTTTTTAACTAAGAAAAAAACTTGGCTTGGAGGCATAGGTGCACTGGCGCAGGAGGTCAATAAATTTTGGGGGGCAAAAAATAATGCTCAAATTAATTGCCACAAAAATCTAAATACCCAAAATTTCCGGCCGTAACTCTCCGAAAAAACGCTTGTCAAAAATTCCCCCCTGCCTCCTACGCCTATATGATTGGAATTTTAACAATTCATGTTTTTTAAGGTGGTGAGCCCGGCCAGTGTGGCTTAAACCTGTTGACAAAGAATGATGGACGACAAGTGCACTTGGGAGCAAAAACAGCTGTGGATATTGAAACTGGGGTGAGTAGATTTTGCTTGTTATTCTAGAACATTAACCAATTTAATGTCTACTGACACTGAGTGAGTACTGACATACAGCACCTAAGACCATTCAGCTAAGGATTGCAACCTATAGCCGAGACCAAGGTGTTGGGGTGGTTCAAACAGCTGGGATCATTGAGGGAGTATGGGGCAGTGGCTGTTTATAGGCACTGCATAGCTACGGTAGTTTCTCCACCAAGCCTCCGGTTAGATCGACCAGTCTATCTAACTTCATGATCTGAGGGGCGGGCGAGTGGGCCCCCTCACAGAAACGCACGAAGCGAAAGAGACTGATGATGATTCGGTCTAGCCTCCGGCGAGAACTCTACAAGATATATTAACCTGAAGGGTTTTTGGTAGGTCCTGGCGCTGGGTGTCATAAAATTGCTTCTTAAAAATTTAATGTTTCACCATCGACCTACGAAAATCAATTGTTAAATGTTTAAATTGTCGTTTTAAATTCTGAGCAATGTGAGTATAGTGAAAATATTTTTATGTAATTTCAGGATGTGTTCCATCTAATGACACCAGGCGGCGGAGGCTATGGCCCAGTTCTCGATCCCTCAAAAGAGGATGGCGAACCAGCCCGTAAAAGATCACGAAGGTCTGACCCCGTTGCGTCTCACCACTACCAACAAAAGGGAAGCGTCTATGCTTACACACTGGCACAGGAGTCCGCATAAGAGAGCTGTTGATGAATGATACATGCAGATTAAATAGGTTGTATGATAATTATGATGTGTGATAAAATTTATAAATGATAATTGATATGTGGTTTGGTAAAAACAATTGATATTTTGGTGAAGTAATTATTCGTTGCAATAATTGCTGAACAAAATGATAATTAGGCAGGATGATTCATTAGAAAAGTATAGTAGAGTAAAGCTAGCTTTTGCTCTAAAATAATCAGATGGAATAGCAATCAGGGAATGAAAGACGATATGCCAGCTTGCAATAAGTCTCTGATGGCATGAGAAATTGAGAACGCATAAATTTACAGTGAATCTTAGAAACTTTTATATTGCAAGTTTAATTGTTGAATTTAGAGGGCAACTGGTAAATAATGGGCAGATGTTTTATCACTTCAATGGCATGACTTTTAGTAGTCTAAGCTCCAAAATCCTCAAATTGTGAAAAGTTTTTTTTTTCTGAATGAACGTCAGCAGGTTAGAATTAAACGTACATGGACCAATATGGTACAATGAAGTTTCTTATGAACAAGAGAAAATCTGAATGATTAGGGAATTTATTTTACTGGAGTTATTCTTGCAAAACTGTATCGTTGCTTTAGTTAGTTTAGTAACATTGTTTACTAGTTATACCAACTGTTATTTCAAAATGGCATATTCCAATGTTGCTTTTAAATTTGTTGGAAAACATTGTATGAAAATTGTTATCTAGTGTAATACTGTAACTGTATAGTATAAAGTTTATGCTTATCTTTTATGCCATATATACATGATGACCACTGTCTTTTTTAACTGTTGTTGAAGTTAAAGATGTTTAACAGAAATGACTTAAAGTTGCCATAAAATCCTTTGCTTAATTTTGGTGCTTTTAAGTGTATGATAAAAATGTATATATTTCTAACAAATTTCTTTCTAGTACTTTATTTGATTTTATTGTCTGAAATAATTGTTCAGCTATTTTAAGTTCCATTTTTCAATAGTTCCTCCCTTCTAGCTCTTTCTTGACTAAGTCCATTGTCGATGGCATCACAATGATGATGTCACAAAGTTGATTACTCTAGTTGGACCATGTAGGTTGGCTGCTTTTTCAGGTCATAGCCAAAGAATAAAAATATAGCTGAAGTAAATCTAGGGGTCATTTAGGGCATTTTAGGGTCATCAGAGATGGAAAATATAAACCTACAGCAAAGAAAATTTACGTACTAGGCAGTATGACTGTATGAGCACATCATCTTTGGTATGAGCACAATACACAAAAAAATTTGAAAGTCAGAAGAGCTTGACATATTATTCAGGGTAATTTTATTGTTTATTCGCTCATTCCTCATGTTTCATTATAATATTTTCTGTTGCCAATTTTGAAAATTTTACAAGATGAAACTATGGCATTAGTTGATTGTTGGTTTTTTGTATTGGAAAATGTTTATTATCGTAATAGCATCTGAAATTTTACTGTTGCACCATTTTACGGGCACTTAATTTGAATGCTCAGTTGCAGTGTATTTTAGTTTAAAAAGATGTTATCAGATTTAATTTTTTTTCTTGAAGTTTAGTATGGGGCCTAGAGTCTTTCCCAATAGGCCAGACATAATTGATTATTAGCTTCTCGGATCGACCAATCCAACAGATTTTCTGCCTATATATATAAAATAATTTGAGCTTACCTATTCATCCTTGATTTCTAAATTGACATTATGAAAAATTGAGATTACTTTTTTTTTTCTTCATCCTACGGTCACTCCGACTCCTACCAACCAACCCAAAAAATGCTTCGAGAAGCTAAAGATCAATTAGGTCTGGCCTAAGTTTTAAAGGCATTTTGTTTATGCATTGATAGTGCTTATTTCTTAGTTAATGGATTGCTGTTAGACCGATGAGTGCAGGGCCTGTAGGCCTCATTAAATGAGCAACTCTTTTCTTTGGTCCGTTAAAGCATCTTTCTGTTTGTAGGACTCGACATTGAATTAATTTGAGTAGCACCGTTGTTGAGAATGAATGTTTGAAAACAATTGGATCACTTGAATATAATTGCTGTGAAAATTGTAAATGGGTTTTAAATAATGAATGGTTCCAGGGTGATTGTGGACTGTGATGTCTCGTTGCGTAAGTTTGAAAAAAGAATGACCTTTCAAAATAATTTGAATTTTTTCAGAATGATTGCCTGTGATGTCTTGCGATATAAGGTTAAAGAATTTTGGAATTGATATATATGTATTTTCATCCCAGGGGCTACGGCACTGCCCTATATTGTGAATTAAAAATTTTTTTTCAAAGTTTTCGAAGTTTAAAATTGATTCTTAAAATAATTATAGCGAGGAACATTTATCTTAATTTGTTATCAAATTCTGCAAAAATATATGCATTTATATATTTTTTGGAAGAATGTTTGCTTTGTTTGCTCGATATATTAATAATATTATGATCTTAATATTGTCAACTGTACTATTTCTGGGTTCGTTTTTCATGGAGCACTCTAGCTAAGCTTGCATAAAAATTAATTTGACAATTTCTGTTTTTTGTTAATAAAAAAAAACTGAATCTGATGGTTCATTTTCGGCATGATTTTCAAGAATGAATGTCTGGATTGATACTATGTTTTTTTTATTGTTACTTGTTTAGAGGATTTAATTATGTTACTGATTTTCGAATATATGTATATTCTAAAGAATAAACAATTGATTTTTAGAAATTTTATCCATTGTTGGTCTTTTCCGTTCAACTGGTTTTCCTCAAATTTGGTTTTCTAGTATGGAAAATAATATTTTTTTATGTACTTCAAGACCACTTTCTTGTTATTGTCTGATTGAAGTATTCAAAGACTGAAAAGAGTTGTTTGTCAACCTATTGACAAGAAGATTGTGATTTGATTGAAATATCTGACTTTTAATTTCTTTTGAACATGCTAAAGATATATAAAATGCCAAGTTAGTCTAACAATATACGGTATCAAGAAATCCAACCTGCCAGTCATCAGAAATTATTCATTAAAACTGGGCAATGACTTAATTATATTTTAAAAAAAATGAAATGGCAAAGAAATGATACAAAAATGAAACCATGCAATTTGACCATGGACATCTAACAAGATGTCAAGTGGTTGCCCGTAATCTTCTAATAATTCATCTGACTCCAGCTGGCAGGTGCTCAGTCTTGAAAGGGCTAGAAGCATTTTCGCGCCATTTTCTGATCATGATGAAAGCCCGTTTCGTTGGAGCACTTTCCATTCCGCATTTTGGAAGCTTGGGATCAGAGCGACCTCTTGTGGGTGGCGCGAAATCCTGATTACATAAACACGAGGCGAAGAATCCAAGCACGAAAATGAGCAGGTATTTCTTGAGTTTTTGTGTGAAAAATGATGGTAACAGCAAAAAAAATGATTGAATATGTTGCGTAAATGTTCAGGGAGTTCGTTCATCATGGTTTGTGTTGGTGTCTCGTCTGCAATGACTGAAAAATGGGATGATTTTCGTCCGGTCACTTGCTGTCGAAAATTGAGCCAGCAGCAAGCGCAGTGCCAGTGAAACAGGTGCAGGCTTCATCATTCATATGAACATCAAATTTGGAAACTGATTCCCAGATACATTGTGCAATGTACACTCACACTGTCGTGTTACTCATTTATGAAGAAATTTAATTTAATTAAAACTGAACAGCAGCTGAGCAGGTTATTGAAATTTAAAGGGCCAATACACATTTTACCTCACAAATTCCAGTTAATCAATTGTTGTGTGAGGGGTTATGTAAGCTTATGCAATAGTGAATCCAGCATATCCAGAGAGGTTGGCCCTGAAGACGTGAAGTTTTGATGGAAGCTTCGCGAATGAAAAAAAGTTAGTCGCGGGGTAAGCAGTAAGGGGCCGACCAGATGATCTTTGGCGGGGGGCTATCTATGGCTTTTTGGTGAAAAAAAAAAACTTTGATTCCCACTTGACACTGAAAAAAATAGTTCCGCACATGAAAAAAAAAATTCTTTTAACCTGTGTTGCATGTTAAAATTACGAAAAGAATGTTTGTCGCGGGCTCGCGTGGTAAAAAAATTGTTCGTCTTTGCTTCGCGACCCAAAAAAGTTCGGCTCTGAGGTAAAAGCCATAGCCCCCCCCCCCCCCCACTGTTGTCCTGTCAGCCCCTATCATTATAGGCTTTATAGCGGGAGTGTACATGCAGGTTAATGAAAAGTATGCAGTCAAAATAACATTAGATAGCATACAATGTTTTTCAACTTATTTCCAGTGTGAAATGAGTATTTCAAACTTAAGCTTTGTTGTGTTTTCAGGAAATCGCCCACGCTGCCCCTTGAGGAGGCGACTCAACCAGAACAGGATGCGAGAATCTCTTCTTGTAAGTTGACTACTGTTGGTAACAACTGGGTGCCTTTTTTTTGTGGGTGTCCTATTACTATTTCCTATATTTTTGAAAAAATCCTATAAAATCCTCTATATTTTAAGTTATATATTTTTTGCGAGTGTCCACGTTTTTGTCTCCCTTATATAGACCTATAAAGTTTAGGGCACATTTTATGTCAGATATGAAGTTTATCCAAGTTTTTCTCTTGGATATGAAGATTTAGGCTCATTCTTTTTTGCAACACGGAGTTTTAGGCTTATGATGGAAGCCAGTCGGGCATTATTTTGCAATGAAAATTTACTGTATTGTACTATAAACATGGTAAAAATTAGATAAAATCCTCCTTAATTTTACCATGAAAAATTCCTATTATATTTAATGCAATGTTGGGCGGGCACCCTGCATAGTGCAACCGAATCTTGATTGATTTGATTTTTCCTGTTTCCTCCTTTCCAATATTAAACGTGTTCAATGTTTCCTTTGCAGCTATTGAAGGGCCTAAAAAGAAAGGTCTTGACATCAACGACAACGAAGAGATGATAGAACACACGGATGAAGAACCCATCAAAGGAATGACGGAGTTGCCTTCCGAATCCGGTCTTCCTGCCAGTCCTTTAGCAGCTGATGATATGGATGTCTCCGAAAAGAGTGCTGAAAAAACTGAGCAGGAAGATGCCCAAAATGGTGAGAAGATTGACCCCAAAGGAATTCTGACAGATGCGATGATCGAAGAAGAAAGGAAATTGCACGAAGAAACTGCGAAGGAAGAGGAGGAGATGAGGAAGGAACAACAGAAGGTGAATATTTTTCTGCAAAAAAAAAGATTGCTTCATTTATGATCTAAATTGTGTTAAACAAAGAAGAAGCATCACCAAATCTTGCAGGGTTGCCACTGGTCAGGGAAAAGTCAGGGAAATTCAAGGTCAGGGAAAAGTCAGGGAACTTTGAAATTAGTCAGGGAAATTTGTGATTTTGCAAAAAGTCATGGAAATCTGACCTTGGTCAGGGAAATTTGGCGTGAAAACTAATGCACGACACAAATGGCGATGGTTTCGTGATAAGAACGACGAAGAAATGTATGACATTTGCCTGTCTAACCTGTTTGATGGTTATGAAATTTCCTTAAAATTAGGGATCTATAGCTAAAGGCATCTTGAGTGAGCAACCTGGCATCTTCCCTTATCTATTTGTTTCAAGTCGCAACGTAAAATCACAAAAGCCTGTGAATTGCGATCCAAAATTTTGTGTGAGTGCCTTTTTTGTGGTCATGGAATACTTGTTTCGAGTCAGGGAAAAGTCAGGGAAAAGTCAGGGAATTTAGAAATCCGACTTCAGTGGCAACCCTGTCTTGACTCGTGACCACTTTAGCAATTAATGCGCATGGTCTTGGTTGTCCTTATAGTCCTTATCAATGTAAAAATGGCTCAAAAATTAAAATACTGGATGTTTAACTCCCATCTCTCCCTAATGACTTTCCATGATTCAGATTAGTCTGTACAATATCAGTGTGTGTGGATTAAAAGTTGGAACTTTGAAGGACCTTTCTAGCAGTTTTAAAAGTTCTGTTTTGCCTCTAAATAGCCCACACTGGTGCTGATGGGGCGTAAAACACAAACTCACTCACTCACTTTAAAAGTTCTGTTGTGAAATATCCAACAAGCCTGACCAGTGAATTGTAATTTGGTTCATGTTTGTCCCATCTTATAAATAATAAGTAAAGTGAAAGTAACCGTCGTTGGCTTTCAGATCTTCACCAAGACAACAACACTCGATTCTCAGCTTCTTAGGCCTATTGAATGCAATTCCCTGTTACAATCAGTTGGATTCATTTCGTGCATGTAATTAGCATTGATTACTTATAACTCAAATTTCTTCTCTTTTCCACCCTTTTAAGAATGCCAAGAAGTCTAAAACCGACAGACAGCAGAGCTATGAACGACTGCAACACCTCTTGAAGATGAGCAACACGTACACCATGTACCTCGGACAGAGGATGCAAGCTCAGCAAGAGAAGGAGAAAGAAAGGAGACAGCAGCTGATGCAGAGGCTGATGAAGAGGGACCAAGATTTGAACAAGAGGGACGATATGTTGGAGAAACGCAGTCAGGTATATATCTTTTGTCTTGTGGTTTGGTTTTTGCCAAAGTTGTTGTCTTCAAACTACTAATTGCTGTCTGTGTTGTTGATGTGACTGAGCTGATTTCTAGGGCTGTACCGATACGACGATAATCACAGATTAATCATTTATGTTATCAATGATTAGACCTTGTTATTTCACAAAAAATGATACCTGGTCCAAGAATTCTATTGATTACACAGATACGGATGATGTCGCTGAAGCTAGTGCACTCACAATTTGACCAATAACTTGTCTGAAGGGCAGAAATCCTTTTACGGTCATGAATAATGAACATGCTTTTAGGCCTAGATATTAGGAACAGTTTGGAACCTCGTAAAACATTTTAGAACTGCAGTGTCTTTTTATTGAGAAGGCAAGACAATTATATTTTGGTCTACCTGGGTATTCCTGTTTTCAAGCAATTGTCAGTTCATCAAATAAAGAAATCTCTTAATTATGGTCCTTTATAGGAAAACAAAGAAGAGCAAAAGAAGGCAGAGCAGGAAAATGAAAAGAAGGAGGAAGAGAAAACGGAAGAGAAAGAGAGAGAAGTGGAGCAAGTAGAACAAGTAGAAGAGGCGTTATTCTCGCCCAGAAGGACACTGAGATCGAGGGACAGCTTAAGCAATCAATCTAGCCCAGCCCTGAGCCAAACAAGCACCAAGTTGAAAACGAGAGGGAGTTTAAGCAACCAGTCGAGCCCCGCTCTGAGCCAAGCCAGTACGAAGTTGAGAACAAGAGGCAGCTTAAGTAACCAGTCGAGCCCAGCCATGAGCCAGTCCAGTTCCAAGTTAAGGTCAAGAGACAGTTTGAGCAACCAGGCAAGCCCAGCTCTGAGCCAGTCCAGTACCAAATCTGAGGCTAAGTCTGAACCAGGTATGTATTTTGACAGATTTGTATTCGTCTCAAATCTCAAAAAGCCTTCTTGAAATCCTTAATTTATTGGGGTGAATTCACATATACACTGCCAGATGAGTAAATTACTAAACAAATGATGAGCTCTTTGATAGAACTACTTCAAAGTCAAGATTTGTAATGTCAACCTTAAGGCTTACAGTAAGTTACTCTCTCACTGTACATCTTTTTGATGGCAACTTAGTGACTTTTGCTCTCATCAATGTTTCTCTTCCCTGCTGCAAATGTATGTTGAACCTGGGTACTTTAACAGAAAATGTAATTTACTAAAAGCTCATGCCTCCAAGGCCCATTACTCTTGATCTGAAGTTTGATAAGAGTCCTCTTTGGGTTCCTCTTTTAAGACCTATTAAGGGTGCAATAAAACCATTGACAAATATTTAGGTTCCTCACTTTTACAACCACACAAAAGCTGCTCATCCTAATGGCAACCATGATAAGCTGTAGATCAATAATACAAAGTGATTTATGTTTATCTTGAACCTTTTGGGATAAATTCAAAGTAAGTCCATGAGTTTATAGCTGCCAGGTATGAGCACTGTAATGATGCTGTTAAAGTGTGGTTTGCATTAACTTGAAAAAATATAGGAGCACTGAAAGTTGAAACCGCATCAGATATTTTCATGCAACATTTACAAAATTTTTTTACAAAGGTGGACAATTGGATGGTTACATCATCACTTCTATTGTTTGTTGAGTATGGCAACTTTGCCAAAGATACCTGTGTCAGTGAGGAAAGTTGACATGTCTTCCATTAAGTAGGTCAAAATAGCGTGCCAACTTTACCCGGGATTGCCAACTTCACCCCGTTTTACGATACTTAATTAAAGAAGGCTTATTGAAGAATTCACGTCTACTGGTTTATCCCGTCTTAAAATTTAGGATTCTTAATATTATTTTATTGAATTTCAGGCTCCCAGAAGAAGCGTGGTAGAAAGAGGAAGGCGGAAGCAAGCCCTGGACAGGAACTGATGCTCGCCGATTACTTCAAAATAACTGTAAGTTCAATGTCATTGCGATGCTGTGAAGTGGTTTTGAACAGTACTAAAAATGTATATATATTACAACTGACCAGCAAATGGAGATTGCAGAATATTCAGCAATATATAAGTAATAAGGATTTTAGCTGAGCTGTTAAAATTGTAGAAATATCTATTGAGAGATCTGTTTGCTCATACAGGAGGAAAGAACGAAGAGACAAAGATTAGAAGAAGGAGGAGCTCAAGAAGAAGAAACGCCAGCAGTTGATGAAGAGGAGAAGAAGAAGGAAGAAAAGATGAAGGAAATCGAATCGGCTCTGGTGAGTGAAAAGATCCAACAAATTTTGATACATGTTCTATTCTAATCTTTGAAAGGTATCTACTGTGAATGATCTGGAAATAAGAGACAACAAAGCCTGCTTCCAGAAACTCTAAAGCTAAAACCAGACATGTCCGTGAAAAAACAATGCCTGTCACAATTCAACTATTTATTACTAATTTTATGCTTTAATTTTTCAGAAACCAAAAGAGAGGTTCATCAATGGAGAGGCTGTGCCTCTAGATCAGCCGACCTTCTTTGAAGGGGGTGTCCTCAGGTCATACCAGATAGAAGGATACAGCTGGCTCAAGGTAACCCTTACTCCTATTAAATTATAATAATGTGAGATTTGTTTTCACCCCAGTTCACTTGCCTCTAAATAGCCCACACCGGTGCTGATGGGGCGTAAAACACAAACTCACTCACTCACCCAAGTTCACAAATGAGCAATGAACTTTTCTCCCATTTTGCCCTAACATATAATGTTTGTTCTTTTTCAGGTGTTGTACGAGAACGGTATAAATGGAATCCTAGCAGATGAGATGGGCCTCGGCAAAACCATCCAGTGCATTGCCTGTGTGTGCAGTTTGGTTGAGTTCGGAGTGACTGGGCCATTCCTCGTGGTCGCCCCACTCTCCACTGTGCCCAATTGGGTTGCTGAGTTTGAGAGATTTGCACCCAAGGTATGTTGGTGAATTATTAAAAAAATATATGTACTAAAATTTATAATACAGTGGTACTTGTGTTGTAAGACCCCCTGTTGTCAGACTGACTTGCCTCATGTGACCTCCTTCCTCCCGCTCTGAGTAGTATTTTTAATGCATTTTGCACCCCCACGAGAGACCGCTTCTTGACTGCAGAAGGGGCGGTCTTATAATGCAGGGACCACTGTATTGCAAGGTTACCAACTCACCTGTTTAGTATTGAGAATTGAGATTCCTAATCTGTGGAAGTTTGAAGCGTGAACTCAGTTGGTACTGCTCAAGGCGTCCAAGCGATGGGTCCTGGGTTCAATTCCTGCTCTGGCCACGTCAAGTGGACCTATGTTGGACAGATGTTTCAATCATCCTTTACCTCATTTCTGTAAACCAGGAGTGTAGTTTGCCTCATTACCGAACAGGGTTGCAGTGATTTAAATCATGATTTTTTTTCAATAAAAACCACCCGTCCATGTTTAAACTTTATCTTGTTCAAATTTCAACTTACTCTTGGTTCTCTTTATTCAGCTGCCTGTGATATTGTACCACGGAGACAGAGATGAGCGTGAGAGACTTCGCAAGAAGATCCACAGGAAACACCATATTGCAAAGAATATCTATATCCAGCCGATCGTTGTCACCTCTTACGAAATAGCGATGAGGGACAGGGCCAAGAATTCCGTCTTCCCGTGGAAGTATCTCATTGTCGATGAAGGACATCGCATCAAGAACTTCCAGTGCAAGCTAGTCCAGTAAGTTTACAAGCTTAACTTGCTAAATTTTTGTGTTTGGTTTGTACTACAGTGCAATTTTTAATGGAGGTGTGTACACATCTCCATTTATGCAGTCACAGTGACAAAATGGACCGTTTTGGCGGGAAATTTGATATTTGAGCATTTTCAGAATGTCTTTTAGGCGCTGTCTTGGCTATTTTGTTTGGAGATGTTTGGGTCAAGAGATATGTATAACTTGATTATAGAGCATGCATCTGGTATAGGAATGAATACCAGGCATGTTGTTATTAGGACGTGACTTCCTTGCCATCTTGCTTGGATCCACTGGGGGCGGCTGCACACATTGTGTATTGGCCGCTGTGCCTAAACTATTGCACTTGTGTATATGATATTTGGCACATGAATGGGTCTTACAGCATATATGTGCACTTTGGTGTTCATATTTAAGCAATTGGTAAAGTTTTTGTAAAATATTGAAAATTAAAAATTTTAATAAAAACTGGGAAAAAGGAGGATTTCTGATATTTTTTTCAAATTTTTGGTTTCTCAAAAATTAATGGTAAACAATAAATTGGTAAACTTCAACAAATATTTACTTAATCAAATTAGGAAGTAACTTTATTATCCATATATCTATATAGTTTTGTGTACAATTTTGCTTGTAATGGATTATTTTTAGAATTCTGAAATTTAGCACACAATATGAACATCACATGGTTCTGGCCTCTCAGGGAAAGTCTTTTTCGGGGGATATGAAGTAAGACACTACACCACCTCCATTTTGAACCCCTGGGTTCTTGTAAAATTTGGTTGTCCTTCGGAGATCATTAGTTGATGAAGCTTCGTCATAATTTACCTCGGATTTTACCAAGGCTGGTTCACCATCTTACATTTATTTCCTCCATATAAACTACAACCCTCAACCATAATATCAAGTTGAGCCTGCGTGTGTATTTAGAACTGTAAAGTGGTCGATTCAATCTTTGGAAATGCGATTATTCTAATTTGAGTCTCTGACAATTCTTAACTTTTGCAAATTTGCCGGCTCTTACTTTAGTAAAACTGGTAATAAAACTGGTGATTTTGATTTTGGAAATGTGTGTGATTGTAACTTTGTTGCAATTTTATTTGCAGTGAATTGAAGATGTACAAATCCACCCATCGACTCCTTCTCACAGGCACACCCCTGCAGAACAACTTGACTGAACTCTGGTCTCTCCTCAACTTCTTGTTGCCGGAACTCTTTGGAGATCTCTCAAGGTATGGCTTGTTTCTAAATTATTTACAGCATACATTTATGGTGACTTCTTATTCATTTATTTTGCAAATATCAAGCAATCTTGACAAGTTTTTGTCTCGTTATATTTCAGTTTTGAGTCGTGGTTCGACATGGAGTATCTTGAATCGGATGAAGGTCGTGAACAGCTGATCGCAGAACAACAAAGAACTGACACGTTAGGAATGTTACATCAGGTAATGTCGTGCTATTTATGATGTATATTAAAGTAACTTTTACGCCAAAATGAATTGCGTATGAATTGTGTATATTCTTCTGCTTCTCTGGGCTGTAAATATGCTTCTTTAAGTTTTGACAATCTCAGTGATATTCGTTTTACTATGAACATGAATTTTGAACATGTATTTATATTTCAGATTCTTGCTCCCTTCATGCTTCGCAGACTGAAGAATGATGTTGAGTTGCTTGTTCCGCCAAAGAGAGAGATCATGGTGTACGCCCCTCTGACGGCTAAGCAGAGAAAGTACTACGAGGCTGCTGTTAACAAAACCATCTCCACCCTCGTTGAAACCAAACAGGTGAGGCCAACATTATGCTACTGAGTACCGAGTACTCATTAGTGACTTATGTCGAAGAGGAAGATAGCTCAGTTGGTAGCGTGCTGGGCTCCGGTCACTGGGTCCCGGATTCGATTCCAGCTCTGTCTTTGTGACCTGGACGAATGTTGTGCTCTGCAATAGTTTCAATCACCTTAATATCTTATTGTCTTGCCAGATCACCTGAGCCAGCGGATCTATGTTGGACGGCTGTTTCTTTCAATCATCCTTTGCCTCATTGCAGTGTCCTTCCAATGTCCTAATTAGCCTACCTAATGAATAAATGCAGGGAGTAAAGCCCCAATCATCCATCCGTCCATGATGTAATCCTCTTTATGTCGTATTTAGCCTGCAGTAATGCATAAATGCAGGACCTAGAGTCCCAATCATCCATCAACCTTTGTCAATAACAGCCCTGATGCTATGCTAGGTATCGCATTAGTGTATCCCCTACATTGACCAAGTTGATTTTTACGCATGGCTCATGTAACCCTAAACCAAAAAAAATCACCATCTCCCCAGTTTCATTTGTTAAATATGGCTTCATAAACGTTGATGTCAATGAAAGTTTCAAAGATTACTCTGGATACTATGCTTGTATCTTATCACGAGAAAAGCCCCATGTGGCAAAATAAGGTATTTCAAATCTGTGTAGATTTAGGTATTAAATTAAATATCCATAAGTCTGTGAAGGAAATTTTTTTAAGCTCCTTTGTACTTATGCATTTTTAGGAGAAATTTGACAAGAAGGAAATTTTGATGGACGAGAAGGGAAGACCAAAAAGAGACTCGGTGGGAACTGTCCGCTACGACCTCATGTTGGAAGATGAGAATCCAAACAAAAGACTGGATGGGGAAGACATCGAGGCGTGGGCTTCTGCAATTTGCAAGATGAACTCACCCAAGTAGGTTGTTTTTGATTGTTCAAATAAACTTACAAATGGCTGTTATGATTATACAGTGCCGCCTGTAAGTAATTGAAACGGGTGATGTTTTGCTATTGGGTCAATGTTAAACACCCTCAACTTAACTGCTTGTTGACGCAAGGATTGCTCATCCAAAGAGATGAAAACATATGGGGTCATAAAGGATGATATTGAGGCATGTATGATAGAAATGGCTACCAATTTTCTTTGCTCTGCCATCAGTTACATATGGGTAAAAATCTTTGGTAAGTTAGTGAACAACCCTTCCCTTCAAAATAACATTGGCCCTGTGTATCACTTATCAATGGCTTAGGCAAAAACTATTTAATGATACAGAAAATTTAGACCTTAATTTCAATACTTAATTTATTAGAAAAATGTCTACGAGACGCTCTTCAATCAAGTAAAAGTTTCTGTTTTCTTCATTGTTAATATTTCTGTTCCCTGTGTGAATTAGTATTACTGTTACGTGTAAAATTGTTGATATAAAATGACATTTTGTTTGTGTTTGTCATATCATGTCTTTATTATATACTTATCTATATCTATATATTACTTTATTATTTTTGTTTATTTAGTTGTGTTATGTGTTGATGGACATACAGGCCCTATTAATTTAGCTTCAGGAAGTGACAAAGTTTTGAAATTCAAAATCGCACTCTCAGAATAAAAGCAGTTATTATTTGGCAACCTATTTGATTTCTAAAAATTAACTTTTTTTTAAGGTTGTCCAGAACCACCTTGAAATCTGCTGACTTACAACTTATTTGGTTCCTCAGAAAATTATTTTGATTCCTTGGAGCTCCGAAAAATAGTTTTTATTCAATTTTAAATTATGTCACTTTTTCTTCTTCTGTTTATAGGAAAACATCAAAGTCCGAATATTAGTTGAAATTTTTTAGAAGGTTGAAATTTGCTAACTGACAACTAATTTGATTCCCTTTGAAATTGATTTTGAATGATGATTCCTTGGGCCTTCTGAAAATTCGATTGTGTTAAATTTTAAATATACATCACTTTCTTCTGTTTACAGAAAAACAAAGTCTGAAGAAGTTGCTGCTCCTACTGCTCACTACCACATCAAATTGACCAACCCCTTGTTCTTACTGCGGAAATCTTGCAATCACGCTTACTTGCTGGAGTACCCTCTGACAAAAGAAGGACAGTTCAGGGTAGATGAAGATCTCGTTAAAGCCAGCGGGAAGTTCCTCTTGTTGGACAAGATGTTAGCCGAGTTGAAGAAGCGCGGACACAAGGTGGGTGACATTGTTGTGGATTAGTTTTGAGGTTTTCTTTCTGCAGCTTGATACAGCTTTGGTATTTGTTTGAAGTTGTGCACATCACCCAAACGTAAGGGCTGTTCCATTTAATGCTTTATTACGGGGAAAGGGGGGAGGGGAAGTGGAATGTGTTCACTTGAGAGTACTGCACTTACCATATCTATCATATATTTCTGTCTAAATCAATAATACTGGGCAACAAAAAAGTTGACTAAAGATTTTTGGCAACAAAAAAAGTTGACTGAAGAAATTTGGCTCCCAGATTCATATTTCCATGGTGGGTAATAGAAATGCTGGGCATTTGATAGATTCTGTGATCTTTCAAGGTACTGTGTAATGCAAAGTGTCTTCCACTTAACACATTAATAATGATTATCCTTAATTTCTTTTTCCAGGTGCTCATCTTTTCACAAATGACCTCCATGTTGGACATCATCCACGACTTCTGCTTCTTGAGAGGCTACAAGTTCACTCGCTTGGACGGGAGCATGGGTGTCCAGGAGAGGAAGGAACAGGTTTGTCTAGTGTTTTGTCAACTACTTTATTTTACAGTCGTGTGTTCAATGTCAAGTGTTTTATTAACTTTATTTTGCAGTTGTATGTTCACCACAGATAAATGCAAGTGTATTCGAACTGAAATTTAATAGCTGTAATTTATGAACCGAAATTTCTTTGCGCGGGCTCCGGGCATCCAACCTCCTAAAATGATTAAAATATCATATATAGAAATCAATCAGTGAATAGGTTGGGGCCAAATGGTGCACCTTGGCGGCTTTCTAAACAGTCAGTTAGGGAAGGAAGGTCAGCTCAGTCAATTGTGCTCTGCGCTTCCAATTACTGGGTCAACTAGACCCATGGTGGCAGTCACAAATAAATATATTTTGTAATTTTTCAGATGGACTTGTTCAACAAAGAGGAAGATGTGTTCTTGTTCCTCCTCAGCACCAGAGCGGGAGGTCTTGGTATTAATCTCACTGCCGCTGACACTGTGATCATTTTCGATTCTGACTGGGTAAGCAACATAGATAGTGATGTTGTAAGAGAAGTGTTGTATTTGAATGACAGTCTAAAAAGGTCACTCTTTCCCATTATCCTTTTCCTTCCGAAGATATGAAGGGTAAAACAAAAAAAATTACTTTAAAATAAACTTCATATGAAGAACTGAGGAAGAGGTCTGAATGGACCTTGAAAGCTGAGTCTTCAGCTAATAACTATGTTGTGAGTATACGACTATACGTCAAAATTTGCTACAAAACTATATATGAATTTTCATTACAGAATCCCCAAGCTGACTTGCAAGCTCAGGACAGATGCCACAGAATCGGCCAAACCAGACCCGTCCTGATCTACAGATTTGTGACGTCCAACACCATCGACGAGAAGATTGTGGAGAGAGCTTCCAACAAGAGAACCCTGGAGAAGATGATCATCCACAAAGGTAGGCAGGAAAAAAATAAGTTCTATCGAGAAATTTTGGCCTCATAGCTATATATAATCTTATGGAAATATTATAACCATAAATTATGGTTTCACTTGCTATGGTTTTATCTTTGGTTTGCGATGTAACCATGCATTTATTTTAAAAAGTATCTAACTGCTTAGAAATTTGGTTATCTTCAAAGGCAATCAATTGGTGCTTGTAAAAGGAAAACTAAAACTTAAATTGACATATAATAGATTGTATATATATATATGCCAAAACTTTACAAAGTCTTTAAAATTTATTTCTAGGGAAGTTCAAGAAAGGAATAAACCAGACGGGAGGGGAGGTGGACAGCTCCACCATAGACCCAAGAGAATTGCTGGATTTGCTGAAAGCTTCCCACTTTGACGAAGTCACAGACACGAGTGAAGCTATCACGAGCCGAGATCTGAAGAAACTGCTGGACAGGTCGGATCTGTACAGGGCTTGGGATGCTCTCAAACAAGGAAAAGGTGGGTGTCGTGTAGAAATATTGTTCATTGTAAAGATTTAAATAATATCTGATGATAGGCACTTCAGCAAAGCCCTCATTCATTAAGTCAGACACGCCCACAAAGCTGACCAATGAACAGCCTCCAATCATGCTATGCAAATGAGGCTGATTTCGCTGTTACGCCATTCCCCGTAAGGGTTAGAGATGTGAGTCTTACTTAGGTAGATAGATCTCTCTGGGACCTTCAAAATGATAGGTCATGCTTCTCTGAGAGTAAATAGTTGCTTTGTAAATTGCCGGTAAACTTTTGAAGTGGAGAGGATTCCTGTGGGCTGATTGGCCTACACGCTCGTGACGTAAATCAATGATAATATGCGGTGCTGGAAGGATTCGTCTAGGGTAGATTCTCTGGGTGATGATTAGGCAACAATGGCCAAATATTTTCTAAGACTGATATTTGATGTTTCCTATCTATTTTGTTTTGCAGAGGTGAAGGCTGATCCTAAGAAATCCCAAACGGACGTGGAGGGAGTTTTCAAGGTTCTTAGTACTGAAATGAAGTTAGGGGCCAACGTGAGTTGAGGAAAGAGACATTTAACTTACGTTAGCTTGGACACATATTCTATAAATTGATGCGTTTTTGCATTTCTATATTTGCGATGGTTGTTTTCCAACATTTCGACTCAATTTTTGAATGCTGGATATTTCTCATGTATGTTTTCTCATTTCTTGAAAAGTCATGCATTCAGGCTTCATAATTGTACTGTATTATGGACTGTATAGTGTAAATACTATATTACTTGTCATGTCATCCAATTATATTTTCAATCTTAGTATGCCAATGATGTAATTATTGAAATCTCTGAACTCATTACTGTATCCAAAATCCATGGGTCATTTTCCTAATCCCGATGTTCATTTGACTATCATAGATTGTATACTAAAAGTATTGATTTCGCTCAGGTGTGATATGTCATTTTAAGACCTCATTCTCATCATTATGATCATATCATCTTAATTCTACGCACATGTATTAATACTGATACAATCATTCAAACCAACAAAATTGGTATGTTTTCAATTCATCACCACACGAGTGTTCAAAATTGATATTCAACGACTATTTTTATCACATTATTTCATTTCGTTTATTACCACGTAAGTGTTCAAGATTATTTGATAAGTTTTTCTGTTACAGACTGCATTTGTCATTTCGTTTTTATATGTTTAAGCAAATTTAATTTGTGTTTGTGCCACGTTTAGTTGTACCGGTTTCTTATTGATTTGTGAATGAATTTATAAGATGTAGAAATTGCTTGCGATTATGTGATGTATCCTTAGTCTTAGTTCAACTGCTATATTTTGTAATTTTGTGGTGTCGCTTGCCATAGTAGTAATTGTTGTAAGGTCTGTGTTAGTTTGTTACTCAATTTCATACTGTACAGTGGTCTCTTGTTGTGTATGGATTCTCTCCCCTCAAGAAGATCTCTATAAATGATAGTGGTTTTTCAGTCTCACGTGGACAATGTTGGCAGCTCATGATGCTCAGACCGCAATTTTTTGTCTAGTGAACTTTTTTCTCACTTTCACTGGCATGCCGCACAATGAAGTAAATTTCCAAAAAGAATCCATGCTTCCCCAAAGCCAACATCAGAAACAGGGTCCCCACTGGACAGGGAAAATGGAAAAAAATTTCCTGAGGGGAAACATCTTGGAATTTGCCTCAAATTCAGCGGGGTGTCTGCCAATCCTGGAAAAACGCCTGGAATTTGGTTGCTACATTTCCAGGCCTTAAGCCTGGAAAAACCAGCATTTTGATAAAAAGCCTGGAAAAGCCTGGAATTTAGTTTGTATGGAAATAAAAATAGTCCACTGGTAAATTTTTGGCAATTTTTAGCAATGATAGGATCAAAAGACGAATGTCGTGTTCAGAAAAAAATGTGTGTTTCGTGTCGTTAATTGGTCTGTTCATTAACAAATAGGCCTGGAAAAAGCCTGGAATTTGGTTTCAAAAAAGCTGCTGACACCCTGTTCCGGGAAAAGACAGACTTTGCTTGTCGAATTTCAGTTGGTACCCTACAGAAGGCTGTCATGTTTTCTCCACCCCTAGGCAGTTGTTGGACTCCAGTTTTTAGCTGCGCGAGCAGCTCTTACCCCAAGTATTTTGGCTAATCTTGTTAGCACTGTCATGATCGCCTTCTCTCACCAGTCTCACTCAAACTTGAAATACAGTCTCAATGGATTTTTTCCTAAAGCCCAGTCGATTTTGGTGGCCCACTGTGACAAAAAAATTAATAAAGAAAATAAATGGACTGTTGCTTTGGGGGTCAAGGGTCAAACTATCAGAGATGCGCGCATCTTCTTCTTCTTCTTCCAGCTGGCACATCCACTCTTTCATGGGTGCGCCCTCAAATGAACCATATAAATTGAAATAGGCTAATTGAAGTTTAAACAGGGGATGTTCAATAGCAATTCTGTTTCAGGGATCAGTTGAGGCAGCCAGAATTACATCTTATCAATTACTGAAGGGTAATTCACTAATTGCACTTCAGAATCGCACTTGATAGTTCAATACCAATCAAGAGCCAAGTGACTATAATAGTCAGATAATCCTTAATTGTCACACAAATCCATTGACTTTGATTATAAATAGACTGACATTAACTGAGAGATACACAAATAAATGCATAAATACATATCTATACATCAACAGATAAATAACCAGGTCCTTATCTAGAAGTGGCCTGAGGGGGGGGGGGGCATATAATGGAGGGAGAGTCTTTGACGCAGCTTAAAGTGCTTGCACGTTATTTTCATCAGAAGGCATTGATCTTGCAGGGACGAATCAAGGAGACCACTGCACGGTAACATGTTAGTCTTTAACACAAAGTGTATACTTTAGTTCAGTCTTGTACTGTGTTAAGAAATGAATTCCAACTTTTTATTTGTTATTGTATATATAAGAGGGTTTATTCAGCTGCTGTGGCTTGATTTTGCAGCATTTAATGTCAATTTTGTGGAACAACCTCGTTATAGGTAGTAATTGTTGTTCTCTAGTTACATAGTTTATGAAAAAAATTGATGCTTTTGTATAATTGTGTTAGGAGAAATTTTTTTAGAATAATTGGGACTCATTCTCCAGCTTAAGTTCTTCATCTAAAGTCCTATGCTGTGTTCCGTGGACAATTTATTAGCATTATAAAGTTTTGTTTCTGCTAGGTTAAAGCTATGTTGTTATTCTGTAATTTCAGGTTGTAATATGTTTTAGGTATTTGAATGAATTTCATTAAACCTAAAAATTTTCGTATGATTTATGGTAAATTGATATAATTTATGAATGATAAGCTTAGGCCATTAATATGAATGTGATATATTTTAAATTACAATAAGGCTCTTAAGTACCTAGTGAAAAGATCATTTCTTCATATTTATTGTTAAATTAATGTTTGAGAAGTAACATTTATTACTAAGGATTATCATATTAAATTATTATTTGAGAAGTAAGATTTATTATTTAAGATTATCAAAGAATGTATGTGTTAGTTAACATGCAAGTCGTATAAAGAGGGCATCATACATTGCAGCTGTACTTAAGTCGTCAACCAAGTTGATATTTATAAGATCTCCATAACCATTTAGTAAATATACTGGGACCAATAATTTTAAGTGTATATAGGACTCGCTGGATCTTAATGCCTCAGGTGCTATTAAAACCAATTTGTACATTTTTCACTTAGTGAGTAAATGATGTATATTGTCAAAGGTCCAGGGAATAAAAATTATTCAAAAGAATTGTTTGTTTGTATAATGCTTTTGGTGATATTATCATATTTTTCTGGTGTATCAAAAACTGGCATGCCTGTTGTGAATTGGTATGCGAAGTTTTGTACTCGCAGGATTGAGCAGAGAAAGAAGAGGTAGGAAATGTATGTCTATCCATTTATCGGTCTATTTATCTGTGGTATTGAAAAAGCTCTGTGCACGCTTATGTACCATTTAACTTGCGAAGTTGTAGCTCAATGGTTGGGGCTCTTGCGTTTTGTGCTGGATGTACACTTAGTTTTTGACCTGAGAAGATCTCTTATCATTCTTAGCTCGTCTGATTTCTTAGAAAAACGAGCAATTGTCGTAACTCAGTCGGCGGCGTCGGTGTTGTCCTGGTTAAGGTTTGTGTAAGTGTCCGTTTGTGACCTTAGTTTTCCATTTAAAGTTATGAAATTTGGTACAGGTATGGGGCTATGAGCATGGATCGGGAACATGTTGAGAAATCCTAGATGGCAGCCATTTTGTGTGAGCCATTTTGGCAGCCATCTTTCTTCATTCTTGAACTGCCCATTGTGATCTCATTATTTCGCTAAGAGTAAATATGAAATTTCGTACTGGTGTTGGCCTGTGGGCATGAATCGGGAACATGTTGAGAAATCCAAGATCGCCACCAAAAATGGCCACATAAAAATGGCTGACATCCTTGAACTGCACGTTGTGACCTTGCTATTTCGTTTAGAGTTGTGAAATTAGGTACACTTATTGGCCTGTGGGCATGGATCAGGAAAATGTTGATAAATCCAAGATTGTGGTCATTTTGGCAGCCATTTTTCGTTATTCTTGAACTGCCCATTGCAACCTTAATGTATCGCTTAGGGTTATAAAATTAGCTACAGGTATTGGCCTGTGAGCAGGGGCGGCGGAGCTGGGGGGGGCACTGGGGGCACGTGCCCCCCCACTTTTGGGCCCAAAAATACATAAAATGCCCCTTTTTCTCCTTGAAATTACCGTAGACAAGGTGCCCCGGAGCCCGGTGCCCCCCCACTTTTCGAAGCGTTCCGCCACCTCTGCCTGTGAGTGATAATCTGTCGCACATTGATAGATTTCACATTAACAGACGAGCGTTTAAACCGCTTGTGGTTCTGGTTATGAAGATCAGTACAGTAGCACAGCTGCTCTTACCCCAAGAATGTTGTGCAACATTTGTATCTAATACTATGGAAATTATGCAAGTAATTCAATGTACGTGTATATTGTAAAAAAACCTAGACACACCTGCACATTTTCCGAGTTCTGGAAGTGAACATGACCCACATGTGACTCAATCTAAGCAGCCTATAAGTCACAGAAGTATAAATTCAGTACACAAAATGTTCAAATGAAATTTAGAAGTTTAAAACATAGGCTGCGCGGCAGCATACCCTCGGCTATTCAGCAGGCTATTCTGGAGCCGGTGAAATCAATTGACATACTGGCGATAGATTATGACCCTCAACTACAGCTTTACCAACCCAGTCATATTTAGATGGCCTGGGCCAAAATTTTTACAATTTTCATTTGGCGTTAGCTCATGAACATATATATCAATGCCCTCTTTCAGCTATATTCTTATCTATTTCTAGAAGCAATCAATGTATCAAGCATGTTTGTATAATCATAATGGTCAGCTGGAGGTGCAAGAACGTAAAAAGTAGGCCAACTCTCTCAAGCTTCCTCACTCTTTCTGGCTGACGGAAAGCGTTTTTAGATCAATAAAATTCTGTTTCTCTATTTTATAAGATGTTTTATTTATTTAATTTTGACAAATTCCCAGCCTTACCATTCAACAGATTCAAGGTACTGAATAGAGATGTTGCAATGAAATATAAGGGTCACCTCATTGCTATGTCCTCCTCCTGTCCTAATTAGCCTACCAAGTGCATAAATACAGGAGGTAAAGTCCCAATCATCCATCCATCCATGATTCTCTGAATGTATTAGATTACATAATTATACATGATCAAACAGTCAATCAATCAATATATCTATCTATCTATCTATCTAACAACTAATCTATCCAATCTATCTATTTTTGATATTAAATTAAAAACAATGTGCGGCCTACAGATGCTTTTTAACTTGATAAGACTAATACATATACTACTTAACACCAAAAAGGTTAAATGCTGTCCAAACTTGGCTGTATTAGTAAAAAAAATAGCTGAAAAGGCAAAAAAAAAAGCCTGCACGGGATATAAAAAGTCATATCTCAAGTTCTACTTGGCCTATATTTCTTATTAAATATAGGAAATTTCATTATAATGTTTAAGATAAAAAAACTAAGGCTATCAATGCAGTTTGAACATATTTCTAAGAAAAAAGGGAATTTTGTTAGAAATATAGGGGTGCTATTTAACTGCTTCTGTACTCTCCCCTTTGTTCTTGGGTTTGGTCATTGGGGAGGATTAGTGACATCATGTTACATAATGCCCATTCAACAAAAGCTGCACCCTGTTCCCCAACAAAGCAGTGACACTTATTGTCTTCAAGGTGCTAAAATATGCTTGTGTTGAGTTTTGTCATTAATTAAAATTCAGATTTATCCAACATTAAATATCTTTGGATATAAAATGAAATATTGAAATTCGTAGAAATAAGGTTTTGTTGCATGCCAAGTAAATTTATAAATAACTTTGTATTTAGTGGAATCATTTCTGCAGTCATTGTTTGATCACATTTAGTTTTTATGCAATATTATGAATTTATAAAAGCAGGCCGACATTAATTAAATTCCTTTCCTTTAATTTACATCACTGAGGTTAGATTTGAGCAAAAGGGGGTTTTGAGATTTCTTGTCAAAAGTTTAGAATGGTAAGGCCCCCTGAGTCAGAGCTACATTGTATGTGCATAAAGCATATTTGTATAATTTATCATATTTAACCACATAAATTCTGAGGAAGAATTTGATGAAAAAATTATACTTGGGGCACATTGTATGGCACTTTGAGTAACCAAGATCAAAAATTGACTGAAATGTGACAATTCAAAGGTCTACAGTAAGTGTTGTTTGCCTATTTTTAGCAATTTCTGTCTTTTCATGTTCAAAAATCTAATGATATAACAGATATATGCATGAAAATTGTGTGTTTCTTTCATGTTTATTCAATTTGTTCATATTCAAAAGCATTGCATGACTTTATTAGAAACGAAATGGTTAGGAAGTTGATATTTTCACATTTTGTGAATTTTAAATCTTCTGTTGACCTAAAAAGTGCATAAACTACATGCACATAAAATTTTTTTTAAATTTTACTTAGGGCACATTGTATGTCACTTTGAGTAACTAAGATCCAGAATTGACTGAAATGTGACATTCAAAGGTCCATAGTTTTTGCCTACTTTTAGCAATTTCGGTCTTTTTATGTTCGAATATATGATGATGTACGATATATATGCATGAAAACCATTTATTTCATTCATGTTTATTAATTATGTTCATATTCAAGAGCATGGCATGACTGTATTAGAGACTAAATGGCCAGGAAGTTGATATTTGCAAATTTTTGTGAATTTTAAACTTGTTTTGTCGGCCTAAAATATTGCGTCAACTACATAATGGCCATGAACGTTCCTTCTTGATACGTTTAACTATAATACATTTTGGTTTTTACTAATATAGTTATTACTGTTTTGGTGTGAGAGACCAAAATTCAAGAAAAATGTAAAAAATTACACATTTTTCCAGTATTTTGGTTTTTATGCAAAAGTCGTTAGATGGACCCTCTAAATGATTCAAGAGAGCTATATTTTAGACAACTAAATTCTAAATTTCAAATGTCTAACTCCAAAATTGAGGGAATTGCAGAGGGTTGAAAAAAACCTATTTTTTCACATTTTTGGTTCATTCTTTGAAATCTATTTTAGTTACAGCATTCAGACCCCCAAAAGGCACAACTAGGGTATTTAATACATGTTATGGTAGATTTTCATACCCATAGGTATAACCGTTTCCGAGTTCTGGTCCGGAAACGAAAAAAATAAATTTTTCCGAATTTTCAATATTTAACAAAAACTGTGGTCATTACATAAATATGAACTCCAGACGGCACATTAACACTATAAGACCCATTCATGTGTCAAATTTCATATATATAGGTGTAATAGTTTTGGCACAGAGGCCAATACACATTGTGTGACGCCGCCCGCCCGCCGGACGGACAAAAATTTGCCATACTAACTACAATACCCGACGGCAATATTCATTGCCGAGGGTAAAAAAAAAAAGAGTACATATTCAGTACATGATTATTCAAATTCTGTCAGTGTATAAATTCTATCACTGTATAAAATCAGTACACAATTTGCATAGAAGCACAAAATCAGTATAATAGGAATAGGGAAGAGTGGGGCACGTTGGACCGCTTTTTAGAGATGCTTGCTTGCTTGCAAGCGGCATCTCTATTGTGGGAGGATGGCTCTGAAACTTATGACAACTGCCTTAGTCATGCTGTTTCATCTCTGTCACTAAAACTTTGCATACAGTCTCAATAGAATTTTATCTTGCGTTGATAAACTTTTGGTGTCTTTCTGAGATGAAAAAATTAATAAAGAAAACAAACAGGCTGACTTTCTGCAGGTCAAAGGTCAATCACCAAAAGTAGGTCACAGGCCAGATACCCTCCAGCAGGTCTCACATGCCAGATACCCTCTGCAGGTCTCACATGCCAGATACCCTTGTGCAGGTGACAGGCAAAGGGGGTAGATACTATCATGGGCAGTCTATCTACAAGCATCTCTTAAAGTGCTTGCACGTTTTTTTTTTTTTTTGGCTCTCAATCAAAAACTTCCTTGAAAAATCTTTTTGCTGACTGACTTCTGAACATCTACAGTACCTTTCTGCCAAACCAAGTCGATCTACCTTCTATAGTTGTGGAGAAAAATGAGTTTGATTGTACAATTGAATGAAACTTGGGTATGGCAACCCCCCTAATTCACAAACAGGTTATCCATAATCGAGCCAAAGGCAACTCCACTTTTAAATATAATTTGTTGGCTGATGGGTGCCATCCTAACCCTGTTCTAAAGCACAGTATTGCAAAATGTTTAGTTCAGGCAGGTAACAAAAACCGTGCTTAGGCTATAGGTGTTAGCGGATTTAAGGGTATATCTAGTGAGATATTTGATAGGTATCATATATCTACTTATGGGTGCTAGTCGGGTAGTCCGACAAAGACTGACCAACAACAACGTAGCTTGAATAAGATAGAATTTTTCGATCTACTAGTCGGGTATGGCCCGACATGGCAAGGTGCGAGTAGTGGTCGCCTTGGACCTTATGTCAACCCTATGCCATGTCGGTACATACCACCCTTGTTTACATCAGGTTAATGGTCTCCTCGGACCTTACCCTAGAGAGTAAATTGTCTGTGATTGGGATCAATCATTTGATTGAATCAGTGACTGATATTTATTAATTTATTTGTTGAAAAAGTCTGGATAGTTTTGTTCAACTGATTATTGACCATGTATATATTTATTGATGATCTGGAAATTTATTGTTATATATATATATTATATTCTCTATCTAATCATAATACTCATAGCAGGAATCTCATCTCACTCATAAGGCTTTTTTCTCTCAACCCATAAGACCTTCAATTATGCTCCTAAGCCTGTCAATTCATCTGCAGTTCCCGATAGGACAACTTTTACCTATCAACATTCATTATTTCCATAGTTACACAAATTTATCTTGGGAATTTGGCAAAAAAATGCGTTTTTTAACTTGAATATATCCCACCTGTATATTTATTTGCCACAGCTAGGGCTGTAATGCATTTAATATTATAGGCCATTCAATTCCCTTTCTTTCGATATGCTGACTGACCTTCTATGGCCAATATAACTACCCAGTTGCCAAAAATTCCTATTGGCAGTTTCACAAAAACCACATTTTCCACATACACATCTGGAAGCTATATATTTCTCTGCCATATCAAGGCCAGTAATGCATATCATATTGCAGGCCATTGAATTCCGCATCTTTTGCCACACTCATTCACCTTCTATATCCCAATATAATACCCATCTCCTACATGTATGTATGTATATATTCTTTATTATAGTGACATAGCACTCAAAACACAATTACAGGTACAACAAGAGTATACAAGTGCGTGCCCAACCCATACGGGTTTATCAGTCACTTTTTTAAAGAAATAGGCAGATAAGTTTACAGCTTGTAATAATCACTACAGGTTATAGAGTTCACTTTGCCTCAGGTTCCAAGCACATTTAAGAAATTTAGAAAGTGGTTTTGGAGCATTACTTAAAAGGAATACCAATTTATCGACGTCATCTAGACTTTCAAAATTTGACAGGAGTTGTTTAACAATTAGAAATAGTTGTTCTCTGGGAGTGTCATATAATGGACATCTGGTAACAAAATGAACTTCATCTTCAATGGTATCTAAATTACACAGAGTACAAATTCTATTTTCAAGAGCTAAATTTATAAATCTACCAGTTTCAATTTTGAGTGGAAGGATACCAAGTCTTATTTGGGCCAAAAGAGATCTTTCATATCTAGGTAAAAATACATAATCTTCTCGTTTGAATACTGTCTTAAATTTCACATATGTTCGTAATTTCGGTTTGGACATTATTTCTTCCTTCCACTCTTGTATGAATTTGTCTTTTAATATCGCTTCACTTTCTTGAATGGTAACAAATGATTTGGAGTGAAATAGATTAGAAGCATTGATGTTTTCAAAGATCTTTTGGATATCTCTGGGCCAATTGTTATTTGTTTGCTCATAGTCCCAAAGAAATCCTTGCTTTGTTAGTCTACAGTCATCAAGGGTTAGTAAACGATTCCAATATTTTAGCATATTCAACTTATTTCTAATCGCGAGATCTTTCCATCCCATATCACCTATTAAACCAGCAATGGGCGCAAATCTATGGACCCCGAGAAAATATCTAATGGCTCTCAGCTGGACTTGTTTACATGATTTGTATTCTTTATTTCCCCAAATTTCTAAGCCGTATTCCAAGATTGGCATTACACATGACTCATAAAGCTTAGTAAATGTATTATATCCAACATCTTTTAGTTGTTTAAATTTGGCTATTACTGCCCCCAATGCTCGGCCAGCGGATGATGATAAAAATTCAACAGTCTTAGTCATATTAAAATGTTCATTAATCACTAAGCCTAAATATTTATACTCTTTTACCTTTTCAAGTGTTACATCTTCGAGCCTAAAATTGTAATTTGTAATGGGTGTTTGTTTGTTCCTGATGTGCATAATTTTGGTTTTTTCTGTGTTTACAGTAAGTCTCCATTTTTTTGTCCATATACTACACTGATTGAGCATGACTTGTAGATCTGTTTCATTATCAGCAATGAGCACAATATCATCTGCGTATAAGAGAATGCTAACTTGAAAATTTCCACAGCTTACTCCACATCCCAGGGATTTGATTTCTTGGGCTAGATCATTGATATAAATCTATATATACATTCAAACTAAATGCTAATGATATGCAAATGAGGTCATGCCAGGTCACAGCATGCTTGCCAGCTAAAAACTCCCACCACAGGCCTGTCCTTCTCCTACACCCTTCACCTACCTTTCTTTCACCCTTTTCTTCTCCTGATGACATCATAAATTGCTGTTTCCTTTGCTGTTTAATGCTGTTTTTGTGTAACATCAAAGGTACTTCCCCTGTCTCCACCAGAGCTCCACTTATGCAAATCAGCTACTGCGTCAGAAATTTTTCGCCCCAAAAAAGTTATGCCAGATGGCAGCACCGTCAAACACAAATGTTTTCCGCGCCAATACCTCCCTGTTTAAAATGTTTAGCATGCTCTTGACTGTCTCATTTCTAATGTAATGCCATCTCAATCTACTACAAATTCACTACTTGACTAACAACTTTTCATCAACATGCCATCAAAATGTCCATTCACCTGTTTATTCCCTTATCGCTTTCTGTGCTTTCAATGGGCTTTACTAGTATTAAACAAAGTAGTTGAGAGGCTGTCCCCTTGGCGTACACCACTTGAGATGGGGAACCACCCTGTATGAACATTGTTGACATTAACACAACACTTATTATTTGTATAAAGGTTTCTTATACTTTTGTAAACCTTACCATCTATATTTTTAACAAGTAACTTGTACATTAATAGCTCGCGATCAATCCAGTCAAAGGCCTTCTGCATATCTATAAAAGTCAAAAATGTTGATTTACCTTTTTGTAGTCTATTTCTAATAATACTTGATAGGACAAATTGATGGTCAGCACATGATCGCTTTTTTCTGAACCCATTTTGTTCATCTTCAATTAAACCTATTTCCTCTCCATAGTTTATTATTCTATTATTCAGAATTGACGTGTAAATCCTACAAATTAAGTTGTGTCATGCATTTCGAAAACTTCTTATTTTCCAACAACTCCAATCTCTCAGTGTTTGTAGTGCTGTAGAACTCATTGTAGTAGTTACAAACAATCCACATTACTTCATCTAATTGAAAGCTGACTGGAACCTGCAAATATCAGCTGGCTTCACATTACTCGAACCTGGGTACAACTGGGTTTTGGTGCATTTTTGAAAAGCAAGAAACCCTAACGGGTGAACAGCTAGTGGTTCTATATTTATCCATGCAGATTGATTTGTTGGGTCTTGGGCACGATATACACTTTTAACTATCGCACATTTCCATATCGAAATATAAATCATAATCCGCTCAAAGTCAGGTGCATGCGCATAAACATTACATCGAAGCTACTCTATATGAACCGAGGAACTGTAACTAAGATTCCATCAATGAGCCAAGAAGACCACCACAACTAGACATCAAGGAAAGGCCAACAAACCTGCACGGTTTCCGGCCTATCACCTTCTACAGTTCTACAGTTATTTTCAGTCTAGAACTGAGAATTTTTCACAGGACAAAATTCAGCATATTTGCAATGGATTTCCAAAATTTTGGACAATTTTTAATGAAGGTGTTTACACACCGCCATTTACGTAGTTGGTGAGAAAGGGGGGTAAGAGACATTTAGGCGGGAAATTCAAAATTTGGAGAAGAAAATCTGGAATAACTCATTTCATATTTCGAATAATCTCAGAATTGTTAAAATTTCCGCAACTAGTCATGCAGGGGCAGCAGGGCTGTTATTGCAGCCTACTTGTATTGATCTCCAATAATTCTAATTACTCCTTTCATCAGTTTTTTGTTTGGAGTTTTCATTTTGATGTTACAGTCCACCATTTTGAAAATAATGTGTATTGTGTTCTGTGTATGCAAATGAGCTGTCCACCATTTTGAAAGTTATGTGTATTGGGTTTTGTGTATGCAAATGAGTTGATCTGGAACTATGTCATGGGGAAATTTGGATGTGTATTGGTCAGTTTGCTGACTGGGGAATTTATGTTATCATAATACTAGGTCACAGGACATGAGATTTCAACAGCTATGTAAATTCCTACTGTTTCAATGAAATAAAGGGGCGAGTGTATTTATTGATAGGCCTAAATTAATATAGGCCTACATGGACAGATTGCTAGCTAGCTAAATAAATGAATATTTATTAGTTAAGTACCAGTAGATAGATGAAAAGAGAAAGATAGATAGCAAGATAGATTGGGAAGAAATATATATCTATAGAAGAATACATAGATAGATATAGTTATTTAACAATATAAATTCCAATGTTCATCCCTGCCTTCAATGCCAGACTGCAGTAATGTCGCAACATTCCTGCCAACCTCACCGTGTGTCTCAGCCACATTACTGCACCCCTCCCCCAAAAACAAAACAAAATATTTACAATTGCAGTCCTCCTCCTTCATTCATTTATCACTGGGTAATTCTAGTACTAGATAAAGAAGAATGGCTTTCATGTATGAATTTTATGGATTAGATAGATTGCATGAATTATAAAGACATTGCGCCTAGTATGTTGTTCACTATGTGTCATTATTTTTGCATTTTATCTATGTATTTAGGCCTATAATGTCTGTATAGATAGGCAGACATCTCTGACTCTTCGCGGGCCTCTGGCAACACTTCTAATCTTTGGGGCTTCAACCCCCCAAACTTGCATTTCTAGTGACGCCACTGACAATATACGTTTGTGCCTACAATACAGCAAGTATATTGAAAATGCAAGCGCACTGTCCCGTGACTGGCTGACACAATCTCTGTGAAGAATATGGAATTGCATAATGCATATCTACTTTGGCCTATATTTTTACATTTTCTTGATAATGTTTTTCAAAAAAGGGCAATGAACTTCACATATATATTATACCCTTTAAGCATTGTGCATATCCGGGACACCGTGACCATAATATTAATATGCGACAGAATTCAACAGGAAAAATTTTCAGCAGTAAGTAAGTAGGGGAGAGCGGGGCACAGTGAGACACTTTTTTTCTTTTCAAGTGTTCCAAAATGTTAGCAGTAACAAGTTAAATGAGATCAGGTCCACATTATAGATAATGACGTTGGGTATATTATCCAGTAGTTTCAAGTTGCTACCTTTTACAGATTTGGAGAAATTTTGAGTTATGTCCATGCTCGTTAAGTGTCTCACTGTGCCCCGTGGGCGGGGCACAGTGAGACAGCAGGCGGGGCACAGTGAGACGGAGCATCTGCTGCCATAACCGCCGATACTCAGGACCTGCGGAATTGTTCTACCAATTGCTGCTTCAGAAACTACAGTACTCTTATAAAAGCAGCTGGCTAGGTGATTTTTTAGGTACTTTTTTGAGCATGTTTCGAAACTTCATCGCACAGGACACATGCACGACTTATTTAACCTGCCGCACCTGTTACATACTAATCAAAATTCTTTCTGATGCTTCTGTTTGGATATGACTCGCTAAAATCAGTAGTTTGTAGCAGGCATTTTGTTTTTAACGGTGAATTGTGAGCTATGCACTGCATTCAAGTCATTTCGAGTGTATTTTGTGATGTCTCACTGTGCCCCGCCTCAAACTGTCTCACTGTGCCCCACGCAGCTCTCTTTATGAAATTTTTTAATCCTGCGGACCGGATGCCTGTATTGTGGTTCATAATCTCACTAAACTAAGACAAATAAAGAAGGTTTATATCCCAGGCAACTGATTTGCATTATACCATTTTTCTTGGGAATTATAACAAAAAGTCGTTCAGCAAAATTATTTACTTTTACTGGCTAAAAGCCAAAATATTGACATTGCACTCTCGATATACTGTGTAGGCCTTCAGGATATAGGACAGTCTCTCACTTACTTACTTTTTGTACTACACTAAAGAGGGTTGATTTGTAAACAGTACCAGCTAGACGCTACGGGCTTTGTCTCACTGTGCACTCCGTCTCACTGTGCCCCGCTCTCCCCTAATAATTTATTGACGAAAAGAGTCATATCAGACTCATAAGTCAGTACAAAAATAAACATTAATAAATAAATAAATATTATAAATAGAACAACAAAACATATTTACATACTTATATTTACAAAGCAAAGGGATCATCAAGAAGTCATTACCATGTTACTATATATGTACTCTTTTGATCATGTCTTTCGGTAAAAGTTAATCTTACTGCCTGCTAACTTACTTTTATGACAGACTTTGTGTGATAAGGATTGAAATGATGGTACGGCAGAGATTGTTAAATTATTGCGATAACTGATGATCTTGATTTGGTAACTGTTGAAGAGTGACAGATCTCGACAACCTGCTCAGAAAAGAGACCCAGTGCCTTCATCATCTGTTCAATGAACACTGGCACATGACGGAGAAGGATATGAACTTCAGTAATGAAAGAAATCCCCAATTCTTGGTATGCTCTTTCATATTTTGCAATGTGGAACTTTATTCATGAGGTGTTGAGGTAACATGTTGCTCAACATTTCAAGGTTTGCAAGGAGTTTGTTGTCCTTGTTACCCTCAAATGTTCATCCATGGTGCTGCTCCTTTTGGATGTAAAGAGCCTTGGGCCAGTGATAAAGATCAAGGAAGAGTTTCTTCACTTCAGAATAGATTTTATTCACATTCCCGACTTTATATGCAGTGAAGGGGGAGGTACTACAGCAATAACAGAGGTAGTTTTCGGAGTGAAACTGCTTAATACGAAGGTCTGAATCACTTAATATATGCAGTGCAGGGGGAGGTACTATAGCAATAACAGAGGTAGTTTTCGGAGTCAAACTGCTTAATATGTACAAAGGTCTGAATCACTTTTATGTCAGTGGAACTTAGTAATCTTGACACCTACCTATAGATAAGGAATAACACAAACTTTTTCCAAGTTTCGGAATGATCTATCTTGACACCAAAACAAAGTCCTTAAAATTAGATGAACCTGAGAAGTTCAATGAAAACACAGTGCGCTATGAAGCCCAGAGCACAGATGAATGCAAACTTGAACTCCCAAACATAAACAGATGAAATATAAAATAAACTGTATCATACACAAAGTCAGGCAAGAGAGAAATGGAAACAGTGCTGGCTGCTTCAAAGCACCAGGAAAATACATGGAAATGACTTGAGCTACACATACTTTTAATATCAAAATACTGATAAATATAAAATGTGATAAACAAATGTAATGATGGTTATATTCCTTCAAAATACGTTTTATGTTGGACGTAACTGATTTATATGATACTGTATGCTATCTACAGTTAAATCTTATATGAAAAAATTGTTTGTTACTTGAAAGAAACCTGTGATAATGGTCCGAAATGGAATGTGCTAAACAAAAAAATTAAAAGTCAAATATCTCAAAATTTTCCCAACAGAATATTTTACTTTTTACATCGATACGAAGCTGAAACCTTCTACTTTCACAGTACATTTGTAACTTTTTCGGTATTTTGGAAAATCTTACATAATTATTATTCAGGACTCAGGAGTGCTCTGTGCAAGCACTGGAATACAGGTGCTGCTCAGGGGCCGACCGCATGATCTATGGGGGGGGCTATGGACTTTTGGTTAAAAAAAAAGTTTGTTTCCCACTTTACACTGGAAAAAAGTTTGTTCAGTTCAAGAAAAAAAAATTTGTTTCCACCTGTATAGCTAGGATGCCGTATATTAGAATTGCAATAAAAAACGTGTGTGTGCAAAAAATTGTTCGTCAAGACATCGCAAGCGAAAAAAAAAATCCATAGCCCCCCAACTATCGTCTGGTCAGCCCCTTAGTGGGGATACGAGGTACAAATGCAATTTTCACTCTGCAACAGTCCAACTTTTTCTCCATAACGAATTGACCAGTTGTCATTACACTGTGAAGCACTCAAAATAAAACAATGCAGGCCTACACATGATTTTGAAAAATGATGTTCTACAAAGTCAGGTTAACGCGATTGTTTTTGCTCAAGGCGCCTTTTAGGAGACCTGTGCCAAAGCTCTATTTTTCCATGCGCATCCTTTTGAGTAATATAATGTGCATTTCTTGTTTTTCCCATTTCTAGATGATGATGAATTCGACCAAAATTCCTCGTGAGATCTAGGTTGTAACTGGAATCTTTGTGCGAAGCGCCAGCATCGTTACCATCCTTTCCAGTTTCGTGTAAAGTAAGAATTGTCCGAGTTGCATCAACGACCGATATGTTATTGATATAGGCCATAGTGACAACATAGTTGTCGTAACTTGGCCGGGCAATGATAACATCCAAAAATTTATCCCAAGGGAATTGATTACGGGCGAGAATAAAATAATCCAGGGCATAAGTTGCGAATAATTTCCCCTCCTTGGCAGCTTCAGTGACGTCATCTTTTTTCCAAAGTTCACGGTCTCTGAGTTCCAGATTTGTTCGTTGTCCAATGATAAGAGTTTTGTTTAGCTGATCAAGGTACTTTTCCACGGTTGAAACGGTATTTATCAAACCGTCATCGAACAGTAAATCACCATTGAAATAGCTGTAGAAGACACTTTTACTGTGTTTTTCAGCGGCAAAATACATTTCTTTTAAAAATGGCACTTTATTCCTTGCCACCCTAGGCACGTCATAGACTAGCCAACCGAGGCTTTTGGCCAAATCAGTGAGTCTTTTGTCAGTGTCATAGGTAAACAAAAGAGGCTGTATGTCAGGAAGAAATAATGCCCAATTGCGCAAAGTATTACAATATGTTTGATATTTGGATTTTTTGTTTGAAAATGTTGTGAACATTGTTAGCAACACCTGATGTTTTTTCACTGTCTTTGTCTGTAGACTATTTATCAAAGTTTGAAATGTCACAAATCTATTCTGATTGTACATCACACATACAGTTATTAAGACCAATAGGATAAAAGTCGAAACTGGTCGAAATGAATTTGAATTTGCCTCCATCTTCTCTGAAAAAGAAAGAAAGATGGTTTTAGTATGAGGATTAAACATGTACTTCCAAGATTCAAGAGGCATCTTTAATTTTTACCCTTGGCAATAGCGGGCGTTAGTGGAACTCTCCTTTTTCCAGCTCTCCTGTGTTGACGAGCAGAATAAAACTATTTCCGGAAACATCAGTCTGGGAATATACAATGGAGCCGGGGTTTCTAAGGTCCGTAACAAAGTCTAATCAGCCTGACAGTACTGGAATATGGTGGCAATCCATGCTAAACATTCCATTTAAGACTCGGCAATGCAAATCCGTAATGTTTTCAATGGATTAAAAGTGCCCTGGGGCCTGGAATGCCAGCTCCACTGACTCAGCAATGGTACAAAATGGCAGCTTGTTCCCGGAAATAGTTTTATTCTGCTCGTCAACACAGGAGAGCTGGAAAAAGGAGAGTTCCACTATCACGGCCTATGCATACATACAAACGAACATTTTGGTGGAGTAAATAATACATTTATTGTCATGGAAGTGTACCAAACATTTTTCGAAGGAAGACAAAATTATGTTGAGACTGTATGCTAAGTTTCTATGTACGTAATAGGTGAAACAGTGAGACCTAAGTGTTGACATGTATGCTTTCTAAATCTGCCTCCAACAATAGAGTTGCGCTTGCAAGCAAGCAACTCTAACAACTCAAATGATAAATAAATTCAGATAAAAATTGGTTCCCATGGAGATTAGTGGCTGTCTAGTCAATCTGAATTCCGAAATAGCTAATGGCCTTACTTTTCAAAACCTTAATTATTGTCTGTGCTCATGTTTTAACTGTTCTCCAAATTTTCTTGGGGGGCGGCCTGTCCTTCTACCCCCCTGCGGAATAGCCTGCTGAATAGCCAAGGGTATGCTGCGGCGCAGCCTATGTTTTTCGTATGTATTTTTTCAGCTATCTACTTTACATTGTCAGTAAGTAAAACCAGGCAGGGATTCCCTGGCCAAAATCGATTGATAGATTGAGACAGTAATTTTGGCAGTATGCAAGTTATCTGGTAGTAGCATGTGGATTGACAGGTTTGTAGACCAGCATATTAGTAGGGTGGGCTGAAAAAAACTTTTTTTGGAATTTCAATATGCCAGTGGTATAGAAAGTTGGCTATGGCCAAAAAATGAAAATTTGTGCAAAAAAAATTTTGTGGCATGCGACTTGTGCCGGGCCACTCCGGCTTTTATGAAAATGCCTATTTTCATCCATTTCGCATGCCTTTTTAGACCATTTTTTGGCCTGAGTCAGCTTCCTTGGTTTCAGAAGGCTCAATGGCATACTGAAATCTTCTTTGAAGGCCATTTTGGATATGAAATGCCATAAACAGGTCCCTGATATTTAAGATATAGCCATTTCTGGGTAAATGTTGGGGATCAGAATTTGGCTTTTTTTTGCTAAAAATTGCCCGAAAAAATTGAAAATATCGGAATTGACTGCACAAAAAATGATTCCAAGTGAATTGTAATTACCCCGTGTCCTCCCTAATGCCCTAAAAAAACACTTCCAGCGCATTACCTGCATCAATTTGTGGTTTCAGTTTCCAGAATAGGGGCAATTCCGTAAAGTCAGATTTACAGATTTGACACTTTGGCAGCTTGTGTAGCCCTACCATTACACCTCAGTTATTTCATTGTTAAATAGGGATGAGGCCAGGTAATAGGGGTATCAGACAAGCCATCAACCAAAGCTCCAAGTGCGATAGGAGCTGAGCTACATGGCGAAATGTCATCGTGTCGAACGTACAGTGTGTGAGTACGGCTATATCTTAAATATCAGGGACCTGTTTATGGCATTTCATGTCCAAAATAGTCTTCATAGAAGATTTAAGTATGCCACTGAGCCTTCTGAAACCAAGGAAGCTGACTCAGGCCAAAAAATGGTCTAAAAAGGCATGCGAAATGGCTGAAAATATGCATTTTCATAAAAGCCGGAGTGGCCCGGCACAAGTCACATGCCACAAAATTTTTTTTGCACAAATTTTCATTTTTTGGCCACAACCAACTTTCTATACCACTGGCATATTGAAATTCCAAAAAAAGTTTTTTTCAGCCCACCCTAGCATATTAGTGTAATGGATTGACAGATCTATAGATAGATATGGCTAGTGCTGGATTCAGGGGAAGTGAACTTAGACACCACACCACCTCCATTTTGAACCCCTGGGTTCTTTTGACTTTTGTAAGTCATTCTGTGGTTGCCATGGAAACTGATAGTTCAGCTAGGTGGGACAGGTAATACAGAAACCAAGAAAGCCAACAAATTGTGACAGAGAGACTTCTCTCTATCACTTGTATCGGTGAGATTGACACAATATTTCACACAAGAAATATGATATTAGCTTCTAAATATACTTTCAAGCACACCAAATGTGTGTATTCTTACACTGAACCCTTGTAGGAAAGCACTCCATATTTGACTTACTCCATAGTTATGAGCAAGGGTTTATTCTACATAATGTGACTTTTTCCATAGTTATGAGCATGGGTGTATTCTACACAATGTGACTTATTCCATAGTTATGAGCAAAGTTGTGTTCCACACAATGTGACTTATGGCCTAGTTCAAAAATAATGAAGCCACACTGCATATTTTATGTAGGGGTAGTTTGATCATACAGATTTTTCTAAAATTTTGCACAGGTACTCTATGGGACCTATACCTTCCAAAAATGAAAAAAAATTTCACCAACTCGTTTGGTTGCCATGGTAACAGCATGTTTGGCCTGATGACTGCTTAAAAGTTATAAATTGAGTTTTTGGTTATGTACCACTGAATAAAGCATTACATGCATTTGTCACACAAAAATGTGAGAAATGTCTTCCCATGGATGTAAACCAATACATTTGCCACAAATTTGAAGAAAAATGTTAAAATACTTTTTTCTGTAAGAGCTCAAAGGGCACAAACACACTAATTAATTGCAGATTTTGCATGCATCAATTTTGGCAGTAATCAAATTTTAGGAAAACGATCATACAGATTTTTTTAAAAAATTTGCATATATCACAAACAGGTTATTGTCAAACATATGTCCAAAAATAAAAAAAATTCACCGAGTCGTTTTTTAACTGCAGTACCATGACTATGCCAATGTCAATTTAAAGAAATAAAGACAATTTTAAACACAGTTGACTGAAATTAGTTGAGAAAATTCTTTTGATAAAGACGAGAAGCTGAAACTTTGAATTAGCATAGAATAGGTGTTACTGCATCCAATAAAAAAATAATTATGCTTCTATCTGCATTAGATCTCATTTAAATAGCAAATTACTGGCTGCCATGCTTTTAAAAAAAAGAGAGCAGAAAATGGTGACTTCACAACTTTTTCAGGGCCTGCAGCAGTGGTGACGCTATGTTGCTAGGCAACCAGGCAGCTCAGAAGTATGTGCAGTGTACCACAGTTGAGTCACCTTAATGGCACACCACTGCTTTAAGTACATTCTTGTGCTAATTTCCTGAAAATTTCATGACATTATGTCTCATAGTTATTACAAGCATTTTTTCACTAATATAACGTGACATAAAATTTTTTACCACATGAATTTTTTCAGTTTTACAAATTAAAGACTTATTCTACGACAATTTCTCAACACGTTTTGGAATCTCTTCATCCTCAGGCTTCATAAATCCATCAAATCAAGTATTTTTATTTGCCTGTGTGGACATTATTGAGTTATTTGGATGCAAACGTTGACTTCCAAAAAATAAGTCTAATTTGACGCTTACTGATCTTGGATGCTCTAGCGTCCCTTTGACATGTGTCAGTTGAATCTTTTTGCCCTTGAAACCTAGCCTTATATCTGCTTACCCGTTTTGGAGCTTCTTATGGTTGTGGAAAATTTAGTTCATTGAAAAATTCCAATGAATGACAGGGTCAGTGAATCTGTCGCAAGCGTAACGCTCAGAATACTTTGCAGTGCCACAGAGCAATTAAAGCTCCGTTTTAAATCTGGTTTGGCTTGTAATATTGCAAAAATTGTGTAGTTTTGAGAAACTGGGCTTTTTTCAGGAAAAATAGGCTAAAAAACACGCTTCTATCATCATTTGCTCTGTTCGTATTCACTTCGGCGGCACTAATTTGGTACCAGTTCGAAGCCCACTTACAGACGCATAACAAAGGACAGGTGAAATCATTTTAGAGGAAAATATGTACATCTGGGGAGAAAATATGTAAGTTTTAAAAAAAATATTGCCACAAAATTTCGAAAAATACGGTTTTCCTCATGAAATATTTGGTGAATTTGGATAAAACAGCCATGGAAACGTAAGACTATATGAGTTTTGTCATCCAATAAAGAAATTCGATTTAATTTTAAGATAACTTTAAGATAACTTACCATTTAGTGTACTTTCCCTTTACAAGAAAAGTGCCTTAAGAGGATCCGAAAAGCTAAAGATCAATTATGTGTGGCCTAACGGTCTAGCTCGATGGGGCAGACGCATTCTATTTGGTTGCCATGCTCCTTCTTCAGCTATTTGTTGCAGATTCTGGAGCCAGCTGGGTGGATACAGTACACAATTCTAAAAATGGCTAACTTTAGCTGTCTATAGCAATTCATATAGGGATACTAGAGGCAGCCTATTCACGATTCCTGGTTTTAGTTTTACTGAGATCTGTAATTTGATTAACTTTGCTTGTACTTTTTAATGTTTTAATAGCTAAGTTTTTTTATCATTACACATATTATACATAATTTTACCTACTGAATTTCATCTTGTCCATACCTTTTATATGTAAATGTAAAAGTGTTTGAATAAAATTATATATATATATATATATATATATATATATATATATAGCTCGACTTATCCACAGTTATCCACAACCATCCATTTCTATTCATTTGAATACATGGCCATCTCTTCACCCCTGGTTTAAACAACATTAATTTTGTGGAGGACAGCTATGGATAGCTATAGGTTCAGCTACCGTATGGGCTATTTGACCTATTTTGATGTCAGGGGACGTCAGTGTGACATCACAGATGTTATGCTGACGTCAGGGGAGGTAAGAATGCCCCTGGGTATAAATTTAGCTTCATATATATGGCTATTATAATTATGGATAGATTGTATGGATAGATAGCGGAGGCTTTTATAAATTTGTACTGTACCGACAAAATGATTATTGATGAAGCTGACTGAGCTCAGCAAATTGACAATTTTTTCAATTTTTTTTTGCCATTAGCCCACTCCAGCTGGTTGATTATTATCCAAGTTCAATATCCAGAAATGTCATTAGCAATAGGCAGGCTAATTAAAGAAGGAGACTATCAAGAAAAGAAATGGAAGTGACAAAATTGTTAGTCCCGATAAATGTCAAGTGCTTACAGAATTGCACAGAAATGTTCCTTGCGAGGTCAGATCCCTACACTCTAAAAAATGTCGGGACAAAATTGTTTTTTTAGATTCAAAATGCTTTTTTGAAAAACCAAATTTCAATGCAAAACCAACATGGATTTTTAAAAAAATCCATGTTGGTTTTTTGCATTGAAATTTGGTTTTTCAAAAAACCATTTTGAATCTAAAAACCAATTTTGTCTGAATTTTTTTAGAGTGTACGTTCTAAACACAGGGTAGTCACCATGAGAACTCCAGATTGGTAATTCCTTGGTGCCTGAACCAACAACTCCTTGAGTCAGAACAAGAGCAGGTATACTGCCTCCATACCCCCCATGCCCTACACATCTACCTATACCCACCAGAATTCCAATTTTAGTTATGCCAAATATTTCCACCAGGAGTGCAACTGTGCATACATGTAAGGATGTGGAGACACCTGGGGGTGGAGTTAGCTTTTAAAAATAACATGGCTGCAGGCCAAAAGCACAGGAAAAAGTATTTGGGATGTGGTAATGGTTATGATATTTATTGATTTATGGTAAGATTTGACAAGTTTAGGGGGGTCTTTGAATGTTGGGAAAGGATGAGCATTGTGCATGGTGTGGTGTTTGAGATATTTGATGGACGCCATGACACGGAGACTAAAAGTACAATCCCCCATAGCATAGCATGGGGGATAATTACTACAATGGCACTGACATCACTTTGGTTAGTAAGATCACTAATAAGATGTACAACTTAGTGGTCAAGGCTATGAGCTAGTGATCAAATTGACTACCTTACAGGCACAACTACAATGCATGCTGACGATACTACCCTACACTCTAAAAAATTTCAGACAAAATTGGTTTTTTAGATTCAAAATGGTTTTTTGAAAAACCAAATTTCAATGCAAAAAACCAACACGGATTTTTTTTTAAATCCATGTTGGTTTTGCATTGAAATTTGGTTTTTCAAAAAACCATTTTGAATCTAAAAAACCTATTTTGTCCCGACATTTTTTTAGAGTGTAATCAAAAGTGCTCAGGGTCATCCCACACCAAATCAACCAAAATTCCGGAATTCCCCAGCATGACAGTCTCTAATTCCATTTAAACGTTCTACGTTTCAAAAATATCAGGAAAGAGCAAATCCAAAACTGCAGGACGATAGCTCAAATATTTTTGGACTCATGATCAAATTTATGAATTGTGAAAAATGAAAATAACAGAAATTGCCCATTTTTATAAAGGCTATCGAACTTTCAATATGGCCCTAAACTGTTTGATATTTTTTTGTTGTGTAAAATAACACTATCTGAACTTTTTAACTACTTGTCGGCTGGGATGAAGCGAACATTTTTCGTAACTTTTCCTCAGTATTTCAATCATCACAAAATGGCAAAAATCGAATTTATAATAGGAGCCCAAGCATATTACATAATTATAAAACTTTTTTAATTTGTTGAAATTGTACTTGAGACGTTTTTAAAGTATAGGCAAAAAAAAAGAATATTGGATTTTTGGTATGATAATTCAGTAAACTTTGAAAATTTCTGCATTCTTGTGCAACAACAGTTTACTGCTTCTATTTATCGTTTGGGTGTCACACATATTGTATAAAAAATCAAACAGTTCAGGGTGGTCATGCTGGGACCATTGGTTGATTTTGCATGACAAATAGAATGCATCAACAAAAATCAAAGGGAAGGCAGCGGAAATTTCAAAATTTGCTCCTCACCTCTCATGAACCAAGCAGCGGCAAGATACCAAATCTTCAACACATTTAATGTTATTTTGCTGCATTCAATTCTCACAGCTGTGTATCTACTTCCAATCGATTTTCTAAATGATCATTAATATTTCATGAAGTTTTCAGCATGCCGGATTGCTTTTGAAGAAAGCATGCAGAGACGACTGAGAGGCATAGGCTACAGATGCTTCAAATCCAGCAAATCATTATCTTGCATTCCCATTAAGTCAGTCTGACATACTCTAGTTAATGAAAGGGGAGCAGTCTGGTGAAAATGAGAACTGCATGCTGCTGCCACCTGGCACAAAAGTTGATTTTGTATGCTACAGCATTGCTGTCCCAAGAAATAGTTCCAATTTCATTGCACATTCACAAAATTTCTATTCAACATTGATGTATACCAGAGTCAGACTCGGCAATCACATTCTCTAAGGAAGTAGGCAAGGCCATCAGCTCGAGTACTAGCTCATACGAGCTAATGTTTTTTGTAAATTCCAATCGAGTTGAAATAAAATTTATTCTATTCTATTCTATTCTATTCTGCACTCAGAAACAGCCTCGGTGTCGTCCAGACAAAATTGTGTGAGTTCCTCTGATTGAAATTATGTGGACGTTCAGAGGAGCTTGCAAAATAGCACACTAATCACTAGGTGGCAACACAAGACAGCATATGTTCTGATCTGCCAAGGCTGGAAAAAGAAGTGGCAATGCAAGAGCAGTCCACTTGTAGACAGAAAAGGGAGTATACTGTGAGTTCAATCAACAAGTGACACTGAGAAAATCATGAAACAATGAAAATCATGAAACAATGAAAATCATGAAACAATGAAAATGAATCGACAAAAATGACACTTAAGGAGTATTGAATCAAATACATGATAAAATGCTATGTATTATTTATTTAACGACCCTGCAACCCAGTTGCGTTATGAAGGATTGAAGGCCAATACATAACGAAATAAACCAACGAATTCCATAAGTAATTTTCAAAAAGGCAATTATCAAATCCAACAAAAATACCAAAAATAATATTAGAGCTGTTTGCAGATTGGCGGTCCACTGGAAAAAATTATTTTCTTATTTTCAATTTGCCAACTGGCTTTGCCACGTCATTGACAGTTTTCTGTTGGTCTCTTAATCTTCTTATTTGATGAAGTACCTTAAGTCATTTAATTAGTTCGTTTATTGTCACCTATGCCGCTAGTCGCTAAGTTTCGACAAGCACTGAATCAACTGATTAACCACAAACAAAACATTTTTAAGCAAGTGACATCACACGACCAAGTTGAAAGTTAATTTTGAAACTGTTTGGGCTGCTAATCCACAAACAGCTCTAAATAAAATGTTCACCTCTTTCTGTTCCAATGAGAGGTTGGTTGGTGTTGGTCCAATTTATTTTGAGTGAATGACTCAAAGTCTCAAACATTTATGAACTCCAAAACTGATCAACTAAATTAGGGGGGGGGGGAAACACATACAAGTCATGTATTACACCACATGTGGAATCTTTTACTTGGCAGTGTCATCTGATGTTGCCACTATAATGTCTTATACACAGCACAAGGCTGACAAATTAATTGAGGCATAGCTACATGTATTTAAAAACACAAAGAGTTTACTTTGCCCTATTATAGTATGTAGAAAATCTGTCTATGTGTTCACGTGAAAGTAATTTAATTTATCATACTTACTGACACGTAATCTTGCGATTAAACGGTAAGACATGTTCAATTGCAGAGCAAATGACAATTTCTTCTGCAAACTTCAGTGATCTTGGCCAGCAAAAATAGATTAAGCATCAGTTTTGTTTCACCAGTGCACAACAACATACATTCCACAGTAACTGAGTTTTTTGTGTCAGTCCAGCTGTTTACAGCAAAATCATATTAGGATTTTGTTTCTAATCATGTAGATCTGAATTAGATAAACTAGAGCACAAAAACCCAGTAGCTTATTGGAAATATTGGAATAAACTTAAAAGTAATAACACCATAACAACTGTGGGTACTGTAACATTAAATAATTTTGAAGAATATTTCCAAAGCATGCAGTCACCACGGAGTGACTCCTCATCCAATTTTGACTTTGAATTCCTAAAAATTGTGGAAAAGCAACTTGATGAATTAGTTAATGGTGCAGCTTTGTACATGACCGATTACCCAATAACTGTGTATGAAGTGCGAACGATGTTAAAAAATTTAAAGCAAGGAAAAGCTCCTGGTGTTGATGGTATAAGCAATGAGTTCTATAAGTATCTCTCTGAGTTTCTGTTACATCCAATAACCACTTTCTTTAATTATGTATGGACAAGAGGAGAATATCCTGACAAGTGGTCAGAAGGTTTAATTCAACCTCTGCACAAGAAGGGTAGTTACAATGAACCGGATAATTATTGTAAGTTAACTCTAATGGCATGTGTGGGTAACAACATAAAGATTATCATAACTCAAAACAGCAAGCTATCATGGCTCAAACAAATTGTGCAACCATTTCACTCAATCATTTCAGCTAACTCAAAATTTCAGAATTTACAGTGTTTGAAGTCTGTTGCCCAACAACTCCACATGTATCGCTTCTTCTGCCAGTAAAACAAGAGCAGGTATACTGCCTCTAAATCCCCCATGCCCTACACAGTACACATCTACCTATACCCACCAGGATTCCAATTTTAGTTATGCCAAATATTTCCACCAGGGGCACAATTGTGCATACATGTAAGGATGTGGAGACACCTGGGGGTGGAGTTCGCTTTTAAAAATAACAAGGCTGCAGGCCAAAAGCACAGCAAAAAGTATTTGGGATGTGGAAATGGTTATGATATTTATTGATTTATGGTCAGATTTGACAAGTTTAGAGGGGTCTTTGAATGTTGGGAAAGGATGAGCATTGTGCATGGTGTGGTGTTTGAGATATTTGATGGACGCCATGACACGGAGACTAAAAGTACAATCCCCCATAGCATAGCATGGGGGATAATTAGTTGAACAGCGCACTGATGACACACTCCATGACGGCCCCATGACACCAGAGGTTCCTGCCACTTTTGCCAAACTAGTCACTCTTGCCGCCTTTACTAACATTGTGGGCTATTCTCAACTCTCAAGGCATTCAACGCTGTATTTAAAGCTGGGTCTAAACTTGAATTCACAACCCTCAACTCCAGAAGCCTATTCGACACGATGGCTCCAATCAATCCAGGAGTATGCGTCCCAACTTCATCAGCGGGATCTTCCACCACTAAAAATCCAACTTTATCCAGAGGCTGGTCCCCAATTACAATGTCTAGTTCAACATGACCATGGTAAGATAACCGCAGTTGATTGGCAGCTGTAATTTTCATCCAACTTGTTGTGTCAATCAAAGGTGAAACACCATTTTGAAGTTTTCAGACATGAGTCTCTGATAGTAAAAATCTGAGATCCGGTGTCAATCAAACATTGTACCTCTTGACCTTGTATTTAAACTTTGGAAGTACCACACTGTCCAACTGCATTTTCAACAATACGCTGTTGCTCAAAGGTCAATTGATTCAATGAGTCCTTGTTTCTCTTGTCTTCTCCCCATCGACTCATATCAAGAGAAGAAACTATAGGGTCATTCCACATGAAATCAACCAAAATTTGAAAAGTGCCCCACCTCACCATCTCAGATTTTCACGAAACTGCCCACATTTGAAGAACTATATATGGAATGAATGTCTGCAAAATATCAGTTCTGTAACTGCAAATTTGAGAGAGTACTGACCGATTGAAGTTTGAAAATTAGAACCGAAAATTGAAAATTGTCCCATCTAGAAATTGCTGTAATTTATTGATTTCTCGAGATAATGCCCTAAAATAATATAAATGAATGCTTGATATCTCAATAAACAAAATGGCTGAAAGCAAGTTGCTGAAAAAAAGTTTGATGACCTTCCACAAATTTTCAAAGTTTGAAGGTTTATCACACTAAAACTAAAATTTCAATAATTTCCCACTCGGTCAGAAAACTTCCAAAATTAAAGATACTTTACGAATTTGTTCTTTGGGGTGAGAAGGAAGGGTAATGTTGATTTCATGTCCCTGGCTGACGTTTGCTGTGATACAGACTAAGCTCAAATTTTAAAAAAAACAAATTTACCAATGTTCGGAGTGAAAAATCTCAATGTGGAATAGGTCATAGCAACAACACATGCATATCACGTGAAAATATACGCAAAGGGCTTTTGATTCATATAAGATACGTCTTGTGTATGTGCATTTTTCTTTTCCAAGCTTTAAATTTAGTCATTTAGGCTGTAATTATGCAGATATAAAATGATCAAAAGATCATTTGGGACCACTTATATGGTTGCAAAAAGTAAAATACTCCTGCTGTCTACAAGTTAGGTCTGGAAACACAGGTCTGGGCCAATGCCATCTTTGCTTGGGTGAAATTTGTGGCTTTGAAAAATCTAAAAAAAAAAACTAGCATCTACCTTTTATCTTTAGAAAACACTGGATTCTTTAAATATTTTTATGAGCGATGACAGTAAATATAACATGTAAACAAAACTTTGGACATCAACCTCGAGTGCTTCGGCGCACTTTTTCTACGAGTTGACTGATATTTACTGCCACCTAGGGTGCAAAATTCGCGTGCTCCTGTGAGCAGTCAACCGAATTTCAATCTCTGGAAGAAACCAGCACAGTGTGGGAAAAACCAGGACAGTTCAATCATTTAGTGATGGTCTAGTTTATTTCCAAAAACTCTATAAGTGTCTAATCTGACTTTGGTTGGCTTCAATTTTAAGCAGACAGCTTGTAAATACCAAAATAAGTTGGAACTATTTTTTATCATGGCGGATGTATACATTGTAGCTCACATATAATGCCAGTATAGAGGGGGCCACCTGCAGGGATGCCGGAAGAGGGGGGGCAGGGGGGGGCAATCGCCCCTCCTGCCCTTGTCCAAGGGGGGCAGGGGGGGCAAGGGTGCCCTTTAGATCTTAAAGAAAAAAACATTATTAGGCCTTATTTTACAAATTTTAGGCACAAATTAGTTAGCATGTATTCAAAATTATAGGTGACTGTCTATTTAAATTTTGTGACGCGAAATTGGCGCGAATACCATTTGCCCTTTGTTATCTGACCGCCCCTGCCGTCCGCGATTTCTTCCGGCACCCCTGGCCACCTGTGGCATGGACAAGACATTTTGTTGCGTGTTACACAGCTTTCATGAAATCGTTAATTATATTGTTGTCCTAGTTAATAAATCTCCATAAAGTAACAGAATAGATACAAATGAGCAATTTTGATATCAAAAAGCAAAAACATTGGCTTTGTGTGGACAGAGAGTGCATTCTTTTTGGACACTTTTCTGACCACAATTTACCATGCACTAAATGGCATAAGTAGATTGAAAACCATCAAACTTCTGATGAGTAAAATCATCCCTTTCACAGGCAAAGTTTATGCTTAAGAGTCATTGTCAGAGAAAACTGCAGATTTTGAGAAAAAAGTGGCACGGGGTGGTCGACCAAATTCCGCGATACTTGGCTCATTTTACCCCTATAGGTAACTAAATTCCATGGTACGGTCATTTTCTTAATATATCGCCTGGTTGCCATGGCAACCCAGATAGACGATTTGGACCAATTCTGGCCGATCTGCACTTTTCAGCTTTGAATTTGAGGTAATGTTTGAAAATTCCCAGCGGCCAAGCTATTAAACATAGAAGGTTGAAATTTTAGGTAAATTACATTTAGGAGTTGTACTTTACGTATAGCTTTTCACTTTTGCTATATCTCTTGCAGGTTTCATTTTATTCCACTTTGAAATATGCTAAAATCCCGTTTTTTTAGTTTTGTGGTAAAAAAGGAAAGTAGCTCACTTTTGATTCAATATTACTGGCTTGAGCATCCCTCTCATAAAAAAGTGGATATACTGGTGAATAGAGTTACTTTAGTATATCAAATAGCAAAAATAAAATCGTGGTGCAATTCATAAACTAATTTGTGAGATGTGAATAGGTAAACCTTGTTTTCATGAAATGCAAAATTACCATAACTTTAACAAATTACCAATACACGGAAAATGATTTGAAATGAAAGTCTATAGTCCCGGAAAATACTAGAAAACATCGCCTTTACAATGAGGGTATATAGGAGCCAATTGTGGGAATATAAATGGTCTTACAGAACCCTCAAAGTTGGCCCTGCATCACAATTTTTAGATGCTGCTGAAATGTGACGTCATCCTGCTGGGCAGAGATTATGAGAGTAACTATAACAAAATGGAGTCTGTTTTTAGCTTAATAATTCAGCTCTCAATTATCTGATCATTTTCAAAGTTTCAGAAGTTGTTGAAAACAATATTCTGGATATTTGTCTTAACATTGCATAATTTTCTGAGTAATAAATCCGATTTGAGGGAGATTTTTGTGAGCAAAAGTCGGAAAAATTAGTGAAAATGCACAAATATAATTATCATGTATCATGTTGTGGTTAGAGCTCAATTTCTGAATCCAGGATTAGCTCTGTATACAAAGCTATATATGAAATCACTCAGGTGTAAAAATAAGACAATGTCTAGCTATTTATAAGTAAGTGAAATATCATTCTTAGGCATTGGTGACAAGGTATCAGCAGAGTAGGGTTGAATTTCCATTGCTGCGAAAATATAACGCATGTAGTACTACCACAGCAGCACCATAAATTTAGGGTGCAGCAACTTTTAAGTAATGCAATAATGTTGTAAATTCAATTTCCTACAAGTTGATATAGGTTTCGCCCTGTAGGACAACTATTTCCATGGGAAAACAACATCTGACGCATGTGAAGTCAATGTTTTTCTGCATAAATCGGCCTGACAATAGGCCTACTAGAGCCAAGGAGGGTAAATCCATCCAATTTTGGATAAAGCTGTATTTCCTGGAAAATTGGAATAGGTACAAAAATATTATTTAGTCCATTGGATGGGCACATTCCTTCTATACTTTCATGCCAAAAAGAAAACTATTCACAAAGTGTTGCGGAAACCATGAACAAAAATTGAAGGTAAGTGCACCTACATCCGTCTACCCTGCTGGTAAAGCCGTCCTGTTAGGATTTATCATACTTGACTCCATAAGACATTCACTTAAGTACCTTATTCTTAGCATTAGGTGGCTGGTGGGCAGATGTAACAATGAAATGGCAAATTATAGTTTTTTGCATTAAAAACTTCGGGTAAGTCCTATTTTTGATGATGGAAATTTGATTAAAATTTAATCAAGTGGCGTGCTTTTAATAAAGAAAATACGGAAAATGCCAAATGCTTTGTGTATTTATAAGATTTTAAAACTGAAAAAAAAAGAGTTTGGTTTGCACCTGAAAAAAAGAAAATATTACCTTCAACCTGTAGCTGGGGAACTGTAATGTTACAATTGCATTAAAATGTTTGTCACTGGGTTATAAAAAAAGTTTGTCGTCACTTTTTGTGAGAAAAACCAGTTTGTTCATGGGAGTAAAATCCAGAGCCTTGTCCGACTGTCATCATATTGGTGACCCCTAAGACTTTATTTTGGTGCACTGTTAGGTTAGTATTATGGTATCCCTTTGCTTTGTCGCTCACCTATGAAGCAGTGAGATGCCCTAAAAATCGCTTTATAAAATAAATTATTATTATGATAAAATGTATTTGTTACCTTTTCTTAAAAAGGTAACCTAAGGAGATGGGTGGAGAAAAAATAAGGGTTGCTATGGTGATGTTACAGAGCCTCACTCTCAGTTTGGTTGAGGTTACTGGTGTGGAAATTTCCCAGTGCCAGCACAAGGATGGATTTTAAATACCGATCATAAATACATTAAGAAATTAATTTGTGAAATTTTAATTTTTGCGTCCTCATCACCAAATCTTGCAATTGGGAATATCCCAGTGCCAGCACAATGATGGATTTTAAATATTGGACATACACATATAGTCATATATATATATATTAGGGTGGTCCAAAAAACTTTTTTTGTCAATATCAATTCGCACACCCTCCTATTTTGTGAGAAATGGCACAAAAACAATGGAGTTTAAATTTTATGAAAATCCCACAAGAGGAAGGGGTCTCCCAAAGGCCTTAAAGTTTCAATGTTTTTTAAATTTTCGACCATTTTCGCCAATCCGCGGTTCTCTATAACTTCGTCAGTATTAGTCATACAACATTATAATTGCCAAGGTAGGAAAGCTCTCAAAAAGACCTTCATTTTGCATACCAACATCAATGGTCTAGGTCGATATCTTGATTCCCATTGGCTCTTCAGCCTGAACATTTTAGAACGAAAATGTTGGAGACTGTTTAATCATGTTAAAAAAAGGCTTTTGAATTTTTTTCACTAATTGGTTGCAGTGATTCGCATTCTCTAAGTTCCAGAATGACCAAATATAGAACCTTTTTGATTTTTACTGTGGCAGTGCCTGGCTTATGAGTGATGACGTTTTAATGTTAAAGTTAGTTTAAAACTCGTAAAATGTGAGATGGGGTCTGTTGCATTTCATATCATATCTTCGTCAGAATTTATTGCAGGGCAACATGAGTGGTACCACATGAAAGAAAATACTCTCAGCATTCTCATGGTACCAGTGATATTGCCCTATATTTAATTCTTATGAAGTTAAAATACAAATATAACAGCCCCTCCCTGATTTGTTTCCATACTTCCGACAAAATTTAGCATTAAAACTTCCAAGCTCATAAAGCAGGATTTTCCATGGCCAAAAATCAAAAAAATATTTTATTTGCTCTTTCTGGAACTTGGAGAGTGTGAATCACTGCAATTATAAAAGAAAAAAAATTCAAAAACTTTTTTTAACGGGATTAGACAGTCTGCAACATTTTTGTTTCTAAAAAGTGCTGGCCGAAGAGCCAATGGGAGTCAAGATATCGTCCTAGACCATTGATGTTGGTATGCAAAATGTAGGTCTTTTTGAGAGCTTTCCAACCATGGCAATTAGAATGCTGTATGACAAATACTGACAAAGTTATAGAGAACCGCGGATTAACGAAAATGGTCAAAAACGCAAAAAACCTTCAAGCTTTAACCCTGTCAGCGTGCCTCGGCGGTCCGGCGTCGGCCCGGTGTCAGTCCGATGTCAGCAGCATCGGACCCGCTTTGGGCCGACGTTGGGCCGCCGAGGCACGCTGATAGGGAAGGCCTTTGGGAGACCCCTTCCTCTTGTTGGATTTCCTTAAAATTTCACCTGCATCAGTTTTATACCTATCCTCATCAAATAAAAGGGTGTGCGATGTGAAATTCACAAAATAATTTTTTCCCATCTAAAAATGAACCGCCCTAATATATATTCACAAATGATGATTTTCAGCCCGTTTTGGTGAATACACAGCTATTTATCATAACATTATGTGAAACATATTTCTCTATTCAGCATTCCCTGATTTTATACTAGGTTGTGTCCAAAGGTGTCTCCAAGTCAATTGGCAAAAAACGTTTTTGTCCTGAGGAATGTCAGCAAACGAAAATGGGCAAAACATGAAATTTCATGCGATGTTAAAAAATCTGTGACCAACCCCATTTCAAAATTGTGTATAGGGAGTGCACTACAGCTTCCAATTTCAAAATAGTGGATATGTCTTCATAAATTTATATGTCTTTATATATTTATAATTCAACACAGATTCCCTGGATTACCCAGTGAATGTGTTCAATTCTGCTTTGATGTGATTACACTTGGCCATGACATAACTGGCCCTTTAGCTGTCTATACGTGCTTTCTGCACCTGCTGCAGATGTCACAATAAAAGTAAGTCTTGCAATTGGGAAAAACACATAACCCATGGTTTAGTTATTTTGAAAATAGTGTACTACAAAAATGCATAGAAAAAATGTTGAAGACATTTTGTGCTTTTTTTTAAAATGCCGAAACACACTATTTCAAAGGCGATGTGCATACAAATTTATAGAGTGCACCATTATTTAATTTTTGGAAATTGGTTGATGCATCTTTTATTTCAACACACTTATACTAGATAACCCATGAATGGATGCTCAAGTTAGCTGTATGCAGTTATATTTCGGTGAAATGGCCAAATATTGAAATCTAACGTTTTTTTGAAAATGCGGAAACACCCAATATTCAAGATGGTGTGAATAAAAAGTTTACAATGTGCACCACTGTTTTATTTTTGGAAATTGGTTGATACATCTTATATTTCAACACAATTATACTAGATAACCAATGAATGGATGCTCAAGTTAGCTGTATGCAGTTTATATTTAGCTGAAATGGCCAAATATTGAAATTTTTAACGTTTTATTGAAAATGCTGAAACACCCAATATTCAAGATGGTGTGAATAAAAAGTTTACACAGTGCACCACTGTTTTATTTTTGGAAATTGGTTGATGCATCTTATATTTCAACATAGTTATACCAGATTAGCCATGAAGGGATGTTCAAGTCAGCTATATGCTGTTATATTTTGCTGAAATGGCCAAATATTGAAATCTAACGTTTTTTTGAAAATGCGGAAACACGCAATAATCTAGATTGTGTGAATAAAAAGTTTACAATGTGCACTGTTTCTGCTGTGCTAAATCTACTTTTCATTTTTACAGTGGCAACTGGTACAGGCCTTACATTCTAGTTTTACAGTGTATCAGTTTCTATAGTTTCCTTGAATTCTTTACAGCTATTGTCAGCTATTGTCTATAGAACACTTTCACTGTTTGTAACGGTTCACATGTCCATGTGTCACTGGTGTTTCCTCTTCCCATAACTCATTCAATCATTCTAAGCATTGCTATTGAAGTAGAAACATATCTAAGAACTTCAATGCATATTCATTATTAAGCATAAGGAACACCAAAAAAAGGTAATTCAGTTTCCATTATGATATAAGAATCAATTTATATATTTATAGATATTTAGTAAGTCTATGTGTTATATGTGGTGCTGATTATTGGTTTAATTTATTTCAGTATCACGTCATATACGGCATAAATGGCATGTAAGACATACAATGTATAAGGCATATAAGACAACTAAGGCAAATAAATGTCAGTGAAACTTCTACAAGGTGTTCAGTGTTCATATTGTGTTCTGGGCAACAGCACGGCTGTTACAGTGATACTTTTTTGAACACTCAGAACATTCTTCGAATGAACACTTACTGATACCATTGAACACTGACCATGTCTTTCAATTGGGTATACAAAGGCCTCAACTTCGTGACCATGCCTTGTCTACAGATAGCCTCAACTTGGTGATATCAACCTCTACTGATGGTACACAATGGCTTCAGCTGACCCACGTAAATTCAGAAGCACAAGGGATGTGCGAGCTGTCGAAAGAGATATCAATGAAGATCTCTTCAATATGATGCGACAAAAGGATACCAGAAGTAAGCGCTATCCTAAGGACCAGCCTGATGGACTGGATTTCGACCTCTCTGACCTGGATCCCTATGCCCCACGTGCTAACAAACAGCAGATGGACTGGATGTCGGACTGGATGTCGGAAATTTCCTCACAAATGCAGTTTGGAGTTACCAAATGTGACAAAGACACTAAAAACTCAAAAGACTATAAAGAGACTATAAATGTGAACAAAAGTGCCACTGAGGAACCTCCAACCAACAATGCAGGACCATCGGGTGAGTTGGGATTTGCCTTTTATCAGGGGATCAGACGCAGCCAAAGAGTGAAATCATATACTGATAAAGGGTACGAATATACTTTAGATCTTTGTGTGAAACAATTCAAGGAGGCTGTGACAAAGCAAAAACGTTGTGTGCATAATTGCCAAATTGAGATTGAAAATTGTGAAGTTGATGTCTCTGAGCTCATGAAGTTCAGAAATGACCTTGAGATGTGTGTTGTTAGCGTATCTGATGCATTTCACAAGCTAGTTGAATTAAGCCCTGAAAGTTATTGTGAGTACATTGACAAGCTCACTGAGTGTGAGTCAATTAACAGGGTAACATTGCACATGGTTACTGAGGCATTGCGTGAATTGGAGACTAAAAGTCTTTCTAGGTCAAAAGGTAGTCACAAAAGTGGTCAAGTTTCATTATCATCTCATCATTTGTCCTCTCACAAGTCCCATTCAAGTAAACATGAGAAATCTGTTGCATCTATGAAAATGACAGCTCTGGCAAAGGCAGCCACTTTGCGCACAAAGCTAAAATATTTGGATGCTGAAAATGAGCACAAAGCTAAATTAAACAAATTGAAAACTATGAGAGACCTCGAAATAGAGGAAGCTAAATGTCTTGCTTTCACTGATGCACAGATTTCAAATGTTTCTCCATTTAAGCTGTTTGACAATAGTCAGTCTGTTGTACAACAAGCTGATAATGTTCAAACAAATCAATCAAGGCTTTGTTTGAGAGGTGTGGAAAATTTTTCTGCAGCTCAACAACAAGGTTCATTGTTAGATGTTGATGTTGGTATTTCACACTTAAATGATCCCCAGAAATCTAGTTCCCCCTCTGAGATCAATACAAGTGTGAACAAACATGCAACAAGTACTTCATGTCCTGTTTTCACAGCTTGTGGTACTTCACCAAATTTTGAACAACCTGTTCAGAAAAACATTCACAGTAGTTCAAATTTTAATCAGACTACACAAAGCCTGATTTCTTTTAATGACCCTGTTGTTTCAAAACAACAAACTACTGAATCAGCTGTGAGTGTTAATGTTCATTGTGGACCAATCCCTTCCACCAGTGAACATCAGTGTGGTTGTATTGTGAATTGTAATAGCAATGAACATAGTAATGTGTATTCACATTTGACAAAGCAAAATTCAAATAGTGCATTGAATTCAGAATTAAATGTCAATGCTCAAAATTTTGTTCCTCAAAAAACTCAAAATGGAGTTTGTGATCAGTCATTGCTTTTGTCAACTCACAACAATCAAACTGAAAGGTGTGAAACTGTTGTTAACAGTTTACCAAATGGTCAACACAGTGTTGGTCATAGTTCTTCTGATCCATCACAAATGAATAGCATTGTGAAATCTTTCAGTCAGCTGATCAGTCTGAACAGACTGAAGCCATCTGATCCAGGTGAATTTTGTGGTGATGCACTTCAATATCCCAGTTGGAGAAATGCATTTCGTTGTTTGGTTGACCGCACAGATCTTGAGCCTCTTGATAAGTTACAATTACTTAAAGATAGCCTTGGTGGTGAGGCAAAACAGTGTGTGGAAAACTACTTTATTATGCCTTCTGCTGATGCATACTTTGAAGCCATTGAACTCATTGATAAACGTTTTGGAAGCAACTTTGTTATTGCTCAAGCATTTAAAGAAAGAATTCAAAATTGGACCAAAATTGGCAACAAAGATTACAATGCCCTTCGTGAGTTCAGTGACTTCTTGCGTCAATGTGAGGTAGCATACAGGACTAACAGTAGTCTAAAAGTTTTAGATGATGATTTGCAAAATCGTGTCATGCTCAACAAGCTCCCAGACTGGCTCGTGTCTAAGTGGGCAAGAGTAATACACAAAGCAAAGGGTGAATATAGATACCCAACATTTCCTGAATTTGTTACATTTCTTGTCAATGAGTCTGATATTGTTTGTGATCCTGTTGTGTCATTTCGTGCAGTTAATGAGAAAAAGAGTAGTCAATCTTCAAAGTCTGTAAAATTGACTGTTTCTGGTACGAGTTGTAACACTGTTAAGGAATCTGAGAATTGCATTTATTGTAACAAGAGTAATCATTCTTTAGAAAGGTGTTTCAAACTCAAGGGTAAATCTTATGAAGATAAGAAGGACTTCATTATTGGTAAAGGACTTTGCTTCGGATGCCTCAAAGGTGGACATCTTGCCCAGGACTGCAAGAAAAGACTCAAGTGTGCTGATTGTAAGAAGAGTCACCCAACTGTTATGCATGGTGAGAAGCCTAAGGATGCTCAAGTGAGCAATAAGAAGAATGAAGTGAATGACAAGTCAGCTTCTAATAAGGATGGTAAATCTGAGGCCAAACATGTCTCATTCCTAACACATGACCATCAAATAAGAAGAAGCTCCATGGTTGTACCTGTCTACGTCTCACATCGTTCTAACTCCAAAGTTGAGATACTCACTTATGCATTACTGGATTCTCAATCAGACACTTCTTTCATTTCGGAGGATATCTGTAGTCAACTTTGCATTGAAGGACCTTCTGTCACTCTGAAATTGTCAACCATGACTGCTGAAAGCCGCAACATGGAAAGTCAGCGATTATCAGGATTGAGAGTCCGAGGTTTTGATAGCGACATTGATATTCCATTGCCTGTGGTGTACACTCACAGTCACATTCCAGCCAACAGAGATTCCATCCCTACGCCAGAAGTTGCAGAATATTGGCCTTACTTGAGACCAATGATAAACAACTTGATGCCTAAGGCTGACTGCAGCATCGGACTTCTAATAGGCTACAACTGCCCCAAAGCCCTGATGCCTAGGGAAATCATACCTGCACGTGGATATGGACCATATGCTCAACGTACAGACTTAGGATGGGGAGTCATCGGGCCTATTACAAGAAATTCACACTCAGACGTTGATGATCATGAATGTTATCACACTTGCTCTGATGTTTCCAGTTCCTTCATAGTTCTTCGCACTTCTACTGAAGAGATCCTGAGTCCCCAAGATGGTATCCATTTCTTCAAGAGAGAGGAGGATTACGGGAAACGAAAAGAATGTTCATCTGCAGCTGAAGATCCATGTGATGTCTTCATTGATTCCGAAAGTTCAGATGAGTTGGATGAATCTTGCAGTGAGATCAAGACTGATGTTGTCTCCGTGGATCATCTGATTGTTGAAAATTTGAGAACAAAATGTCCCTCTGTTTTGTCTGTTTCAGATCTTGTCAAGGCCGAAAGATGGTTGGCCGAAAGATGGTTATGTCGGCAAGTACAAGAACGTTCGTTCTCTGAGGAGTTAAACTAGCTGTCCGAAACTTCTGATTGTCAACTGAAGAAAACCAGCAAATATCCAATCAGAATTTTGTGTTCTGATAGAGGCACCAATTTCATTGGTGGCATGCGTGTTTTGCAACATTCAATGGAAAATGTTGATGACAAACGAGTTAAAGAGTTCCTCTTACAAAGCTCATGTGACTACATTGTGAACTTTCCGAACGCTAGTCATCATGGTGGAGTTTGGGAACGATTGATTCGTTCAGTGCGTTGTGTTCTGAATTCACTTCTCGCAAAGGAAGGTCACATTCTTGACGATGAAGGACTTAGAACGCTTCTGTGTGAGGCTGCTAACATAGTTAATAGCCGTCCTTTATCTGTTACCAACTTAAATGACCCAACGTCCCTTCAGCCCATTTCACCCAATCATCTTCTTACTATGAAGGCAAATGTGGTACTACCACCTCCTGGTGAGTTTCTGTCAGCAGATTCCTACTCCAGGAAAAGATGGCGACGTGTGCAATACTTAGCCAATGCCTTCTGGGAGAGGTGGCGAAAGGAATTTCTATCCTTGATGCAGCCACGCTCCAAATGGACCAAGCAATGCAAGAACTTAGCCATTGGCAATGTTGTCTTAGTAGTTGATGATGCTATTCCTAGGACACAATGGAAGTTGGGTAGGGTAGTAGAGACAATTCCAGGATCTGATGGGTTGGTGAGAAAAGTTAAAATCCAAATTGGGAATCCTGGATTTGACAATACGAGAACACACACGGCTCCAAGGTTCCTAGAGAGACCAGTACAGAAATTAGTTCTATTGCTGGACTCATAATTTTGTAAATACTATATTATTTATCAGTTATGCTCATTGATACGTTCATCGATTTGTCACGCTTCTCTTTGTGGTTTCCTAAGATACAAAGTTAACCGTACTTGTATTTATTTATTACTCTTTGATTGTTTGCCTCTTTACTCTGGTATGGCATTCCTATCTCATAAGATGTGTTGTACATAAAATTAAGTCATTTTGGTGGGGAGTGTTTCTGCTGTGCTAAATCTACTTTTCATTTTTACAGTGGCAACTGGTACAGGTCTTACATTCTAGTTTTACAGTGTATCAGTTTCTATAGTTTCCTTGAATTCTTTACAGCTATTGTCAGCTATTGTCTATAGAACACTTTCACTGTTTGTAACGGTTCACATGTCCATGTGTCACTGGTGTTTCCTCTTCCCATAACTCATTCAATCATTCTAAGCATTGCTATTGAAGTAGAAACATATCTAAGAACTTCAATGCATATTCATTATTAAGCATAAGGAACACCAAAAAAAGGTAATTCAGTTTCCATTATGATATAAGAATCAATTTATATATTTATAGATATTTAGTAAGTCTATGTGTTATATGTGGTGCTGATTATTGGTTTAATTTATTTCAGTATCACGTCATATACGGCATAAATGGCATGTAAGACATACATGTAAGGCATATAAGACAACTAAGGCAAATAAATGTCAGTGAAACTTCTACAAGGTGTTCAGTGTTCATATTGTGTTCTGGGCAACAGCACGGCTGTTACATGCACCACTGTTTTATTTTTAGAAATTGGTTGATACATCTTATATTTCAACACAATTATACTAGATAACAAATAAATGGATGCTCAAGTTAGCTGTAAGCAGTTTATATTGAGCTGAAATGGCCAAATTTTTGAAATTTAACGTTTTATTGAAAATGCTGAAACACCCAATATTCAAGATGGTGTGAATAGAAAGTTTACACCGTGCACCACTGTTTTATTTTTGGAAATTGGTTGATACATCTTATATTTCAACATAGTTATACCAGATTAGCCATGAAGGGATGTTCAAGTCAGCTATATACTGTTATATTTCGCTGAAATGGCCAAATGCTAAAATTTAATATTTTTTTGAAAATGCGGAAACACCCAATATTCAAGATGCTTTGAATAAAAAGTTTACACAGTGCACCACTGTTTTATTTTTGGAAATCGGTTGATACATCTAATATATCAACACAGTTATACTAGATTATCCATGAAAGCACGCTTTAAAGTGAGCTATATGCAGTTATATTTTTCTAATTTGCAGACATTTGGCAATTTGGCACTTTTGAGAAAAGTAACACTGCTCAGTGGCTACTGCAGCTTTAACTAATACATTAAATAAGCTGAATTGTTTGTTAGGGTATCCCAAAGCACACGTCATGCCATGTGCAAAAAATGAATAACATAGATTTTTTACTTTGAGAAAAAATGGACAGCAGAAATGGACAAAATGTTCAAATTTCATGTTTTTTGGAAAATTTGGAAACATCCCATTTTCAAGATGGTGCAAAAAAAAAGTTTACAGAGTGCACCACGGTTTTATTTTTGGAAATTGGTTGACAAGGCCTATATTTTATCACAGTTATTCCAGATTACCCAGGGGCGGATGCTCAAGTTAGCAATATGCAGTTATATTTTGCCAATTTGCGAGCATGCAGCAAATTGGCAATTTTGAGAATAGGACCCCATTTCAGCGTCTGCTGTAACTTCAGTGAAAAACCCAAATGAGATGAAATTTATACTGAAGGATCTCCAAGTATTATTCTTGCCACGGGTAAAACATTACTGCCATAACTTAGATGCTTTGCGAAAAATTGAAGAGCGGAAATGTCTAAATTTCAGGATGCCAAAAAGTTGAATTTTGTCGATTAGCCGTCATTTGCTCAATTTATTCAAATAGCTCCAGCTCAGAGGGAAATGCATCTGGAAAAAAATCCTTTGGGGTAATTTAGTTTTTCAATATAAGTATTCAGTCCACCGAATTTCATCAATATCCGCTGACCCCCCCCGCGCCACCAAATCTGCAGTTTTCTCTGACAATGACTCTTAAGTTTCAAAACTTTGTTTTTGTCTCATGATCTCCAAACATTTTCATTCAAAGCAGTGAGCTGGATCTTTGCCAGCAACCATGCTTTGAAAAAGTAGTTTGGCATAGTAATATGGACAGCTGTTGTGCGTCCTGATCTTGTAATATGTCCAAAAAACAGATCAAATTATTGTTGACCCAATTCGATTTTCCAGGGACTGTCAGCTTTCTGCTGCCACTTGACAGTCCCGAACAGAGACAGGCACTCCTGCATACCCAGATTTGACAAGGGAAATTCAGGTGGATGGGTGTGTTTCCCTAGCTGACTACATAAGGCCTTGTGAAAGCATAGATTCACTGGTATGAACAAGAAACCAAAATGGACAGCATTAGAGAGGTTTTGCTACACGTTTCCGTGTGACGTGTACGTGGGAGTTGCCATGACAACAATGTAATTAGATAGCACTTGTACACGTATACGTCACACGTGAACGTGTAGCAAAACCTCTCTATTATCCATCCCAGCTATTCCTGTGACATGTTGCTTCACATAAGTCCTTATTTTAGGCCATGGAGGCTTGATACCAGTTGCAGGAGAAAAGGTTTTGGATGACCGAAATGCTTTCATAGAACTTTGTTTGGAGGACTTTGAGGAACATTTACTTCTATGGGTCAGGTGTATGAATTAATGCTTTTGGTGAGCTTGGGTTTTTTTCTAAACCTAATATTATATATCTTGTGTCAAATATTGTCAAACTCGCTAGTGAAAGTGATGGAGAGATGTCTCTCACAGCCAAACTTCATTGGCTTTCTTGGTTTCAGTATTACCTGCCCCACCTAGCTGAACTTTCAGTTTCTATGGCAACCACAGATTGACTTTAAAATGCTCAAATTTCTCAGTGCAGCTGAGAAGGATGGGAGACATTATATAGGCTGAACACTACACTTGCAATACAGGAGCGTGTCGCGGCAGTTAAGCCTATTCCCATCAAAAATAAAGGTATGGGTTGATAGGAAATGGTTTAAAATGTATTGTGTGCGATTTTTAGAACTTTCCAGTGCTTTAAAGTGTCAAAATCGGCCGATTTAAAAATTACACAAGTTTCAGTAAGAAGGGAGGGGGCCTTTGCATGAAATGATAGCTGTTAATCATTTTGTTGTTCATAATTCACTTCTTTTGTTTGTATGTCTATTGTTTTCCAATGAATAGGTCTGGACTGTTACATTTAGCAGTCAGTCATACTTGACCAAGCATATCAGATATGATATGATTGGTTGGCTCTCTACACACTTTGGTAGGCAGTGATGGACTTGCACCATGCTTCACAATTTCAGGTCGCATTTTGACTGAATGAAATTTGCAGACCTTTTTAGGGTATTATTTTAATGAAGGTGTATTTCTATCTTTTTCATTTAATGTATTTTTTCCTGCTTATAACACAATGACATTATGCCTTTGTATGATGATATATATATGTTAGCTTATATTTTAGTAATTATGTAGATATGAAATTCCCTAAAACACATCACAAATGTACACTCCAATGTAAATGTCTAGTCAACTGCCCTTCAGGTGGGTGGGTGGGTGGAGGGAGGGATGGATGGATGGATGGATGGATGGGTAGATAGATAGATAGATAAGATAGATAAGATAGATAGATAGATATATAGACAGATAGATAGATAGATAGATAGATAGACAGATAGATAGATAGATAGATAGATAGATAGATAGATAGATAGATAGATAGATAGTAGATAGATTAAATCAGTATGTTGCTCTCTGTTCGCAGTTTGTTGTTTTCGGTTTGTTTTCTTGTTTGAGGTGTTTGTTATTATCACTTATTGCTTGCAATGATTTGAAGAGTACTCAGCAAATGGAATGTCCTCAGTCTATGTTGCCTACAGCAACGTGAAGACTGTGACCTCGGTCTATCTTCGGGCCTCTTGCAACACTTCTAAACTTTGGGGCTTCAGCCCCCCAAACTTGCATTTCTAGTGACGCCACTGACAATATATACTTTAGTGGCTACAATACAGCAAGTACATTGAAAATGCAAGTGCACTGTCCCATGACTGGCTGACACAATTTCTGTGAAGAATATGGAATTGCATAATGCATATATGTACCTTGGCCTACATTTTTACATTTTCTTGGTAACAGTTTTTGAAAAGGGCTATGAACTTCACATATATGCTACCCTTCAAGCATTGTGCATATCCGGGAAACCGTGACCACAATATTATGCGACAGAATGCAAGGAAAAATTTTCAGTAGTAAGTAAGTAATAATTTATTGCGAAAAGAGTCATATCAAACTCCTAAGTTCAGTACAAAAATAAACATCAATAAATAAATAAATAATATAAATAGAACAACAAACATATTTACATACTTATATTTACAAAGTGAAGGGATCATGCATCAAAAAGTCACTACACTCTTATTATCATGTATTTCGGTAAAAGTGAATCTTAGTGCCTGCTAACTGACTTCTATGACAGGCCATTTGCGATATGGATTGAAGTGATGGTACGGCAGAGATTGTTAAATTATTGCGATAACTGATGTTCTTGATTCGGTAACTGTTGAAGAGTGACAGCTCTCGACAACCTGCTCAGAAAAGAGGCCTACTGCCTTCATCATCTGTTCAATGAACACTGGCACATGACGGAGAAGGATATGAACTTCAGTAATGAAAGAAATCCCCAATTCTTGGTATGCTCTTTTCATATTTTGCAATATGGAACTTTATTCATGAGATGTTGAGGTAACATGTTACTCAACATTTCAAGGTTTGCAAGGAGTTTGTTGCCCTTGTAATCGTTCAAATGTTCATCCACGGCGCTGCTTCTTTTGGATGTAAAGAGCCTTGGGCCAGTGATAAAGATCAAGGAAGAGTTTCTTCACTTCAGAATAGATTTTATTCGCTAGTCCTGACTTTATAGAGATAGAGAGAGAACATTTTATTTTTCTGACAAGTGTATACAGTTACATACAGTATAACATGAAATAATGTTTCAAGTACACATCCAGCCCTGGACTGGGCTTATTTGTCACAATAGCAAAACAACACTCTATAAAGCAACGCCATCACAGATAATTACAATCACACTAAACAAAAATACAAGAACAGCAACATTTCGAGAAAATAACTTAAAAAAGAAAATTGATTAAAGACCTGCGAAAAAAAAAGATATCAAAACAAAATTATAAATAAATGAAAGAAATATATTACAGAATATATATCTACATATACAGTTTGTTTGCCTTAAATTATAGCACATAGGCACATACTCAGACGATAATTTAACAAAATCACCTGACATAAATATGCAGTGCAGGAAGAGGTACTACAGCAATGACAAAGGTAGTTTTCGGAGTGAAAACTGCTTAATACAAAGGTCTGAATCACTTTTATGTCAGTGGAACTTAGTAATCTTGACACCAACCTATATAGATAACGAATAACGCAAACTTTATTTCCGAGCTTCGGAATTATCCATCTTTACACCAAAACCAAGCAAGTCCTTAAAATTAGATGAACCTGAGAAATTAAATGAAAATACAGTGCGCTAGGAAGCCCAGAGCACAGACGAATGCAAACTTGAACTCCCAAACATAAACAGATGAAATATAAAATAAAATGTATCATACACAAAGTCAGGCAAGAGAGAAATGGAAACAGTGCTGGCTGCTTCAAAGCACCAGGAAAATACATGGAAATGACCTATTGATGGAAATTTTGACCAACAGAAGGATTATCACATCTAGAAAAGATAACACAGTTCTGGTTAGATTTTCATGTGTACATTGAGCAATTGTCTGATCTACACATACTTTTAATATCAAAATACTGATAAATATAAAATGTGATAAACAAATGTAATGATGGTTATATTCCTTCAAAATACGTTTTATGTTGGACGTAACAGATTTATATGATACTGTATGCTATCTACAGTTAAATCTTATATGAAAAAATTGTTTGTTACTTGCAAGAAGCCTGTGATAATGGTCTGAAATGGAATGAGATAAACAAAAAAATTATAACTCAAAATTTTCCCAACAGAATATTTTACTTTTTACATCGATACGAAGCTGAAACCTTCTACTTTCACGGTATATTAGTAACTTTTTCGGTATTTTGGAAAATCGTACACATTATTCAGGAGTGCTCAGGGGCCGACCACATGATCTTTTTTTTTGGGGGGGGGGGCTATAGACTTTAGGTAAAAAAAAGAGTTTGTTTCCCACTTGACACTGAAAAACAAGTTTGTTCAGTTCAAGAAAAAAAAAATTTGTTTCCACCTGTATAGCTAGGGTGACGCATACTTGTACTAAACATTAGAATTGCAATAAAAAAAGTTTGTGTGCGAAAAATTGTTCGTCAAGACATCGTAAGCGAAAAAAAAAAACCTGGGGGTAAAATATATAGCCCCCCAACTATCGTCTGGTCAGCCCCTTAGTGGGGATACGAGGTACAAATGCAATTTTCACTTTGCAACAGTCCAACTTTTTCTTCATAACGAATTGACCAGTTGTCATTACACTGTGAAGCACTCAAAATAAAACAATGCAGGCCTACACATGATTTTGAAAAATGATGTTCTACAAAGTCAGGTTAACGCGATTGTTTTTGCTCAAGGCGCCTTTTAGGAGACCTGTGCCAAAGCTCTATTTTTCCATGCGCATCCTTTTGAGTAATATAATGTGCATTTCTTGTGTTTCCCCTTTCTAGATGATGATGAATTCGACCAAAATTTCTCGTGAGATCTAGGTTGTAACTGGAATCTTTGTGCGAAGCGCCAGCATCGTTACCATCCTTTCCAGTTTCGTGTAAAGTAAGAATTGTCCGAGTTGCATCAACGACTGATATATTATTGATATAGGCCATAGTGACAACATAGTTGTCGTAACTTACCCGGCCGATGATAACATCCAAAAATTTATCCCAAGGGAACTGATTACGGGCGAGAATAAAATAATCCAGGGCACAAGTTGCGAATAATTTCCCCTCCTTGGCAGCTTCAGTGACTTCATCTTTTTTCCAAAGTTCACGGTCTCTGAGTTCCAGATTTGTTCGTTGTCCAATGATAAGAGTTTTGTTTAGCTGATCAAGGTACTTTTCCACCGTTGAAACGGTATTTATCAAACCGTCATCGAACAGTAAATCACCATTGAAATAGCTGTAGAAGACACTTTTACTGTGTTTTTCAGCGGCAAAATACATTTCTTTAAAAAATGGCACTTTATTCCTCGCCACCCTAGGCGCGTCATAGACTAGCCAACCGAGGCTTTTGGCCAAATCAGTGAGTCTTTTGTCAGTGTCATAGGTAAACAGAAGAGGCTGTATGTCAGGAAGAAATAATGCCCAATTGCGCAAAGTAGACCTGTACGCCGCCGCCGATTTGCGGCTGAGCCGCCAAAAAAGAAACTAGTCAGCAGCCATCACCTACTTTGATTAGCTGGCCAGCCGCCGCCGATTCGTTTGCGCCGACTTCAGCCAATCAAGCAACTCACTGCTGACAGTGCTGTGCCCTGCTAGGCCTTGCCATGTTCCTGACAGTGCTGATGGCAATCAGGCTCAATCAGAAAACACATGGGAGATTTCCTAAGTGTAATTAGATAGAAAACAATACAACCTTGGGTTTCCCTTTGGTCAAGGTGTGAACTTCTAAGTGCAATCAGCTATCCATGGCATCAATGACCAATTAAGCCTAGGCAGCTTGGTCATTCACCATGGTTGATGTGGCAATGATGAAATTTCCTGAATGGGATTGTATCAGCCCACATGTGCATAATGATTTATTTTCAATGTAGAAATAATAGTGCTATGCCATGAAAACTCACATTGATTAGTAATTATTACTTGTATAGGCTAGATGCAGGTTGCAGTATAAAACAGAACATTTTCTACCAGCTGGGCCTCTTTCTGTCCATACCTCAAGCAACCTTATGACTAAAGTGGTAGAAAAACAGAATAATTATCTATCCTTGGTGGTATACATTGTTCAATACACCACTTAATTTAAAAATCTATTCTGAAGTGTCTCTGTTCTCTAACATGCTGATGATTTATTTAAACTTATTTCAGTGTAAAACATTGGACAGGTCTGCAGTGCAGTAACATCACTTATGATCACAGATCACTGAGTGAGTGAGTGAGTTTGTGTTTTACGCCCCATCAGCACCAGTGTGGGCTATTTAGAGGCAACTCACAGATCACTGAAACAGCCAAAATAAATCATAATTATGCACATTCTCAGCCTGTGAAAAAATATTTACATTTAATTTCTCAGCTTAATTTAAAGATTTGTGATGGGCACTGCATTACTTTGTCATTGCAAATACATATGAGATTTCTGAATTTGACTTTTGAAATTGGCAGCAGGGTAGCTGAGTGCCTGAGGTGGCCACTGCCTGCCTGCTCCGCTAAAGGTTTTGCCCGCATTGGTTTGAACCCCGGTCCCCGGGTGGGGAACCCAAAATGTTCAATGAACCTTCACAAAATCCCTGCTGGATGTCGTTCGGATGAGACATTAAATTGGCAGCCCCTTGTATCAGTGTCTGTGCTGGGCAAGTAAAAGATCCCTCACATGGGGTAAATGTGTAACATGTTGAGGACTGTTGGGGAGGACTCTTCCTCCCATATCATCAATCAGCCCTTGTGAGTGCCCAGAACTGGGCAATGTGGGCATAGAGGGCTGCACTTACTATATATATATATCTATCTATGTCTATCTATCTATTTCTCTTTAAAATAGCCGCCAGCCAGCCAGGTATAGAATTCAGCCAGCCATCTCCACCAAGGTTCCCGGCTGAGCAGCTATTAGCAGCTAGCCACCTCCTAAATCTACCAGCCAGCCGATTTTTGAGCCAGTGGCTGGCTTACAGGTCTAGCGCAAAGTTTTACAATATGTTAGATATTTGAATTTTTTGTTTGAAAATGTTGTGAACATTGTTAGCAACACCTGATGTTTTTTCACTGTCACTGCCTTTGCTTGTTGACTATTTATCAAAGTTTGAAATGTCGCAAATCGATTCTGATTGTACATCACGAATACAGTTATTAAGACCAACAGGATAAAAGTCGAAACTGGTCGAAATGAATTTGAATTTGCCTCCATCTTCTCTGAAAAAGAAAGAAAGATGGTTTTAGTATGAGGACACAGATCATGCTATACAGATGCTCCACTTCCATTGGGCTCCATGGTGTTAGTGTGCCCAGCAGCGACACACTGTGGCCATGTAAACCCATGTGCAGCATGCTGCAGACCAGCTTTCCAGTGCAAATCTTAATGCACTCCAGCTTATGTAAAGGGTTATGAGGTCAAGGTACTAGGCCTACAGCAGGAATATTTTCAAGACATTTATGATCATATAACAAGCTGATAGATCCCTACCAAAAGAAAATATATAACAGCTGTTTAAGATACATCGGTTTAAAGTTTATTGAGATATATATAAACAGATAAATACATAATATACATTGGTTCTGAAGTCAAAGTTTACAAATAAAACTAATTTCCACATGTATATCAAATGTAGTAATTGTATGTAATCTATAAAATCATTAATATGCTTTATGCATAATGGATTATATATAATAAAATTATAAAAATGAGACACATATGAAGTGTATAGAAAAATGTACAGGCCTAATGTTGTAGGCCTATTTTATTACATGATAATATTATATACATGTATATACAAAATATTTGAGATGTGAGGCAGTAAAATGCACCTTAAAAATAACATGTGTCAGACATAGACATACATATATACATACAGCTTACATTAAGATATATTGTAATTAGTCCTATAATGTTATACAGTTAAGTAAAAGATGTTTTTCTTCTTGAGATAGTCGTACCTTTAAAATCGTGAATCAAACATAATTGATTTTAAAATGCTTTATTGATGAGATAATTTGAGATATTTTCGATTTCGTTTTTGATTAGGGGCCATGATAGACCTATTTTGTTCTTTCAAAAAGTGGTGCAATCTCACCCTGGCGAACAATGAGATTAAGTACTGTACTGCAACTTGACAATTTGGCAACTGACAAGACACTTCTGACAAATCAACATCACCCAGCAATGCCTTCAACAAATTGTGGAAAACCCTTTCAAATTGGATGCAAGAAATTCTCTTTCGAAATGAAAGTTCTAAATCTGACACTGTGTTGATCATTAATGGACTAGGATATATTAGCCCTTGATTAGGAGACAAATGTTCATACTGTTTTCTGCCAAGGAACTGGTAGTTGCTTGTTGTTGCATTACTTGGTGTTGTCTTCCAGAGATCAGAGCAGGTGGGACAGTTTGCAAACTTTTGCTCTGTCTTTCTTATGAGGTACCCAGTGATATATGTGATAACATTGCTGTCCTGACAATCAAGCTTGTCTGGTTCTGATGATGAGCATTCAACAAGCAAATCCCCAGTGTCACTTGGCAGGACAGGTATTTCTTGGGGAAGGTTTGTGTTTTCTAATGAGGGTCTGACACTGCCAGTTTGCTTTTCTGACCTGAAACTTTCTACACTTATGAGAAATTCATCCAAGTCATCCTCACAATTTTTGTTGCCTACAGGTGCAAGTATTTTACTCACAGTAATTTGCCTGTAAGCGGCATTGAACTGCACGGTGTTTGGATTGTCACCATGTCCGCCTCTGAACCTGACCTGCGAAAAGAAATTCTCTAATTTATCTTGGTTCAATCTTCTCGTTAATAGATAATCTAAATTGTACTTGCTGTGAAGTTCTTCCCAAATAAGCTTGATGCTATTGATGTTGAGCTGCCAGCCAATAACTGAAGGCAATTGTTTGCTGTTTGTCTTTCCTGGCACTTTAAGATCTTTCAGCAAAAGCATACATGAATCTAAAAATTCAAAATGAGATGATTTATCAGTTATGCCTCTTCTAAGCAGAGGGCCTTTTTTTCTGATTGTGGCACTATTGAACACATCGAAGAGGGTATTCATATCATTGATGAACTTAGATGTTGCAGGTGCATTGCTGTCTGAGCCCCATTTGCCAAGGTCATACAAGGTGTCCATGGCAGCTGCCACTGTCCTGCTCAGTACCTGGGTGGCTAATCTGACTGACATGGTCTTGAAAGCCGGGATCTTCATATGTTTGGATGTTAACTTTGGCACCATTCTAATATTTCTGACAGAATCAAAATTAAACAAATCCTTGACATATTTCCATCTTATAGATTTTCCATCCAATTCAAAGCCATGTTTTTTCAAATTATTTCTTATGTTTTTTATCAAATGAGGAGGGTCATACAAAACATAAGTTTTTTCCCCATCATGGTCAAGAAAGTACGGCTTCTCAGAAGTGACACCAAGTTCATTTACCATTTGCCTATTGTTACTGCCCTGATCACAAATGAAAATCTTGACTTTCAGACCAGTCTCAGCTACCTTTTCAATACAATTCAGAGCCAAGGTTTTTAACTTTTTACCTGAGAGAGGCCCACTTGACAAAACATACCCTACAGGCTGTTTCCACCTTTCATCAATTCCTGATATCATAAAAACACCTGCATGATTAGCAATTTTGATTGTCCTTTGACCATTACCAAAATCTTCCAACCCATCTATCTGATCTAAAACTTGGTTGTATTGGAGAGATTCCTTAATTGACACTTCATCATATAATAGCGTGCATATTCTTGATGAAGTTTTCATATTGCTGACCTTCACTTTCAGAGCATCAAGCACACCTTGATTGAACCCTGGCTGCATTGCCATGTCTTGTAATAATCTCCTCAATGTCGATAATGACGGCAAAGCAAATACTTTTCTAAGCAATTTGTAGCATTTTGGGCTGGCATGGTACATCTGCAAAGCAAAGGTCTTTTCTTCACTGCTCCACCTGAAGCCAGGACGTCTTGTGCCAGACAAACGAATCTGCGCCACCACAAACTTAAGGGAATTTCCGGACAAATAGTTCTCTAATTGGCTAATTAACTTAGCTTTTGCAATCTTGGTGGTGACTTTGGTGCTGGTTACTTTCTTGCGCCTCTTCTTCTTTTCATCCGTCAATTGCTTCTTCAGGATAGTTATCTGCTGCTTCAGTTGTCCTACAGTTACTTGGTCATCATTTGTGTCGGCATCAGGGTAATTCCAGGCACATTCTGCAACTTTTGTCTTCTGTTTCTTCGATTGTGCTTCCCGATATGTTGGTCCTTTCCGCTTACCTGCAAGCGTTGCAGGGGGGTTGGGTGCATTAATTACAGTCGGTAAGGCATTCCAATTCAATCCAACATGCACATCTTCCTTATTCTTGAACTGGGATAGATTCAAAATGTGAACTGCATACTCTGTAATTGTTGTACAATTGTTTGTCGGGTATTGCATCCAGACTGGCGTTTCTCAAATTTACTTTCCACTTCAGAAACCTAAAAATCAAAAAAGAAATATTTTGAAACCAAATTTAATTTCATGACACATGTAATTTGGTATAATTACTGCAATCATACAAAAGCTTTATACATGTATTAAAAAGATGTAGCTCCATATTAACTTGCTCCATGGTGATGTATAGAATAAGTGAAGCTGAAACGTGTACGTCACATACAATTACTTTAATTGATTCAAGTCATGCACGGTGAGCATATGATCTGATTAAGGCATCTTTAACAAAATGAAGTTAATCACTCACCTTTCCTTTTCTTGGTGATAAGCCACATCTTTGTTAAGTTCTGCATAATTGTAACAGTTGATGGCACAGCATTCTTTTCCAAAACGTTTCTTTTTCATTTTAGACATGATCCTTCTATGCTATCATTCGTGATTCTGTGTTGTTTCCTTGGTAAATACCAAGGAAACCAGGATTTTAGAAATGTATATGTGAAAATACTTACCTTTTGATTTATAGGCACACATCTGGTCGGGTTTATCATGGTTTTAGGGTTAAAATGTTAAAATGTTTTAAAACAGCTCTGGAGCTGGCCTGCCTTTCTCAGTGTTTCTGGTCTATTTTAGGATAGATTATACTGCATGTTTCCTGGATCCTTTTAAAGGGTAGAAATGCACATGTGATTTATAACACTGAAGTCAGGAAGGGCTAACTATTGTGAGATAAACCAGAAATGGTTTGTCACACATATATCATTCTAATGACTTGTTGAATATGCTCTGAATTCAACACTCTTTCAAAGGAGCTAGTGCAGTAAACTGCTCCAGACCAGTCCACCCGTGAGATGGCGTTGGGGGTATGATAAAGCTGAGTGGAGCATCTGTATAGCATGATCTGTGATGAGGATTAAACATGTACTTCCAAGATTCAAGAGGCATCTTTAATTTTTACCCTCGGCAATAGCGGGCGTTAGTGGAACTCTCCTTTTTCCAGCTCTCCTGTGTTGACGAGCAGAATAAAACTATTTCCGGAAACATCAGTCTGGGAATTTACAATGGAGCCGGGGTTTCTAAGGTCTAATCAGCCTGACAGTACTGGAATATGGTGGCAATCCATGCTAAACATTCCATTTAAGACTCGGCAATGCAAATGCGTAATGTTTTCAATGGATTAAAAGTGCCCTGAAATAGTTTTATTCTGCTCGTCAACACAGGAGAGCTGGAAAAAGGAGAGTTCCACTATCATGGCCTATGCATACATACAAACGAACATTTTGGTGGAGTAAATAATACATTTATTGTCATGGAAGTGTACCAAACATTTTTCGAAGGAAGACAAAATTATGTTGAGACTGTATGCTAAGTTTCTATGTACGTAATAGGTGAAACAGTGAGACCTAAGTGTTGACATGTATGCTTTCTAAATCTGCCTCCGACAATAGAGTTGCGCTTGCAAGCAAGCAACTCTAACAACTCAAATGATAAATAAATTCAGATAAAAATTGGTTCCCATGGAGATTAGTGACTGTCTAGTCAATCTGAATTCCGAAATTGCTAAAGGCCTTATTTTAAAAAACCTTAATTATTGTCTTTGCCCCTGTTTCAACTGTTCTCCAAATTTTTTTGGGGGCGGCCTGTCCTGCTACCAACCACCCTGCGGAATAGCCTGCTGAATAGCCGAGGGTATGCTGCTGGGCAGCCTATGTTTTTCGTATGTATTTTTTCAGCTATCTACTTTATATTGTCAGTAAGTAAAACCAGGCAGGAATTCCCTGCACTCTAAAAAATGTCGGGACAAAATTGGTTTTTTTAGATTCAAAATGGTTTTTTGAAAAACCAAATTTCAATGCAAAACCAACATGGATTTTAAAAAAAATCCATGTTGGTTTTTTGCATTGAAATTTGGTTTTTCAAAAAACCATTTTTAATCTAAAAAACCAATTTTGTCTGAAATTGTTTAGAGTGTGGCCAAAATCGATTGATAGATTGAGACAGTAATTTTGGCAGTATGCAAGTTATCTAGTAGTGGCATGTGGATTGACAGGTTTGTAGACCAGCATATTAGTGTAATGGATTGACAGATCTATAGATAGATATGGCTAGTGCTGGATTCAGGGGAAGTGAACTTAGACACCACACCACCTCCATTTTGAACCCCTGGGTTCTTTTGACTTTTGTAAGTCATTCTGTGGTTGCCATGGAAACTGAAAGTTAAGCTGGTGGGACAGGTTATACAGAAACCAAGAAAGCCAACAAATTGTGACAGAGAGACTTCTCTCTATCACTTGTATCAGTGAGATTGACAATATTTCACACAAGAAATATGATATTAGCTTCTAAATATACTTTCAAGCACACCGAATGTGTGTATTCTTACACTGAACCCTTGTAGGAAAGCACTCCTGCTGTCTACAAGTTAGGTCTGGAAACACAGGTCTGGGCCAACGCCATCTTTGCTTGGGTGAAATTTGTGGCTTTGAAAAATCTAAGAAAAAAAGCTAGCATCTACCTTTATCTTTAGAAAACACTGGATTCTTTAAATATTTTTATGAGCGATGACAGTAAATATAACATGTAAACAAAACTTCGGACATCAACCTCGAGTGCTTCGGACGCACTTTTAACATGAAAGAATGGTCGTACAGAGCCGAAACTTAGCTCAAAATGTAGGATATTAAATTTCTGAAACATTAGAAGCACAGGGGTTTTTGCATCAATATTTTTGTTGTTTATATAAATTATATATTTGTATCTTATATAAAGATAATAGGTGCAAAAACCCCTATGCTTAGAAGGTGCTGCGTCCGATATTAAGGCCTCCAGAGCGTGCTGCGTCATTGACGCAGCAATTGCACAAGAAAAGGTTGGATGGATACTGAGCTCTGCTCTGCTGATCTATAGATCTACGAGTTGACTGATATTTACTGCCACCTAGGGTGCAAAATTCGCGTGCTCCTGTGAGCAGTCAACCGAATTTCAATCTCTGGAAGAAACCAGCACAGTGTGGGAAAAACCAGGACAGTTCAATCATTTAGTGATGGTCTAGTTCAGTCAGGACCACGTGGTAAAAACATCGAGGTCGCTGTTTTCATTGAGCTCGATGTTTTCATAGAGGTTACCTCTATGAATTCATCTACCTTGACAATTTTACTATTTTTTGGCACCTCAAGGAAAGCAATCAAACATAAAACACTTTTTTTTTGTTCCAGCATAAAAAGGAAGGGTTTAGCTCACTTTTTATCACATAAATAAACCACCCATAATGCACCTCTTCTGCAGATTTTACAGACTCCAGCTGGAGATCGCCACATAGAAATTTTGATTTCCAGCGATGAAAAGTTTCCAAAACATGTATTCTTTCGGTTCATGCAAAAACATTTCGTGCAATCTTCATTTAATTTGTGCAATGGAGGATATACTGCAAGGTAGATGGATTCATAGAGGTTACCTCTATGAATACATAGAGGGTCGATGAAAACATCAACCTCTATGCTTTTAGCAAGTGATCCTCACTGAGTTTATTTCCAAAAACTCTATAAGTGTCTAATCTGACTTTGGTTGGCTTCAATTTTAAGCAGACAGCTTGTAAATGGGTCAAAATTTGATAAGTCTGAAATTCTTGTCTCCGGTGTTTAACAATAATTCATGATAGCAGGAAGACCAATAGAGGACCTCTTGTTGTCATTTTTCATAGACAAGGATATTAGCAAAACTTTTAACTCAAAAAATATGCGGCAGAATATTTTTATCCCATCCAAAAATAGCATTGAAGTGGCCTACCCCCCTGAAAATGGCCTGTCTCCAACAACATTTTCTTTGAAAGATCGTATCACAATAACTAGCACAAGATCCTAATTCAATTAAACTCTGCCATACAAGGAGACTTGACTGTCAGTCATCTAAAATCTAGTCACCAATAGCTGAAATAATATTCTGTATAAGAGCAGGAGGTTGTTGTATCAATGTCTCCAATATTGCGTCATTAGCATCACGCCGGATTTGCTTCTTAATAAAAATTAAAGGGACACACATTCTGTGAGAAAACTTTGTGTCTGATGTTGTCTGAGAACCCAAGAAAATAACTGAACTATCTGTAGCTCTGTATCATTTATGTAAACCAACATATTAGAGTATTTCTGTTGGCATATCAGTTGTCCTATCTCAATTTGTCATTAGCAAACGCCTTGCTACTCTATTTTGACTACATATTTCTGGACCAAAATCACTGTGAACATGTGTCTAGTGTTCATAAGGTCATTGCATGCACATATTGCCAGACTGCCAGTTTTCCACTGGTCCCTGCAAAGATTTTTACTGTAATTATCATTAGCATCACGCTGTCATTAGCATCATGTCAAAAATGGCTTATTGCCTTTACCTTACTAAAATTTTGTTGTAGGTGACTGGAGTTGAAACCAGTTGAATATATATTATCAATAAATGTTTCAACAGACTATTACATAACATTTTTGCATTTTCCTTGCATCTGACATGCTTAGTATGAAGTTGAAGCTTCTCTGAAACTACTAACCAAATATGGGGTGCCAGTAACATTTTACCATTGTCTAGTATCTGAATATGGTTTAGTAAAGACATTGGGAACTGGAGGGAGTAGTGGAGATCATCTTTATTATTCAGAATCCAAACTATTGATGAAAAGAGTATTTTCGTTTGTTTTTTGTAAATTTCTGGTTCAAGGACATGTTCTATCTCAATGACTATTGGTCATAGAGACCTGAAATATAGCTCAATGTGTGCAGAAAAGCCACTTTCCTATTTGTTGGTAATTCATTATTCAGCCCTAAGTGGTACGGATTTCAAGTTATAGGCATGATGCTAATGACACACATATTTGGTATTTTAATTGATCAAATGCAGTTTCTCAAAAATAATTGGCACTAGAGACCTGGAACTTGACCCAAAATGTGTAAGCAACTTGCCTAAACATTGGCAATAGATTGTTTAGCCCGAAGTGGTTAGGATTTTTAGGTAGAAGTGTGATTTTAATGACAATCAAAAAACATTACACCTATGTTTATCACCTCAGTACAGATCAGCAGGGCATTTCGACCCTTGGACATGAAAGTGCAGCGACCCATCCAACGCAAACTTTAAAAGACATTGCTGGAACGAACAATTTTCAAAATTTTTTCAGCCGAAATTTCAAGGTTTTCAAATTTTGACCCAAATACCGAAATAAGTTGGAACTATTTTTTATCATGGCGGATGTATATAGGCCTAATGCCAGTATAGAGGGGGTCACCTGTGGCATGGACAAGACATTTTGTTGAGTGTTACACAGCATTTATTGAAATTGTTAATTATATTGTTGCCCTAGTTAATAAATCTCCATAAAGTAACAGAATAGATACAAATGAGCAATTTTGATATAACAAAGCAAAAACATTGGCTTTGTGTGGACAGGTGAATAAGTGAGAGTGCATTCTTTTAGGAAACTTTTCTGACCACAATTTAACATGCACTAAATGGCATAAGTAGATTGAAAACCATCAAACTTCTGATGAGTAAAATCATCCCTTTCACAGGCAAAGTTTATGCTTAAGTTTCAAAACTTTGTTTTTGTCTCATGATTTCCAAACATTTTCATTCAAAGCAGTGGACTGGATCTTTGCCAGCAACCATGCTTTGAAAAAGTAGTTTGGCGTAGTAATATGGACAGCTGTTGTGCGACCTGATCTTGTAATCTGTCCGAAACAGATCAAATTATTGTTGACCCAATTCGATTTTCCAGGGACTGTCAGCTTTATGCTGCCACTTGACAGTCCCGAACAGAGACAGGCACTCCTGCATACCCAGATTTGACAGGGATTTACAAGGGAAATTCAGGTGGAAGGGTGTGTTTCCCTAGCTGACTACATAAGGACTTGTGAAAGCATAGATTCACTGGTATGAACAAGAAACCAAAATGGACAGCATTATCCATCCCGGCTATTCCTGTGACATGTTCAGGGGTGCCGGAAGGAAACACAGGCGGCAGGGGCGGTCGGTCGAGAAAGGGCAAATCTAATTCATGAGACAAAAATGTACTGATCGTCAATGACAATTTTGAATATATACTTATGGATTTTTGCCTAAATTTACTGAAAATTAAGGCCTAATAGTGTTTTTTCTTGGAGATGAAAAGGGCAACCTTGCCCCCCTTGCACCTCCTGGCCAGGGGCAGCAGAGACAATTGTCCCTCCTGCCCCCCCTGTTCCGGCACCCTTGGACATGTTGCTTCACATAAGTCCTTATTTTAGTCCATGGAGGCTTGATACCAGTTGCAGGAGAAAAGGTTTTGGAGGAAGAAATGCTTTCATAGAACTTTGTTTGGAGGACTTTGAGGAACATTTACTTCTATGGGTCAGGTGTATGAATTAATGCTTTTGGTGAGCTTGGGTTAATTACTAATAGGGGGTGGTGATAAAAATGAACTTTAAAGTTTCAAATGGAAACTATCCAAACATTGTTAAGACAGAAAAATGCAGCAAATTGATGTATTACACATAGCTGTAGCTTCATTTTTGATCCCTCCCAAGCTCATCTGAAGATAATAAACTTTTGAGCTAAAATTATTACGTTTTTCGAAATCGCGGTTATTGATTACTTGATGTATGTAACAGCTATCCCATTGAGAATGGTGCCATTGTCTTCGTCTTAAAGAGAGCTTTCAAATGAGTACCAACATGATATGTATTGATGTATATTTGACCACTTTTAAGCATTTGAATTATAATATAATAATATAATGTTGAACTATCACCATCATAATCAGACAATTATAATGAGAGCCTGTTCCCTGTGGAGCTTGCATGCAAAATTGCTAAACATGCATATTCTTGGAGATTTAGGTGCATAGAATATGTTTATGAATTTTAACATCCTTTTCTGATGCAACTACTTGCAGAATCAAAGATGGCTGCAAAAAATGGATGAAAAGTTGCCCGCCGAGAAGCATTTAATTCTATTTCAGCCCTAATTCAAAATTAATTACCTCCAAATGGCAGGTCATCTTCTATACATTTTTTCAGAGAGGAAATAAAGTCCTTTTTATATGTCTAAAAGTTATGGACATTAAAAGCATCATTTATATCCATCATCCTGCACTGCGGCCAAAATTAAAGAATGGCGGTTTATTCTTTTCAGGCCTGTAATAACTGTACTGATGCAAAGACATCATAGAGCAGCTAATGGAATGTAGCCTTGCTTTTTGGGTCTAGAAACACAAAATTCCTGTAGAGACAATTGTCAAAATTGCTAGGTTATTTTTAAAGATTAACAAATTAGAACTAATTTTGTGTTTCTTCTCTAGGTCAAAAAATTCATCAGGCAGTGACAGGCACTAATTAAGGCAAGGAAAGCAATTCATGTTTCCATAAAACACTTGCCTATAAAGACATTTTAAAGATCCCACTACAGTGGCAAGCTGATAGGTAATTTAGTAGTGAATAATATTTGAGTCAGTACTCAGATTGTGTAACAATGTCCAATGGGTATTGGGTATGATTTTCAAATCTGTACAGGTATTAATTAAATTCTGTTAAACTGATAAGTTTCCATGACATTTCTAAAGCTATCTACTTAATGATTTTCTAATTTTGTGAGAGATGATGCTGGCATCTTTTCATAATCTTCGTAAAAAATTCCTTTACCAAGGAGATGAAGAAACCAAGAAACTTGTCATTAAAATTCTGTCAATTAGCAGCTGAATGGGACCAGGTGTCTTTTTACTATTACTTTTTGGTACCATCTTGGGAGCCACTTCATGATTAGTAGAGATGACACTGCTTATATGTTTTCATTAGAGCTGTTTTCAGGTTGGCGGTCAATCGGAACAATGTGTTTTCTCCTCTTCAATTTGCAAACTGGCATTGCCACGTCATTAACAGTTACCTGCTTGTTTCCTAATCTTCTTGTTAGGAACATACACCAAACCAGTTTTTAGTTTGTTCATTTTGCACATATGCTGCCACATATTATATATATATATGTTGAACAAATAGATTAAATGAAAACTGACACAAACAATATCATTAAAACATGTTTAAGCCAGTGACATCACAAGTAAACTACAGTCTGCCACTTTGATGTAGAAAAAGAGTGGACTGTTGCACTGTGAAAATGGTACTTCGTGTGTCATCATACTGATGATTTGTAATGATCATACCCAATACTTGCGATGTCAATTTGATTTAAGGGAGGCTTATCAAGCTTGTTGATGACAGCCAAAGGAAAGGATTAAGCATCTGATTTTCACTCTAAAAACAGTTATGACAAGTCAAATGGCCTTCTTTTGATCATGACTACAGTAATCAAACAGCCTCTATGTTTCCCATGTTGAAAGTACAGAAGATGACACTTCATTGGCTGTCATGAGTCACGAAGTGCATGTTTCACAGAGAACTGGTCCTCATTTTTTACTTTATGCAAAGAAATGACCTTTCATTTAGTTTTGACTACAATTTTGGACTGAAATAAGAGTGAACTATGGATTCTTTGATTGGACAAATTAACATCAATCATGTCCTCATTTACTTAGGATTTATTACATGAATCACTGCTCATATGGCTTTAAAGCACAGAATCCCTGGACCTTATAGTGATACTGTAATATACATGTAAATACACCTGTAGATTATCACTCGATGTCAAATACCGGGTGAAACAGGGCAAAATTGATACTTTTGTGTGTCAGATGGAATCTTGTCCACCACATTAAATTGAACAAGCAGATTTTATCAGAAAATATATAAACATTAATTTTTGGGAAAAAAACTGATATAGAAACTTGATTTGCAAATTTTTAACCCACATTCCTACAGGAGCCATATAATTACCACAAAAGAACTGACTTTGTAGCTTATCCCGCTGCATTTATCAGTACATAATACTGTACATTGCACCTGAAAAACTGGGTAGAATGGTCATGTTGGTATTCAAATGAAAGCTCTTTTCATACTGAAGCCAATGGTGTTAATAAAATTAACCTTAACATCACTAGGCGAAAGATATAGCAAACCGCGACTTCGCAAGTAACCAAAATACTACTGAAAATTAACAAAACTTTCAATCGGTCTTGGGAGGGACCAATAATAATGCTACAGACATGTATTATACCTTTTTGGAAACCATTTCTCACCCTTAACAAAACCTAAGTAGTTTCCATTTGATTTTCAGCAATTTGATTTTTTCCATGATTTATCACCACCCCCTATTACTAAACCTAATATTATATATCTTGTGTCAAAATTTGTCAAACTCACTAGTGCAAGTGATAGAGAGATGTCTCTCAGAGCCAAACTTCATTGGCTTTCTTGGTTTCAGTATTACCTGCCCCACCTAGCTGAACTTTCAGTTTCCATGGCAACCACAGATTGACTTTAAAATGTCCAAATTTTTGGAAATTCATTCCAAATATGCTGAATTTTATCCTGGGAAAAATTCATATGTCTAGATTGAAAGTAAGTGTCCATATAAAAAAAAAACCTCGAACTTTCTGAACGCCCCTCGACCCTTGTACTTCTTTTTCCTCTGGGATAATAGCCTACTGGTAGTGAATGAATAACCAGAGCCCATGAAAAGACTGTTATTAATAAAGACATTGCGCCTAGTATGTTGTTCACTATGTGTCATTATTTTTGCATTTTATCTATGTATTTAGGCCTATAATGTCTGTATAGATAGGCAGACATCTCTGACTCTTCGCGGGCCTCTGGCAACACTTCTAAACCTTGGGGCTTCAGCCCCCCAAACTTGCATTTCTAGTGACGCCACTGAGTCACTGACAATATATTTTTGTGCCTATAATACAGCAAGTATATTGAAAATGCAAGTGCGCTGTCCCATGGTTGCCTGACACAATCTCTTTGAAGAATATGGAATTGCATAATGCATATCTACTTTGGCCTATATTTTTACATTTTCTTGATAATGTTTTTCAAAAAAGGGCAATGAACTTCACATATATATTATACCCTTTAAGCATTGTGCATATCCGGGACACCGTGACCATAATATTATGCGACTGAATTCAACAGGAAAAATTTTCAGTAGTAAGTAAGTAATAATTTATTGACGAAAAGAGTCATATCAGACTCATAAGTCAGTACAAAAATAAACATTAATAAATAAATAAATATTATAAATAGAACAACAAAACATATTTACATACTTATATTTACAAAGCAAAGGGATCATCAAGAAGTCATTACCATGTTACTATATATGTACTCTTTTGATCATGTCTTTCGGTAAAAGTTAATCTTACTGCCTGCTAACTTACTTTTATGACAGACTTTGTGTGATAAGGATTGAAATGGTAGTACGGCAGAGATTGTTAAATTATTGCGATAACTGATGATCTTGATTTGGTAACTGTTGAAGAGTGACAGCTCTCGACAACCTGCTCAGAAAAGAGACCCAGTGCCTTCATCTGTTCAATGAACACTGGCACATGACGGAGAAGGATATGAACTTCAGTAATGAAAGAAATCCCCAATTCTTGGTATGCTCTTTCATATTTTGCAATGTGGAACTTTATTCATGAGGTGTTGAGGTAACATGTTGCTCAACATTTCAAGGTTTGCAAGGAGCTTGTTTTCCTTGTTTCCCTCAAATGTTCATCCATGGCGCTGCTCCTTTTGGATATGTAAAGAGCCTTGGGCCAGTGATAAAGATCAAGGAAGAGTTTCTTCACTTCAGAATAGATTTTATTCACAAGTCCCGACTTTATATGCAGTGCAGGGGGAGGTACTACAGCAATAACAGAGGTAGTTTTCGGAGTGAAACTGCTTAATACAAAGGTCTGAATCACTTTTATGTCAGTGAAACTTAGTAATCTTGACACCTACCTATAGATAACAAATAACACAAACTTTTTCCAAGTTTCGGAATGATCCATCTTTACACCAAAACCAAGTAAGTCCTTAGAATTAGATGAACCTGCATGAGTAGTTCAATGAAAACACAGTGCGCTATGAAGCCCAGAGCACAGATGAATGCAAACTTGAACTCCCAAACATAAACAGATGAAATATAAAATAAACTGTATCATACACAAAGTCAGGCAAGAGAGAAATGGAAACAGTGCTGGCTGCTTCAAAGCACCAGGAAAATACATGGAAATGACCTATTGATGGAAATTTTGACCAACAGAAGGATTATCACATCTAGAAAAGATAACACAGTTCTGGTTAGATTTTCATGTGTACATTGAGCAATTGTCTGATCTACACATACTTTTAATATCAAAATACTGATAAATATAAAATGTGATAAACAAATGTAATGATGGTTATATTCCTTCAAAATACGTTTTATGTTGGACGTAACTGATTTATATGATACTGTATGCTATCTACAGTTAATACTTATGTGAAAAAATTGTTTGTTACTTGCAAGAAGCCTATGATAATGGTCCGAAATTGAATGAGATAAAAACAAAATTAAAACTCAAATATCTCAAAATTTTCCTTACGGAATATTTTACTTTTTACATCGATACGAACTGAAACCTTCTACTTTCACAGTACATTTGTAACTTTTTGGAAAATCTTACATACCATTCAGGAGTGCTTTGTGCAAGCACTGGAATACAGGTGCTGCTCAGGGGCCGACCACATGATCTTTTGGGGGGGGGCTATGGACTTTTGGTTAAAAAAAAGTTTGTTTCTCACTTGACACAGAAAAAAAGGTTTGTTCAGTTCAAGAAAAAAAAATTTGTTTCCAACTGTATAGCTAGGTTGCCGTATACTTGTACTAAACATTAGAATTGCAATAAAAAAAGTTTGGTTGCGAAAAATTGTTCGGTCAAGACATCACAAGCGAAAAAAAAAAACCCGGGGGGTAAAATCCATAGCCCCCCAACTATCTCTGGTCAGCCCCATAGTGGGGATATGAGGTACAAAGGACATTTCACGCAGGAAATGTGTTTGTGCGGGACTGGCATCAGTCTGAGTCATGTTGCCTCAGATGGTGGTTGCTTTTCAGTATCGGGAAGATTTTTTCCCAACCACTCTCCCCGCTTTTATACCAACCTGGACTTCTTCTGCGGACTTTTTGGGACAATTATATACAAGTTGTTACATTTCATGTTCATTTCCTGCTGTATTATATTCTATATTTACTTTTTTTTATATTTCATTTGTACCTATTTTGTGGTGGCGCCTGTTGCCCCCACCTTTGTCTGACAACTAACTGTTGTTAATCTTCATCTGACATCATAATAAAACTTATGACATTTACTACAACACAACGCGTTTGTTGTCAGCCAAACCGAGCTTCCAGGAACACAAGCCAGTATCAAGCACAAATGCAATTTTCACTTTGCAACAGTCCAACTTTTTCTCCATAACGAATTGACCAGTTGTCATTACACTGTGAAGCACTCAAAATAAAACAATGTAGGCCTGTACATTATTTTCAAAAATGATGTTCTACAAAGTCAGGTTAACGCGATTGTTTTTGCTCAAGGCGCCTTTTAGGAGACCTGTGCCAAAGCTCTATTTTTCCATGCGCATCCTTTTGAGTAATATAATGTGCATTTATTGTTTTTCCCCTTTCTAGATGATGATGAATTCGACCAAAATTTCTCGTGAGATCTAGGTTGTAACTGGAATCTTTGTGCGAAGCGCCAGCATCGTTACCATCCTTTCCAGTTTCGTGTAAAGTAAGAATTGTCCGAGTTGCATCAACGACCGATATGTTATTGATATAGGCCATAGTGACAACATAGTTGTCGTAACTTGGCCGGGCAATGATAACATCCAAAAATTTATCCCAAGGGAATTGATTACGGGCGAGAATAAAATAATCCAGGGCATAAGTTGCGAATAATTTCCCCTCCTTGGCAGCTTCAGTGACATCATCTTTTTTCCAAAGTTCACGGTCTCTGAGTTCCAGATTTGTTCGTTGTCCAATGATAAGAGTTTTGTTTAGCTGATCAAGGTACTTTTCCACCGTTGAAACGGTATTTATCAAACCGTCATCGAACAGTAAATCACCATTGAAATAGCTGTAGAAGACACTTTTACTGTGTTTTTCAGCGGCAAAATACATTTCTTTAAAAAATGGCACTTTATTCCTCGCCACCCTAGGCGCGTCATAGACTAGCCAACCGAGGCTTTTGGCCAAATCAGTGAGTCTTTTGTCAGTGTCATAGGTAAACAGAAGAGGCTGTATGTCAGGAAGAAATAATGCCCAATTGCGCAAAGTATTACAATATGTTTGATATTTGGATTTTTTGTTTGAAAATGTTGTGAACATTGTTAGCATCACCTGATGTTTTTTCACTGTCACTGCCTTTGTCTGTTGACTATTTATCAAAGTCTTTGTCTGTTGACTATTTATCCAAGTTTGAAATGTCACAAATCTATTCTGATTGTACATCACACATACAGTTATTAAGACCAATAGGATAAACGTCGAAACTGGTCGAAATGAATTTGAATTTGCCTCCATCTTCTCTGAAAAAGAAAGAAAGATGGTTTTAGTATGAGGATTAAACATATACTTCCAAGATGCAAGAGGCATCTTTAATTTTTACCCTCGGCCATACATACAAACGAACATTTTGGTGGAGTAAATAATACATTTATTGTCATGGAAGTGTACCAAACGTTTTTCGAAGGAAGACAAAATTATGTTGAGACTGTATGCTAAGTTTCTATGTACGTAATAGGTGAAACAGTGAGACCTAAGTGTTGACATGTATGCTTTCTAAATCTGCCTCCAACAATAGAGTTGCGCTTGCAAGCAAGCAACTCTAACAACTCAAATGATAAATAAATTCAGATAAAAATTGGTTCCCATGGAGATTAGTGACTGTCTAGTCAATCTGAATTCCGAAATTGCTAAAGGCCTTATTTTAAAAAACCTTAATTATTGTCTTTGCCCCTGTTTCAACTGTTCTCCAAATTTTTTTTGGGGGCGGCCTGTCCTGCTACCAACAACCCTGCGGAATAGCCTGCTGAATAGCCGAGGGTATGCTGCTGGGCAGCCTATGTTTTTCGTATGTATTTTTTCAGCTATCTACTTTATATTGTCAGTAAGTAAAACCAGGCAGGGATTCCCTGGCCAAAATCGATTGATAGATTGAGACAGTAATTTTGGCAGTATGCAAGTTATCTAGTAGTGGCATGTGGATTGACAGGTTTGTAGACCAGCATATTAGTGTAATGGATTGACAGATCTATAGATAGATATGGCTAGTGCTGGATTCAGGGGAAGCGAACTTAGACACCACACCACCTCCATTTTGAACCCCTGGGTTCTCGTGACTTTTGTAAGTCATTCTGTGGTTGGCATGGAAACTGAAAGTTAAGCTAGGTGGGACAGGTAATACAGAAACCAAGAAAGCCAACAAATTGTGACAGAGAGACTTCTCTCTATCACTTGTATCAGTGAGATTGACAATATTTCACACAAGAAATATGATATTAGCTTCTAAATATATTTTCAAGCACACCAAATGTGTGTATTCTTACACTGAACCCTTGTAGGAAAGCACTCCTGCTGTCTACAAGTTGATTGATATTTTCTGCCACCTAGGGTGCAAAATTCGCGTGCTCCTGTGAGCAGTCAACCGAATTTCAATCTCTGGAAGAAACCAGCACAGTGTGGGAAAAACCAGGACAGTTCAATCATTTAGTGATGGTCTAGTTTATTTCCAAAAACTCTATAAGTGTCTAATCTGACTTTGGTTGGCTTCAATTTTAAGCAGACACCAGACAGCTTGTAAATATCAAAATAAGTTGGAACTATTTTTTATCATGGCGGATGTATACATTGTATATATAATGCCAGTATAGAGGGGGCCACCTGTGGCATGGACAAGACATTTTGTTGCGTGTTACACAGCTTTTATGAAATCGTTAATTATATTGTTGTCCTAGTTAATAAATCTCCATAAAGTAACAGAATAGATACAAATGAGCAATTTTGATATCACAAAGCAAAAACATTGGCTTTGTGTTGACAGAGAGTGCATTCTTTTTGGACACTTTTCTGACCACAATTTAACATGCACGAAATGGCATAAGTAGATTGAAAACCATCAAACTTCTGATGAGTAAAATCATCCCTTACACAGGCAAAGTTTATGCTTAAGTTTCAAAACTTTGTTTTTGTCTCATGATTTCCAAACATTTTCATTCAAAGCAGTGGACTGGATCTTTGCCAGCAACCATGCTTTGAAAAAGTAGTTTGGCATAGTAATATGGACAGCTGTTGTGCGTCCTGATCTTGTAATATGTCCAAAAAACAGATCAAATTATTGTTGACCCAATTCGATTTTCCAGGGACTGTCAGCTTTCTGCTGCCACTTGACAGTCCCGAACAGAGACAGGCACTCCTGCATACCCAGATTTGACAAGGGAAATTCAGGTGGAAGGGTGCGTTTCCCTAGCTGACTACATAAGGACTTGTGAAAGCATAGATTCACTGGTATGAACAAGAAACCAAAATGGACAGCATTATCCATCCTGGCTATTCCTGTGACATGTTGCTTCACATAAGTCCTTATTTTAGGCCATGGAGGCTTGATACCAGTTGCAGGAGAAAAGGTTTTGGATGACCGAAATGCTTTCATAGAACTTTGTTTGGAGGACTTTGAGGAACATTTACTTCCATGGGTCAGGTGTATGAATTAATGCTTTTGGTGAGCTTGGGTTTATTTCTAAACCTAATATTATATATCTTGTGTCAAAATTTGTCAAACTCACTAGTGCAAGTGATAGAGAGATGTCTCTCAGAGCCAAACTTCATTGGCTTTCTTGGTTTCAGTATTACCTGCCCCACCTAGCTGAACTTTCAGTTTCTATGGCAACCACAGATTGACTTTAAAATGCCCAAATTTCTCAGTGCAGCTGAGAAGGATGGGAGACATTATATAGGCTGAACACTACACTTGCAATACAGGAGCGTGTCGCGGCAGTTTAGAGCCTATTCCCATCAAAAATAAAGGTATGGGTTGATAGGAAATGGTTTAAAATGTATTGTGTGCGATTTTTAGAACTTTCCAGTGCTTTAAAGTGTCAAAATCGGCCGATTTTCAAACATTTACCAATAAAAATTACACAAGTTTCAGTAAGAAGGGAGGGGGCCTTTGCATGAAATGATGTTTCTATGGCAACCACAGATAGACTTTAAAATGCTCAAATTTCTCAGTGCAGCTGAGAAGGATGGGAGACATTATATAGGCTGAACACTACACTTGCGACACAGGAGCGTGTCGCGGCAGTTTAGAGCCTATTCCCATCAAAAATAAAGGTATGGGTTGATAGGAAATGGTTTAAAATGTATTGTGTGCGATTTTCAGAACTTTCCTGTACTTTAAAGTGTCAAAATCGGCCGATTTTCAAACATTTACCAATAAAAATTACACAAGTTTCAGTAAGAAGGGAGGGGGCCTTTGCATGAAATGATAGCTGTTAATCATTTTGTTGTTCATAATTCACTTCTTTTGTTTGTATGTCTATTGTTTTCCAATGAATAGGTCTGGACTGTTACATTTAGCAGTCAGTCATACTTGACCAAGCATATCAGATATATGATATGATTGGTTGGCTCTCTACACACTTTGGTAGGCAGTGATGGACTTGCACCATGCTTCACAATTTCAGGTCGCATTTTGACTGAATGAAATTTGCAGACCTTTTTAGGGTATTATTTTAATGAAGGTGTATTTCTATCTTTTTCATTTAATGTATTTTTTTCCTGCTTATAACACAATGACATTATGCCTTTGTATGATGATATATGTTAGCCTATATTTTAGTAATTATGTAGATATGAAATTCCCTAAAACACATCACAAACGTACACTCCAATGTAAATGTCTAGTCAACTGCCCTTCAGGTGGGTGGGTGGGTGGAGGGAGGGATGGATGGATGGATGGATGGATGGATGGATGGATGGATGGATGGATGGGTAGATAGATAGATAGATAAGATAGATAAGATAGATAGATAGATAGAGGGAGGGATGGATGGATGGATGGATGGATGGATGGATGGATGGATGGATGGATGGGTAGATAGATAGATAGATAAGATAGATAAGATAGATAGATAGATAGATAGACAGACAGCTAGACAGACAGACAGACAGACAGACAGACAGACAGACAGATAGATAGATAGATAGATAGATAGATAGATAGATAGATAGATAGATAGATAGTAGATAGATATAACTGTCAACAAAATCCAGAAATAAATTTGCCCCTCCCACTTTGTAAAATCTTGACTGCTGCACTTGGTGTTTAAATCAGTATGTTGCTCTCTGTTCGCAGTTTGTTGTTTTCGGTTTGTTTTCTTGTTTGAGGTGTTTGTTATTATCACTTAATGCTTGCAATGATTTGAAGAGTACTCAGCAAATGGAATGTCCTCAGTCTATGTTGCCTACAGCAACGTGAAGACTGTGACCTCGGTCTATCTTCGGGCCTCTGGCAACACTTCTAAACTTTGGGGCTTCAGCCCCCCAAACTTGCATTTCTAGTGACGCCACTGACAATATATACTTTAGTGGCTACAATACAGCAAGTATATTGAAAATGCAAGTGCAATGTCCCATGACTGGCTGACACAATTTCTGTGAAGAATATGGAATTGCATAATGCATATATGTACCTTGGCCTACATTTTTACATTTTCTTGGTAACAGTTTTTGAAAAGGGCTATGAACTTCACATATATGCTACCCTTCAAGCATTGTGCATATCCGGGAAACCGTGACCACAATGTTATGCGACAGAATGCAAGGAAAAATTTTCAGTAGTAAGTAAGTAATAATTTATTGCGAAAAGAGTCATATCAAACTCCAAAGTTCAGTACAAAAATAAACATCAATAAATAAATAAATAATATAAATAGAACAACAAATATATTTACATACTTATTTACAAAGTGAAGGGATCATGCATCAAAAAGTCACTACACTCTTATGATCATGTCTTTCGGTAAAAGTGAATCTTAGTGCCTGCTAACTGACTTCTATGACAGGCCATTTGCGATATGGATTGAAGTGATGGTACGGCAGAGATTGTTAAATTATTGCGATAACTGATGTTCTTGATTCGGTAACTGTTGGAGAGTGACAGCACTCGACAACCTGCTCAGAAAAGAGGCCTACTGCCTTCATCATCTGTTCAATGAACACTGGCACATGACGGAGAAGGATATGAACTTCAGTAATGAAAGAAATCCCCAATTCTTGGTATGCTCTTTCATATTTTGCAATGTGGAACTTTATTCATGAGGTGTTGAGGTAACATGTTGCTCAACATTTCAAGGTTTGCAAGGAGTTAGCTGTCCTTGTTACCCTCAAATGTTCATCCTTGGCGCTGCTCCTTTTGGATGTAAAGAGCCTTGGGCCAGTGATAAAGATCAAGGAAGAGTTTCTTCACTTCAGAATAGATTTTATTCGCTAGTCCTGACTTTATAGAGATAGAGAGAGAAAATTTTATTTTTCTGACAAGTGTATACAGTTACATACAACATTAAATAATGTTTCACATACACACCAGCCCTAGAATGGGCTTATTTGTCACAATAGCAAATCAACACTCTATAAAGCAACACCATCACAGATAATTACAATCACACTAAACAATACAAGAACAGCAACATTTCGAGAAAATAACTTAAAAAAGAATTTGTTTAGATAAAGACCTGCGAAAAAATAATAAAATTAAAATTATAAATAAATGAAACAAATATATTACAGAATATATATCTACATATACAGTTTGTTTGCCTTAAATTATAGCACATAGGCACATACTCTGACGATAATTTAACAAAATCACCTGACATAAATATGCAGTGCAGGAAGAGGTACTACAGCAATGACAAAGGTAGTTTTTGGAGTGAAACTGCTTTATACAAAGGTCTGAATCACTTTTAAGTCAGTGGAACTTAGTAATCTTGAAACCTTCCTATATAGATAACAAATAACACAAACTTTATTTCCGAGCTTCGGAATTATCGATCTTTACACCAAAACCAAGCAAGTCCTTAAAATTAGATGAACCTGAGAAATTAAATGAAAATACAGTGCGCTAGGAAGCCCAGAGCACAGACGAATGCAAACTTGAACCCCCAAAGATAAACAGATGAAATATAAAATAAAATGTATCATACACAAAGTCAGACAAGAGAGAAATGGAAAAAGTGCTGGCTGCTTCAAAGCACAAAGCACCAGGAAAATACATGGAAATGACCTATTGATGGATATTTTGACCAACAGAAGGATTATCACATCTAGAAAAGATAACACAGTTCTGGTTAGATTTTCATGTGTACATTGAGCAATTGTCTGATCTACACATACTTTTAATATCAAAATACTGATAAATATAAAATGTGATAAACAAATGTAATGATGGTTATATTCCTTCAAAATACGTTTTATGTTGGACGTAACTGATTTATATGATACTGTATGCTATCTACAGTTAAATCTTATATGAAATAATTGTTTGTTACTTGCAAGAAGCCTGTGATAATGGTCCGAAATGGAATGAGATAAACAAAAAAATTATAACTCAAAATTTTCCCAACAGAATATTTTACTTTTTACATCGATACGAAGCTGAAACCTTCTACTTTCACGGTATATTAGTAACTTTTTCGGTATTTTGGAAAATCGTACACATTATTCAGGAGTGCTCAGGGGCCGACCACATGATCTTTTTTTTGGGGGGGGGCTATAGACTTTTGGTAAAAATAAGAGTTTGTTTCCCACTTGACACTGAAAAACAAGTTTGTTCAGTTCAAGAAAAAAAAAATTTGTTTCCACCTGTATAGCTAGGGTGACGCATACTTGTACTAAACATTAGAATTGCAATAAAAAAAGTTTGTGTGCGAAAAATTGTTCGTCAAGACATCGCAAGCGAAAAAAAAAAACCTGGGGGTAAAATTCATAGCCCCCCAACTATCGTCTGGTCAGCCCCTTAGTGGGGATACGAGGTACAAATGCAATTTTCACTCTGCAACAGTCCAACTTTTTCTCCATAACGAATTGACCAGTTGTCATTACACTGTGAAGCACTCAAAATAAAACAATGCAGGCCTACACATTATTTTGTGCCAAAGCTCTATTTTTCCATGCGCATCCTTTTGAGTAATATAATGTGCATTTCTTGTGTTTCCCCTTTCTTGATGATGATGAATTCGACCAAAATTCCTCGTGAGATCTAGGTTGTAACTGGAATCTTTGTTCGAAAGGCCAGCATGGTTACCATCCTTTCCAGTTTCGTGTAAAGTAAGAATTGTCCGAGTTGCATCAACGACCGATATATTATTGATATAGGCCATAGTGACAACATAGTTGTCGTAACTTACCCGGCCGATGATAACATCCAAAAATTTATCCCAAGGGAACTGATTACGGGCGAGAATAAAATAATCCAGGGCACAAGTTGCGAATAATTTCCCCTCCTTGGCAGCTTCAGTGACTTCATCTTTTTTCCAAAGTTCACGGTCTCTGAGTTCCAGATTTGTTCGTTGTCCAATGATAAGAGTTTTGTTTAGCTGATCAAGGTACTTTTCCGCGGTTGAAACGGTATTTATCAAACCGTCATCGAACAGTAAATCACCATTGAAATAGCTGTAGAAGACACTTTTACTGTGTTTTTCAGCGGCAAAATACATTTCTTTAAAAAATGGCACTATATTCCTCGCCACCCTAGGCGTGTCATAGACTAGCCAACCGAGGCATTTGGCCAAGTCAGTGAGTCTTTTGTCAGTGTCATAGGTAAACAGAAGAGGCTGTATGTCAGGAAGAAATAATGCCCAATTGCGCAAAGTATTACAATATGTTTGATATTTGGATTTTTTGTTTGAAAATGTTGTGAACATTGTTAGCAACACCTGATGTTTTTTCACTGTCTTTGTCTGTTGACTATTTATCAAAGTTTGAAATGTCGCAAATCTATTCTGATTGAACATCACACATACAGTTATTAAGACCAATAGGATAAAAGTCGAAACTGGTCGAAATGAATTTGAATTTGCCTCCATCTTCTCTGCAAAAGAACGAAAGATGGTTTTAGTATGAGGATTAAACATGCACTTCCAAGCAGTGGCGTAACTGGGGAGTCTCGAGGGGGGGCATGCGATTCTCTGGGGGGGCACCCTCTACACTAATTGTATATTTTAGCCAGAGTTGGAAAGTTCATATGGGGGGGCACCTGGGGGGGGCACAGGTCCAATATGGGGGGGCCTGTGCCCCCCGTGCCCCCCCATAGGGACGCCACTGCTTCCAAGATGCAAGAGGCATCCTTAATTTTCACCCTCGGCAATGTATACATACAAACGAACATTTTGGTGGAGTAAATAATACATTTATTGTCATGGAAGTGTACCAAACGTTTTTCGAAGGAAGACAAAATTATGTTGAGACTGTATGCTAAGTTTCTATGTAATAGGTGAAACAGTGAGACCTAAGTGTTGACATGTATGCTTTCTAAATCTGCCTCCAACAATAGAGTTGCGCTTGCAAGCAAGCAACTCTAACAACTCAAATGATAAATAAATTCAGATAAAAATTGGTTGCCATGGAGATTAGTGGCTGTCAAGTCAATCTGAATTCCGAAATTGCTAAAGGCCTTATTTTTAAAAACCTTAATTATTGTCTGTGCCCCTGTTTCAACTGTTCTCCAAATTTTTTTGGGGGCGGCCTGTCCTGCTACCAACCACCCTGCGGAATAGCCTGCTGAATAGCCGAGGGTATGCTGCTGGGCGGGATGCAGACAAAATCGATTGAGAGGGAGGGGTTGGGGTTTGCATTTCTAAATAGCATAGTGCGATAAAATTGTTAATTTAATAGAGAAAAAATTATAGGTAATATTGTCCACTCATTTACAATGAAGTGAGCAAAGTAAAACAAGTTGAGCAACTTATGCAAACAATGATACAGGGACATTGTGTTAGAACAAAAATTAATACATACAAATTTCAGAATCCATATTAAAGTATAATGCGGATACCACCATTAGTCTTAATTCACAAGGATGACTGTGCAATGCAAAGGTCCTTTCATAATGGACCTGGTGACACGAAGGCCTGACGCCATTAAATCGATTTTGGCCAGGGAATTCCTGCCTGGTTTTACTTACTGACAATGTAAAGTAGATAGCTGAAAAAATACATACGAAAAACATAGGCTTTGCCCAGTGAGTCACCTATACTGATCGTTGAATATCAATCAAGAACTGTTGCAATACTCATGTTTCACTTGTATTTCATCCTTTCCTTCACCCCCCTCATCTCAATGCATCATCATTATTTCACATGGGTCAAAACTATGTTTCTGAAGCTTATCTCAAATGTCTATTGATCATGAATTGTTGTATAACCTAGAGAACAATGATAACTATTCGCTAAAGAATCTTCTTGAATTAAATGAAATTGAACAAGATGCTGAACCGTCAGTATTACAACATTCTCCTTATGTTGATGAAGCTATGCTAAAAAAGACTTTAGATTCCAAAAAAGATGTATTCAAATGTTTCGGTTTAAATATACAAAGCTTAAATGCCAAAATAGACCAGTTACAAATCTACATCAATAGTCTAAAAGAAGAAAACTGTCAGTTTGAGGCCCTTTGTCTACAAGAAACATGGTTAGGCAATCAACATGATACGTCCATGCTGGCAATTGAAAATTATAATCTGATTCTTAAACCGTATAAATCCACCCGCCATGGCGGGCTAGCAATATACCTGAATGAATCTATTCAGTATGAAATTCTAGATATAGATGAAAGCCCAGCTAATATTTGGGAAGGCCTTTTCATAAAAATAACTTTAATGGACAATAGAAAACTAATACTTGGCAACATTTATAGACCACCTCGAGATACTATTGAAAATTACCAATGCTTCATTGATGAATTCGAAAAAGTTATCAAACAAATTGTGGGGGATGTAATAATCTGTGGCGATTTCAACATTGATTTGCTTAAGTTTAATGAAAGAAATTCAGTAAATGATTTCCTTGGAAATATTCTGAGCAATGGACTTATACCAAAGATAACACTTCCCACTCGGTTAACAAGAACTAGTGGCACCCTGATTGATAATGCGCTTGTTAAATTATCAAGCAACTTTTCAAATACAACTAGTGGAATATGTGCAGTTGATAAATCAGATCACTTCTCATACTTTGTCTGTCTTGATTACCTACAAAATAACAAGAAACAATCTAAATATGTTAAATGTTCTAAACATACCTTGAAAGACCTAAATAATTTCAAACAGTATTTAGACCAATCTGATATATCTCGCCACCTTGAGAATGGTAATGAACAGGACGTAAATGTCAATTATCAAAAGTTTAATGAAATTTTAGTAAAGGGAATAAATCTGCACATGCCATCTAAGACTGTCAAGTACAATAAATACACTAAAGATTAATCTGAATACATATCGAAGGATATTGAAAAAAGCTATAATGGCCGCCAAAAGAATCTACTACTCAGAGCAATTCGCAAAATATAAATGTGATCTCAAGAGCACATGGATGACAATTAAAGATATTATTGGTAAGAATAAGAAAAAAAATGATTTCCCTGATCATTTCATAGTTAACAATGTTAAGATAACAAACCACCAGACTATTGCCGACTCCTTCAATAAATTTTTTACTAGTATAGGGCCTGAACTAGCAAACCAAATTAAAACACCTGCTGGCAAAAACTTTACTGATTATCTTAAGAATCCATCAACAGTTGACTTTACTTTCCAACCTATAACTGAGGAAGATACGATAAAGGCCATAAATGAATTGCGAAATAAATCGAGTGTTGGTATTGATGGAATTTCAACAAATCTGCTGAAACAGCTTATAACAGAATTATGTAAACCCATCACTTACCTGATTAACCAATCAATTAATGCTGGACATTTTGCAAGCGACTTGAAAATAGCTAAAGTTATCCCTATTTATAAAAAGAATGACAAACATACTTTGGATAACTACCGACCAATTTCTATTCTTCCAGCAATTTCGAAAGTATTTGAAAAAGTTATTCACAGACAAATGAATGAACACTTTATTGAGAACAAGCTTTACTATACAGGACAATATGGTTTTCGTGGCGGACATTCTACAGAGCTGGCGACACTTGAATTAGTAGATCGAATAGTTTTTAATATGGACCAAGGGAAAACTACCTATCTAGAAATAGCTCAAAATTAAGAAAACGTGAACTGTGCAGAGACAAGGGGAAGCAAACCTCAGAGACCTATACCGTGGAACCAAGTAGCAAACTTCAGAGACCTATACCTTGAAGGAAGTGGCAAACTTCTGAGACCTATACCTGAAACCAAGTAGCAAACTTCAATGGCCTATGTACCCTGGAACCAATTAAGCAGCAAATTTCAGAGACGTCTACCCTGGAACCAAGTAGCAAACTACAGAGACCTATATATGGGTCATTTTCACGAAAACGCGCAGTAACGGTAAAGAAATTGCCAATTTTTTATGTCAGGAAGCTGAGCCAATAATACTCAACTGATATTTTTTTCTATTCATATAATGCAATATGTGGTACTACAATGCTGCATGTAAAAGGATAACTAATTTGGGTGAATATGTGACATTTTCAATTATTTTGAAAAATTGTCTTTACCGTGCACATTAAAATCAAAGCAAATTTACTCGGATGTCTTTACCGTGGCCAGCCTTGTCTTTACTGTGTCACAGTATGTGCATTGATTTGACCATGGTAAAGACAGATTTTGGCCACGGAAAATACATGTTATGCAGCATTTCATCCAGAAAAAGTGGACTACATCATTCAGAGTACTTACCACAACTACTTCTGGAACAGCATCCTAAACCAATGGTGTCATTTACATCATCATACCTTTTCAACTCCCTCTGCTGTTGAGGGTTCGGTAAAGACGAAGTTTAGTTGCGACAAAGTCAAGATAAAACCTATTTCATCGTCTGACTAACAGATGGCAGCTTTGGCTTTCCCAATGATATGGTAAAAAAGTAGTTATATCCTGGTTCTTTACACTCTAGTGGCATCTGGAGACACCATGCTGTATTAACTTATTCTGGTGGCAACTTTACCTCTGTCTTTACCGTGGCCAAAGAGTTTATCTCAAAATTGGAACACAGCTTCAACACGCCCTGAGATGTGGATAAATTAGTTATATTTCAGAAAAAACACTTCTAGGTAGTTAATGTAACATATATCTAGAAATCTACACTTTGCATGTCACATTTTATGCAGTAATTTTCAATTTGCACAAGTTTGAAATTAAAATGTTGAGTTGCAGACATGCCACGGTAAGGACATTTGGACTACATGGCCGCACCAACTTAAATTTTTGTTTTCTTCTAGGAAAAATGTTATTCAAAATATTTGGCCAAAAATTAATTTCAGTCCTACAAAGGTAGACACACACGAATGCAGGACATCAAATTGCGCGTTTTCGCGAAAATGACCCATATACAGTGTAGTAAACACTGGAACCAAGTACCAAACTTTAGAGACCTATACCTGGAACCAAGAAGCAAACTTCAGAAACCTATACTGAGGAACCAAGTAGCAAACTTCAGAAACCTATACTGTGGAACCAATTAGCAGACTTCAGAAACCTATACTGTGGAACCAAGTAGCAGACTTCAGAAACCTATACTGTGGAACCAAGTAGCAAACTTCAGAAACCTATACTGTGGAACCAAGCAGCAAACTTCTATACCCCGGAAGCCCCCGCAGGTCTCGGGCCTCCTCGTGGCGGTGGGTGGTAAACACTAAGGTGAAGACCCCTATCCTTAGTGGCCAACATGAGACAGTGCCCTTGCACGGTGTGTCCCCTACCTTACAGGGGAATATCAATGAATATGTCATTTACCATGATTCCAAACCGGATCGTACGTCAACTGGGTTACCAAGGTGCGTGTCCCTCAGCAGGAAACCAGGCTGAGATCGAAAAGTTAGCGACTGGACTACCAAGATTTCAACGCACAAGGACATCCTCGGATGACTTGATTGACCCTGACAGCCCCTTGCACATGATGAAAGATGAACATTGCCTTGTGATAAAAGGTTAATGAATTCACTTGACGACCTGTCAGCAATAGCTGTTTATGAAGTCATTGAGGAAATTTGTGACAACACAGTAGCTGAAAACATAAAGTGTCAAACCAACGGAACCTTTCTGATTCATCCTCGGAATGATACACAAAAAGGTAAACTTAAATCGGTCAATTAAATAGACAGTTCAAAAGTCTCCATTGAACCTTTCAAAAGACCAGGCAAAGGCCTTATCTTCTTGAAAGAGAGTAAAACATGCACAGACTCTCAGCTAAAGAAGTGGTTCCAGAAACATGGCATTGAACAATTCAGACGTAACTCATTTGCATCTCATGCTTCTGTACGGTCATTGGTCGACCCTGAGAGGCGGGAAACTGTTTAGCTGAAGGATTTGCTGAAGTGATTTTTTCACACCCGGCCTCAAACTTGATTTGTTAAGGGTCACATGTCACAAGGTCGTACAATTTGAGTTACATGGCCTTTTTGGACCAAAAATTATCTTCTTCAAAAATGTCTAAAATAGACTCACGACAACCAAATAAAACCAAAATCAAGCACGTTTATGCAATAATTAGGTCTGTATACGGCATTAACAATTTTTTTCATCACATAGATCAACGTAAAATCCAGATTCCAAATGCGTTTTTCTCGAAAACTACTTCATTCCACTAAAGCTGCTATTAAATACAAAGTACTCCATGTATCACCATGAAATTGTCACTGAAGTTGGCCAAGACACTGATCTTACTGATTTTAGCAGTGAAAAGATGTACTTCTTCTCCAAAACTAATACATGTATACACCCACAAAGTCATGATAAAGCAACCCACAAAAAACGTTTCCAAGCATCACATGTATAACTAAGCTGGAAGCCTGAGTTCATCTCAAATTCTCAAGTAAAAGGTTTCAAAACATTACCAATATACCTAAGAACTAATTCCAGCATCTAGCTTCAATGATTATCCTAAATTTACGTGACATCTCGCATATATCGTCAGTATCTTTTTTTGTGCAGTGATAAGAAATCAATATCTCAATGGAGTATGTAATTTCAGAGCAATCCTTATATTTTAATAGAAATTCCAGCCCTTTTTCACAATATTAGTGCACAAAAGTAAATTAGGAAGTGTTATTTATTAGTTTGATCACTTATTGGTCATTTTTGAAGTCCAATACACTGCTATGAAGCCAGCATAAAAATCTGTACCAGTCATGCGTGCATGTGTTACATTTTTTTCAGGGTTTTTCAGAGCAACACAGAAGTCAGAAAATAATTGCAAACCTAACCATATTTTATACCGGAGTATACCCTGATTTATGAGCATTTGGGCAATAGCATTTTCCACATTGGATAATTTTACTGGTTCGAGTACTGTTGGTTTGAAACTCATGACCCCTCTCCAACTTTACTGTTTTTTGTAGGTGTTACAAAAAATTCTGGGTAAACTAGACAAGCTGTACAGCAAGTGGTTTACCTGCACACAAAAGCTGAGATATGCAATTGAAAGTAGAACTCATGAGCATTATTGTGAGCTATGTTTGAAGTTCCTAGCTTCAATATTAACAGTTTCAGATAGGGGGTGGTGATAAAAATGAACTTTAAAATTTCAAATGGAAACTATCCAAACATTGTTAAGACAGAAAAATGCAGCAAATTGATGTATTACACATAGCTGTAGCTTCATTTTTGATCCCTCCCAAGCTCATCTGAAGATAATAAACTTTTGAGCTAAAATTATTACGTTTTTCGAAATCGCGGTTATTGATTACTTGATGTATGTAACAGCTATCCCATTGAGAATGGTGCCATTGTCTTCGTCTTAAAGAGAGCTTTCAAATGAGTACCAACATGATATGTATTGATGTATATTTGACCACTTTTAAGCATTTGAATTATAATATAATAATATAATGTTGAACTATCACCATCATAATCAGACAATTATAATGAGAGCCTGTTCCCTGTGGAGCTTGCATGCAAAATTGCTAAACATGCATATTCTTGGAGATTTAGGTGCATAGAATATGTTTATGAATTTTAACATCCTTTTCTGATGCAACTACTTGCAGAATCAAAGATGGCTGCAAAAAATGGATGAAAAGTTGCCCGCCGAAAAGCATTTAATTCTATTTCAGCCCTAATTCAAAATTAATTACCTCCAAATGGCAGGTCATCTTCTATACATTTTTTCAGAGAGGAAATAAAGTCCTTTTTATATGTCTAAAAGTTATGGACATTAAAAGCATCATTTATATCCATCATCCTGCACTGCGGCCAAAATTAAAGAATGGCGGTTTATTCTTTTCAGGCCTGTAATAACTGTACTGATGCAAAGACATCATAGAGCAGCTAATGGAATGTAGCCTTGCTTTTTGGGTCTAGAAACACAAAATTCCTGTAGAGACAATTGTCAAAATTGCTAGGTTATTTTTAAAGATTAACAAATTAGAACTAATTTTGTGTTTCTTCTCTAGGTCAAAAAATTCATCAGGCAGTGACAGGCACTAATTAAGGCAAGGAAAGCAATTCATGTTTCCATAAAACACTTGCCTATAAAGACATTTTAAAGATCCCACTACAGTGGCAAGCTGATAGGTAATTTAGTAGTGAATAATATTTGAGTCAGTACTCAGATTGTGTAACAATGTCCAATGGGTATTGGGTATGATTTTCAAATCTGTACAGGTATTAATTAAATTCTGTTAAACTGATAAGTTTCCATGACATTTCTAAAGCTATCTACTTAATGATTTTCTAATTTTGTGAGAGATGATGCTGGCATGTTTTCATAATCTTCGTAAAAAATTCCTTTACCAAGGAGATGAAGAAACCAAGAAACTTGTCATTAAAATTCTGTCAATTAGCAGCTGAATGGGACCAGGTGTCTTTTTACTATTACTTTTTGGTACCATCTTGGGAGCCACTTCATGATTAGTAGAGATGACACTGCTTATATGTTTTCATTAGAGCTGTTTTCAGGTTGGCGGTCAATCGGGAACAATGTGTTTTCTCCTCTTCAATTTGCAAACTGGCATTGCCACGTCATTAACAGTTACCTGCTTGTTTCCTAATCTTCTTGTTAGGAACATACACCAAACCAGTTTTTAGTTTGTTCATTTTGCACATATGCTGCCACATATTATATATATATATGTTGAACAAATAGATTAAATGAAAACTGACACAAACAATATCATTAAAACATGTTTAAGCCAGTGACATCACAAGTAAACTACAGTCTGCCACTTTGATGTAGAAAAAGAGTGGACTGTTGCACTGTGAAAATGGTACTTCGTGTGTCATCATACTGATGATTTGTAATGATCATACCCAATACTTGCGATGTCAATTTGATTTAAGGGAGGCTTATCAAGCTTGTTGATGACAGCCAAAGGAAAGGATTAAGCATCTGATTTTCACTCTAAAAACAGTTATGACAAGTCAAATGGCCTTCACTGAAAATATTTTTGACTAAGAAGTTAGTCAAAATGTCTAAGAAGTTAGCCAATTTGACGATGTCTTATATGACTAACTTTGGTTAGTCAAACTGACCAACTTCTTAGTCAAATTGACTAACCAGGGTTAGCCTTTTTGACGATGTCTTATATGACTAACTTTGGTTAGTAAAACAGACTAACCTGCTCAAAGTTAGTCATAATGGCTAATGTCGTGTTAGCATTCTTGACTAACAGGGTTAGTCAGTGGTTAGTCAGTTTGACTAAGTTCAGTGACACAAGCCAATTTGACAGAACTGAGTAATGCTAGCTTGCTATTCACCTAAAAATGATTGTATCTTTGCATCAATCTTCGGTCAATAAATTATAAATTTCAATTATCAAAAATTATAATTTCAATTATCAAAAATTATAATTGTTATAAAAATGTTTATCACAACATTATTATGAAATAACAACAATCAAATAATCATTTCAATTCATAGAACATGCAATGTTTTATATTTACCTGTGGATGATTGTATATAGTATATACATTGAACATTCATTAACAGAATGCCTATGCGAATCACAAAATATGAAAATGATGTAAATTTTCATTGAGTCCTTTTAAAATTGTAACTTCACTCTTGCTTTGTAAGTTCCTCCCTCCAAATTGTTTGCATATTGATTAATCCACACATTTTCTGTCACACCAATAAAGATAAGTTTTCCGTATATGTTCCAGCCCTCTGGTAAGTCAGGGATACATATATGATTTCCTTTTTTTTGTTTCCTCATTCTGCTCAATATAACATGTTCATTTTCATCCATCATTCCGTCTGAAAAAGAGATAGAGGTGGGTCCACGGTAAAATTCCGATATATCACTTTGAGGTTCCTCCGTTATTTCCAGCTTTCACATTCATGAAATTTCAGTTTATAATACATTTAATCCTTCCTCGCCTGGATGGGCTATAATAATATGAAATCATATACTGCCAAAGCCATCAACTTGGCATTGTTCATATGGATCCAATAGCTGAAAACAAATAAGGGGCAGTCAGTTGTTGTTTCAGAGACAAAATTTAATATTTAAGTATAAATGTATAATAAAATCAAATGAAATTTAACTTTTAAGGCGACAAAAAAGTGAGAAGTTTCCAAAAATAATATCATGCAAGATGCTATGTTATATTAATATACACAAGGTAACAGGCAGAGGGAGGGGTACACCCCTTAACTCCTCAATCAAATACCTAGTCACTTTGACTAACCTACTTAGCCATTTTGACTAAGTTGATTAGAAAAAAAATTCTGCATAGGAAGGGAGAGGGAGAGGGGTTGGTTTAATTGTTCAGTACCAAATGTGTCTTATCCTGTAAACCAGGGGGGGGGGGGGTCGAGGTGAACCTACCTAGTCACTTTGACTAACCTACCTAGTCACTTTGACTAACCTACCTAGTCATTTTGACCAACCTACCTATTCATTTTGACTGAGGGGGTGACCATTTAATAATCAGGGGGGGGGGCTTGGGTTTTTCCTTGGTGGGAAATCATCTATTTCACCATAACATCCGCCATAATTATTTATTTCAAGTGCCTTATTAAGAAATAAGAACAATTCAGGACTGCCCAAAATTATAAATTTATTTATTTCACCAAAATTGAGCAAGAAATTATTTATTTCAAAGAAATCCAAGCCTCCCTTCAGATTAAATGGTGGCCCCTTAAGTTAATAAATGTAGGCTATAAACATTGAAGTGCATTGAAATTTGAATATCATCTTATGGAATGAAAAGACCGACCGCTGATAAATACGCTATTTATCGACATTTCCACACGAGAAAGTCTGTTCCTGTACATTTATTCGTGATCTAGAGACTGAGACGAACAAAATGACATCAAAACGAGCCCTGTAGCCCAACTAGAAGTGGTCAAACACTTACATTCCATGTCCGATTGCTTCTTCAACTGTCTTCTCCTTTCTGGAGCCATTTTTGAAATTAAACAGGAAATCACATGTGCGCATGTGCAGCTTTGACTAACCTAGTTAGTCTTTTTGACTAAGGGTGAATTTTTCTTAGACATTTTGACTAAGGTCAGAAATAAGTTAGCTTTTTTGACTAACCTAGTCAAAATGTCTAACTTGGTCAAGCCTGCAATATTTTCAGTGTTCTTTTGATCATGACTACAGTAATCAAACAGCCTCTATGTTTCCCATGTTGAAAGTACAGAAGATGACACTTCATTGGCTGTCATGAGTCACGAAGTGCATGTTTCACAGAGAACTGGTCCTCATTTTTTACTTTATGCAAAGAAATGACCTTTCATTTAGTTTTGACTACAATTTTGGACTGAAATAAGAGTGAACTATGGATTCTTTGATTGGACAAATTAACATCAGTCATGTCCTCATTTACTTAGGATTTATTACATGAATCACTGCTCATATGGCTTTAAAGCACAGAATCCCTGGACCTTATAGTGATACTGTAATATACATGTAAATACACCTGTAGATTATCACTCGATGTCAAATACCGGGTGAAACAGGGCAAAATTGATACTTTTGTGTGTCAGATGGAATCTTGTCCACCACATTAAATTGAACAAGCAGATTTTATCAGAAAATATATAAACATTAATTTTTGGGAAAAAAACTGATATAGAAACTTGATTTGCAAATTTTTAACCCACATTCCTACAGGAGCCATATAATTACCACAAAAGAACTGACTTTGTAGCTTATCCCGCTGCATTTATCAGTACATAATACTGTACATTGCACCTGAAAAACTGGGTAGAATGGTCATGTTGGTATTCAAATGAAAGCTCTTTTCATACTGAAGCCAATGGTGTTAATAAAATTAACCTTAACATCACTAGGCGAAAGATATAGCAAACCGCGACTTCGCAAGTAACCAAAATACTACTGAAAATTAACAAAACTTTCAATCGGTCTTGGGAGGGACCAATAATAATGCTACAGACATGTATTATACCTTTTTGGAAACCATTTCTCACCCTTAACAAAACCTAAGTAGTTTCCATTTGATTTTCAGCAATTTGATTTTTTCCATGATTTATCACCACCCCCTATTTCAGACTAAGTTTAAAAAAAATGTTGATTTTTTTCGGCAAGAGGGACAGGTTGACGGTGCTTTGCATTAAAGGTTCTAACAAGAAAAGTACCCTTAAAAAAGGGTACTGTATCTACTTTAAAATGAATCAAACTTTTAAGGTATTGTTATTCGGAGTATATTCTAACAAGGCGTATAATTCTATGAAAGGTGATTTTCAAGTAATTTTCTTTCAAAATCCTAGAAATTTGCAAGGAAAAAAAAGGAGTTCATTTCATGAAGGGTTAGCTCATTCAGAATTTCTAAATAACTTTTCATTGCTGAAGATAGAAAATATGGAAATTAAACAGCTTTACATGACATTGTGCAAAAATGAAGGTAAAATGAGCGAAAATTCGGGTCAAAGCAATGTGGATTGGAGCCAGAATACGATGTTGAAGATAGCAGTCAGTTGAATTACAAAGTTTTGCACTAAAATCACTTGGAAATAGCACAAAAATGGTATATAACAGGTGAGAAATACTTTATCGACAACCACACACAAGAACAGTAGCTAAAGCCTAAATAAATCCAGAGCTTGATAAAAAAGTTGAAAAAAATTTAAAAAATACTGCTTTTTCACTATGCACAGCCAGAAGCGCCGCCTGCCATTCTATCTGTCTAAACCCTGTCACATGCATGGGAGCCAATAGAGACAAAAAAGAATTGCAGAAAAACGAAAAAATGACAGTTAAAGGCACAGCCGATTCTAAGTAATATTGTGCTTTCAGTTTTAGATCATGAATTAATAGATTTTAAGTATAGTATAACTCCTAATCAGCACAATTGCATCTTTCCAATAATTATGTGTTTACTTGATTTAAAAACTTTAGAGATTTGTTTTCCCCTAATTTTCCAGTACAATTTCGTGAATCATGCAACAATATATTTCGTTTGAGTACCCTTCAACTTATATCATTTCATTTTAGATGAACGAAATACTCATTACTTCACTTACAATCTTATTTTTAAATCGTGCTTCCTTCTTTTCTGGGCATCTTCACTTCAGTTTAGCAATATTTTTCAATAAAAAAGCTATCATAAATCTTTGTTTGCAAAAAGCCTGTTTCTGGTAGAACTGTTCATCTGATAAACTTGAAACTATTTGCAAAGTAAAGATATTTATTATGCAGCTCACAGTATTAGGCCTACATCTTTTTTAATTTAAAATTGTAAATACATTGTAGTTCTTATCTGTTATTTGTCGAAGACCAGCCTATAGCTGATGTTGTTTTTGTTCATTAATACTCAAGTATAAATGAAGTTTATTCCCTTCTATTCTATTCTCTGGTTAGGAAAATATTTGACACTTTAGACCAAATAGGCCTACCAATCAAGAACGAATAACAATTAATTTCTGGAATCCAACCTCAAGATTGGAAATTTTTCTGACACTAACAATTGCTCTTTGAACAGGGGTTAATTGCTTTTAACACCTCAGTGGCACTGCCACTGTGGCAGGTCTAAGTGAGGAAAGAGACATCAATTAACACCAATTCATGTGCTTTCCACAAGGTGTCACTGACCAGTGAACAGGTGTCAATCACACTGACACCTGTTGGGGGCTATGACACATGTTTACACACATATCCATGACGTTTTACACGAAAAAAAGTTTCACGCCAGGGCATTGAGCAATCTGGTATACCGTAGTATCTTAAATTGTAACAAACTTTTTACATGTAAGAATTCTTACAGGTTAAGACGTAGATACAAAAAAGACATGATAATACCTAGATAGACGATGTAAGCATTTAGGGCTTTACGATGAATTGGGTATTACTACAGAGAAAACCAGAACAAGATATCTTTTGTCATTGGCATGCAATCTCACTTTTAAGATGATTTTTTCAAATCTGATGTAACGGGGGACACAAAAAAAATCACCTGTTTTCTCAAGGTCTTTGATGTCTATCAGCCTTATTCTGTAAGGAAGATAATTTTTTTAAGGTCGATATGGAACAATAGAAGCTAAGCGTTCCAGTGATGTATAATAAGTGATGATACATAAAAGACATGTATATGTAATCATCACATAAATGTAAAATTTCTCAAATTGTACGACATCACGACACACGACCTAAGAATACCTGTGACACGTACTTGTGCTATGTTTTTAGTTACATTCCTTATGTTGTTAATATCTTATTTGTTTTACTTGTCTTATGAATTTTGTGAAAGTTTTACTATATTTCACTTTTGTTAATTGTAAATGACCCAGTTGAAAAACAGCACATGCTGAACTGGCTATCCTTTTAAAAAATATTTGAAAGAAAAAACCACTTCAGGGGGCCCACCAGCAACCCAAAAAAAAACAAAATTATCAAAAACGACACATAAAACATCAAAATCAACTTCCGTACAGTATAACAATGTCATATATCATACAATCATCACTCAGGCCAAAATTTGATAAGCATTACCATAAAATAAGTAACGGGCCCCTCTCCCAGTTTCGGATTTTGTAATTTATCCTATAATTCTTTAAATTGTGATGTCAGACAAGCAAGGGGCCCCTCCCAATGTTTTATGCAGATGTTTTTGCTTAATTTTAGAGTATAGACCCTATTTGTAATTTCAAATGAATATCATGCAGAACTGCACAGATATAAAGTACATTCTGCAGTTGCTGTGGTTTTTGATGGAATGAAGTCAATACGCAAACTCGTAGATGCCGCTATTGCGATAACGGGGCCCACCAATGATTTTGCCCAGGGGCCCGCTATGTGGCCAGTCAGACCCTTGTATTACTGCGGTATGGTCTGAACTCTCCTCATCTTATCAGTGCTCATTAAATTTTGCAAATTCCAATTAGGCCTATGCCATAGTCTTATAAAATCATGTCCGGCTCTGCATAAATGTTGGATTGTTTTTAAAAGTTCACAATCTTTAGCTTTATGAGGAGTTGATATATGATTTCTTGATTAATTTCATCAAGTTTACTTGAGTAGTAGTTAAGAAATTGTGTCACTTTTAAAAGTGTTTATATATGCATCAACATGGCATTCAACACATACAACATATATATTTGTTCCATGACCCCTATGTAACAAGCCTCCTGATTGGCCAACAACCCACCTGCATAATGTGATGTTCACCTGTGTGTGGTGGTGTGTGACAGGCAGGTCAATAACAAATGTTATATTCACTGATCAGTGAATATAACATTTGTTATTGACCTCCCTGGAAAAAAAAATTCCGAAAACAGAAAATTTACACACAAAAAATCTTTTCCCAAAAAAAAAATTTCCAGAAAAAAAAATTTTACCCAAAAAAAATTATCATGGAACAAAACAATTGTGGACTTCAGTTTCGGTCAATATCAGGTTTTACGGACCTGACCTAGTAATATTCACCTCGGCCTTCGGCCTCGGTGAATATCACCGGTCAGGTCCGTAAAACCTGATATTGACCTCAACCGAAGTCCATAATTGTATAATATCATATGGCTAGCGGAAATACTCGCTTCTCATTGGCCTACAGCCGTGCAATATTCTACGATATTGCACGCATTATATTGCACGCTCATTTTAACATGTGAAAGATTGGACGGACCTGAGAGGAAGCACCATATTTCAGTGCTGCTGCAACCACAAGCAGAGAAAAAGATTGTGTTTTTTCATTTTACTAAAAAAATGCAATGCAGAGCAACGGAGGCAGTTAGAAAGCTGGTTTTTGTGGCAAAAGATGCGTCTATTAAAGGGCTATTAGGATATAAACTTTTTGTCCTGATTATATTATTTGTTTTATCAGAATAAAGCAATAAGTGGCCAAAAAATTGCGTTTTTGCTGATTTTTCTGCGATTTTTTTGTGTATTGAGGTCAAAAGTCTGCTATAAAGTTTCATAAAAAATCGAAAATAATATCTATCATCAAGTATATAATTTTTGGATTCCAAAGGTGTGAAAAATTTTTTTGTGAGTGAAATAGTTATTGATTTCTGATGAGATACATTTTAAATATGAAGTTCAAAAGAAATACAGACTTGCGGCAGCACAAGATTGTTTCTTGGTTTTAGTAAAAAATGAATCACCACTCAGTAATGGAAATAGATAGGAAAGTGATTTTGGTGGCAAAAGATGTATTTTAAAGGGCTAAGTGGATATCGACTTTTTGTAATGTTTATGTTATTATTTTTAGTCAGTAGGCCTATAAAGGATTAAGAGGCCGAAAAACCTTTTCCCCACAGTTTCAGTGACTTTGCTGTGTTAAGAGATCTAAAGTCTGCCAAAAAAAAAAGTAAAATTAATTTAAAGAAGACCCATCATCAAGTATATCATTCCACAAGAGAGAAGCCTTTTTTTGGGTGAAATATTTATTGAATTTTGATGAGATACATTTAAAAACGTGGGTCAAAAGAAACAAAAAAAAAGAGCCCTTTTATTTGCATTTGTCACAAAAAACCATATGATATAACAGTTATTGCACATCACCTCGTGCAATATCAGTTTTTATGGCACCTTGGTGACTAATATTGCACTCGGGCTGCGCCCTCGTGCAATATTAGTCACCTCGGTGCCATAAAAACTGATATTGCACTCGGTGCTGTGCGATAACTGTATAATATATCTATAATATAGGCCTATAAGTTGACATAAAGAGTCACTCACCCACAGAATCATTGAATTAAAGACTGTCACCTTCCCAAATTCTTAAATGACGTAATCCTGTTGCTGGTATAACAACCTTAATTGTCCGTCTGATATTTTTCCTGCTATTTCCACTTTTCTCAAAAGTAGCATGTCCACCTCTATATAAAGTCTACCCCAGGAGTTCCATGGTCCAGATAATATCTCGCCAAGAAATGGTAATTGAGCAGTTGGGGAAACCAATCAGTCCATGGCATAAGTTGTGCTGTCCTATATTGAGACAAATGAAGATGGATGGAGGCTTTACGTCCTGTATTTATGCACTTGGACGGTTTAATCGATAGACTCCTGCTCTAACATATTGGACAATTACAATTTACTCATTTATTCAAATACATTGACTCGAATTTCACTGTATATGGACTGACAGGGAGAATACTCAGGTCAATACAGAACAAACCATGTAATAATTCTTTCAAAGAACTTTTAGATTAGGAGACAATATAGCTTTAAAGTTTTAAAAAGTCGAGGAGGCCTCCGAGGCCCCCATTGTGGCTAAACGGTTAAGGGTCATTCCACAATAACTAAGACAAAACTGTCACTGGTGTTACAGTGCAAGTTAAGAAACACAATTGACAAAAAGTAAAACCGGTGACCAAATTAATAATGGTTTGAAATATATCCCATTAAAATAAGAATTTCATTGGATTTTCTGTCACAATTTATTGTCACCATTGGACACCAGTGTTAACCATTAGAGAGGTTTTGCTACACGTTCACGTGTGATGTATACATGTAAAAGTGCTATCTTATTGCATTGTTGCCATGGTAACTCACACGTACACGTCACACGGAAACATGCAGCAAAACCTCTCTATTTTTGAGTAACACCAGTGACAATTTTCTCTGAAATACCAATTGCTGCCACAGTGATGCAATGATTTGAACAGGTGTTGCCAAAGATTGATCTCTGTAAACAGGACATATCCTATGACTGAGGCAGTTTTTGAAAATTCTATAATTATAGACCATTTTTGAGGGTAACACCAGTGACACCGAAAAAGAATACTCTAAATTTCGACTCACGGTAGAGCCACCCTGCATTCTAAAAACCTATAAATGCCAAAATATGCAGTTATCATGTCCATTAGAAGAAGTCCCCTGGTACATTAGACCAAAGATAGAAGGGAGCATTCCTTTTATAGCCATGCTTTATATAATGAGTAACACAAGTGACATGTTTTCTGGTGACGAGGTCATTTTGTTTTCCACAGTATACACAGAAGAGGAAAAATTCAATTGGTATCAGGATACAAGTATGTGGAGTAGTTGTCCTGAGATTTAGACCCACCACAAATGTTTACATTGATTTTATTTGGTTAAAAACTCATGATAATTGAAAGAAGAATTTTCTGTGACATCACGTTTTGGATATATTTTTGATATTGTTAAGGATGCACAATATACATAGTATCTGATAATTGCCAATTAACAATGAAAATAACTTATGTAAACAGCTGAGTGACACAAAAAACTCAGTTACTGTAGAATGACCCTTAAGGCCTTTCTAAAAAATAATGAAGCCACAGGGCCCGATTTCATTGGGGGTCAAAAAATGTAGGAATGGATGTATGCAACAACTTTATATTGCACTATTGCTTCGTATACATTATTGTGCCAAAGTCCAGAAAATTTCACGACAATATTACTGACGGTTGTCGAGATAATCTTAAAAGTACATTGAAAAACGTGAATTTTTCACTATTTTTGTGTGACATCACATTTTTCTTCACTTGAATTATTTCAGGTGTATGAAATTTGACACTTCTCATTGTCATTTTCTTAATTTTCCTTTTATCTCTATGTCCAAAGGCTTCATATATTCATTGAAACAAGTATATTTATGTGCTTGTTTTGTCATTATTGAATTCTTCGTGTTCAAAGTTTGACTTCGAAAAATTGAGTCAAATTTGAAGCTTCCTGATCTGGGATGTTGTAATTTCCCTTTTGCATATGTCAGTTGAATCGTTTTGCCATTAAGATCTAGTAAAATATCTACTTAGTTGTTATGGAGCCTTTCATCCTCGTGAAAAATTCATTTCATGAAAAAATTCCAATGAATATGAAGGAAGGGGCATGTGTCGCATGCGTAACACAAGGAGTACTTTCATGCGTCAAAGAGCTATGAAAGCTCTGATTTTAATCTGGATTGGCTTGAAACATAGCAAATCTGTGTAGCATCAATAAACAATGAACTAATACATGTTGGTGACAGATACCTGGTGGTAAAATACAAAAATTACTTTGTCGCACGAGTAACGCTCACAAAAATATTGATCATATTCCAATTTTTTTCCAGTAAATAATGGAGCCATGATACTAATATTACCTGTTGTGACAATTACCACACTATTTTAGTAGTTTCAATATGTTTCATGACCGGAGCAATAATATAATGGCATATATGAAGTTTTTTGAAAATTTGGTGCCAGATTGGCTATAAAGGCAATATCAAATTAAAAAACACCCTTTTCATTCGAAATGGTCGCACTTTTCCATCAGTTATGACTTATAATATCATATGAAATCGATTGTAAGCAAAACCAGAACATTTTTTGCAATTTCATGCGACATCATTACTCAAAATCAGGATTTTATCAGAAAAAAGGGCCAAAAATCATGCTTCTTTCATCTTTTGCTGAGTTAATATTCACTTCAGTGGCACTTATTTGGTATGAATTTGAAGCCAACATTCAGACCCATAACATAGGACAGTTGAAATCGTTTTAAAGGAACACATATGTTTCTGAGGCAAATTTAATTACGTTTTTGGAAAAATAATTCTGAAAAACTATCAAAAATAGTGTGTTTCTCACAATATATTTGGTGTATTGGAATGAAAACTGCCCTGAAGACTCTACACTATTTGCCCTGTGTCATCATGTAAAGAAATTTGATTTCCTTTGACGATAAATTGACATTTAGTTTAGTTTTCTTTTGTAGACATGGAAATAAAAACTTTTAAATATTTGGTACTATTCTGCTATCATCAGTTATTTCCACTGGTTGGAACTCTATGGTAAATATATTTTCTGGAACTTCGATGTGTTCTTAACAAAACTGCAGGGTCATTCGATAAAAAAATACATTATAAAATTTTGATGGTCATGTCACACTTTGGCCTCATTATTTTTGAGATAGGCCTTAAACTAATGTCAAACAATATATATAGGCCTACGCCCTAATGCTGACAAGTGTGTTGACTATAATATATCTAGAAACTTTTAAGAAATTGTGCATTTGGCCCGCATTGCTAAACAGACGACTTTATAACCATATATGCATCAGTAAGCACACATATATGTGTCAGTTATCTGGGGGCCTTTACAGGAATTCTCTTTGAAGTAGACTTCTCCCATGGGCGGCCATACTGATCATTGAGAGACATGAAGTATCAGGGCTAGCAAATGGCTTCAGTGCACCTATAATGTAGCATATGACAAATCAAAGAAATGCCTAAGACATGTGTGTTTTGATATATTTGTCACAGATTCTATCCAATTTGACTGTTGATTATGAAAAACATTCTCTAAAAATTCACAGTTATTGTTGGGTGTTGTTGGTTCTTTAAGTTGCAGATTTGTATCTACTTCTCTCTTATGTCTAACTGCTAAAAGCACAAATAGTAACAAACAATGTATAACAGTTTGTGATCACTTCTGTTGATATATGTTAATTAGAATTTGTCATGTGATTTTGGCATTGGCTCCCACTATTTATGTATTTCTTCAAAATATGCAAATATTATAAAGGAAAAAATGATTTGCATGCCACAACATTATCAAAATAAGTGAGATGTACAAGGTCAACTATTGCATTTGCACCATATCTGGATATTATTTGCAAAATGACCCTGCTTCTGCAATCTCCAAATTCTAATTGCATACGCTTGTATTGTCTTATAGGGTATTATTGGTATGCATGCGCGTGACTTCTCCACAGCTTTTTCCTAGCTGTTTGCTTGTACATGACGTGTGGAAGATGCCTACTCAAGTGAAACTAATATCTGATTCACTAGTAAATTAATTTGTGTTTATGAATGGAAGTAAAAGCCATTTTCACTAGTCTCTGTTCGGGACTGACAAGTTGCAGCAGAATGCTGACAGTCCCTGGAAAATCGAATTGGGTCAACAATAATTTGTTTTGGACAGATCACAAGATGTTAATTCACTTGTCTGGATTAGACAATCGCTTGATCGGACATATATCAAACATTGATTGTCTAATATCAGACAATCCTTTTTTTCAGTGCATGCAATTGCCCATCAGGGTCATTCTACAGAAATGTTCCTATTCCCGTCCCTGGCTTTCAAATGTCATTAAATCAATAATAAATGTTTCTTTTTCACTTTTTTTTAAAGTTAGTGGTCGCAAGCAGGACCAAAGCAAAATGTTAAGTGTTAATTTCATCATTCATTTATAATTTTGACAATATTTTACTGCCCTAAAGTCGCACTTGCACCTGTTTTTTGCATGTCCCTGCACCCATTTCTGTGAATTCACCATATCTGTAAAATTGTCTGAATATGCTATAATTTTAATGTGAATGTAACCAGAACAATGTCCTTTAACTTATGGGCTTGTTTTAATTTTTTTTCTACTCTCTATTGAATTTTAAGAAAACAAGCAGCAAAGTCTGTCCCTGAGTTTTTTTGTCATTACCGGAACATAGTACTATTTTTGCCACCATTCATTTTGTTACACAAGTGATGTCACCAGTCACATGACACAATACAACTGATCAAGCAGGTTGATAGCAAGGTTGTCTGCTGAAGAAAATCACACAGAGATGTCCATTTAAAACCCCTAATTTGAGCGAGTAGGTTTATTATGCGTCATTACCGCAATGGACATTAAACAATCAAGAAAGAAATGCAGCAAAATTTTTCTTTAACTGTCATGAAGTGATGCTGTTCTAGTTCAAATTCCTCTTACCTCCCATGCTCTCTGTGCTGCTGGGCCTCTTTAAAAAAATACCAAAGCTGAATTTGTCATTACCGCAACACATCATTACCGCAACAATTTGCTACTGTTGCGGTAATGACTCATAGGAAAATCATGTAATTCTAGCCAAAATTAAAATAGAAGAAACAATCATGGCAACCATTATTAGATGTTTTTCAGAACCTATCTTGACCTTCACACTGATTAAATCATGCATTTTAAAAATTTTGAAAAGCAGCATAATTGCCACCCAAATAGGAACATTTCTGTAGAATGACCCATCATCGGTATTTTCCATTCTCGCAACAGGCCAATTATTTTGATCAAATAACTTTTTTTTAAGTATGTAATTCTAGCCAAAATTAAAATAGAAGAAACAATCATGGCAACCATTATTAGATGTTTTTCAGAACCTATCTTGACCTTCACACTGATTAAATCATGCATTTTAAAAATTTTGAAAAGCAGCATAATTGCCACCCAAATAGGAACATTTCTGTAGAATGACCCATCATCGGTATTTTCAAATCTTGCAACAACAGGCCAATTATTTTGATCAAATAACTATTTTTTAAGTATGTCCATTACACCCAATCCAGGCATGATATTCCTTTTGACTTAAAAAATTTCGTATCAGTCCAGATAATACATTGGTCAATTAATTATCAAGTGTTTTGCACACAAACAGGCACACATTTCACTTACTATGCAAAATAAATCAAACATAAACCCCCGGTGTTACTTTTCCATACCAACTTCATCATAGCCACAGGCTGTCCTTCATTCTCACTCCACTGACAGATTCAAAATTGATTATGAGCTATTGTTAAGCTAAGTTCGCTGACGCAACGGGCGGCTTTGCCGCCCGTCGCTCCGCGAATATTAGGATATATATATTTTTTCTAATCATATGCCTTTCCCCACTTATAACGAAGTTATTTTCATTGTTAAATGGAAATTATCAGATACTATGCATATTGTGCATCCTTAACAATATCAGAAATATATCCAAACGTGATGTCACAGAAAATTCTTCTTTCAATTATCATGAGTTTTTAACCAAATAAAATCAATGTAAACATTTGTGGTGGGTCTAAATCTCAGGACAACTACTCCACATACTTGTATCCTGAGACCGATTGAATTTTTCCTCTTCTGTGTATACTGTGGAAAACAAAATGACATTGTCACCAGAAAACATGTCACTTGTGTTACTCATTAAATAAAGCATGGCTATAAAAGGAATGCTCCCTTCTATCTTTGGTCTAATGTACCAGGGGACTTCTTCTAATGGACAGGCATCCATAATAACTGCAAATTTTGGCATTTATAGGTTTTTAGAATGCAGGGTCGCTCTAGAGTCGAAATTTAGAGTATTCTTTTTCGGTGTCACTGATGTTACCCTCAAAAATGGTCTACAATTCTCGAATTTTCAAAAACTGCCTCAGTCATAGGATATGTCCTGTTTACAGAGATCAATCTTTGGCAACACCTGTTTAAATCATTGCATCACTGTGGGAGCAAAATTTTGGTATTTCAGAGAAAATCGTCACTGGTGTTACCGTCACTGGTGTTACTCAAAAATAGAGAGGGTTTGCTGCACGTTTCCGTGTGACGTGTACGTGTGAGTTATCATGGCAACAATGCAATAAGATAGCACCTTTACATGTATACATCACACGTGAACGTGTAGCAAAACCTCTCTAATGATTAACACTGGTGTCCAATGGTAACAATAAATCGTGACAGAAAATCCAATGAAATTCTTATTTTAATGGGATATATTTCAAACCATTATTAATTTGGTCACTGGTTTTACTTTTAGTCAATTGTGTTTCTTAACTTGCACTGTAACACCAGTGACAGTTTTGTCTTAGTTATTGTGGAATGACCCTTAACCGTTTAGCCACAATGGGGGCCTCGGAGGCCTCTTCGACTTTTTAAAACTTTAAAGCTATATATATTGTCTCCTAATCTAAAAGTTCTTTGAAAGAATTATTACATGGTTTGTTCTGTATTGACCTGAGTATTCTCCCTGCCAGTCCATATACAGTGAAGTTCGAGTCAATGTCTTTGAATAAATTAGTAAATTGTAATTGTCCAATATATGTTGGAGCAGAAGTCTATCGATTAAACCGTCCAAGTGCATAAATACAGGACGTAAAGCCTCCATCCATCTTCATTTGTCTCAATATAGGACAGCACAACTTATGCCATGGTCTGATTGGTTTCCCCAACTGCTGAATTACCATTTCTTGGCGAGATATTATCTGGACCATGGAACTCCTGGGGTAGACTTTATATAGAGGTGGACATGCTACTTTTGAGAAAAGTGGAAATAGCAGGAAAAATATCAGACGGACAATTAAGGTTGTTATACCAGCAACAGGATTACGTTATTTAAAACTTTGGGAAGGTGACATTTTTTAATTCAATGATTCTGTGGGTCAGTGACTCTTTATGTCAACTTATATATTATAGATCTAGATATAAATATATGTTATATGTGTTGAATGCCATGTTGATGCATATACTGTATAAACACTTTTAAAACTGACACAATTACTTAACTACTACTCAAGTAAACTTGATGAAATTAATCAAGAAATCATATATCGACTCCTTATAAAGCTAAAGATTGTGAACTTTTAAAAACAATCCAAAATTTATTCGCATGCAGAGCCGGACATGATTTTATAAGACTATGGCATACGCCTAATTGGAATTAGCAACATTTAATGAGCACTGACAAGATGAGGAGAGTTCAGACCATATCCGCAGTAATACAAGGGGCGGACTGGCCACATACATGTAGCGGGCCCCTGGGCGAAATCATTGGTGGGCCCCGTTATCGCAATAGCGGCATCTACGAGTTTGCGTATTGAATTCATTCCATCAAAAACCACAGCAACTAGTACTGCAGAATTTACTTTATCTTTGCAGGTCTGCATGATATTCATTTGAAATTACAAATAGGGTCTATACTCTATACTCTGAAATTAAGCAAAAACATCTGCATAAAACATTGGGAGGGGGCCCTCGCTTGTCTGACATCACAATTTAAAGAATGATAGGATGAATTACAAAATCCGAAACTTGGAGAGGGGCCCGTTACTTATTTTGGTACTTATTTATGGTAATGCTTAAATCAAATTTTGGCCTGAGTGATGATTGTATGATATATGATATTCTTATACGGTCCGAAAGTTGATTTTGATGTTTTATGCATCGTTTTTGATAATTTTTTTTTTAGGTTGCTGGTGGGCCCCCTGAAGTGGTGGGCCCCAGGGCATTGCAGTGAGAAAAGGCTCATATAGGTGACTTCGAAAAATTTGTTCATTTAAAAAGAGAGATTGTCAAATTCTTACTGCAAATTTGTTTGTAATGTTTGGAAAATAAGACAGGCACTCTTGTATAACAACAGTGCTGTGCTTCGATGATTATATTCATGTTTACTGCTGTGACATATAAGCCCACTTTTTTTTCTTTTTTTTCTTTCAAATATTTTTCAAAAGGATAGCCAGTTCATCATGTGCTGTTTTTCAACTGGGTCATTTACTGTTAACAAAAGTGAAATCTAGTAAAACTTTCACAAAAATCATAAGACAAGTAAAACAAATAAGATATTAACAACATACATTCTAAAAAATGTGGGGACAAAATTGGTTTTTTAGATTCAAAATGGTTTTTTGAAAAACCAAATTTCAATGCAAAACCAACATGGATTTTTAAAAAAATCCATGTTGGTTTTTTGCATTGAAATTTGGTTTTTCAAAAAACCATTTTGAATCTAAAAAACCAATTTTGTCTGAAATTTTTTAGAGTGTAAGGAATGTAACTAAAAACATAGCATGCACATAGAGCCCGGAACTGAGTAACCACCTTTGGTCAGCTCACTTGAAAAATTTGTGGCTCACTTTTTCAGCTGGCTGAATTTTGTTGGCTGCAACTTGAGCTGACTTAAGTCAGCTCACTTGATGCGTTATTTTATGAAATTTTCAAACATATATAAATTGACCAGTTATCGTAACAGCAATCTTTAGTCTTTGCAAAGGTCCAACACTGATAGGAAGTCATACTTATAACTAGTATAAAGAAACGACTGTAGTTGGCTTAGGCCTATGGTATTTGGAGGGGGTGATAATGTATTAAATTTGTTAAACAGTATTGTAGGCCTGCTGAAAGTATACTATCAATTCCAACTCATGTACAGGACTCAATATAATAACAATTCCAATGTATCATTCAAATTAAGTAATGCTGTGCTAAATATTTGGGTTTGGTCAATATATCAGTCTGATTCTGCATAATAGTCATGGCTAAAAATGTATTTGGAATTTAGCCCCTGAACAGGCTTGTAATTATCAAACTTCGGATAACCCATGCATCAAACTTCTAAGCCAAGGGAGGGTAGACAAGGAGGAGGTGTTGGCTGTTTGGTAAAAGCTGGACTGAATGTTGTGAAAAAGGAAAGTGCAAAATGTAAGACATTTGAGCACATGGAAGTCCAATTTCAAAATAACAACAAAACTGTTACTTTAGTTGTTGTGTACCGATCAGAACCTTCAAGTCAAAATAAGTACAGCATATCTGAATTCTATGAAGAATTTAATCAATTTCTTGCTCATTACCACACTTATGAACATGAAGTAATACTAACAGGCGACTTCAACTTTCATGTGAACAAGCCAAAAGACAAGAAAGCTTCTGAGTTCATCAGTATCCTTGATATGTTCGATCTTGTGCAGCATGTCTCCCCTCCAACACACAAAGAAGGCAACACATTAGACTTGGTAATCACACGGCAAAACTCAGTCCTGACAAATTGTTCCATTGGTGATCTGAATTCAGAACACAGCTGCATCATGTTGAAGCTTAATGTGAACAAAAATAGCAATCCTGTAAAGAAGATCACGGTCAGAAACACTAGCCGTATTAATGTTGTGGAGTTCAAAAAAGATATAGCCTCACATCTTTCTGAAAAACATATTGAAGTAAGAACTGAAACTGAACCATCGAAACTCCTCGACGAACTTGTTAACTTATACAATTCCACCAAATGCATCTTAGATAAACATGCACCAGCGAAATTAAAAAGAATAATCCTCCGAAATGCCACACCATGGACAAACGCAGACATCAAAGACCTGAAAACAGCAAAAAGAAAAGCAGAGAAGCAATGGCGAAAGTCAAATCTTGAAACAGATTGGGAGACATTCAAAGATAAACGTAATGCCATGAACTCACATCTAAACCAAATCAAATCAGATGACCTAAGAGAAAAAATTAGGCAAACAAAAGGAGACTCTAGATCTATGTTCAAGGTTCTTAATGCCTGTCTCAACAGGAAACAAGAGCTGCCCCTACCTCATCATGATGATAGGAAACAGCTAGCCAATGACTTTAACACATTCTTTGATGAGAAAATAAAAAAGATACGGTCTGAACTTAACTCCAACACAACTGATCCCACAGTTGAGACAGAGGTTGACACTGGAATACCATTGGACAAATTCAAAACTCTTTCACCTTCAGAGATTAGAAAATTGATATCAGATATGCCAAAAAAGCACTGTGCACTTGACCCAATACCTACATGGCTGCTGCTTGAATGTCTTGATGAATTTCTCCCAGTCATAGCTGAAATTGTCAACTTGTCGCTCACTCTTGGCAAGATGCCGCAGGTATTAAAACATGCATTGGTTAAACCACTCTTAAAGAAAGCAGGCATTGAACCCATAAAAAAGAACTATAGACCACACATTAGACCAGTTTCAAACCTATCCTTCCTGAGCAAGATCATAGAAAGTGCAGTGATAAAACAGTACACTGACCACATCGTTAAAAACAAGCTGGATGACAAAAAACAATCTGCCTACAAGAAGTTTCACAGCACTGAAACTCTTCTTACCAAAATTAACAACGACATAATGTTGAGCATGAGTCGTGGTGAGGTGACAATGCTGGTACTCTTGGATCTATCAGCAGCCTTTGATACAATTGACCACAGCATTCTCTTAAAACGACTGGAAAATAGATATGGAATAAATGGCCCAGCTCTACAGTGGTTCAAATCCTACATTTCACAGCGATCACAGGCAGTAATTCTGAATGATGTGGTGTCAGACAGGCTGGACCTAAAATATGGAGTCCCACAAGGGTCTAAGCTGGGTCCCATACTATTCAATTCTTACATCGCACCAGTCAGTGAAGTAGCACAGAGAAATCAAATCGAAGATGAAAAATATGCTGATGATGAACAGCTTGTGCTCTCCTTTAAGCCAAACTTCCTTGGTGATCAAATAAAAGCAGTGGAGAAAATGGAGAAGTGCATAAAAGAAATTAAAGACTTTCTTACCGAAAACATGCTCTGCAACAATGGTGACAAAACTGAACTTCTCATCATTGGCACACCTCAGCAACTAAAAAAGCTAAAGGTTTCATCAATCCGGGTAAACAACGTTGAGATTCAAACAGCAGACAATGTCCGTAATCTTGGTGTCATATTTGATAAAGAAATGAAAATGGAAAAGCAGGTGAACAAGATGTGCAAAAATGCCTACTTCAACTTAAAAAACATCTCAAAGCTGCGCAAAAATTTAGACAAAGACACAACAAAAACAGCAGTAAATGCATTGGTTACTCCACATCTTGATTATGGCAACGGATTGCTTCATGGTATATCACAGAGACTGATAAAGAAGCTTCAAGTAGCACAAAACACTGCTGTTCGCCTAATTGAACAATTGAAAAAACGAGACAGTGTCACAAGTCACAGGAAGAACTTACACTGGCTGCCAATTCCAGCGAGGATACAGTTCAAAGTCTTGATGATGACATGGAAAGTGCTGAATGACCAGGCTCCGGAATATTTAAAACACCTCATTCAGTTCAGACAACCGAATTGCAACTTACGAAGTAACAAGAAGTTACTATTGTTAATTCCAAGTACTCGCGACAATAACAAAATGGCAGACAGATCATTCGCACAGGTGGCTCCTCAACTTTGGAACAGTCTTCCACATGAGATAAGTAGTTGCAAATCTATGGAAAGTTTTAAGAAAAAATTGAAAACGCACCTATTCCAGCTACATTACAATTAATTCCACAAAAGCGCTGGTGAGCAGTCTGACTGAAACTAACGCTATATAAATGCTTAGTTTATTATTATATTATTATTATAAGTAATGGGACTTTTTTCTCTGTTCAGGAAGTCAAAAGTGTCAATTGCAATCAGATTGCCAACTCTAATTGCCATCATGAGAAATAACAGCAGGGAACTTCTGTTCTTCCTTAATTGCAATTATGAATGCCGTATTGATTCTTCTGTAAATGAAACCTCAATTGCCATAGAGACAAGGGCTTTAATTGGCTTCAAGCTGGCTTTTCATCGATATCGGCTGACTAGAAGCAATGTCAGCTGCTGAACTGACCAATTTCAGCTCACTTCAGCTGAGAGAAAAATCAGCTCGCGGCGGCGCAAAATGTCGGCGGTTCCGGGCTCTAATGCCACAGTCTCACGGGAGATGACGGTAAGCTTTTTATCGACGGCGGCGCAGAGCCAGACGATTTCTTGCAAGATTTTCAGTTAGGACGGCGCGAAGGGCAATTATGTAATCAATTAAGGCTCATCGATAACCATGCAACGAAAGCCACGGCGGGTTCTTTTTGTTCCCTGCGAAAAAGAAAAGTTGTACGCCGTCACCAAAAGTTCGCCGGGGGGGAAGAAATTTCCTCCTCCTGCGGGATACTTTTATATCGCCCCGTGATATAAAAAGTACCCCGCAGGGAACCTATAACTGCCCCTCAGGGAACCTATTTCACCGCGGCAGACTATATTTTCACAGCGCCGGGGATTGCTTTTACGACTGCGGGAATGGTTTTGTACTCCACGGGGATGTCTGTAGGCCCTAGGGCACATCGCCGGGAATGAAAAGCATGACGCCGTTGTCAAGGGCACCGCGGCGGAGGAGAGCGCTGCGAAAGCCAATAAAAAGGGCCGCAGAGGGCCGCCTTGCTTCACTTGCTGCTTGACCTTTGATGGGGACACTCCTGGATGCTGGACAGACATGATGGCTGATGAAGATGCTGGGGAAGACCTTGACGTTGCTGTTGTTGCTGCTGTTGCTTATTATCTAAGAAGAATACGGAGGAGGATGAAGAGATGGTGGATTCGGAATTGGCTGCTGCAGAGGGAACAACATGGCCATTTCTACCAGCTGCTGCCTGAATTGGCCAACAATGATGTCTCTGGCTACTACAACTTCTGCAGAATGCCTCCTGACATTTTTGGTGAAATCCTGGCTGCTGTGGCTCCTGCAATTACAAAACAAGACACCAACATGAGGAGGGCTCTGGAACCTGGATTGAAGTTGGCAGTCACCCTACGGTACATGGCGACAGGAGAGAGCTACAAGTCCTTGGCCTACGGTTTCAGAGTGGCTCCCAACACCATCTGCTTCCATTCCATTGTGCTTATGGCTTTGGTGGATTCTGACTACAAGTTCCTCTACGTGCACTGCGTCGTGCAGGCTGGATGCCAAGGAAGCTCATCGGATGGAGGAGTCTTCCTGGACACAAGGCTGAGGGACCTGCTGGAAGAAGAACGACTTGGGCTACCCCCTGCTGAACCTCTACCTGGCACAGTTGGGAATCCTTTTCCATACTTCATCGTTGGAGATGAGCCTTCCCCCTGAAGAGCTGGTTGTTGAAGCCTGTTCCAAGAAGAAACCTTGACATCCCCTCCAGAGTCTACAACTACAAAATTTCAAGAGCCAGGAGAGTGATGGAGAATGCCTTCGGTATCCTGTCCCACAGGTTCAGATGCTTCCTAACTACGATGCCCCAGAAACCCGGCAGAGTGGCAGCCATCACTCTGGCAGCCTGCACTCTACACAATCTTCTGCGAGACAGAATAGGAATTCATCGTGCCATGGACAACGACGTAATGGACAGAGAAGATCCTGCAACCCATGAATTCACTGAAGGACTGTGGAGAGGAAACCCCTTGCATGACCTTGGATTCGCTCCAGCATATGGAAATGCCACCAGACAAGCCAAACAGTACCGAGACTACCTACGAGACTACGTGAACAGCCCAGCAGGAAGTGTCCCCTGGCAGATGGAAAGAATTTGAAGATGAAGCAGAGAAGCAGCAGCAGCAGCAACAGCAATTCAATGCCCCCCTTAAAAAACCACAAATTAACCCAGCCCTTGTAAGGGCTTACCACTTCCTCCAGAGAGAGCAGGCCTTGTACACATCTTTATGTTGACAAACCCCCCCAAAAAAAAAATCCCTCCCTGCAACAACTACATTTTTTGTGACGTACATAAAATAGCAAATTTTTAGCTTTGTATCTATCTGTACAACCCATTTAAATCACTTTCCCTTCCTCTCTATCTGCCTATCTATCTAGCTATCTATCTGCCTGTCTATCTGTCTATCTATCTGCCTATCTATCTATCTATCTATCTGTCTATCTATCCAAGTGCAATCCCTGCAAAGTGACGATAACTGCTTTTGTTTTCTGCAGTGTATATATGTAACGAGCATTGTGTTCCATCTATCTATCTATCTATCTATCTATCTATCTATCTATCTATCTATCTATCTATCTATCTATCTATCTATCTGTCTATCTGTCTATCTATGTGCCTATCTATCTATCTATCTATCTATCTATCTATCTATCTATCTATCTATCTATCTATCTATCTATCTGTCTATCTATCTATCTATCCAAGTGTCATCACTGCAAAATGACGATCACTCGTTTTTCTTTGCTGCAGTGTATATGCGACGTCCAAATATTTTCTTCTATCTAGCTATCTATCTGCCTATCTATCTGCCTATCTATCTGTCTATCTATCTGCCTATCTATCTATCTGCCTATCTATCTATCTATCTATCTGTCTATCTATCTATCTATCTATCCAAGTGTCATCACTGCAAAATGACGATCACTCGTTTTTCTTTGCTGCAGTGTATATGCGACGTCCAAATATTTTCTTCTATCTAGCTATCTATCTGCCTATCTATCTGCCTATCTATCTATCTATCTATCTTTCTATCTATCAGTCTATCTATCTATCTATCTATCCAAGTGTCATCACTGCAAAATGACGATCACTCGTTTTTCTTTGCTGCAGTGTATATGCGACGTCCAAATATTTTCTTCTATCTAGCTATCTATCTGCCTATCTATCTGCCTATCTATCTGTCTATCTATCTGCCTATCTATCTATCTATCTATCTTTCTATCTATCTGTCTATCTATCTATCTATCTATCCAAGTGTCATCACTGCAAAATGACGATCACTCGTTTTTCTTTGCTGCAGTGTATATGCGACGTCCAAATATTTTCTTCTATCTAGCTATCTATCTGCCTATCTATCTGCCTATCTATCTGTCTATCTATCTGCCTATCTATCTGTCTATCTATCTGCCTATCTATCTATCTATCTATCTATCTATCTATCTATCTATCTATCTATCTATCTATCTATCTATCTATCTATCTATCTGACTATCTATCTGACTATCTAGCTATCTATCTATCTATCTATCTAGTATCTATCTATCTATCTATCTATCTATCTATCTATATTAATTAAAGTGGTGAAAAAACTTTAATTAAGAAAGCAGAAATGCCACCTGTACTGGTGGAGCAGAAAGTGAAAATGGGCCAAAAAAAAAGAAGGGAAATAGCACCTTGCTTTTATGAAGGTGTTTAAAATTTACAAGGGCCAGGACCGGAATTTTTTTTTGGGGAATTTGTCAACTTTTTTTTTGGGGGCTCTTTTCATTTTTGCTCTTGTTTGTCATCGCAAGAGTTTTTTTAGTCAACATAAGATGTGTACGTGGCCAGCTCTTTTGGGAGGATTTGGTGGCCCTTAAAAGGGCCTGGGTTTTTTTTTTCTTTTTTCAGACGACTTGAACAGGCATCACTTCCTTGGAGAGGGCAGGTTGACTTGGCTCCACTGGAACGACAATGGAGTTTGCCGCTGGTGGACAAGTGTCGGCTGCTGCTGCTGCTGTAGAGACTGCTGCTGCTGCTGTAGAGACTGCTGCTGCTGCTGTAGAGACTGCTGCTGCTGCTGCTGTAGAGACTGCTGCTGTAGTGGTGGCTGCTGCTGCTGTAGAGACTGCTGCTGTAGTGGTGGCTGCTGCTGCTGTAGAGACTGCTGCTGCTGCTGTAGTGGCTGATGCTGCTGTAGAGTGTAGAGGCTGCTGCTGCTGCTGTAGTGGCTGCTGCTGTAGTGGCTGCTGCTGCTGCCCAAAAGAGGGTCCGGGGAAGCCAAGCTTCTGGGGGCTGTCAAGCATCAGCTGGGTGAAGCTTAAAGATGACTGCTGCAGGGCTGGAGTCTGGCTTCGAATTGGCTGCAGGGACTGGAACTGGCTGCTGCTGCTTGGCTGGGACTGCAACTGCTGGCGTGGAGGCTGGGACTGCATCTGAAGACTTGTCGAAGGCCTTGTTTCCTGGGGCTGCTGGGGCTGCTGCTGAGTTGTTGGAGGCTGCTGCAAGTCCTCGTTGACAAAGGATGGAGCAGGACCAGGAGGAGGGATGTATTGGTGCTGCTGCTGCCCCAGGATCATCTCCACATTCTCTTGCTGCATCATCAGGATTTTATCTTGGACGGCCGCCTGTACAAAGTAGTGGTCCGTCTGGCTCAAGGAGTGCAGGAGGCGAAGTCTCAGGGCACGGTTCATGTTCTTCCCAGATGTGAAGATACTCCTGCACATGTTCTGCAACTGGTGTACTTCTGGATCCAGCCTGTGAGCAGTTTGTTGGCACATGTCACAGAATGGTCCTGCCGGCTGAGGTGGTGCTGGTTTCCTGGGCCTGTCCGAAGTGTAGTGACCAGCAATTGAAGTGAGGGCAGAGGCCATCTCCTGGTCTGTGTCCTTCCTCTTCTTGGATGGCTTTCGTCCTGGGAAGACCTGCGACTGCTGCTGGGATGGCTGGAGGGACTGCTGGGACATCTCCTGGGAGGACTGCTGCTGGCTGGCTGGGAGGCTGTCATCCAGATTGGGCATAGGATTGTAGTCCATGGTGGCATCAGAATCTGACGACAGGCGGTTACTTCCTCCTGGTCCAGTGAAGCTGGAGATTTCCACGGCACCCTTCGGAATGATGGAGGCCCTCAGGAATTCACACTTCGCCAGGATGTACTTGTCTCGCTGGACATCTTCTTTCTGCCAGCTCCAGAAGCTTGAGGTCTGATGATCTTTCCGAAGGTAGTCCTGATGTTGCTCCTCCATTTGTTGACTTTAGCTGCTGTGATTTCTTTCCCCACTAGCAATGTAAGTTCTGCTGCTTTCTCTGCATCCAGTCTGTCCTTCTGTCCACTCTTGAAGGTGGTGGAACCCTTGGAGTACAGGTTCTTGTTCTCCCGGTACCAGTCGATCAGCTGATCCTCCTGCTCTTCTGTGATGCCCAGTAGGTCCCTGGAGTTTTTCTTTCTGTAGCCCTTCTTCTTTTCCTTGTGGACAAACTGGCCATCGGAGTCCTGGATCAGCTCAACCTCAGATCCAGTGTTGTCAGAATCTTCCGTCGCCTGGTTCTTCCCCTTGTTGCCCTTGGACTTGGCAGCATTCTTCTTGGGAGTATCTTCCTCTGCGGTGGCATCGTACTCGGACTGCAGGGTCTGCTGGTGGATTGCAGCTTTCAGAGTTGGTACGGAGTCATCATCTTCATCAGCAGGAGTATCATCTGGAGGTGGAGGTGGAGGCTGGACTGCAGTCTTGGCTCGGGTCTGGGCTGGAGTGACAGGCTTGACTGGAGGCTTGACTGGAGGCTTGACTGGAGGCTTGACTGGAGGCTTGGCTGGAGACTTGGCTGGAGACTTGGCTGGAGACTTGGCTGGAGACTTGGCTGGAGACTTGGAGGTGGCTTGACGCTTGGCTGAAGGAGACTTGCCAGGAGTGCGAGGCCTTCCCCTTGGAGCAGTCTTGGTGGGAGACTTGAAGACAGCAGCATCAGCCGACTGGGTGCGCTTGGTTGGAGACTTGACAGAAGCAGCAGCATCAGCAGGCATGCCACGCTTGGTTGGAGACTTGACATCAGCATCAGCAGACTTGGGACGCTTCTTCTTGGCTGCAGCAGCAGTGGCAGGCCTGCCACGCTTGGTTGGAGACTTGACAACAGCAGCAAGCTTGGCCAGGACTTGATCTTCATCTCCATCATCATCATCATCTTCATCCTCCTCATCAGGTTGTTGTTGCAGCACTTTGGGTGGTGGGGCGCCCTCGAAGATGGTCTCACTGGTCACTGTTGATGTAGCAGTGGTCACTGCCACGATGCTGTCCGGCAAGCTGAACATGCTTGGAGACAATGTAACAGCTGTGTAGTCTATGAAAGGAGCTGGTGAACCAACTGGAGTTGAAGATGGAGTGGTCAGTGGAGTGCTGGCTTGAATGTTGCCCTTGGTTGGTGCCCTCAAGGTCTTCTTCCCTCTTCCTCTGGGTCCCATCTTGAAGCAGGATCAATCAGAAATGAAGCAGGATGAATCAGCAATGAAGCAGGATCAATCAGCAATGAAGCAGCGATTCAGCAATGAAGCAGCAATTCAGTAGGCTGTGAAGCAGAGTGTCATGGAGTATAGATGCGTTCGTCTTGAAGTTCAGAGTGGTTATGGTGCTCTAGTGGCTGCTCTTCTATTTATATGCGAGGCGCGCGCCAGTGCGTCTCCAAGGCTGACCCCCCATTCGCGCCGTGGCACGAAAGGTCGACGCCGCGATGCTTTCAGTACCCCGCGGACAAAGGATTTTGCTAAAAATAGCCCCTCTGGCGCCACTCTGTCTGCTCCTGGAGGGGGTCCAGACGACGGCGCGAAGGTTTTGCACACGTCCCGGAGCATTTTCCTTGACGGCGGAGTGCAGAAGAACCGCGGAGTCGACCTTTTTGGCGCCACGCAGAGAATCCCGCTCGTTTTACAAATCCGCGGGAAAGTTTTTGCCCCTCAGTGGCGCGAAAACTTCGACGCGGTCTTACTTTTCTGATCGCGGCGTCGAACAATTTTTCTGGTCTGCTCTGCCGCGGATTTTAAGAAAATTTGTACTGGTTGAAACTTTTTTTCTGCTCCATGGCGATTTGAAGTGACGGTAAGAAGCAGGTTTCTCGATGGCGCGCAATCAAAAGATGTCCGGCGGGAACCTAAAATGCCCCTGCGCGATACGTAAAAAGAGGAAATATTTTTCCGTCTTTCCTGAAAATACTTCGACGCCGATTCAAATAGTTCTCCGGGAGCCGCCGTGAGAATGAAGCATAAGTCTATTAGCACAAGTACGTGTCACAGGTATTCTTAACAAATCAAGTTTGAGGCTGGGTGTGAAAAAATCACTTTAGTAAATCCTTCAGCTAAACAGTTTCCCGCCTCTCATGGTCGACCATGCAATGACCATATAGAAGCATGAGATGAAAATGAGTGACGTCTGAATTGTTCAATGCCATGTTTCTGGAACCACTTCTTTAGCTGAGAGTCCGTGCATGTTTTACCCTCTTTCAAGAAGATAAGGCCTTTGCCTGGTCTTTTGAAAGGTTCAATGGAGACTTTTGAACTGTCTATTTAATTGACCGATTTAAGTTTCTCCTTTTGTGTATCATTCCGAGGATGAATCAGAAAGGTTCCGTTGGTTTGACACTTTATGTTACTGTTGTCACAAATTTCCTCAATGACTTCATAAACAGCTATTGCTGAAAGGTCGTCAAGTGAATTCATTAACCTTTTATCACAAGGCAATGTTTATCTTTCATCATGTGCAAGGGGCAGTCAGGGTCAATCAAGTCATCCGCGGATGTCCTTGTGCGTTGAAATCTTGGTAGTCCAGTCGCTAACTTTTCAATCTAAACCTGGTTTCCCGCTGAGGGACGCGCACCTTGGTAACCCGGTTGACGTACGATCCGGTTTGGAATCGTGGTAAATGACATATTCATTGATATTCCCCTGTAAGGTAGGGGACACACCGTGCAAGCGCACTGTCTCATGTTGGCCACTAAGGATAGGGGTCTTCACCTTAGTCTTTGCCACCCATCGCCACGAGGAAGCCCGAGATCTGCGGGGGCTTCCGGGGTATGGAAGTTTGCTGCTTGGTTCCACAGTATAGGTTTCTGAAGTTTGCTACTTGGTTCCACAGTATAGGTTTCTGAAGTTTGCTTCTTGGTTCCAGGTATAGGTCTCTAAAGTTTGGTACTTGGTTCCAGTGTGTACTACACTGTATATGGGTCATTTTCGCGAAAACGCGCAATTTGATGTCCTGCATTCGTGTGTGTCTACCTTTGTAGGACTGAAATTAATTTTTGGCCAAATATTTTGAATAACATTTTTCCTAGAAGAAAACAAAAATTTAAGTTGGTGCGGCCATGTAGTCCAAATGTCCTTACCGTGGCATGTCTGCAACTCAACATTTTAATTTCAAACTTCTGCTAATTGAAAATGACTGCATAAAATGTGACATGCAAAGTGTAGATTTCTAGATATATGTTACATTAACTACCTAAAAGTGTTTTTTTCTGAAATATAACTAATTTATCCACATCTCAGGGCGTGTTGAAGCTGTGTTCCAATTTTGAGATAAACTCTTTGGCCACGGTAAAGACAGAGGTAAAGTTGCCACCAGAATAAGTTAATACAGCATGGTGTCTCCAGATGCCACTAGAGTGTAAAGAACCAGGATATAACTACTTTTTTACCATATCATTGGGAAAGCCAAAGCTGCCATCTGTTAGTCAGACGATGAAATAGGTTTTATCTTGACTTTGTCGCAACTAAACTTCGTCTTTACCTAACCCTCAACAGCAGAGGGAGTTGAAAAGGTATGATGATGTAAATGACACCATTGGTTTAGGATGCTGTTCCAGAAGTAGCTGTGGTAAGTACTCTGAATGATGTAGTCCACTTTTCTGGATGAAATGCTGCATAACATGTCTTTTCCGTGGCCAAAATCTGTCTTTACCATGGTCAAATCAATGCAAATATACTGTGACACAATAAAGACAAGGCTAGCCACGGTAAAGACATCCGAGTAAATTTGCTTTGATTTTAATGTGCACGGTAAAGACAATTTTTCAAAATAATTGAAAATGTCACATATTCACCCAAATTAGTTATCCTTTTACATGCAGCATTGTAGTACCACATATTGCATTATATGAATAGAAAAAAATATCAGTTGAGTATTATTGGCTCAGCTTCCTGACATAAAAAATTGGCAATGTCTTTACCGTTACTGCACGTTTTCGTGAAAATGACCCATATATAGGTCTCTGTAGTTTGCTACTTGGTTCCAGGGAAGAGGTCTCTGAAATTTGCTGCTTAATTGGTTCCAGGCAGGGTACACAGGCCATTGAAGTTTGCTACTTGGTTTCAGGTATAGGTCTCAGAAGTTTGCCACTTCCTTCAAGGTATGGTCTCTGAGGTTTGCTCCCCCTTGTCTCTGCACAGTTCACATTTTCTTAATTTTGAGCTATTCCTTGATAGGTAGTTTTATGCACAAAGGAATAATAAAATGACAAAAAACCAACTTCCATTGCCTAGTTTTTGAGTATAAAAATATTTAATTGGCAGAAATTCTATGCACCTTATTTATTTACTTTTTATCGCAATGGACCTGGTGACACGAAGGCCGGACACCATTAAATCGATTTTGGCCAGGGAATTCCTGCCTGGTTTTACTTACTGACAATATAAAGTAGATAGCTGAAAAAAAACATACGAAAAACATAAGCTGCGCAGCAGCATACCCTCGGCTATTCAGCAGGCTATTCCGCAGGGTGGTTGGTAGCAGGACAGGCCGCCCCCAAAACAATTTGGAGAACAGTTGAAAAAGGGGCACAGACAATAATTAAGGTTTTTAAAAATAAGGCCTTTAGCAATTTCGGAATTCAGATTGACTAGACAGCCACTAATCTCCATGGGAACCAATTTTTATCTGAATTTATTTATCATTTGAGTAGTTAGAGTTGCTTGCTTGCAAGCGCAACTCTATTGTTGGAGGCAGATTTAGAAAGCATACATGTCAACACTTAGGTCTCACTGTTTCACCTATTACGTACATAGAAACTTAGCATACAGTCTCAACATAATTTTATCTTCCTTCGAAAAACGTTTGGTGCACTTCCATGACAATAAATGTATTATTTACTCCACCAAAATGTTCGTTTGTATGTATACATTGCCGAGGGTAAAAATTCAGGATGCCTCTTGCATCTTGGAAGTGCATGTTTAATCCTCATACTAAAATCATATTTCTTTCTTTTTCAGAGAAGATGGAGGCAAATTCAAATTCATTTCGACCAGTTTCGACTTTTATCCTATTGGTCTTAATAACTGTATGTGTGATGTACAATCAGAATAGATTTGTGACATTTCAAACTTTGATAAATAGTCAACATACAAAGACTTTGATAAATAGTCAACAGACAAAGGCAGTGACACTGAAAAAACATCAGGCGTTGCTAACAATGTTCACAACATTTTCAAACAAAAAATCCAAATATCGAACATTTTGTAATACTTTGCACAATTGGGCATTATTTCTTCCTGACATACAGCCTCTTCTGTTTACCTATGACACTGACAAAAGACTCACTGATTTGGCCAAAAGCCTCGGTTGGCTAGTCTATGACGTGCCTAGGGTGGCGAGGAATAAAGTGCCATTTTTAAAAGAAATGTATTTTGCCGCTGAAAAACACAGTAAAAGTGTCTTCTACAGCTATTTCAATGGTGATTTACTGTTCGATGACGGTTTGATAAATACCGTTTCAACCGTGGAAAAGTACCTTGATCAGCTAAACAAAACTCTTATCATTGGACAACGAACAAATCTGCAACTCAGAGACCGCAAACTTTGGAAAAAAGATGAAGTCACTGAAGCTGCCAAGGAGGGCAAATTATTCGCAACTTGTGCCCTGGATTATTTTATACTCGCCCGTAATCAGTTCCCTTGGGATAAATTTTTGGATGTTATCATCGGCCGGGTAAGTTACGACAACTATGTTGTCACTATGGCCTATATCTATAATATATCGGTCGTTGATGCAACTCGGACAATTCTTACTTTACACGAAACTGGAAAGGATGGTAACCATGCTGGCCTTTCGAACAAAGATTCCAGTTACAACCTAGATCTCACGAGAAATTTTGGTCGAATTCATCATCATCAAGAAAGGGGAAATACAAGAAATGCACATTATATTACTCAAAAGGATGCGCATGGAAAAATAGAGCTTTGGCACAGGTCTCCTAAAAGGCGCCTTGAGCAAAAACAATCGCGTTAACCTGACTTTGTAGAACATCATTTTTCAAAATCATGTGTAGGCCTATATTGTTTTATTTTGAGTGCTTTACATTGTAATGACAAAGTTCTGGTCAATTTGTTATGGAGAAAAAGTTGGACTATTGCAAAGTGAAAACTGCATTTGTACCCCGTATCCCCATTAAGGGGCTGACCAGACGATAGTTGGGGGGCAATGGGGGCTATGGATTTTACCCCCGAGTCAAACTTTTATTTTCGCTTGCGATACGTCGACGAACAACTTTTTTTGCACGCAAACTTTTTTTATTGTAATTTAAAATGTATACGGTACCCTAGCTACATCTGGAAACAAACCTTTTTTTTTCATGAACTGAACAAACTTCTTTTTTTATGAACTGCATGAACAAACTTTTTTTTCAGTGTCAAGTGGGAAACAAACTTTTTTTTTTCACCAAAAGTCCATAGCCTCCCCCCCCCCAAGATCATCTTTTCGGCCCCTAAGCAGCAGCTGTATTCCAGTGCTTTCACACAGCGCTCCTGAATAAAATGTTAAATTTTCAAAATATACCAAAAAAGTTATGAATGTACCGTGAAAGTAGAAGGTTTCAGCTTTGTATCGATGTAAAAAGTAAAATACTCTGTTGGGAAAAGTTTGAGATATTTGAGTTTTAATTTTTGTTTTGTTTATCTCATTCCATTTCGGACAGTTATCACAGGCTTCTTCTAAGTGACAAACAATTTCTTCATATAAGATACAACTGTGGATAGCATGCAGCACCATATAAATCAGTTATGTCCAACATAAAATGTATTTTGAAGGAAAATAATGTTCCATCATACATTTGTTTATCACATTTTATATTTATCAGTGATTTGAGATAAAAGTATGTGTAGCTTGGACAATTGTACACATGAAAATCTAACCTGAACTGTGCTATCTTTTCTAGATGTGATAACCTTCTGTTGGTCAAAATTTCCATCAATAGGTCATTATCATGTATTTTCCTGGTGCTTTGAGCTTTGAAGCCCAGCGCTGTTTCCATTTCTCTCTTGCCTTACTTTGTGTATGATAGTTTATTTTATATTTCATCTGTTTATGTTTGAGAGTTCAAGTTTGCATTCGTCTTTAATCTGGGCTTCCCAGCACACTGTATTTTCATTTAATTTCTCAGGTTCATCTAATTTTAATGACTTACTTGGTTTTGGTGTAAGGATGGATCATGCCGATGCTGGGAAAAAAGTTAGTGTTAATCGTTATCTGTAGGAAGGTGTCAAGATTACTAAGTTCCACTGACATAAAAGTGATTCAGACCTTTGTATTAAGCAGTTTCACTCCGAAAACTACCTCTGTCATTGCTGTAGTACCTCCCCCTGCACTGCATATATAGAGTTGGGGCTTGTGAATAAAATCTCTTTTGAAGTGAAGAAACTCTTCCCAGATCTTGATCACTGGCCCAAGGCTCTTTACATCCAAAAGGAGCAGCACCATGGATGTACATTTGAGGGTAACAAAGAAAACAAGCTCCTCGCAAACCTTGAAATGCTGAGCAACATGTTGCCTCAACACCTCATGAAGTTCCACACTGCCTTCATCACACTTTGTGATGCTCTTCAAGCCTCGTTTGGCTTCACAATTGATGATGTTTACCAAGGCAACATTGCAAAATATGAAAGAGCATAACAAAAATTGGGGATTTCTTTCGCTACTAAAGTTCATATCCTTCATGTGCCAGTGTTCATTGAACAGATGATGAAGGCACTGGGCCTCTTTTCTGAGCAGGTTGTCGAGAGCTGTCACTCTTCAACAGTTACCGAATCAAGAACATAAGTTATCGCAATAATTTAACAATCTCTGCCGTACCATCATTTCAATCCTTATCACACATAGGCTGTCATAAAAGTAAGTTAGCAGGCAGTAAGATTAACTTTTACCGAAAGCATGATCATAAGAGTACATATAGTAACATGGTAGTGACTTCTTGATGATCCCTTTGCTTTGTAAATATAAGTTCATTGCCCTTTTTTGATATATAATATTAGGTTTAGAAATAAACCCAAGCTCACCAAAAGCATTAATTCATACACCTGACCCATAGAAGTAAATGTTCCTCAAAGTCCTCCAAACAAAGTTCTATGAAAGCATTTCTTCCTCCAAAACCTTTTCTCCTGCAACTGGTATCAAGCCTCCATGGACTAAAATAAGGACTTATGTGAAGCAACATGTCACAGGAATAGCCAGGATGGATAATGCTGTCCATTTTGGTTTCTTGTTCATACCAGTGAATCTATGCTTTCACAAGTCCTCACACAGGCATAAACAATCTGTTTCTTGTGTGGTGTGTTTCATTCAACTGCTGCCTCTCTGATACTTATTACTATTAGAAAAGGTATGACAGCTTGCTTGGCAGTGCTCCAACTTTCCAGACCGAACTGGTACGTTGTCACTGTAGCAGACGACAGAGGTAACTATAAAATCCGGTCAGATGATTGTGACAGCGGACCAGGAAAGCGCCAAGCATGTTTTGGTACTATCAACTAATTTTTGATACAGGAATTAATAAATGCTGCTATTATTTTAAATTTGTATACAAATAACTGAAAGTAAATTCACGATATATGTTCAATAATTGCTTTGCATCTTGGAGGACCTCCCCCTCTTCTCCTCCAACTAAAATGAACAATTCGAGAAACGAGACTGCTGCTATTATTGGTCTGTCACAGTTTAGTTATAAAGCTGACAAAATAAATTTTGAGAAAAGCTCAAAACAGTGAGAAAATTTAAATGTTTCACGAGAACAGCTCAATCAAGTGATTCTGTTGATCAATCAGGTGCGCTGATTGGCTGGTTCTTAATTAGGTATCTCTTTGATAGAGGTTCATTTTGTCCATATTTGACATGTCCAGATCGCATTTTTTGACAGCAACTGAAAGTATATCGAAGTAGGCCTGCAGCTTGACAGCTGGAATGCTACACATGCAGCTTGAGATATACATGTAGATAGTGACATAGATGAATTACCATGGTATAGATAATCACCATGGTATTGAGTATAGACATATAGATAGATCCATTCAATGTAGATGGAGATAGATAGATAGATAGATAGATAGATAGATAGATAGATAGATAGATAGATAGAAACTCCTAGCTTCCCATACAGATAGTGAAATAGGAGAAAGATTTCAAAAGAAAGGTTTATCTGTTAATCCTCTCTTTTCATTAATTCTCAATCCATGATGATATAGGCAGCTGAGCTGAGAACTAATGGATAACGCCCTCGTTTGTGACAATATGTAATATATCCGAGGGCTTTAGCCCAAGGATTATTGCATATTGTCACAAACAAGGGTGTTATCTAACTTATACCACTAAGTACAAAACAAATCAATTTAAATCCCTTTGTTTGCCTTCAATCCTTCTTGTTTGACAACATTTCATTGTATTTGTTGCACATTCATGTTCCTCAGTTCATTTGAAGGTTGGCAGCGCTGAAGGCAACAGGTCAGAATTCTTTGTTCTCAGGAAATAATATTTTGTAGATAGAAAGATAGATGGAAAAATAGATAGAAAGATCGATAGATAGATGGAAATAACACATTAATTTCATTGATTAATTTTATAGATAGATATGGATAGACAGATAAATTGATAGACGAATAGATAGATAGATATATAGATAGATAGGTAGGTCAATAGTGCAGCCATCTCAGCCAAGGTCACTTTGGGGAGGTTGATTATTACAGTCGCTTAGCAAATGTTATTTTTAAATTATGAAAGATATTTGAAAAATAACAGAAAGCAAGGAGCAGGGGTTCGAATTAAGAAGAAAAAATAAGTCTTTGAGCTTGCCAAATTGGGCCAAAATTGTTGGTCTGCTGCTCCGCTATTTTTTTTGCAGCTTACATATCCCAAATGTACTATTTTATCAAGTGACCTTAAATTTGATCATTATTTCAGATAATGGTATTTATAAAAAAGAGTGAATATAGCCTTTTTATTGAGACCAGTTACACTTGATACAATCTTCCTCCTTGTTTACTGTCTGCGTTGTTCAGTTTTAATCCTTTGTTGGTCAGTTTTGTTTCAGTGTTTCCTTCAATTTTGTCAACTTGTAGTCAGCCAAGCATGCAATATCATGGTCAGGTGTATGAGCTGTGATATGCATTATATCAGAGCGAAATCCTGCCTTCTGATTGGCCAGAAAAACAAACAGTGGTATAACACAAAATACAAATGTGCGGTGTGGATTAAACAGTTGTGGTCAACTTGTTGGTCAAGTCAGCAGTGTTCAACTGTTCATGCATATTAAACTCCAGAGAAACAACCAATCAGAGTGGAGACATATGGTTGATCAATTTCAGTCAAGATAACATTTGTACATGATTTAAACTGTTACTGGCAGTTTATATTTTCATTCATAAATAACTGAGCTTCATCCATTGTTGTCCATTCACAGCTAGGCTGATATAAATTTCTTTGTAGCCCCTAGGAGTTTATCACAGTTATTTTATTCATTGTTCTTTGGTCCGTCTGAACTGAATTTTACTGATATCTGTAAATTTCTCATGTGTATTGACATGCATGAATTCCCTCACTTCGATTTTTTAATCTCTTCTGTACAATTGAAAAACCATTCTTCCTAGTTCAAAATTGTACACATCAATAAACTTTTTGTTTTGCAAATGTTCTCCAAAAATTAGGGTTAAAGAAGCAGTAGGTGATTTGACATGGTTTTATTATTGTTGGTGTGGCTTTCACAGCAATGTGACTTCCGTCCAGTTCAGTGTGGAACTCAGATTTTAGATTAATTTTTTGCTTAATTTTGTTGTTTAAAACAACTGTCAACACTGCCAGGTATGTTTGATATCTAGAAAATGTACCAAAGAAAGTTATGAAAGCAACATTTGGGTTTCATCTTTGTGATAAATATGAATTTAAAGCACTTTTACTACTGACTCAGTCCATGATCGTCTGCTAACATGCTTGAGCTGTCATACCTTGTTATAATCTATAGGCAGTGAGTGACTGAGTGAGTCAAGGCCAACACAGGATTCATCTTGTTTTTGCCTGTGAACAAACCCAGCATTAAGCTGTGACTACAATTCCATCTTCTCCTACATTTTCGTCAAGGGCTCAGAATTCTCCTGATTCCCTGTCATCTATTGAGATAAATATTTTCAGTCAAAAAACTGAACAAACACATCAAAGGCTATTTTTGAAAAGCCAGCACAAAAACTGCATCACTTGTTTAGGCCAGAAAGCTGCACGGGGCAAGCAGAAGTGCTAGTCTGAAGGTGTTAGGCCCTGTTAGGGTCGGGACAGAATGTAAGGGTTGGGACAATCAACAGTTTTTGGCATCAACTGTAAATACAAAAGTGCAGGGACATCTTTTCTTGTGATAATGAACTAAGTCACTCTAAAAGAAAGATATTGTAATGACGAATCGTTAGCAGCATGTCTGGGTGAAATAGCGGGGCAGATTTGTCATGAATAGGGGAGTAATATTTCATTTATACATAGAAGCATGAAACTTGGCACATCGTTTAAAAACACCTTAAAGAATAAATTTAGATAGGGAGCCACTTCAGATTTGACCTGGTTGAGCCGTGGCAGCCATTTTCCAAAATGGCGGCTAATTCTCTCATTTTCCTGCTTTCTGTGAAGTGTCTACCGTTTGACCATATGAAAACAGTTGTCATTATTTCTTCTAAAGATCTAAAAAACACTATCAATTGATTCCTGGGTTGAACTAAGGAATTTTAGGGTGATCAGGGTCCATTTTGTTGTAACTGTTGAAGAAAATGCAGCATTTTCGCGGTTTTCCATAACTCTATGGAATCTCAATAAATATTTAAATGGACCACACATTTGAATTCCTTGTAAGAAGAGCTTTCAAATGAATGGTAGCATCACTAGTTTCCGTGAATTCTTTGTCAAAATGAACCTCAGAACCGAAATCTTCAAAAAACTTAAAATTTTCATTTTTTCCATTTCCACTCCAAATTTAAATATGCAACTTATTTTTATATTCATTTAGAATTGGCGAAACCACGCAAAACCGCGAAAATACAGTATTTGAGTTGATAATTCTACCAAAATTGATTCTAGAAAGCCTGAAAATAGTTGAGGCTGCTAAAAATGTTGTAGTAATGTTCCAAATACCTAGAGAAGGAATAACAAACACTATTTGCATGCATTCTATTCATAGGAACTACACAGAAAGCAGCAAAATGGAAGAATTGGCGGCCATTTTGGAAAATGGCTTCCAGTAGCCATCTATGCTAAATCTGAGGTGGCTACCTGCCCAATTATATTCGAGATGTTTTTTAAGTGTGCGCCAAGTTTCATGCTTCTATGTATAAATGCACTATTTTTTTACATACCTGCCCCGCTAATTAAACAAGAAACTGTGCGTTAGGGTTGGGACAACTTTTTGGCTTCATTTGCGACTTGGCAACAAATGTTGCATATTATTGTCAAAACTAAGGGTTCTACATCATAAGTTTTGTACGTCACGCTAAAATGCAAAAAATGATCATTTTCTGGCTGTTCAAGAGTTCATATATTTTGAACCGGCGATCCGATTTTGCTGAAATCTTAAACATTTATTGACATGGTTACTCACAATAAAACATGGTACTATAGGCTGATACACACTTAATTTTGCGCGGTTCATAGCAGACAGAGAAGTCTGGCTTCACCTGAAATACACATTTGCACCAGGCCCAAAATTCACTGATGCAAATTGATATTCTTGCGGATTTTCAGCCCAGGAAAAGAAAAGATTGCCACAATTTTTCTGTTCTCCGTCATTTTGATACAATTTTTGCAGAGGCTTGTAACTAACTTTATTTAGCAGCTATAATATCAATAAAAGCATATCATTTGTAAGAAACAACCAGTCATAATTCTTTTGTCTTCAGTAAAATAGTAAAAGTATCTCTTAGCTTTTGCTCCCAAATTCAAATTGGCCTGCTCTGTGAATAAATACAGACTTAAAGCCAAAATCATCAATCCCATCCTCATTGAATTTGGAAGCATGGGGCCACTGGGGGGGGGGGTGGTCTAGTGGTAGTGTGCTAGGCTGCCAATCGCTGGGTCCTGGGTTCGAATCCATCTCTTGCGGGCTCACCTGGCTCTATGTTGGATGGCCGTTTCAAACATCCTTTGCCTCATTGCTGTGTCATCCTCCTGTCCTAATTAGCCTACCAAGTGCATAAATACAGGATGTAAAGCCAAAATCATCTATCTATCCGTCGTTGTAAGTGTCTGAAAACAGATGTATAGATGTAAATACAATTTAGCATTGAGCTGATGGAGATCAGTAGTGCATGCAAAGTTTGCCAGAGGGCAGCAGTTACAAGCAAGATTCCTGAAGGAGAGGTCCGATGGAAAAACCTTGATGGTCATGGAAAAGACATTTTGTGTAAGCAAAAATAGGAAGTCAACACCAGTATGTAAAAAGGGGAGAATTTCCAAGTTAAACACCATAACATTTACTGTGTTCACACAGTCAGACCAAAGACACGTAACACGTAACAAATGTTATACATCTTTGGTTCAGACACAGCTCGAACAAGCCGCAGTACCACTTAGTAATGAATGGAAGGCTTTTACAGTTATTTCAGACATTCCAACTGGATGGATGATTGGGGCTTTATGTCCTGTATTTATGCACTGGGTAGGCTAATTAGGATGGGAGGAGGACACAGCAATGAGGTGAAGGATGATTGAAACAGCCGTCCAACATAGGCAAGGTGACCCGGCAGAACTAGATTCGAACCCCAGACGCAGTGATTGGCAGCCTAGCACGCTATCACTGGACCAACCCTCCCCCCTTTCAGACAGTCCGGAGTTACTTGAACAATCTCCAGGAAGCTGAACCACTTTTATAATATAAACGGAACCCGAAGGAACCAGAAAACATTTCAGGATGAACAAAAAATAATTTCAGAAACCACAGTCAGCATGTTGTCTTCAGATTAAAAATGCAAATATACATGTATATATTCATAATTGTGAAAATGCCATGGAAACATATGATACGAGACACAATTGAAAGATAAAATTAGCTTTTTTAGTTATTGGGCCACCAAACAATGATAATGATAATGTTTATTTGTTTATAGTGCATTACATCAAAATAGCGACCTCAATGCACTGTACAATAATACAAAAATTCATACAATAATTTTAATTAAGTAAAATTGTAGTTAAAAACCGAAATAAAATAAGAAATCAGATAAAACTCTATTAAAACAAATTAACGAATTAAAAGTAGTAAAATCTAAATAAATGTGTCTTCAGCTTGGCTTTGAAAGTCTCATACACTGTTATGCATCTAATCTCCTGTGGCAAGCTGTTCCACAGGGAGGGTGCACAGATGGCAAATGCGCGGTCTCCATATGTTTTCAAAGTTTTTGATGATGGTCGTTTTAAAGATACACCATTGTCACTTCGCAAATTGTAGGCACCCGGAGTGTTACGACACAAAAGTTCTGTCAAATAAACTGGAGATGAGTCCCAGTGTATACATTTAAAAATGATAGACAATAATTTGGACTGTATACGTAATGCTACAGGCAAGGTCTTTTCGGTCATCTAACTGATAGGTCACACCCTGTTATGACTATTGCTCCTATGTACCCCCTCCCCCCCCCAGAGCACCATACTGCCCTCCCTCATTCAGTTATTCTGTTCCTCTCTGGCTTATAAGCTTACACTATTTGCTTGCATTCCTCTCCACAAACAGACTGGTGACTCCCCTCACCTCTGGTTTACTATTTCATTTAGCAAAATCTGGGATACTCAGAAATGGTGCCCTCCCTAACCCCCCTGACCCCAAATCACAAAAAGTACGAAATAAACTTTATTGACTGAGTCCCTCAAGCACCAGGCTTAGAACCCCTCTCAGAGCAACACTCTATGGAATAAAATAATTTGCTTATCGTTTTTTCCCCCTATTTGTTTTTTGGAAAGGGTATAGTCATGTCAGGAGATGGTCTTTGAAAATTAACAAAATGCTATTAGGCCCCAATTACTACCCAACATCCTGTGTAGTATCCTGGAAAATCACATTCATTAAAATACAAACATAGGCTGCGCAGCAGCAAACCTTCAGCGAAAGACATCTGTAAAGGCATAAAAGCGATGTTGACAAAATTGGTATAATGCAATCGTGGCCAAATCTTGGCCTGAAATTATCTATATACCCGCTGCCCTACCATCTGCCCGCCTGCCTGCCAGGGTATGTAAAACCATGGAAAGGCTGAACTAGACAAATTGACACATATTATGTTGCAGTTTCATACATGTACAGGGAATAGGTTATGAGCTGTGGGTGGAAAACCAATAAGTATATTAATTTATATTTTTCAATTTTTTTCTAAATATTTAAAAAGTGTCAAAACTACCTATCGATGAGACCAGTGAAAGATCTTTATAGGCATTATGTGGATGAATTTTTGTCAAGGTACATCCAAGAGAGGCTAAGTTTTGGACCAGAAACCAAAAATTATAATTTGCAATATATTTTGTCAATATTTCAAAAAGTATAGAATGACCATGAATCACACCATCAAAAGGCACAACAGCATCATATAGGTGATATGTTTATGAAATGTCATCCATGTACATGCAATACTGGGCAAGTTTTGGGCCAGAAATGAAAAAAAACAGTTTTTATTATTTTTTCTCAATATTTCAAAAACTATAGAATACCCATCAATCAGACCATCAAAAGGCACAATTGGACTACATAGGCTATATGTGTACCAAATTTCATCCATGTACATGCGATAGTGACCGAGTCTTGATCCGGAAACGAAAAAAATAATTTTTTATCTTTTTGTTTAATATTTCAAAAAGTATGGATTATCCATCAATCAGACCATCAAAAGGCACAACCAGACCATATGGGCTATATGTGTACCAAATTTCATCTATGTACATGCAATAGGGTCCGAGTTCTGGCCCGGAAACTATCTATCCGCCCGCCGCCCGACCGCCCGACCGCCCGACCGCCCGGACGCCCGCCCGGCGGACGGACAACATTTGACCAAAGTGATAACAATACCTTCTTCGAACTTCGTTCGCTGAAGGTAAAAAAATGTATAGATGAAAACAAAGACAATTCATTCAGAACTTTATTGTAGCCATTAAGAAAAATTAATTGTTGGTGTGTTAGGGGCCGACCAGACGATAGTTGGGGGGGGGGCTATGGACTTTACTCCTGGGATGGACTTTTTTCGTACGCGACATATGAACGAACAATTTTTCCGCATGCGGACGCGCGAGAAACTTTTTACAGAAATTTTAACATTACAGTACCCTTAAGCTACAGGTGGAAACAAAAATTTTTTTTCATGTGCTGAACAAACTCTCTATTTCAGTGTCAATTGGGAAACAAACTTTTTTTTCACTAAAAGTCCGTACCCCCCCCCCCAAGATCATCTGGTAGGCCCCTGTTAAAATAACTTTTCATAAACCTTGGTTTTTGTTTAATTTTTTTTCAAAAACATCTTCTATGATTAATTGTCTGAAATTATTATGTCAGTATGCCCTTGCTTTCTCCTGAGATGCCCTCTTATGGTGTTTTGTGGGCGTGGCAAGGTCAGGAGATGTCCAATGACCTTGGTGACTTTAAGTGACCTTGAGGTCACATCCAAGGTCAAGACACACAGCTCTGTGACCTTGGAGATTTTGATGCTCATTGGCGCCACTAGGGCTGAGTTTGGAAGAGGGTCAGGGGGTGGGGGTGTTTTATAATCACCCTAATCCATCGTAACTCCATTGGAAAAGCTTCTGGAGAAGTTGTCAAGTCCACAGCAGCTGTTTTTGTTGGTTCAGACAAAAATATTTGATTCATTTGTGTTGGTTACAGATTTGCTCATCGGATTTACACATTTTAAAAGTTGGTCTGTCAAAGATAATCCTATTCACCCCCAGAGAAGGAAAAGCATTAAAAATTACAAAATTAGAAAAAAATAGGGCCAGGCCATCCATTCATGACGGGAAAGTTGAGATTTCCCCGATTTTCCTTTGATATGGGCGCGGGTCCGCTGATGCGTTGTATCGGACGCAAAGTTATGCGTAAAAGTCTCCAACCATAGAAATGCTCCAAACTCACCATATAATGCATTATTTAAATAGTGATTTATTTATACGATAAATTTGATTTAAAATGTTCATTTCAATTCGAATCGATGATATATCATGTATTCCTATTTGTGAAACCCTCAAGATCACCAATCTATGTGGGGCAGACCTAGATAGGAAGACCCACCTTCTCAGTGTTAGCTGAGAAGGATGGGAGACAAATCACTGGTTGAGAACCATACACCCGCGACAAGGATCGTGTCGCGGCAGTTTAGGGCCTATTCCCATCAAAAATAAAGGTATGGGCTGATAGGAAATGGTTTAAAATGTATTGTGTGCGATTTTCAGAATTTTCCTGTACTTTAAAGTGTCAAAATCAGCCGATTTTCAACAAAATTACCAGTAAAAATGACAGAAGTTTTATGCTGAATGGAGGGAGGCTTTGTACAAACAGATAACTGTTAATTAGAATGTTGTACTAACATAACTGTTAATCAGTATGATTCACTTTTTCTGTTTGTGTTTTATGTTTTGAAATGAACAGCTTTGGACTGATACTTTTAGCAGTCAATCAAACTCAGTCAAGCATTTATCTGATTTGTGTGATTGGTTGCTTCAAATACACTTTGCTGAACAGTGATTGACTTAGACCACATTTGACAAGTTCAGATAGCATTTTAGTGGAATATACTTAATTCCAGCCCTCTTTATAGGCCTAAAGTGTTATTGTAATCAAGGTATATTAAAAAAAATCTAATAGATTGGCTTAGATATAAAAATATATAGGGACCCATATGGATCCATACTTGGATAGACAAATAGATAGATAGATGGATATAAATACAAATAGATAGATAGATAGATAGATAGATAGATAGATAGATAGATAGATAGATACTAAAACCAAAGCAGGAAAGCACATTTTAATTTAATTTATGCTTTTTTTTTTTAAAATTTTTCACAAGTGATCAACTACCACATATTCTGATATTTTTTACAAATGACATACAGAAATACATGTTCCCGCCCACTTTTCGAAATCTTGACTGCTCTTTGTGTTTAAAACACCTCAGGACTGGCGACAAAACCAGATGACTGCTTATGTTGCTTTCTGTTTAAAACTTTGCAGATTACAGTTTTGCGTTTGTATTCTTGTTTTATTGCTTGTTATTATCACTTATTGCTTGCAATGATTTTCAAGAGTGCTCAGCAAAGGTAATGTCCTCAGTCTACGTTGCCTCCAGCAACGTGAAGACTGTGACCTCGGTCTAGGGCAGACCAGACAATAGTTGGGGGGGGGCTATGGATTTTAACCTCAAAACAAATTTTTTTTCGTTCATGAAACATCGACGAACCATTTTTTTTATGCATGTGGACGAGCGACAAACTTTTTTATCGCAATTTTAACATTATGGTCACCTATATATCTGCAGGTGGAAACAAACTTTTTTTATTTTCGTGGTCATGAACGAACTTTATTTTTCAGTGTCAGTTGGAAACAATCTTTTTTTTCACCAAAAATCCATAGCCGCCCCCCCCCCCTCCGAACCCAAAGATCATCTGGTTGGTCCCTGACGTCTCCACATCTAACACCACTTACACCAGGTGGCAGGACAATCCCAAATCAAGAAAACCCAACAAAAGAATTATTCAACAGAAGGATACCCCTAAGTTAGCAAATATCAGATGTTTAAATTCTGCCAGGAGAGAGGAAATATAATATTTTGAAAGCTGCTGAACTGTTTAATAAATGCCGTTTGTATTTGTCATAAAAGTTACAATATAATTATGCTATTTGCAATCTGTCATCCAAGCTTTTTATGATTTTTTTTTCTTGTTTAATTTGCCAACTGTAATAAGAGCTCACTCTCCAATGCCTATTTGTGAAAAACAAATAAATAAATAAAACTTTTTTTGTGGTAGTGTTTGGTAATTCTGAACCTAAGACCTTGGCTTTCACTCTAAAAAATTTCAGACAAAATTTTAACCAAATTTCAATGCAAAACCAACATGGATTTTTTTAAAAATCCATGTTGGTTTTGCATTGGAATTTGGTTTTTCAAAAAACCATTTTGAATCTAAAAAACCAATTTTGTCCCCACATTTTTTAGAGTGTAAGACCTTGGCTTTCTTCAGTAGAAAGGAAGTTGGTTTTTTTTTTCGCTTTTTTTCTTCTTTGCAAGTTTTGTTTTCTTTATTTTTTTTTCACCAGCTTCTTTGAAGTTATTTTCTCAACTCCTTTGAATGTCTTGACAGTCAGGTAATAATTTGTATTACTTTACTTTAAGGCAAGCAAAATCCAACAGGAGTGATGCTAGTGAAGGCATAAAGAGTTTAATTATCTCTGCCTCAAGTCCCCCAGAAGCCAACGGATTTTAAGTGCTCCGACACAAATTTTGATCAACCTGAATGCTGTTTTTAGCTGCTTTTGTTAAACATTTTCATTTTTCAAGTCCCATGAAAGATGGCACTTCTACACGTAGGGGAGACCGGGGCTAGTTTTCACAGGGGCAAGTTGTCACAATGCTTATTACTCCGCTATGGATGGTAGCTAAGCAGCTGCGTGACAATTACATCAATTTTGATATTTTTTAACATGGGGAATATTTTTGTGATGATATCACAAAAATGTGTAGTCTGTCATGCGCTATGTAAAGATGTCTGAAAATGACAGTTTAAACTCAATTTTTTCACCATTTTCAAATTTTTCATCGTCTTCCAATGTGAGACAATTTTTGGGAGATTAAGGCATTGATTCATGATGGCATTAACCCCAAGTCTCTGTGAACAATGTATCTGTGATTTCTAAGTGGAAACAGAAAATATTCTCATTTGATTACGGAGATATCGGATTGACTTCATGATCGTGACGAGGATAGGCCGGGGCTAGTTGTCACAGGGGCAAGTTGTCACAATGCTTATAACTTGGCTATAGGTGGCAGCAGTTGTGTCGTTATTAAATAAATTTCAAGATCTGTTTGTTTGTAAAGCTTTTTGTATGATGTGGTTGCAAGAAAGTATAATCTGTCATGTGATATGTGGACTTCTTAAAAATGACTTTTTCAACAGAAATTTTACAATGATTTCATTGTCCTCCAATTTGAGAAGCAATTTTCTGGTAGAAATATGCCTTGATTTATGATGGCATTCATCCAAAGTATTCGCAAGATATGCATCTTTGTTTTTCAAAAGGAATCTGACGTATTGCAAGCTTGAATTACAGATAATCTGTCAAGAGATGTTAGATTGGCCATATGAGTGTGACAACTTGCCCCGGGTCACATTTTCACAAAAAATTACTTTGAGTTACAACATGACCAACAAGGAAACACATGGTTGATAAATCAGGACAAAAGCTGACTGAAAACTGTCTCAAGACTGACAACAATGTTAGAGGGTTGGAAGTTTCCAGACCACCTGAACCTAGAGGCCTCTCAGATACAGTCAAACTTGAAGTAAAAAAAAATGTGACAACTAGCCCCGGTCTTCCCTACATGTCACACAGAATGTTCAGCAGTAAAGCTTCTCTATTAATGTTCAGCTACAAACCAATATGAAGAGCAGAAACCACAAACTTTTATGAAGTCATATTGCTTAAAACATGGATGAGCTAATATTTATAAGTAATGGGACAGTATGGAAATTAGAGTCCAGATTTACAGGATTAATATCAAATTGTCAAAAAAAAAAGAAAGAAGTAAATCAGTCAAATAAAATGGACTGGTTGAAAAGTGTCCCTATATTGGCTTTAACAGAGGTTTGAGTGATGTTTTGAGTTTGCAGCTGTCAGCATAGTTGACTGCCACAGAAGACACATTCATGACATAACAAGGTCAAATATTATCCATTGCATCAAGTTCAGGCGTCAAAACTGGACTGCCAAGTGCTATTTACCCAGCCGGGGAATTCTTCACAAACTCAAATGTATACCATGAACTCAAAGCAATTCTCTTATTGGATCCCAACCATCAAAACAGCTGCCATCTTTTTAAATGTTGTAGACAGGCCATCCAAACTGCTGTAGTGCAGTTAGTCAGGTAGCCTAACAATTGTCAGCAATGACTGCAATGTGTCGCTTTCATGATAGCATCAACAGCACTCATGGTCCCACAACCACACATATGGAATTCACAGTTGAATTGGTACACTCCACTGAACTGAGGTTCCAAACAGGTGATTACAACAAACAGTCAATGCCAAACAATGCTAAACAAGATTATCCAGCTTGCTATTTTGTAACAGGGCCCCTCAAGACACTGTCAGAGCAAAGGAATATGTCACAGAGCCAGGGACTTTTTTCCCAAGAAATGATAATTGAAACATTTGAGCATCCATTTATCTGCGTGGAATTATTCATGGACTATAGCTATATTGCATGGGATGTATATTATTTGGAATGGCTGGCCAGACAAATTGTAGGATACTTATTTGCTGGAAAGGTAAGACCAAATTCTCCTATGATCATGTCAACACAAATTTTTTTTCCAACTCACACTGAAATTTTGGAGGCTGTTAGTCAAATATCAAAGATGTTTCAAGGTTACACTTTGCATAGGTTTGGTCCAAAGTGACTGCATACACAGTTCTAAGTGGTTTTCTATAGCTGACAGCAATTTGATTCTGTAGGAGTTGACTTTTTCTGAAACATGTGCTTTCTCCAAGCCAATGTTTTGATCAAACAGGAAGTTATGTACAGCATGTACAGTGCTGCCACGTTGTTGTAACATGAGCACTGGTGTGTGACTTTAAATTTTGGTGCACTTTAGCATATCACCAACTATCCTCTTCAAATAAGAAACCAAAGAGAACATTGAGGCTACTTATTGAGCAGAACCCCCATGTTTACGTGAGTGCAAGGTCTGTATTCCTACTCCCTGTTAAGGTGTCAAACATGCGTGTTAGTTCTCGCGGACTTTCTAGCCACCCGCGTGAGTATTAGTTGTCTATGTGGCTTTTTGGCTCGGGCCCAACGGTTTGAACCCCCTAAACCCCCCCCCCCCTGGATCTGCTACTGCTTCGTTCTATATTCTTCCACTGAGAACGACTTAGCAGGAAAGGCAGGGACCATGGTAAAGAGACAAGGTGCACTCTTGACACAGTAAGAAACATCCATCAGAGCTACCAGCGGCATATTTCCTTTAAATTCCCATATTTTCCTATATTTTTTGCCAAAAGCCCTGTAAATCCCTCTATTTTTCGTGGCATTATAAATGCAATCCCCACCTTGTCATGTACATCAAAATCAGCGTTTACTGTTTAGCATTTGTCAGAGAGAATAAAAGAATTCCAGATCACTCCTTGGTCAACATTCCAATGTGTCTTATGATCTTATCGCGACACTGGTCCAGTCCGATTCAGTTGCCTATACATTCTTTCGATATACAAGATTGAGCACTCGACCATTGAATTTAATATCAATTTACGATACATTTGAAGCCAAAAAGCTTTTATTTTCCCTATATTTTAACTTCTGAAGCCATATAAAACCCTATATATTTCATTTAAAACTTCATATGAAATCCCTATATTTAAACTTTTTCTATAGGTGCAAAAACTTCTGCTTGGAACTGACCATGGAGGATAAGCGGTTCATGCAGTCATCTAAATGCATGTTGGCTCTGTAAGCAGTTCCAAAACTCTGGAAACAAAACAGAAAAAATATTCAAAGACAATAAGTGCACATGGGATTGTCCAAGACAATTTCATATACAGTATAAAGTTCAGTCAAGATCCTTTATCCTGGATTGAACATCTAGACCATTAAAACATAGGCTGCGCAGCAGCAAACCTTCAGCGAATAACACATTTAGAAGATTACATTACATCATAAAATTGGCGTGTTTACCAAATTCTGTATATTATAGGTATGCAACAGTGGTCGAGTAATGGCGTTCTATTATCTGTTATTTGCCTGCTGCCCTGCGAATTACCTGTGTGCTTGCCAGGGTTTGTAAAAGCAGGGAAAGGCCTTATTATACTAACTTACTTATATTATGGTACGGTTTTATGCATGTTCAAAGTTTTTCCAATCATTCAAAAAGTGTTAAATACAAGTCAAAAAGCACTGCTGTGTATGCCCAAAGCATATATAATCACTCACAAATATCCACAAATATCCACAAAAGTCTGTCATAGATTTTGGCTTGGTCTTTTGACTTTGACCAAAGAGCCTATTTGACTATTAGATTATTTGATATTAGGCTCAATTTTCATTGGCTGTTGGATATTAGATTGGAATCTCATTCAATTCTCAGTGTGTCCAATGAGAATGCAGCTTGATGTCCACTGGCCAATCATGGCTCTGTGGATATTAGGCTTGACTGTCATTGGCTAAGATATTTGGCCGGATTCTCATTGGACAGGATATTAGGTGGCATTCTCATTGGACAAACTATTAACTACAGTGCCCCCTACTGTGGATATTAGGGTGGATTCTCATTGGTCAAGATATTAGGGCGTATTCTCATTGGTCAGTTCACTATTATCCAAAGTATAAAAGAGTTATTGCGAGTGACTTGGGCATGAATCCAAAGTATAAGATCTTTGCTCAAATCCACTACAGTCGGAAGTGAGCGATATTGAGTGATTTGGGCATGCGCCAAAAGGACCTATATTTTGCCCAAAGGCCTTGCGGATATTTTGAAGGATGCGATGACTTTGGGAAAGTCATGCCAAAAGGAGTCGTAATGCCCAAAGGCCCTATAGTTTGCCCAAAGACCCTATAATTTGCCAAAAGACCCTATATTTTGCCCAAAGGCCTAATATCCATGCCAAATAGGGCTATTGGGCACAATAGTGGATATTGGCGGTAACAACTGCTACATTTTATAGGTGATACATGTAGGAAATGCCATTGCTGTATATGCAATAGTGGGCACGTTTTGGCTCCAATAAGAAAATAAGTATTTTTAATATTTTTTCTCAATATTACAAAAAGTATAGAATATGTATCAGTCAGACCATGAAAAGGCACAACTATACCACATCAGTCATATGTGTACCAAACTTTATCCATGTACATGCAATAGTGACCAAGTCTTGGGCCAGAAACAAATAATTTATTTTTTCTCTTTCTTTTAAATATTTCAAATAGCATTTAATATTTTCCACCAGACCTTTCAAAGGGCACAACAAGACCTTATGGGCCATGTGTGTACCAAACCTTATCCATTTACATGCAATAGTGACCGAGTCTCAGCCCAAAGAACCAAAAAATACATATTTTTCTATTTTCCAAATTTTTGCAAAAAGTATCAAATATCCATCAATGAGACCATCAAAAGGCACAACTAGACCATATAGGCCACATCTGTACCAAATTTCATAAGTGCACATGCAATAATGACTGAGATTTGGCCCGGAAACGAACAAAAATAATTTTTATATTTTCTCAATTATTTCAAAAGGTATTGAATATCTATCAATTAGACCATCAAAAGGCACAACAAGACCATACAGGCTATATGTGTACCAAATTTCATCCATGTACACTCAATAGAGGCCGAGTGCTGGCCCGGAAACGATCTATCCGCCCGCCGCCCGACCGCCCGCCCGGCGGACGGACAACATTTTTACCCAAGTGATTACAATACCTTCTTCGAACTTCGTTCACTGAAGGTAAAAATGTGAAAAAGAGGAAAATATGCCAGCATTACATCTTTATGAATAAGAATATTGTAAACTTTATTGAACCAAACATTTGCCTTCTTAAAAGCTAATCTTGACATCAAACATCATGGCATATTTGCCAAATACATAAATATATCTTCTGGAGGACATATTTTACATACGATATTCTCCGAACATTATTTTGAATTCCTTAGCAGGCCTGACCTTTGGAGGGCTCCTCCAAAATATGACAAACTGTTTAGGAACTGCCATGAACTTCCATGGCTTGTGGTGGATAAGTCTTATAGATCTGTCAAAATGCAGTCAAGGGACATACAACTGTCAGACACAACCAAATAAACCTTCAAACATTCAACTTAAATGTCCACATCCAGACAAGCAAGATCCAAAAACCACACAAGAGGTTGGTCAAGCCCCTTCAGAACTGTCAGCATGGTGGGTATGGCTCACTGTGAAATGTTGGAGTAGTTCAACTTGACTTTGGTTGTGCTAGTATATACCCCGGATCATCATCAGCTTGGGTAGCACAACCTCCATATTTTGTGGAGGCAGTTGCACTCTCACTTTTGTTGACCGCCTTATGACGATGAGATGAGAAGACTGGGAGTCTGGCACATGTCCTATTTGATTCAGGAATGCCCAGGGTCTTTCAGTTGCCCAAGCATACTGGATACAACCCACCTCCATTTAATGTCCCATGGGCTCTGACTGAAGTGAGTCCTAAGTTGCTCTTTTCAGATACTTTGACGTTAGTAAGTAATGGTCGTCTGTCACAAAGGGAATGGGAGAGGAAATGCTCATTTTGGAGTCAAATTTAGAAAATAGCCAAAAATTTGAGATATAGGGATTTATAAGTATTTCTACATGTACTTTTTATTGTTAACTTATACAGCCGCTAAAATATTTTTAGTGATAACATTCTCCTATTCTGTGTTACTATTATTCGTATATTGTACAGCTTATAACTAATTTTACTGTAATTTGGTTTCACATAGTGATTTTCACAGTGTCAGACAGCAAGAGGCCCCAGCCTGTTTGATTGTTTACACGAATGTCTCCCTTAAACCTATTGGCCCCAAATCTTGCATTGGACTTGCATCTGAGCCTTGCAAGGCATATTATTTTCCTTTCTGATTATTGACCCTAAAGCTATTAGATGTTAGATGATAGATTGACTTCGTGATTTGAAAGAGTAATTCTGCTGCAAATAAATGGGAAGCAGTGTGCAGACTAAAGAGGATGTCATTATGGAGCTTTATTGGAGAAATGTGGGGTTTTTGCTATAAGGGACATTGTTTCCAGAGCTTTACTTACTCCAATAAACATGACTGGATTAGTTTTGAATGATATAAATGTGTGGCTTGCTTACAAGACATTACAGTTTACCAAAACCACAGAGAAATTTCATCAAATTTTATGAGACAGAATTTTCATTAGCTGAACTTCTGAAGCAATTGCTCAAGCTGGAATCGAACCTACAATCAAAAGACCAGGGCAAACACCCCAAAGTTTATTAACAGAACATCATCCATGTATACAAACTTATACGATTCAGTTAATAAGCAATTTAATTGCTGAAGCTGGATTCTAACCTGGGACCTGACATCTGAGGGGAAATGTTCTGGACATTAGGCCAAACCATCAATAATGTCTCAGGTTTTGTGATGACATGGGTGATGCAAGGGGCTACAGATGGAATTGGAGTCTTTTTCTGATGGCTGATTGGTTGTATGTTCAAACCTGAGACATTTATCAATTTTAGAACATTGCACAAACTTATGAATCAGTTTTAAGAAGCAATTGCTCAAGCTGAATTTGAACCTATAACCAACCATCTATTAGGAACCCTCCCAAAGATCTCTACCACTAGCCCAATCCCCCTATAATTATTCCATCCACCACAAAACCTGAGACATTTATGAAATAGAACTTCATAACATGAAGATATACACTTAAAAATCAGTTAAGAAGCAATTACTCAAGCTGGATTTGAACCTACAACCAGTCAACTACCAGCAACCCTCCCAAAGATCTGTACCACTAGCCCAATCTCTCTATAATGGCTCCTTCCACCACAAAACCGGAGACATTTATGAAATAGAACATCATACATGTAGACACAAACTTAAAAATAAGCTAAGAAGCTCAAGCTATAGATTTGAACCTAAAACCAACTATTCACCAGAAACCCTCCCAAAGATCTGTACCACTAGCCCAATCCCTTATAATGGCTCCATCCACCACAAAACCGGAGACATTTATGAATTGCTTCTGAATTGTTTTGCTCTCAGCACGCCTCTTGTAGTGACAGGAAGGAGGTGGTTTGGGGGATAAGTGTCGGCTTAATGAGTTGAATGGATGGACATGAATATCTTTAACCCCAGAGTAAACATTTACTGTTTATTTAGCCCTGGCAGTATTAACCCAGCAGCGTCTCTAGTTGCTTGCAGTCAGCTACTTGCTGCCTCACTCAGGCAAGTTAGGCCTCCACTTCAAGGGGTTGGTGACTTGACGTGATGTCGGGGACTCGGGGATGAAAGAAGCTGTGAGGTGAAATTACATTGTGGGTGGGGTTGTAGGGTTAGGCCACAGTGGTTGCATTTATGCACAGTAATAATTGTAATATAATAATTCAGTATAGGCCTAATCAGATTTTCCAATGACCCTTTCTGTTTTCTAACTATTTTGTATTCACTTTCACGCAAATTTCCAAATGGCTCTTTCTGTACTACATGTATTTTACAAAATTTCGAGCAATTTATTATATATTAATTTTCTGTAAACTGGTAATCCTCAACAAGTAACCACTTTGGTCTTTGAGAATGCCCGCCACATTTTTTGTATTTTATTGCCCGTATGACCAAACAGTGGATTTTTTTAAATTGTCATCCTAAAATAGGCTAAATGAAATGATTAAGTGTCAGCATCCGTTGTTGCTAGCAGTCAGCTACTTGCTGCCTCACTCTGGCAAGTTAGCCCCCGCCCTTGAAGACTCCCGGAGGAGGTTGTGACTTGATGTGACTGCTGTGAGTTGATGTTGAGGATGAAAGAGAAGTTGTGGGGTGAACTAAGGGAGGGGGGGGGGGTTGTGTGGCAGTGCCAAAGCCTTGATGTGCTAGTAAATGTAATAATTCAGTATCACCCTAAATGAAATAATTTAGTGTCATCTTGAATGAATAATTATGAGTCATCTTGAATTAAAAAACTTTAGAGTCACCTAAATCAAATAATTTGCCATCCTACAATAATGAAATAATCAATTCAATGTCATCCTAAATGAGATAATAAATTTAGTATCATCCTAAAGGAAATAATTAGGTGTCATCCTAAATGAAACAATTTGTTGTTGCGGAATTCACATTTGCACACAAATTTCTAACTGTGAACTGTCATATATTGACTTGCTTTGACGCAATTTGAGTTTGAGTCAAGGTTTCATGTAATATTTCCCTGTCATGGGTGATTTTCTGTGTATTAAAATCAGTCCTTCAAAAGACTTTCATTTTTTTCACTTCAGTCTCATCCTAAATGAAACAATTTGGTGTCATCCTAAGTGTTACATATTAGTGCCATCCTAAATGAAAACATATGGCGCCATCCTTAATAAATATTTCAATGTCATCCTAAATGAAATAGTCTGGTGAAATGATATACTGTCATCCTATTTGAAAAAAAATAGAGTAATCTTAAGAAAAATAAGTAATATTCTGGATCATCCTGAATATAATTGTTGCTGTCTTAGATATGATATTATTGTGTAAAACTAAATGAATTTAAAACTTACTGCATGGGGTTCCATGGGTTGTGAGGCTTCAGTTGAAGTTAGATCTACAAATTATATTTAGGTGCAATATGTGTACACCTACCCTCACTAATTTTGTCATCCTCAGCCAAACAGGGAAATTTGATGGTAATAAGGATTAAGTTTAAGATTACATTATTAATTCAAGGCAAAACAAAGTAAATACTTGTGTACTATACATGTACAGTGTATGTAGAAAAAATGTGGATGAGTTGTGGGCGAACAGTGGCGGATTGTGGCATTCTTATAGCTGATTGTAATTTACAACCAACATATGTTGAGTTTATTTGAAATGCTTGCTACTTGTACAGCATGTTTTAAGAACTGTTACTTTTTGGAATGAACAGATATCAATTTCTGCCATTAGGAAAAAGGGATCTGATTGTTTCATGAGAGTTTTGTAAAGAGAAAAACACTGCACAAGTAGGTGGAATTTTGTGCTTATACAGCCTAACTTGGAAGCAAAATTGCATACTACATTCTAAAAGGCAAAAAATGTGCATACAACGTAAACTATACTATTAGGAGGAAACATAACCCACTTCACCCAAACCCTGGACATTTGGAGTACCCTGCACCTCATGTGTTTAGACATAGGGTGGCTTCTCATGGGACAAGAAGAGGGTAAACACCAAGTCAACATATGTCATTGACTGACTGTTTGACTAGTCAATTTGCCCTTTTGAAATAGTGCACTGATACATCCACCAGTTCCAGCCTATTGACTATATGCATAGCTAAGCAGTGTCCAGTGATCTCCATGGATATCTGTGGGCCTGTGTGGTGTGAGGTGTCCAAATGATACTGCCTTTTGATACGAGAATCTTATCAAATCCCACCCGATTGTCTTAGAGTCCTTTGATACGTCTACCGAATCGCCCGGAATCAGTACCGATACCTTTCTCAAGTGTCGGTGGGACACTAAACGATGACGGGTAACTGCTGCGGAGCCATCGGTGAGACCGGCTCCCATTGAGAGTCTGTTTGACTTACTGTTTGTCTGTGTTTGTCTTTGTTTGTATATCTTTCCAAAAGCAAAGTTTATTAGCCCCCACCTCACTGTTCTGTCCTGAAGTGTCTACCTACTCTTTGTATATGTGGGTGACTTGTTTAACCCCCAAGATGGATTGTCTCTCTGCAAACACAAATCTGATAAATACCTCCCAAGCTGCATAGGACTCTCCAAAAAGCATCCCATTTGACAAATATTGAAATGCCCATCTCACTTCAACCTGCTCAAGTCCAATTGTGATAAAAGTTAAAATTGCAAAATGATGTGTCCCTCTATATCATCTATCTTGTAGTTTTTCAATTTCTTGTCTTAGAAGTGGCATTCTTGCTGTCTTTTTGTGTTATTTGAGCAAAATTCTGAATCCTATTTCTTGTAAGATGATAATTGATTGCCCAAGATTAAATTCAGTTTCTCATTCTATAATATCCCAGAAATTTATTGTAAAGCCAAATTGACGTATTGTAAAGACCATACTTAAAAAAAATCTTACAACAGATTTACTGTTTTTTTGTCTTATGTCTCAATGCTGATGGCTATGCAGTTGACAGAGGAAGACATAATGATGAAATAAGCAAAATACCCAGACACCACAGCATAAGGGATTTTGGAGGTATATTTTCAAATTTAACACATCCATGCATGCTCTGCAGCGCACATACACACTTTTAGGAAGCGTGGATGTGCCAAATTTGACACATACACGCGCATGGATGTGTCATATAGCACAAGCGTGTATGATACTAGATTATTTCATTCAGGATGATACTAGATTATTTAATTTAGGATGATACTAGATTATTTCATTTAGGATGATACTAGATTATTTAATTTAGGATGACAGTAGATTATTCCATTTAGGATGATACTAGATTATTACATTTAGGATGATACTAGATTATTTCATTTAGGATGATACTAGATTATTACATTTAGGATGACAGTCGATTATTTCATCTAGGATGATACTAGATTATTTCATTTAGGATGATACTAGATTATTACATTTAGGATGACAGTAGATTATTCCATTTAGGATGATACTAGATTGTTATGTTGGGGGTGATATTCGATTATTTCATATACAATTATACATGAACAAGATTATTTCATTTAGGATGACATCAAGTTATTTCATTTAGCAACACAATAGATTATTACACTTGATACTATGTTACTTCATTTTGGATGCCATTTATTAATGTAACTAAAATAACACAAATTATCTCATTTAGGATTTACTAAATCATTTAATTTTGGATGGCACTGAATTATTTCATTTAAGGTGACTCTGAAATTCTATCATTCAGGATGAAACAGAATTATCTGCTTTGAGGTAACATAAAATTATTTCATTTAGCAAGATACCAGAGGGTCTGACCAAAATATGACACTAATTTAATATAAAGATGACACAGGTCCTCATAAAAATGACAAATTCATTGAAATGCCAATAATGTTGTCCTAGTTGCCATCTCAAAGGTTTGTGTCAAAGTTACGTAAAACAAGAGCAACTACACTAATTGGCTTATTTCATAGTCTTCATGTACAGAAACATTCTGTACAAACTCTGGATTTGATTTTTCAAACCTATGGCTCCACGAACTGGCGAGGACCAAGGACCAGGCAAGATACAAAAAAGCAGCTTATAATTCCATGACAAACTGCAGTTGTGCATATAAACTGTATTTATATAAATAACACAATGCAAAAACAGGACATACAGGCATTTGTAGGCTCAACTGCTTGACTGCTGAGAACTCTACACCCTGCACCACTGAGCATAAGTAAGCTTATTTGTGAATGCATTTGAGGGGGCTTCTTGAGATTGCACAGTGGATGGATATTATGGGGTCAGTCGCGAAGTCTCCCCCAAGTCTCGTTTCTGTTTGACCACCCCGGCCAGGTTAACCCGTAACAGGACACCCCGCCTAATGAATTTTTATGAATTCGATTTTAAACAGACTACGGCTTGGTCAACACTCCTCAGGGCTCCTCTCAAAACATGCCGAGAATAAACTTTATTGGATTAGTGGCTCCGGCCCCACGGCTACGTGCCGCGCCTGTCAATCGACTTCGCCCAGATACGTTTGTACACTGGCACTACAGTGTGTATGCAGTCAGCGATCTATTTCTTACATTTCTGCAAGTATTTGACGGAATTCTGAATCAGTTCAAAATACTCTGTTATCTGCCAAGTCTCCCATGTATATATGTAAATATATATAAATATATAAAACCACTAGAAGAGATTACAAGAAGAATTCCTCAAACAAGTCATGACTTCAAAGAGTATTTAAACTTTATATATACACGCGGAAAAAGTGAAGGAAATTCCTGAGAGAGATTTCATGGACTCAGAAAAACTGTCGCAATTGTACATGTACTGATTTATAAGTAATACGATACACATTCAGTTTTGACAAATACATACATTGACTGTGAGACTTATAGAATTTTCTCATATTTTTAAAGAAACTAGCATACTTTTAAAAAGACCAATGTCCATAATAAGTAGTAGTTTGCCAAAATTTTTAGAAAGAATAGGTTCCTGTTCTCTTCTGCATCATTTTGTTAGTTTGATACCAACCGGCCAAGGAACATACATTTGTACTTCATTTATTGTATCATCCTAAATTAGATAAAAAGGTTTCATACGAGATGAAACATTTTTGTATCATCCTTATTGAAATAGCTTAATACCAGGAATTTAATATATTCCTTGTAAAATGTTTTAGTATCACGCTAAAATCAGTAACAGTTGCCCTATTATCAAATATTTCTGAGACATCCTAAATTAATTACCTCTGTGACAATCCAAATGAAAAATGTTGGTGTTTCCCGACATGAGGCAATTTGGTGTCATCCTAAATGAAATAATTTGGTGTCATCCTAAATGAAATAATTTGGTCCTATCCTTAATGAAATAATTTGGTGTCATCCTAAATGAAATAATTTGGTCCTATCCTAAATGAAATAATTCGGTCCTATCCTAAATGAAATAATTTGGTGTCATCCTAAATGAAATAATTTGGTCCCATCCTAAATGAAATAATTTGGTCCTATCCTAAATGAAATAATTTGGGGTCATCCTTAATGTTATAATTTGGTGTCATCCTAAATGAAACAATTTGGTGACATCCTTAATAAAATAATTTGGTGTCATAAAAAAAGAAATAATTTGGTGTCATAATAAATGAAATAATTTGGTTTCATCATAATGAAATAATTTGGTTTCATCATAATGAAATAATTTGGTGTCATCATTTATGAAATAATTTGGTGTCATTCTTAATGAAATAATTTGGTGTCACCCTAAATGAAACAATTTGGTGTCATCCTTAATGAAATAATTTGGTGTCATCCTTAATGAAATAATTTGGTGTCATCGACCTGTTAATCATATGAGACCTGCATAATATATTGGGATATATGTATATAGGGGGGGAGGGGGTGCACCAACCTACGGGTTATGGCAGATATTCTGCTCGGGTTCCCCCCAGCACAACACTGTCAAATATTTATAATTACTGATTATATAACTTATGTATAATTGTAAGTGCATTATGTTGTGTGAATAAACTTATCCAATCCAATCCAATCATATCCTAAATGAAATAATTTGGTGTCATCCTAAATGAAATAATTTGGTGTCATCCTTAATGAAATAATTTGGTGTCATCCTAAATGAAATAATTTGGTGTCATCCTAAATGAAATAATTTGGTGTCATCCTAAATGAAATAATTTGGTGTCATCCTAAATGAAACAATTTGGTGTCATCCTTAATGAAATAATTTGGTGTCATCCTTAATGAAATAATAAGCAGTTATATGATTAATCATTTTGTATACATCGGGGGATATTCTTGTTTTAACCTGGTTAGATACCTTAATTAACACTACGTGGTGTCATTGTTGTCAATTATCCGAAAATTATTATAATTTTTTTTAGGCTTCATGTGAACATTTTTAAGACAATATGCTAGTGTTTTTACGCATATACTATGGGTTAGTTATTTTTTTCTCAGGAGGTTCCAGAGCATTGGGTATCATATTTTCTGGGTGGCCCCTTGATAGCGGCCATTAGGCCTTAGAGGGGTCTCCCCATGAATGATATATATATATACTTTGTCAGAAAAAGAATAGTTATGTAACCTCTGTATAAATATATATTATGTATCATTTATGTTAATAAAATGTCATTGTCTGTCTGAAATAATTTGGTGTCATCTTAAATGAAATAATTTGGTGTCATCTTAAATGAAATAATTTGGTGTCATCCTAAATGAAATACTTTGGTCCTATCCTTAATGAATAATTTGGTCCTATCCTTAATGAAATAATTTGGTGTCATCATTAATGAAGAAAATTGGTGCTATCCTAAATGAAATAGTGTCATCATAAATGAAATAATTTGGTGTCATGACTGTTATCATAAATTGAATAATTTGGTGTCATCCTAAATGAAACTGACAAAGATAACTTTTGTCATCCTAAATAATTTCAGAGCATAAATTAAATGATGAAATAACTTGGTCATCCAAAATTTAATATCTCAGCCTTTGTTTAATTGTCAGTATTTTATGGTGTCATCCAAAAGATAGAAATAGGTGCCATCTTGAAAAAAGTTTATCATGACAATGTCAAGGACAAAGGAAGGGGAATTTATTTTATTTTTCCCACAATTCTAATGAAATAAAGATATCAAAAACACAAGACAAGTATTAATCACCTCTTTGTGCTGTCATTGAATAAGATTGAGTGATGGTTTTCCATATGAGCCCATAACAATGCTAATAGAAGATAAACCATGAAAAAATGGTATATATATGACAAATGCTAATACATTTATAAGCTTTATTTGTCTTCTAGCATGCATTGTTTAATGAAGACTAGTGGGTTGAATGATGGTTTGTTATAACAATGCTAATAGAGAAAATTCATATTTACAGAAGTTGAAGAAAAAGTGAAATGTCCATGACAAAAGAAAATGATGATGTGTGCAGGGAGTTTACAAAAGGGAGAAGTCATCAGAAGAATAAAGAAAACTGAAGAAGAATAAGGAGAAATAAAGAAGAATTAAGAGCAGAACAAAGAGAGGAATAAAGCGTAGAATTGCTTAGGACACTTCTGAAGAAGCGAAAGAGAATTTCTCAAGTAAATTCAAGAGTTAATCCATCATACGAAGGTTTTTAAAGTGGATTTTTTATTTGCCTAGTCGACCAGCTTGTCACAGTTTTCACTGTAGGTGCAAAAAATTGCCCCACTAGTAAAAAAAAAAATTAAAAAGTCTGAAGATGGCCCACAAGTCAAATTTTCATGCAAGTTCATGAAAAAAAATATATATACACACATACTCAACACCCAATAAGCACTTTTTGTGAGATTTTTGGTGACTTCTTACCTCCAAAAATGTATGGTGTACACTTAAACTCTGTTGATCTGTCAGACATCTATCATCCAATGAAATTTCAAAGTAATATATATTGTAGTAAGTGTAAGCACTGGCACATTCCTGGAATACTTTGGTTGTCCAATATTGATGACAGTAGGAGAGGACGGGGTAAATTGTGTCACTTGCAAAACCCCCCCCAAAAAAAAACCCAACAAAAACACCATAGCAACCGAGCATGTTTTCGTGCCAATGGACAGATTGGACACCCTAAAGGTCACAATTAATCATGGATGGATGATTCGGGCTTTTTAAAGTTACTTAAAATTCCCTGCATTTACATACTAGTGGAAGAGATCACCTCTGTTTTCATGCACTCTGGTAAGCTGCACCACAGAGTGGATTCTCAGTGTGGCGGGGTGAATTCCAGTACTGTGGGTTGGTTCTTTCAGCGCGAAAGGTCGTGCTGAAAATCCATTCCGCTCAGTTCAGGCGGATTTACATTGGCTAGAAGCCGGGGAATCTGACCCAGTTTAAAATGGCATCACAGCTTTTAGTTAAATCACATGTATTGCAATGCTAGAATAGAGTCATCTCTGACATCATTGTTCAACAGCATAGAAAAGAACTTGAGATTCCATGTAAATATGACGAGGACTGTAAGGTAACCCCTCTCATGAGTTAGGTTTAGAATCATTCCATTTTCAATACAGGTTACATTTTGTATGTTTCCAAAGTATTGGATGAGTGTGACGACTTCTTTCTGGACAGAGCAAACTTTGTGTTTTGACAGCAACAAAGCCATTGTTTGCATGCATGGCGTATTGTTTATCCTGTTAATGGTGAAATCAAATCTGTTGTTGCAAAGTTATGTGCTAGATGTGTACCAATCAATCAACAATTGCTAGAATTATTGATTGGTATACATGTAGAAATATCATATCTCATCATATTTCTCTGCGTAATTGCCCATAAACATGAAGGACACCAATACTTTCCTAAGTGGTTGGAATTAAAGGCATGAAGGTCAATTCGTACTGTGGACAGAGGAGAAACAGGCAGCAAATTACACTTTTTGCCCATTTATGGAAAATTCAGGTCACTGAAAATGTATTTTAAGGTCTTACACATTGGGGAAAGGTATCTTGGGAAACATATTGAAAGGGGAACATTGGAAGTGAAGGCAGGATGAAGCAGCACTGTCTGGAAATTTTACAAAGTGTGTAAATTCTTTCATACGAAAACTATATCCACTGCAGCTTAGCAGTGGATAATAATATATGAGTAGTGCAGCCCTTTTGAAAGAAGGAGAGAGAGTGGAAGTCCTCAACATGCTGCATATTTACCCAATGTGAGGGATCCTTAACTTGGGCAGCAAATATAGAAAATATTCTATCACACTTTCTTGATTTTTCAGTCAAACATTCTTGTAAAAGAATTACATTCTACCCTTGCAGGGTAATCCATCAACAGTTCATTTTCACTGTTTTCGGATCTGAGAGTAGCTCATGCATCATCAGGCTATTAACAGGTAATATCGAATTTTAAAAGGTTTTTAATGTCTTTTCATGATCAGAAAGTTCAGTTGAAAAGGTGGAAAGGCGAAGAAACAAAAAAATCAAAAGCAAACATTGCGCATGCGCGAGGATGCACAAATCTGCCTTTCGAGGACAGTGTCTTTTTTCATTTTTTCGCAAAAGCAGACAAGAGACTACAAACCGCCCCCCTTCCGATTATCGGGGGCCGAGGAAAGCTGGTTTCATAAAAAGTGTCAACATTTATTTATGATAATCTGGCCGTGATAAAGCTTATTGTGTTGCCGTATACTTTACAAAGTTGATTACGCCAATAGATTTTATTTTGCCATTAACAGGATAAACACTGGCGCGTCAGCCCTGTCGGAGCGCGTCCCTATGCAAGCAATGGCTTGGTTTTTGTTTAGCAAAAATTGTCTACCTGCCCGCTCAGGGGAGGAGCTACAGGTCGATGGAGGGGGTTCAGAATTTTCAAAACATGCAACAGCATATAAATTATTTTCTTAGTATGTGTGTGTGTGTGTGTGTTTGTGTTTTACGTCTCATCAGCACCTTGTTGGGCTATTTAGAGACATACTTGGTTTGTACTAAGTGTCTTTATAGTCCTGTTTGATTGGTAGTTAGTTTTTCTTTTTTTGTATCATGTTTGTACTAATTGTCTGTATAGTTCTGTTAGATTGCTACTTAGTTATTCCTTTTTTGTGTCATGTTGTCTGTTGTCCGTTGTTTTTTTATCAATTTCATAGCAACAGACAGATGGTCATGTAAGACCAGTATACTGAGGATTCCATAGAACTCGTCAGTGAAGGTGCAGTTGGTGACTAAATTGAATATTTCTCTTTTTGTTGTATGTGTATCTTCATGCCAGTCTTGCAGCTTTAGTTTTGTTCGTTCAGTCAGCTTCCGAGACACATTGCCAAAGCCAGACATTTGAAGATGCTTCACTGCCGGTTCTAGCCAGTGGCGTATAAACTTCGGTCGGAATTTTTCAATCTTTTCAGGTGATGGTTCTTCATCTAGGAAGTAGTAAAGATAATCTTTGGTTGTGATTGTTTGGTTGTCATCGTTTTGTGCCCTGTCTTTTCCTTCATCCACAGGTTTTGTTTCCCTTTTGTCCATTCCACCCTGTTCTTTGTTTCCTGGATCATCTTCTCCCTCTTCCTCTTGTCCTTCTTCGTTTTCTTCTTCCTGCAAGTCCCCTTGATCCTCTTCATGTTCTTCCTCTTCCTCTTGTTCTTCTTCCATTGATTCGTTGCTGGGTGTAGAGTCCCCACCATCATTTGATCCTTCCTGTTCCTCTTCAGTGTCTGCTTCATTTGGATGTTCGTCTTCCATTGCTGTATCTGGAGGAGTTGTGGTGCCAGCCGGTGTTTTTGGTTCTTCAAGGTCCGCCCGGGGAGTAGACGGTTTTGTGGTGTTTGTTGTCTTTAGAGTGGTTTTTTCATTTGTTCTTTCCAAGTGTCTGCTAGTGTCTTCTGGGTTCTCTGTGTGTTGTTGGTGTGATCTGTTGATGCTGTGTTCTTCGAGTTGTAGTCTTCGTCTTGGTGTCGCACGTTGATGAGGATGTCGATATCCTGCAATGTCCGCATAGCTGGGCATTCCTGAGTGCTGGTCCACGATCCTTCTAGCCTCCGGAAAAGATATCGCTTGGGTTGCCTTCAATGTGAGGATTTCTTTTTCCTTAGTCCACCGTCTGCAAGTTTTGCTGTAAGAGGGATGATCCTCCTTACAGTTGACACAAAGAGGAGGGGCTGAGCAAGGTTGTTCCTTTGATTGAACGTGGTCCTCGGATCCGCAGTGTCCACAAACTTCTTGTCGTCGGCACCACTTGCTCAGATGACCGAAACGTTGACATTTATAGCATCTTCTTGGATTGGGGAGTGAGTGAGTGAGTGAGTGAGTTTGTGTTTTACGTCTCATCAGCACCTGATTGGGCTATTTAGAGACATACTTGGTTGGTATCAATGGTCGTGATATCTAAAAAACTAAGGGTTTTGTCATGTTTCGTTTGTGACACGTAGAGGGTGCTTTTTTGTTGGGAGTGCCAGTCTTTTTATTTTTGTCTCTGCAAAGAATCAAACGGTTTGTTGAATTTTCTTGTTTTGTTGGTTTGGGTGTTTTCTTGTCTTCAAAAGCCAAAGCTTCTTTCTTCTTGACGTGGTTGAGTGATGTCTTTGTCCGTAGGGAATTAGGAGAGAATGTTTGACGTGTTAGGATTGTTTTCCTGGATGATGAGCAAGCAACTGGTTCAGTAGAACTCATCGTTTGTTCCTTCTTTGCTTGATCTTGAGCAGGCGATTTCTGCAAGACATCCATGAAGAGGTTACTCTTCAGTTGAAGCCTTCTCTGTGGGGATGGGTGCAAAACTGATCGAGGGTAATCTGATACTTCATCAAGTTTGTCCATGGTTTCTTCAGGGTAATCTTCTTCTACTATGCACTTGGCTTCAGTAAAGGATAGTCCGGTGTAAATCTGCACTTGTAAAATTTCTCTTTGTTTCTTGAAGACTCCACATTCAGGGCTAAACGCAGGGTGGTCCCCTCCACAATTAACACAATGTGGGGGTCTGCAGCACGGTTTATCTCTGGCATGGGCATGATCTCGATCACCACAATTAGCACAAGCTGTTGGTCTTCTACACGTACTGGCGAAATGGCCATATATTTGGCAATTGAAACAACGCTTGGGTCGGGGAAAGAGAGGGCGAACTCTGCACTTTTCAAAAGCAACAGGTACTTTCTCAGGAACTTTGTCGTCTTTGAATGTCAGTTGTAGTAATTCGTATCCATTTTGTTGGGACATACGTCTGAATTGTTCAATGCCTTGTTTCTGGAACCACTTCTTTAGCTGAGAGTCAGTGCATGTTTTACTCTCTTTCGAGAAGATAAGGCCTTTGCCTGGTCTTTTGAAAGGTTCTATGGAGACTTTGGTACTGGCTATTTCATTGACTGATGTCAGTTTCTGTTTTTGTTTATCAGTCTGAGGGTAAATAAGAAAGGTTCCGTTGGTTTGACGCTTTATTTTTCCCGCTACTGTGTTGTCGAAAATGTCTGCAATGACTTCATAAACAGCAAGTGCTGACAGGTCATCAAGTGATTTCTTAACACCTTTTATCACAAGGCAATGTTCATCTTTCGTCATGTGTGAGGGGCAGTCAGGGTCAATCAAGTCATCCGAGGATGGTCTTGTCCGTGGAAATCTTGGTAGTCCAGTCGCTAACTTTTCGATCTCAGCCTGGTTTCCCGCTGAGGGACGCGCACCTTGGTAACCCGGTTGACGTACGATCCGGTTTGGAATCATGGTAAATGACATATTCATTGATATTCCCCTGTAAGGCAGGGGACACACCGTGCATGCGCACTGTCTCATGTCGGCCACGAAGGATAGAGGTCTTCACCTTAGTGTTACCACCCAACGCCACGAGGAGGCCCGAGACCTGCGGGGGCTCTTGGATTGGGGATGTAGGGTCGTACCTTACATTGCTCCCATATAACTTTGACACTCTCTGGAAGAGTCGTGTCTGAAAAAGTCAAGATAAGAAGCTCCCGATTATCCCTCTGTGGGATTCTATGAAAATGAATGACATCAGTAAAAGTTTCAAACCATTCTTGTAAATCGTCGTCCGAGTCTAGATAGCTAAGGGAGGAGAAAACCACTCCCTTGGAAGTATTCAAGGTCCGATGAGGCTCGATTATGGCCTGGGTACCTGCAACATCTTTCAGCCTAAGGAGTTTTCGAGTCTGGTCGTCGTTTCTGGTCTTAAATAGGACGGTTCCATCTCTCTGTAAGGTTGTCTCTGCAAGTTCGCCGACTTCTTGAAGTATGGTCTTGTAGATGGCGAAGGGAGATAGTCTGTTAGTTGGTTTGAACACTATGTACCTGTGTCGGAACTCCGATTTTTGTGTTGTCGTTTGTCGATTTAGAAGTTCCGGGTCGATACAGTCATCCGAGGATGACCGCTGCCGTTTTAGTCGAGACTGTGAATTAGGAAGAGAGTATGCCATAGGAATTTGTGATGTTCATCCCCCATGCTCCCCACCCACCAAGGAGCCCAACAAGGGGGACTAATATGGGTAGGGCTGCGCCCAGTACCCTAGTCCAGGGATACATGGGGGATATACTCGTAGAAGGCTTGGTAAGAGATACAGCTGCAATCATATTTAAAACATGGCCAGCATGTAGACTTGGTCAGAACCTTCTTTGATTGACCCATCAGCCATGGCCAAATAGGACCGAAGCCCTAGTGACAACATGACAAGCCGATTGACTGGACCGGGCCAATCCAGCCTCCCGTCTAGGAGAAATCCAGGCCAAAGTAGTGTATTGTATGGGAGGAACCAGGTTAGGCCCACCCAACTCAACTACCAGGACCCCTTCATCCTCCGACACGGGTCGCAACCCACGGCAAACAGGTTGCCCCATTTCCGTCGGGGAGACGTGTGCTTGCGCACTGTCTCGCGTTGGCCACTAAGGATACAGGTCTTCACCTATAGTGTTACCACCCACCGCCACGAGGAGGCCCGAGACCTGCGGGGGCTTCTAAGTATGTTCTAAGAAAGAAAAAGATGGATGCTCTTTGGATTTATCATAAAAAACTGACGTGCACACATCAGGAGTAATTAGGACACTATTTTTACGTAAAAGCGCCATTGGATATCCTGTCTCATGAGAGTTTATTGAAGTGATGGGAGAGAGAGTGGGAGTCCTCAACATGTCACACATTTACCCTATGTGAGGGATTTTTTACTCAGCCAAGCACAGACACTGATACAAGGGGCCACCAATTTAACGTCTCATCCGAACGACATCCAGCTGGGATTTTGCTCATGAAGGTCCACTGAAAATTTTGGGTTCCCCTCCCGGGGTTCGAACCCATGCAGGCAAAGACCTTCAGTGGAGCAGGCAGGCACTTAAGCCACTTGGCCACCAAGCTGCACAGACACTGATACAAGGGGCCGCAAATTTAACTACTCATTCGGCCGACATCCAGCTGGGATTTTGCTCTCTGCAAATATGTCGGGTTCACCACCTTGGGTCCGAATGCATGCGGGCAGAAAACATTCAGCAGAGCGGGCACTGGACTGCTACCCCCCTCTCTTGAGCACCCTGATTCCACCCCTGCCAGAGCAACATCGATACTGCTACTAATGGCCAATCACATCATGTAAAGCATTTGATCAGGGAGGTTTTTAAGCTGGAGGTGCGAGCCAGCCATTGTTAGAACTGTTTGCCGTCTCATTAGTATGTTTATCCAATCATTGGCAAGTCCCACCTCCGCAATTTCATTGTATCTGAGCTGGGCACCAGCCTCAATGTTTGTTCATCTCCCATCTCACTTAGGCCACACATAATTGATCTTTAGCTTCTCGGATTCGTCTCAAGGTACTTTTTCTAGGGTCGGTCGGTAGGACAAAAAAAAAAGGTGAAAAAAAAAAATTTATAATGTCAAAAAAATTTTTTTTTTTTTTTCAATTTTTTTTTTCCATCGGCAGTAAATCTATTGTGTCGGCGGGTCCGCGAAGCTAAGAATCAATTATGTGTGGCCTAACTGCCTGTTTAACTCCTTGTTTAACAACCGCAGGCAGTCGCCTTGACTCTGTGAGCTGTGAGATGGGCTAGGTGCCTGTTGGCAGGGCTGTGGTTTAACAGGTAGTTAGGGAAAGTAGCTAGGGCACTCTGATGGATAGATAGAGGGATATAGATAGATGGATAGACATGATATATAGATAGAATATATTTGTAAGTCAAGCATGACTCATGTATGTATACATGAAATTTGTCTCCTATCTAAAAGATATTTGGTACAGCCCTTTAAGCCATGTTCTGGGGTCTCACAAGGGTTGATTGATGAGATGGGAGAGAGAGCGGGAGTCCTCAACATGTTACACATTTACCCCATGTGAGGGATACTTATTTTTTGCTTGCCCAGCACAGACACACAGACACTGATACAAGGGTGTGCCAATTTAACATCTCATCCAAATGACATCCAGCTGGGATTTTGCTCATGAAGGTCCACTGAAAATTTTGTTTTCCTCACCAGGAGTTTGAACTCATGCAGGCAAAGACCTTCAGCAGAGCAGACCTGACCTCCTTGTAGCGCCGGGGAGAACTGATGAAATGGAAAGGACAAATGGATTGTCATGCATGGTTCAAAACCACATCCGATACTGGTTTCAAATTTGAAAGAAGTGCATGTTGGGAAATTAAAAACAGCATTGGGGTTAAAATATTAGAGCCTATATTGACTATGAGTGTATTTGAAACACATGCAAAATACTTTGAGCTCAGACCTGTCCAACAGCAATTGAATACAACTAGGTTCTGCACTTCTGATTTTCATTATCCAACTAGAAGCCTAGGATGACCTATGTGTCTCGTCTCATTGGTTTATCTGATCTGGGCCAAGAAATCAGAGCACCAAAGGTCATGAAAGCTTTCAGCCAATGATGGTGTGTTTTACAAATTGATCAACCTTGACATGATCCTCAAATTGACAGTTATTGTTTTGTGTTGATAGTTTCTATTGTTGTCAAAACCTGCGTGATAACTGTGGGAATTAAGGAATTTAGCAACAGAGAAAAAACAACTGAGACAAACTGAAACATTGTAAAATGTTGCAATTGGTCCAAAGTAAGCTAAAGTAATTCTCAGCTTGGTCTGTCAACCATGCTCACACCTCTTCTTTGTTTCAAACCTGCTTAAAACTGCCCAGTCAAAATTGCTGTTACAATGAACCCCAAGTTCAACTGACACAACTGGAGCATGTGTGCTTCTGAATTTCTCGTGAACTTTTGATCAGCATTATAAACAGGAATTCTAGGATGTCGAAGGTGTTATATGTGCGGGTAACACTTCAAAACATTGTCAAAATGTGTAATTAACTCATACTCTAAATGGTGATGATGATTGTGGGAAGCCTTAGAAACTGGCCTTGTTGATTTGACCAATTATCATGTGAGGCACCTTGTCGTATTTCATTGGATAGGTCTAAGCTCAAAGGAGTTTGCCTGTTTTTGAAACCTGAACCACATTGACAGTGTGGATGGTAAATGTTACCCCTTGCTATATATATTTAGCATCCCCAAGAAGATTATTTTAGACAGTAACATCTGAAAAACCTTGTTTTGGGTGGCAGGAATTAAGGCATGTTTTATTGTCACCAATGATGTATAGATGTATAGCTTAATACGTGTGTGAGTCAAGCATGACTCATAACCATATTTTTTCCAAATTTTAGAAATTTTCTGCACACTTTCATTGTTGCTGTTTACATAATAGATTCTCAACTTTCCTTTCCATATTTCTACAAGAGCTTAAGGGGGCGACCATTCAATATCCAGGGGGAGGGGGGCTTTGAGTTTTCCTCGGTGGGAAATTATTTATTTCACGGCAGCGGCGACAGTAATGATTATTTATTCAAGCACACGTAGTCCCCAAATATTCATCCAAAAATCAACCAACACCTTGTTAAGAAATACCCCTAGCAGAAACGATTTATTTCAAGACTGCCCAAAAAAATTAGAAATATATTTCACCAGAACTGAGCAAGAAATTAAACCAACCCCCCCCCCCCCCCTGCAAAAATGGTCATCCCCTTACTGCGATCTATATTAATCCCAAATATAGATTCCAGTCATCATCTATCAGGTATAGAATGTCACCAAAATCTATAAAATCAATTTTCACTTGAGGCATTACCTAAAGTTTAATGCATCCCTTCGATTCCATTCCATAACATTGTTTTTTTTTTTGTTTTTTTTTACAATAACGATTTATTGGAACGATGATCATATGCATACCTGCCACTTCCCTTTTTTCCACTCATGAAAAATGGTCCAATGTTTGGTCATCTATTGTTTAAACTTTCAGGGCTAAAGGATGGTAAGTTTCAGTCCACTGATTCGAAGTTAAGTGTATACTTCAATTGATGTTGGCGCTTAATAAAATGAAAATAATTTAATGGTATAAAAGCATAAATTAGTTAGAATATTTTGAAGAAATAATAATTGTCAATATTGATTTTTTGGGTTTCACATCCTGCGTCTATGTAATGTGGTAGACAGGCTAACTAGGATAGGTGCAAGACAAAGCAACGAGGCAAAGGATGATTGAAACTGCCGTCCAACAAATAAATCCTGGGGACTCAGTGCTGGAATCGAACCCGGTACCCAGAGATTTGAAACACACACCGCTTCTGTCAGACTGAAAATCCCTTGAGAGAAATATTCAGAAAAGTTCCACATGTGCATACGAAAGACAAAAACTGACAATGTTATAGGCCAAAAAGTTGATTTCATTTTTTTTTCCGTGCTAAGTTTTCTACACTAGTACTACACATGTGAAGTTTTCTGCTCAGCGAAAGTCCCCCTGTAATCTTGCATTTCTTCCTTGCTCCCAACTTCCAAGCTGCCATGGAAGGACCCATGCAGGAAGCCTTCAGCTTTTCATTTCTGCATTTTATGTGCTGTCACGCCTGGGCTGAAAAATGTTATGTCCCATCAAAGGTGGGATCAGCTTATCAGATTATAGAACTTTGCTTTTAATAGACCTACGAAACATTGGGATGGAGAGCTCCCTAAACAAACATGCTGATTGGAAGAGTCAACAGCTCATTCGTCAAAAGCAATTACCTTGTATGCATATCTCATGCCAGCCATTGGCAGCTCCGAGCAACAAAGTTTAAAGCAAATTGGCCCAATATCTGGTTTACATAATAACATGGCATATTGTGTTGTGAAAGTGGCTCAGCTTGTGAAGGCTGCAGCAATTCAATCAGATTCTGGAGTCAGGCATCAGATATTGAGCTTTTTGAGAGGAGTGAGTGAGTGAGTGAGTTGGTTTTTTACGTCTCATCAGCACCTGAGTGGGCTATTTAGAGACATACTTGGTTTGTGTCAAGGTTCTTGATTTGTTAAGTCTGTGAGATGTGACAGGTGTTTTTTTGTGGCTTGTCATGTTTTTCTTGTCTGTGCAAGGAAATGGTTGGTCTGTTGAGCTGTCTCGATTTGTTATTTTGGATGGTTTCTTGTACTCAGAAGCCGTTTCTTTCTTCTTTGGTTGTTGGAGTGACAGTTTTGTCCGAGGAGCACAAGGAGAGGATGGTTGACTTTGTTGAATCTTTTTACTGGGTGGTATGCATAAGTCAGAGTCAGGATATTTCACAGTTTCTCCCGTCTTTGGTCGGTCTGGTGAAGGCGTTGTCCCAAACATATCCTTGAAAAGGTTCTCAAAAAGTTGAATCCTTCTCCGTGGTGACGAATGTAAAACTGGTCTTGGGTAATCTGCGTCTTGGTCAGTTTTGTCCATGTCCTGTTGAACTATGCGCTTGGCTTCAGGAAACGAACATCCTGTGTCAATCTGAAATTGTACAATTTATTTTTCTCTCTTGAAGACTTCACAGTTGTGGCTAAACGCAGGGTGGTCCCCTCGGCAATTGACACAATGCGGGGGCCTGAAGCATGGTTTGTCTCTCGTGTGAGTGTGATCTCGATCACCACAATTGGCACAAATTGTGAACCGTCTACATGTTGTGCTGATATGTCCGTACAATTGGCAATTGAAACAGCGTTTTGGTCGGGGAAAGAGTGGGCAAACTCTGCACTTTTCAAAAGCTACAGGTACTTTCTTGGGTACATTGTTGTTTTTGAATGTCAGTTTTATGGATTCATAGCCATTTCGTTGGGACAAACGTTTGAATTGGGTAATGCCATGTTTGTGGAACCACTTCGACAGTTGAGAGTCTGAGCATGTCTTGCTCTCTTTCGAGAAGATAATGCCTTTGCCTGGTTTTTGGAAGGGCTCAATGGAGACTTGTGTATGCGCTATTTCTTTGACAAGTGTCAGTTTCTCTTTTTGTGTGTCATTCTTTGGGTGAATGAGAAATGTTCCATTGAATTGACGCTGTATTTTATCTGCTACGGTGTTGTCACAAATGTCTGCAACAATTTCATACACAGCGATTGCTGATAGGTCCACTAGCGATTTCTCAAGTCCATTTATCACAAGGCGATTTTCATCTTTTGAAATGTGTGAGGGGCGGTCAGGGTCATTCAAGTCATCCGAGGATGTACTTATCCGTGGGAATCTTGGTAGTCCAGTCGCAAATTTTTCGATCTCAGCCTGGTTTCCCGCTGAGGGACGCGCACCTTGGTAACCCGGTTGACGTACGATCCGGTTTGGAATCATGGTAAATGACATATTCATTGATATTCCCCTGTAAGGTAGGGGACACACCGTGCATGCGCACTGTCTCATGTTGGCCACTAAGGATAGAGGTCTTCACCTTAGTGTTACCACCCTCCGCCACGAGGAGGCCCGAGACCTGCGGGGGCGCTTTTTGGAAGGAAGAGGAGAGGGGGGTGGAGTTGGAAGCGATTGTGGGGAAGGGAGGGGTTTTGTAATTATATATTATATAATCTAAATCAGTTCTAAGAATGAAATGAGAATGTGGCAAAGATCATTTTAAAAGGTGGTGGTCATCACAATGTCCTTGTCTAATACTTATCTATATCTGGCACTCCAATTTAACACCTTTCACTGTTTTTTTTTCACATTTAACAAATTATTCTGCAATTTGTGATAGGTTGTTTTACAGGAACTGCTGTTTTCTATATAAGTTCCAGTAAAAGGTCTTTTAAAAATTGCGACAAAAATATTCTAGTGCCAAACAAAATTAACCTTTCACAGGTATAAGGACTATCGCCCATTTATTTTGGTTCATTGACACAAATTTAAACTAACCCGCCCCTCTTGATTCTTGAGTAACATAGATCTTGATTTTTGATTTGATTCTTGAGTTGTTTTCTCTTCAAGTTTGCAGACGCCCAACAACCAACAGCCAAAAGCAGACGATCTTGGGAACTCTCCTGTGTTGAAGGAAGGAAGGAGCATGCTGACACATTCCTTAATTTTGTTACCATGACGTCGTATGCTAAGTTTGTTTGTGCCGACGATGGTTGTCTGATTGGACTACAAACATCCGACGACGGAGCCGACACTACCGACTTCCGGTTAGCTCTCTGCAGACGAGATGTCAATCTTGGAGGGTATCCGCTCTTCGCACAAATTGAGCAGCTAAATTGAACAGCAGTTCCTCCCTCGAAACTGTTAATTCAATAAAGAAATCTCGCGAATCAACGCAGTGCTCTGAGACGTTGGCGAGATGTCACATTTGCTCACCAGGGGCAGTGCAGGTTGTCAGCTCTCCTTCGACAAAGACAACAAAAGTTTGATTAAACATCAGCCATCCATCAGCTTGGCGCTGTAGTTGGATTATTAGGGTTTGGGAGAAAGGGAGAAGGAGGCAGGAAGGGATGAAAGGAGGGAAGGAGGGAAGAGGGGACAAAGGAGAGTGGGAAGAGAAGGACGATGGGAAGAAGGGAGGCATGAGTAGACGGGAGGTGAAAGGACGAAGGCAGAAGGAGCGAGGAAAGGAGGAATGGAGTAGGAAGGAGCTGTAGGGAGAGTGTGTGTGTGTGTGTGTTTGTGTTTTACGTCTCATCAGCACCTTGTTGGGCTATTTAGAGACATACTTGGTTTGTACTAAGTGTCTTTATAGTCCTGTTTGACTGGTAGTTAGTTTTTCTTTTTTTTGTATCATGTTTGTACTAATTGTCTGTATAGGTCTGTTAGATTGCTACTTAGTTATTCCTTTTTTGTGTCATGTTGTCTGTTGTCCGTTGTTTTTTTATCAATTTCATAGCAACAGAAAGATGGTCATGTAAGACCAGTATACTGAGGATTCCATAGAACTCGTCAGTGAAGGTGCAGTTGGTGACTAAATTGAATATTTCTCTTTTTGTTGTATGTGTATCTTCATGCCAGTCGTGCAGCTTTAGTTTTGTTCGTTCAGTCAGCTTCCGAGACACATTGCCAAAGCCAGACATTTGAAGATGCTTCACTGCCGGTTCTAGCCAGTAGCGTATAAACTTCGGTCGGAATTTTTCAATCTTTTCAGGTGATGGTTCTTCATCGAGGAAGTAGTAAAGATAATCTTTGGTTGTGATTGTTTGGTTGTCATCGTTTTGTGCCCTGTCTCTTCCTTCATCCACAGGTTTTGTTTCCTTTTTGTCCATTCCACCCTGTTCTTTGTTTCCTGGATCATCTTCTCCCTCTTCCTCTTGTCCTTCTTCGTTTTCTTCTTCCTGCAAGTCCCCTTGATCCTCTTCATGTTCTTCCTCTTCCTCTTGTTCTTCTTCCATTGATTCGTTGCTGGGTGTAGTGTCCCCACCATCATTTGATCCTTCCTGTTCCTCTTCAGTGGCTGCTTCATTTGGATGTTATAGATAGAGTTGTGGTGCCAGCTGGTGTTTTTGGTTCTTCAAGGTCCGCCCGGGGAGTAGACGGTTTTGTGGTGTTTGTTGTCTTTAGAGTGGTTTTTTCATTTGTTCTTTCCAAGTGTCTGCTAGTGTCTTCTGGGTTCTCTGTGTGTTGTTGGTGTGATCTGTTGATGCTGTGTTCTTCGAGTTGTAGTCTTCGTCTTGGTGTCGCACGTTGATGAGGATGTCGATATCCTGCAATGTCCGCATAGCTGGGCATTCCTGAGTGCTGGTCCACGATCCTTCTAGCCTCTGGAAAAGATATCGCTTGGGTTGCCTTCAATGTGAGGATTTCTTTTTCCTTAGTCCACTGTCTGCAAGTTTTGCTGTAAGAGGGATGATCCTCCTTACAGTTGACACAAAGAGGAGGGGCTGAGCAAGGTTGTTCCTTTGATTGAACGTGGTCCTGGGATCCACAATGTCCACAAACTTCTTGTCGTCGGCACCACTTGCTCAGGTGACCGAAACGTTGACATTTGTAGCATCTTCTTGGATTGGGGATGTAGGGTCGTACCTTACATTGCTCCCATATAACTTTGACACTCTCTGGAAGAGTCGTGTCTGAAAAAGTCAAGATAAGAAGCTCCCGATTATCCCTCTGTGGGATTCTATGAAAATGAATGACATCAGTAAAAGTTTCAAACCATTCTTGTAAATCGTCGTCCGAGTCTAAATAGCTAAGGGAGGAGAAAACCACTCCCTTGGAAGTATTCAAGGTCCGATGAGGCTCGATTATGGCCTGGGTACCTGCAACATCTTTCAGCCTAAGGAGTTTTCGAGTCTGGTCGTCGTTTCTGGTCTTAAATAGGACGGTTCCATCTCTCTGTAAGGTTGTCTCTGCAGGTTCGCCGATTTCTTGAAGTATGGTCTTGTAGATGGCGAAGGGAGATAGCCTGTTAGTTGGTTTGAACACTATGTACCTGTGTCGGTACTCCGATTTTCGTGTTGTCGTTTGTCGATTTAGAAGTTCCGGGTCGATACAGTCATCCGAGGATGACCGCTGCCGTTTTAGTCGAGACTGTGAATTAGGAAGAGAGTATGCCATAGGAATTTGTGATGTTCATCCCCCATGCTCCCCACCCACCAAGGAGCCCAACAAGGGGGACTAATATGGGTAGGGCTGCGCCCAGTACCCTAGTCCAGGGATACATGGGGGATATACTCGTAGAAGGCTTGGTAAGAGATACAGCTGCAATCATATTTAAAACATGGCCAGCATGTAGACTTGGTCAGAACCTTCTTGGATTGACCCATCAGCCATGGCCAAATAGGACCGAAGCCCTAGTGACAACATGACAAGCCGATTGACTGGACCGGGCCAATCCAGCCTCCCGTCTAGGAGAAATCCAGGCCAAAGTAGTGTATTGTATGGGAGGGACCAGGTTAGGCCCACCCAACTCAACTACCAGGACCCCTTCATCCTCCGACACAGGTCGCAACCCACGGCAAACAGATTGCCCCATTTCCGTCGGGGAGACGTGTGCAAGCGCACTGTCTCGTGTTGGCCACTAAGGATAGAGGGCTTCAGCCGCTTCACCTTAGTGTTACCACCCACCGCCACGAGGAGGCCCGAGACCTGCGGGGGCAGCTGTAGGGAGAGAGGGAGGGAGAAAAGATAATGGAGAGGAAAGGCAGGGGAGGGAGGAAGCAGTGGAAGAGAGGAGTAAGAAAAAGAAGGAAGATTGGAGAGGAAGAAGCGAGGGGAGGGAGGAGGGAGCAAGTGTCGAGGCTAGAGGAAGGAAATATGAGACAGGCAGTAACAGAGCGAACTAAGCGGCATTTTTGACACTCGGATTGCCAAGATCTTCTTTCTGACTTTTGTTTTTCTCTTCGTTCCAGGACCAGTCTTCATTCTTTTTACTGAACTGCATTATATATATATTTCTTTTATTGACATCTATAAATATCACAATTGATACATATGTCATTTGTAATGGGAAAAATATAAATAAAATATATAAAATAGTATTATTATATACAAGATTAATCATATACATAAAATTGATTATACACATGTTATAAATAGCTAAAATCAAGTGAGCATAATGATACAAACATATACGAGTAACAGTACTTTCAGATAAAAAGAGCACTCAGCACAATATTAAAATAAATACAAACTAGGTTCCAGCCACCAAAATAGTTATAAAATAAAGTAGGTATCAAACACCAACTAATATAGATAATAGTCAATAAAATACACACACCACTGATACTGATCACTTTCAAATAGCCATTTCAGCTTATTAAGAAAATTATGATTTATGATATATATAAGACCTTATCAAAAGACATACAAATTAACAAATTTATAGAATAATTAATAATGCTTGATATTTCATATTTGAACATTATATACAAAACATGCATCAGATTACATACATTGTTGCTTTAATATTGATCGTATTTCTATACTGAATAGTTCATTTTATGTTAGAGATAACTTATTTCTTAAAGTGTACATTGTATGCTTATTATCATAATTATCATGATTGTGTATTATAAGTGACCGCGTGGATGTACACTCCTGGGCAAAAAAAATGGACCTTCGTAGAATTTACGTCATTTCAATATGCTTTGATTTTTATGGGAAATACACAGCAACAAAGCTTCATTTCCTGTCAGTCAATCAATAACGACATTATCTTAGTGTGGAATTGTGTTTTATTTTGAATTTTTAAGCAGCACAGTCTTTTGGCTATGCTTTTTGACAACTTTGTGCACCGGAAAATGTCCATTTTTTCCATTCATATTTCACTGCTTTTCAAGGCTCCTCTGCGTTGCTGATTTTCTGTACTATTACATTAATATCAAAAGTCAAAAGAAAAAGCATTTCTATACCAAGATAAAATTGCTATTGATCAACTGACAAGAAATCGGTCTTGCCGTTTGTATTGAAACAATGTGAAATTCGATAAAGGTCCATTTTTTTTGCCCAGGAGTGTAGGAGATAAGTTGCTTTAAATTTAAACATCAGCCTGAAGTAAAAATTTCCCTAGAGTATTCAGTAGGTCAGGTTCCTTACTTTTCATTATTGATGTGAACTTGTCACTGTCATTCAAAGATAGAAAATTGTTGATAAATTTAGCAGCTGTTGAAAACAGGTTTTCACGCAACGATTCATTAGCAGGGCATACAACAAGGCAATAAATTTCATCCTCCACCATATTTAATGAACACTTTTCACATATTCTATTTGCTGCAGGAATCACTGGCTTTTGATGTCTGCCTATTTCAATTTGTAGACTGTGAGAACTTGTCCTGAATCTGGCAATCTTAGTTAACACCTTGCGGTTTTGTCGCAGCCTGAGATATGGCTCTAATCTACAGTCAGTTTTAAAAAGCTTATATTATGTTCTAAGTTTTGGTTGCTGTGTACTATCATTTATAGATATGAGTAATTGTTCCTGTTCTATTTCATAAAGTTTTGATTTTACAGTTCTACATATGCTCTCAATATCTGAGTTAGTATTGTTACTTGTTTCATATTCAATGTTACAAGTGCTTAAAATGTTTATTATTTTACTGAACCAATTAGTTTCATTGGCTCTGTTCGTATGATTATCTTTCTGAATTTGTAGACATCTCCTTAACAGGCTACCATCTGGTGCATTTTTTAATCTCATCCAATAATTGATCATTCTAACTTTTTGTCTAACATGCAATGGAAATCTTCCAGTTTCACCATAAACAGCCAGAGATGGTGTTTGTTTTCTTACGCCTAACATACGTTTTAGATAGCCAAGTTGCAGAACTTCTAATTCAGATACAGGTTTTTCACTACTCCATATTTCACTGTTGTACTCAAGGATTGGTAGAACATAAGTATCAAACATTCGCAAAGATATAATTGGGTCCATGTGTCCTAGGACTTGCTTTGAATCACTTTGTAGGGCAAAAAGTGCCTTATGAGCTTGCACTGACAGGTATTCTGCCATCTTGCTGTGCACTTTGCGTTTGTTAGTTAGCATATGACCTAGATATTTGAAACTGTCCACTTTTTCTAGTTCCTCACCATTGCAAAAGAAGGAGTTAGTTGTTTTGGTATACCAATTTGCATCACTTTGGTTTTACTGACATTTACTATAAGATGCCATTTTTTAACAGAAAGTGTGCACTGAATTTATGCTATTCTGTAGACATTTAGGAGAATTATAACTAGACATACTGCCGAGCAGACCTTATTGTTTTTTTTTTCTTTCCTCTTATATTAGCAGTTCCCCTCCAAGACAACCTGTGAACTGGAGATTCTGTTCTCAGCGGGGCCTTATACATTCTAATAATATTTATCAATTCCTGCCTTTCAACAATTCTATGACAAGCAAACATATAAACATGAAACCACCTCCCTAATTTATTCACTATAGGGTGACCATTCAGATTCCTGATGATAAAAGCATGACACCAAAAGAGAGTCTGTGTACTGTGGTCCTACTTGAGGCAGGATAAAAGCCCCCACTCTCAGGTAACTATGAATTTCTATTTCCCAAATTTCCTTCTATCTATCCATCTTTTGATAAATATTTGTTGAAAACCTGTTATCCAGTAACTTATGAATAATTTTGCATATTGTACCATGACAGGTGCATTAAACTCACAATATAAGCAGGGTTTCCAATTTCAAAAACTATTTCACAATGGTTCACAGAACCCCTAGAAATTTCATCCTGACTGGACAGTCTCTTTTCAACAAAAAACATCAATTTCTGACATTTGGTAAATTTATTCAGCTTAATGTTACCCCACACAAAGTGGCTTTCAATCTTAGCTTTGATAAACTCATGACACGAGGAATGACATGAAATCTAAATTTTCCAAAAGGAAGGTTGGTTCTTTTAGCAATACTCACTCATAACAATTCAGTTTGATTCATGGATGGATGAGTTAGGCTTTACATCCTGTGTTTACACTCTTGCATGCTAATTAGAACCTGAGGAGGACACAACAATGGTGCTGATTGAAACTGCCATCCAACATAGGTCATGCAATTTGACAAGAGTGTGATTTCATCATTTTTGCAGTTTGATACTTTTGATATTTTTTGAAGAAAAAAAATTCTTCCTCTTTTTTTCTTCTTTCAATCCTTGCTGGACGTTTTGTGACCAGACAACTTTACTGGTGAATTGTTGAAAACATCCATTCTTCAATCTATTTCATGGCTAATGTTTTTTTTACCACTGTCATGTCTTTTCATATAATTGCCTTTCCTTTCTTTTAATCTCATCCTTTGTCCTTGTATTCTGCTTCTCTTCTCTTCAACATCTCTTGACTTTTCATCAGTTTCCTTCTCTTCTATGTTTCCTTTCCATCTCTCTTTCCTTCAAGATTCCCCTTTCTTTCTTTCCTTATAGAGCTATTTCCCCTTTCCTCTTTCTTTCTTTCCTATCTCCTTTCTTATCTTTCTGCCTTTCCTTCCTGCATTTCTCTCTATCTTCCTTTCTTTAAATCTATCTTCTGCTCACTTTCTCAAGAGTGTCTGTTCTTCTTTATTTTCTTTCTTTCTTCCTTTCTGTCTCTTACCCTCCTCTATCTCTATTCACAACTTCTTAATTTCTTTCCTTCATGCATTCTCTCTATCTTCCCATTCCTTATATCTATCTTCTGCTCACTTTCTCAGTCTGTCTGTCTGTCTCTATATTTATTCTTCACCCAACCCCTCCCCCCAAGCTCATTAATGCAGAGGCATGTTTAATGTGTCGCCCCAAACAGTTCTCACTGCACTTGCAAATGAGCCAGCCACACCAACGGACAGGTTAGGAATACCAAAAGCATCTAGGTTGGGAATTGCATGTCAATAAAAGACACAAAAGTTTACATTGAAAATTGTGTGTGGGTTGTTCATTTAATGAGTCAGACATTTTGTTTTTTGTTGTTTTTTTTTTCATAAAAAATTAACAATAAAAAACCAATCGAACACCCAGAAAATGTGACATATTCAAGCTCTTCACCCAAAGCAGTTTTACTCTACCTTTTAACTTTGGTTGTAAGACATCCTAAACAATTCAAATGAAAAAAAATACTCTTGCAGCTATTCTTAAATTGAGAAAGATTGGCGATCCAGTGGAAAAAGTATTTTTATTATTTTCAACTTGTAAACTGGCTTTGCCACGTCATTGACAGTTTTCTGTTGGTCTCCTAATCTTCTTATTTGATGAAGTACCCAAAGTCATTTAATTAGTTTGTTTATTGTCACCTATGCTGCTGGATATGATAAGCACTGAATCAACTGATTAACCATAACTGACACAAACAAAACGTGTTTAAGCCTGTGACATCATACGACCAAGTCGAAAGTTGGTTTTGAAACATCATCCCAAGTCATACCATGACAAAATAGCCCATAACCTTTGCTAATTCATGAATACTTAATTAACTGACCCAGTTTTGGCTCAGCCAATCAGGGACTGCTACATCACAGTTTGAAATTGTTGCTTCTATTTCACACAGTTACAAATGGAGAAATTGTGTATTGTTGAAAGGTGCTATCACAGTTCCGAAAATTCCATTGAATTATGTATTTTCACAGTTCTGAAATGAAACTGTTTGAAAGTTTGCTTGTCTTACACTGTTTTTCTTAGTTGCCAGTAATCCTCTAAGTGTCCATAATCGGACTAAATCTGCCTGCAAAATGCTTATGACCTAAATAAGCAGCCAATCACAGAAGAGGTTGGAAATAGCAGAAAGCCCTGTCCATTTTAGCAGGGCTTGCGTGGGGAGGATGGTTTTGAAACTGTTTGGACCGCTAATCCGCAAACAGCTCTAATAAGTATGATACACTATAATCACTACAAATTGAAGAGAAGCTTGAACAGTGAACCAGGAAACATCAGTGAAGATATTAGCCAGTATTTCCAAAAAGAAGAAAACAAGAAGAAAAACTTTTTTTTTCATACAACATTGACTTTATTATAATTCAATAACAACACGTAATCACAGAAAATACAATTCCATAGTATAAACAGAAAATGTAAATTTATATAATCCTATTTAACCATGATCAATTGACAAATATATAAATATCAACGTCAAGGTCAAAACTTATGGTTCATCTAAAATTCAGATTAATGATACATTTGTACATAGGGCCATGTAGAAATAAAAGACTAGGATATAGGCCTAATAAGATTTCTTATATAAAGATGACAGTAGGCCTTATTTTTGAATATATATATGAAATGTGATATAAATTGAAATTGAAACTAAATAGGTTGGCAAATTTAAATTTGAAACATCTTTTTTAACTAATAATATTTAAAATTAAAAATATATATATAATTGAATTTATGGTGTCACTCGTTTATCATACAATACAAGCTTTTGAAGATCTTTAAAACTATTGTCTTTTTGTTTCAATTGTTGATCATTCTGAGCTAACTATAAATAAATTAAGGGAGACAATATGGATTAAGTTAATCTCCATGCTATGACGATGCAATTAAGTACCCGTTAATTAAGGGAGTTGTTTAATATTTTGTTGAACCATTTGTCAATTTCCGCAGAGCAAAATCTAGCTTTATACTTTATGGAGGTCTGCAATTGTCCAAATTGTGAAGCTGAGTCTTCTGCATAATCATATGTTTTGCAGAGAAAAGAGAGATCAGAAAATTTTCACTAGAATTAAGGTAGATGATAAATTAAGTTACAACAATAACTAAGCAATTAAGTCCTAATAAACTTTTTTTTTCTTTTTATAGAAACAGGAAACAACATTAGTTTTGCCACTAAATATTTAAAAGAGCCTTTTTTCTTCAGATTATATCATTTATGAAATCAATTTGTCATATACATCTGAACATCGTTTTAAAACATGTAGGCCTGGTATATTCAATTGTAGGCATAGTAATTTTCTGAGAAATATATCATACAAAAAGGTACAATAATATATGTGAGAAAATAACAAATTTGATCATATCATTACACAAATTTATATTTACAAACATTGTAATAAATTATAAATAAAGGACAATTTCATTAAAATTTGGGTAAGCACCTGCAGGAGGGGTCATAACAATGGTGGGGGTATTTGGGGGTGACAGGGGGCACAGAGGGGTGAGGCAGGGCAATTTGGGGTCTCCAGTATTCTAGTCTAGGGGGGTATGAGAAAGGGAGGACGAGGCCGGGCCATGCTGCTTCGCGGGCAGTCAGAGGCCGGGGGTAAATAGCACGGGGGAGGGAGACAGGTAGTCTCCCAGGGGCCCCTAATAAAATAGGGTAGGCTGCCAAAGATTCAGGGATCTTGGAATCCTGGGGTTTATTGAGCAAGCTATCGATACTAAAAGGGCTATTAAACTTCATCCCGCAATGTCTAGGGGAGTTATGACCATGAGGGGTTAGATTAAACGACTCATTTTTGCCCTTTTTTGCTGCCCTCCTTCTTCTCCTTCTAAACACCCCATCAGTGAAGACATACTCACTGTTTGGGTTGATAATCCAGTAATTATCTTTACCCCATGGTCTAGCAGGATCTCTCAAAACTTTGACAAAACATTCATTCAGACTGAGATTATGTCTAATGCTGTTTCTCCAGCCAGTGTAACTGCCCCTAAAGAATTCAAACTTCTTCATCAAATAGTCATTGATTTCTGATAGAGTCAGTCTCTGATTTGGAGATTCTCTGATTGCCATGGCGATGAGGGTGATGTAGGAGAATGGGGGTTTATTGTGACGTTGGTAAGGTTTCCCTTTACTCTCATTTACTCCCTTCTTACTCTCTTTCGCCTCCTCACTCTCTCCCACTTTCTCCTCTACTTCCATAGTGATGTCATCAAGATCCGAGCCCATGTCTTCATTAGTGACGTCATGCACGTCGTTGGCGTCGCGAGCGTCTCCTACAACGTCGTCAGAAACGTCATCAGTGACGTCAAGATAGTCCCTTTCTTCAGAACAATGAGGTAAAGACTCTCTGACGTCAACTTTTTCTTTTTCATCATTAATGCATCTCCTACTATGAGTTTGAGGGTCCTCTCTTTTGTACTGTCTTTCTGACATGCTCCTGACGTCATTGGGAGACCTCACGTCATCATTCAGAGTCCTGACGTCACTGTGAGACGTTCTGAGGTCCATAGCTCCTTCCGGTGGAATTTCGGGGGTTCTGGTGATGACTGGTGTTCTTATTAGAACATTCGAATGTTCCGAAATCTCCGGAGAAGGTTTTCTGCTCTCCTTCGAAAATCTGAACTTTTCGGAGTCATTGGAATCAACATCAACATCATTTTCTTCAGTTCTAATGTCATTTCTACCATTTCCATTTTCATTCGTAGGATTAAAATTAACCTGAGAGGACAAATAGCTGGTTTTACCTCTTTGGAAAGGAGAAAGTCTATTTTTGTCCTGGAATCCAAGGGGAGTATCCCTTGACGTTTGTGACGTCAGGTGGGACGACGTGACGTCACGTTCGTCTCCAACGTCACGAACGTCATTGGAGGAAGAATTGTTGGAAGTCTCAATAGGACTTCTAGGGCCACACGAACTGTCTGATTTTGTAGATTTTAAAGAATAATTTGCTGAGTCCGACTGCTGGTGTTTTAAAGAGTTTATGTATTCCAATTTGAGTTTTTCTGAATTAATTTCACCAAATTTTGTATCCATTGATCTGCAATTATCATTGTCAGTGTTTGATCTATCATTGGAATCCTGGTTTGGTGAATGAGAATATCTAACTCTGGGGTCGATATCAGCATTTTCTTCTGACCTTGGACTACGGGGGCTTGATTCCCCGGCGTTTTCTCTGCTTGGAGGGCGGCAGTCTGGTGCTCCAACCCCCCGGTCGTCTCTTCCACTGACTCCCTGAGTCCCGTACACAAACCCAGGGGCACCAAATCGCCCATATGCCACAGGGTTCATCATATAAGTCATGTATGGAGCAAATGGAACTTGCCTGTAGTAATTCAAGTTCATTTTCAGCTATTAATCATCCATGAAAAGATCCTTATGTCATTGTAAAGTGGCTGCTGAAGTCATTTTGGCCAACTTGATCCAAATCGTCTCTTTAAAATTGTTATATCTCAACAAGTAATTGCATTTTCCGAACAGGGTTCAAGAGTCCTTATAATCTATCATCCAATACTCATGTGGTTGTCAGGGTTTTGTTGATATCTTTTTTTATAAATCTTAAAATTTACATCCAAGTCATGTTGGAAATGACCTCAGATCTCTCCAGTATCTTCAGAATTGATGTCAAGTCGTTTTAAAATTTGTCCATGTAAAACAGAATATATTGGAGTGAATAAAGGCCATTAAAATCGAAGTCAATGATGGCTTATAAAATCTTTTGAAGCTGATTCTTGAAAATTGAAGATAAGTCAATCAACTCAACAAATCATAAATTCAAAATCTCAATTTCTCTAAAACGTATGTAACTTTATGATTATAAGCAAAATTGATTTTATCCAACATGGATTATGACATGGATAACTCAAGGTTAAAGTGTGTATCCATATAGTCTGAGATATTGGTTCCCCCTCTGCAGGCAATGAACTTCTCTGCTCAACTGAGCATAGATCACATGAAGCAAAGAATTGAGCAGTAGGGGGGGGGGGGTACTTGGGGGGGGGGCCCACAGGGGCGCAGTTGATTTAGTTCCACCCCTTTGCTCCTCACTGCTTTGGGCTGCTCATGGGAGGAGCTTCGTGTATCATTGACATGGCTAAATCAACTTTATTTCTCTTTGATGCTTGACTAAAAGACTACATGACTTCTATGGTGTTTGGAAACTGGGATATATATATATGCATCAGAGGTAGGTCTTCACCAAAACCAGCTGCATCGCTTTTTTAAAAGCTTTTACAGCAATGACAGCAAACATTCTACATGTATGTAATTTCAACTTGTATTGTACAGACGCAGGCCTTGAGTAAGTTAAACGGGCGATGCTTTGCTATCGCCAAGTATTGGGTCAATTTTCCCTGCTGTAGTCGGAGTTAGGTATGGGCCAAAGTCTTTGATAAGTAAGTGAAAAACAGGCCCAATGTTATTTAATAGGGAGGGGTGGTTCACTTAATTATCAAAGACTTTGACCCATACATAACTCCAACTACAGCAAGGAAAATTGGCTGCCATTGTTATCCCATATGCCTCACATATCGGCCTTTATGACCCAATATGTTTTCCTCTCATCGGATGGGAATTCATGCTTCCACAAGCAGTTTTGCTGAGGATGTTTAGCATTGATGCAATGGCACCACTTCATGCGTTTCACTTACTTACAGGCGGCACTGTACGTATGACCATCTTTAGTCCATTTGTTTTGTAGCCAGTGGCCACCCCCTTCCATGCAATCCCTCAAATCCATGGAACCCCCCCCCCTTCAACTCTCAGCTACAGGGGTATACTGGACATATGGCAACTTTCTTTTAGAGAGGGTGAAACTTAGGAAGGTAAAACAGAAGAGGGGGTAAGGGGGGGTGAATTCAAGGGGTAAATATTGGCAATATGGGCGATGTTTGATGGGCTGAGGTATTGAGAGTGGTCTGTCATCTTTGTTTCTTCAAAAATGTCATTTTCAAGTAGTCAACTCCACGTTTCGTTTACCGTATGCCATTCTGTATTGTTTGATTTCTTACGTTTCACACAATGAATGTCTGTATTACCCAAAAATGTGGGGCTGTAATTTTGATGATAAAAATGGAAATAATTGATGGAGTTATCAAATTTCAGTTTCAAAAAGAAGAGAAAAAAGATGGCAAACTATTTACAAATTAAAAAGTTGATATTTTAGCACATAAGGCAAATATTTCTGTTTTTTACTGGGCTGGCGTAATTTGAGTAAATTGAAATTATAAAATTTTAAAATAGTAAAATTGGGTATAGAGTGGGTCGGGACAAGAAGCCCGGGTTAGGTGAGAGGCCCCCCCCCCCAGTGTAATATCTAAACTTACATTTTTGGTGATTTTTCTTATTGATAGGATTGAAGCCAGAGGCTTTTTAGGTGACGCCACAAATTTTCAGGTCAAACAGCACCAAACCATAGAAGTAATTAAAGAAACATAAAAAGGTGCATGGTTTTTGTAACTTCGATTAATTCTGTGAAAGTGGTTGTCAGAAATAACTTTGGACATTTTTAAAAGTACAATGGATAGGCCTATCTGCATTGCTTCACTTTGTGACCATTACATAAATATGATTTGGATCATATTTTTTGCATTTAGGCTCAAAATAGAGGTCAAAGTTTGGGGCGAGAGGCCCCACATGGTATGTGGCATGAGGCTCCCCTTGACTAAGGCCTCGAAGCCGCTTCAGGAATCATTTCATAATGTGTACTTTACCTTAAATCTTGTTAGAATAGCTTATTGAAATCGAAAAAATTTGGCCGAAATTAAAACAGGGCAAAAAATAAAAAATAAATAAAAGTATGAACAGAAAAAAATCTGAATGGAATGCCTTAAAAATGATAGAAGAACCCCAAGAAATAACTTTCCAGCTTAATGCTCTCGCAAAAAAAAATTGCCATAGGATTATAATAGGGGGCTTCTTGCCCGATGGGTGGGGTAAGAAGGTCATTTTATATTTTTTACAAAAAGGGCCGTAACTCCTTTATTAAAATTGGTAGACAGTTGTTTCACTAGTTACAAGTAGAGTCAAGTGATACCTTCATGACAACATAAGCATTTAAATAATCAACCACAAAAAGTAGGTCAAATCGCACCTCGAAGTTAAGGGGGGCTGCATGCCCCGTGCTACTCTACATGTATTAAAAGACAATTAGAATATTTTAAAATCAAAATACATCCAGGATAACTGATTCAAAATCAATTAATAGTTGTTTATATTTGTTCAAATATAAACAACAATTAATTTATTGTAGTTGGGTTTAGGATAGTTCATAACCAACACAATTCATGAAGTAAGCCTATGTTAAATGCATTTCAGCTTATTATAATACCAAGGCATATAAATTATATATAATGGCCCGATAAATACATGCTTCAACTTTACCTTCTCCGCAGTATTCAGGCCTATGATATATTTACACAAATTATATTGCATTTTAACTTACTATTTTTATCAGCATTTCAATACCAGATTGACCAAGTGTCAAATTCTTCGTTGCGGCAACCTTAATAAGCTATTCATTAGCAGGCGTCAATGTTTGTCATGTATGTAGCCAACGTGGTCATATTTGCAGAGTTTGAAGGTTGCAAATTCCCATAAATAAAACATGTATACAACTAAAATGTGTTTGTTTAAATCTAAACAGACACTGAAATGATTATGTATTAGCTGAACAAGTTTGCTTTTGTAGTTTTAAACATGTTTAGCCATTTGTTGAATAAATTTATCCTCTGTAACAAACACGTTATTGCAACAAAAGGTGTGCTAAACATGTTCAGGAATACATAATCAAGATTCCAAATGCAGTTTTATGTATACTCAATATTTTTACAAACACAATTCTGCAGGATGGATTATAAATAATTCATTTTGCAAGAAATATCAAATGCCAAGACATTATGCATGACAACACACACATAGAATTCCAAGTATATTCACAAAAATGAACATTTAAAAACTTATTCTCCATGCATCAGAATATCAGAATGCATTTATAAGTAATGAAAATGATTTCAAAGAATGACACAATCATTCAATCAATCAGTCAATCAATCAATCAATCAATCTATCTATCTATCAATCAATCAGTCAATAAATCAGTCAATAAGCAACTGAATGAATGAATCAATCGATCATTCCATCAATCGATGACAATGTAAATATGATAATACAAATTTTATTACATGATAAGAATCATTTGTGAAACCCAAAGCTTCAGATCAAAATTCAAAGCATTTGGAAATTTGTTGTCAACCCCACAAACTACAGAGTGATTGAAAACCCTTGACAACCAAACCACACACTCAGTTGCTAAGGACTTGTCAAGTTAATTGTGGGGGCGTGGTTTCAACAAAAGAACAAAGGAGTGTTGTTGTGGGCATGCGCAGTGTATTTATTAATTGTTAAATAACACTTAGCAAAGTTAAACAAGCCTAATGTTATGACATTAGCTACTGGGCTTTGATAATAGGCAATTAAATAGAGCTCTGGTTTACCTGGGAATTTGGGTTTCTTTTGATTTTTTGATTGATGAGTGAAACCTGATTTTTTCTATTGGCTTTTTCTTTTCTTTTTTTCTTTTTTTATAGACATTTTCATTTTTCTTCTCGATTCTCTGAAATTATTCTGAATTTTAAATGTCATGAATTTTAAGCAGCTACGGTTATTGCAAAGTCTACTAAAATCAACTTTAAATCTTTTTAACCAAACTACATGCTTCAATTTGGACAGCCCATGTGTCACACTGTGTATAATTTGCACTTCAGGCTTAAAACAATTAGCATGATTGGGTTGATTTTGAAAACAAGTTTTAAAATTTAAGCAGCTCTTGAAAATGCCTTTGTAATTTAATCATTTACACAAGTAATTTAATCATTTACACACAAAAGCTGCTTGATCAAGTTGATGGCTTGCTACCTGTAAGCTAAACAGAAGGTAGGCCTACTTCTAAATTAAAATTGTACCAGAGGTGGTTGTATTTACAATATTAGGAAAACCCAACTCTCTATGTGTCTTTACAATATATATAGGCCTTATCTGTCTGAGTCCTTACTCAGTGGCAGAGCTCTGGAATCTGGGTTCAAATCCTGGTCTGGAAATCCATGTTAAACAGAAGTTTCATCCTGTGCCAAGAGCGCACCTTACCTCATTACCATGGTACCTGCCTGTCCTGTTTAGCCTTGTCAGGACATAAAGCTCAACGTCACAACATATATTCACTCTAAACGCAAAAAGCTCTTAAAGGTAGATCTATATAAAGAAACCACAGCCGAAAAAGGTCATGCATTTTTTTAAGGGTTCAACTGAATTGAAAAGGTTCAGTACTTGGTGGGAAGGCCCCATGATAGGACTCAATGCTCCCAACTTGAGAGAACGGGGTTCGATTGAGGGAGTTTAGTGCAGCTGGATTATTTATGCTGTTCTTGTTTGCTGTTGGAAACTTTTAAAAAGTTGAATGATGAACCTTTTAGGGTTCCAACAAACATTAGCTATACACAGGGCCTATCATTCCTATACTGAAGAAATTAATTAATTTTGCAGAATGGTGAAAGTTGCAATAATTCCCACAAATTGTACAATTTTACAAGACAAAAATTGTCCAAGTTACAACAGGCAACACATCATATCAGTGAATGAATGAATGAAATAGTTTGTGTTTTACGCCCCATCAGCACCGGTGTGGGCTATTTAGAGGCAACACATATCAGTAATTTTTGCAAATATAACAATGATATGATAAATATGCAGTTTTAAAAAATTAACATAATATCAAGAAAATCGTTTGTCTAATTTAGGCACGTGGGGACATTAAAACTTAATCCAGTGGGTCAGACACACACCAGAAGAATTATCCAAATAGGTTCCTCATTTACGACTTGTTCATTTCTTATTTGTAAATATCAAATTTCAGGCGACTGATGCCAAGCGTGGATTTTCTATGTATCTAAGGTTTGGTTACTGAGAGGCGTTAAGTAAGCTATTAAGTTTCCTGGCCATTTTATCATTTCACCTGCAAAGTATTCAAGGGTGTTGGGAATGGGCATACCGGAAGGGGTAATCAGGTCCCAGTGCGCATGTGCTGCACATTACCGGAAGGCAGGGGTGGTTTTGACATTGATTGTCTTTCATTTGACTTTTTTGTTTTTTCGTTTTTCTCACAGTAGCAGAGGGTTAGACTCAGAGAGAAAAAAAAGAAGTTTTATATGGAACATTTAAGGGTTCTATAAGTTGGTATAGACAAGGAGCCCCGAAAGGTTCATTATTCAACTTACAACACTTGGATAATCCAACTGCACTGAACTCCTACAATGGAGCACCTTTCTCCCCAGTTGGGAGCATATGGTTCCATCATAGGGCCTTCCCACCAAGTACTGAACCTTTCAAATTCAGTAGAACCCTTAACAGAATCTATAACCGTTTTCGGCTGTGGGTTCTTTAAATATACAATCAAGAACCTTTTGTGCTGAAAATGATGAATGAAGTTTTAACTTGAATAATTAAATTTTAAAGTATACGGTTGTAGTGACATTACATCAATAGCAACATAGTGTGCATTTTATGGGAAGTGACATAGCTTCCGCCTAGATTTAGCAAAACAGGTATGGAGAAAGAAGGGGGTAAATTGGTCACTATTTGGAGAAGGAGAAAGCTGTGACAAGAAGGGGGGCAGGGAGGGGGGGTAGATTGCTGCCACAGACTGGGCCAACAAGAAAAACAAACTGGATTCTAACTAATTCGGCTTTAATACTTTGCTTAAACATCATTTACATGCAAAGCGTGAAAGGCACGGGTCACGGGGCTATTGTATGCCGAGGGGGAAAATCAGAAAAAATGCAAAAAGCATTTCTGCGTCTTTGTACAGCAACGGTGAATAAACAAGAAAATCGGATTTCATGAAACAGCCCATCTTGATACTAGCCAAGAATTTGATTTGTAGAAACTAACTTTATGACCCAGGCAGGGGTCTAACAACAACAGCCTGTAAAAACTTGGGAGGTAAAATTTGCAACTTTTTGTTTTTGGCAGGATAGAAATGAAGTTGTAAGCCGGCAAGTATAACAGTCAACAAACACTGGGAATAATACATTTACTCGACATCCCAGCTGGACAGTCATCAGCAACACGCCAGCTGAATATTCATGAGCAAATACCTTCTGGAAATTTATCAGCAATACTTCAGATGTACAAACATTTGCGATATCCTCGCTGGACATTCATCAGCTAGATTGCTTTTGGACATTTATCAGCAAAATTCCAGCATGACATATGCAATCATCAGCAAAATCCCGGCTGGAAATTAATCAGAAATACCCTAGATGGGCAATCATTTGCAAACTCTAGCTGGACATTCATCAGCTAAATTGCAGTTGGACATCAATTAACAAAAACTCAGCTGGACAATCATCAAAACATCCCAGTTGTGATTGCCGGAGAATACCTGCTGCTATTAATCAAAATTTCCCAACTGTATGCTTAGAGCTGTTTGCGGATTAGCGGCCCAGACAGTTTCAAAATTAATTTTCAACTTGGTGGAGTGATGTCACAGGCTTAAAAATGTTTTGTTTGTGTCAGTCATGGTTAATCAGTTGATTCAGTGCTTATACCTGGCAGCATAGGTGAAAATAAACAAACTAATTAAATGACTTGAGGTACAACATCAAATAAGAAGATTTTGAGACCAAGAGAAAACTGTCGATGATGTGGTAAAGCAAGTTTGTGAATTTAAAATAAAACAATAATTTTTTCCAGTAGACCGCCAATCCGCAAAGGTCTATACAATTGATCAAAATTACCGTTGAAGTTTAAGAGTGCAGGCCATGGTCCAAATTTGGCTATCCGACCCCACCCTGCTCATTGCTTAAGCTCACCCATGGGAAATATCAATTTCTATCTATCTGTCACAATTGGCAAAAGGCAAAATTACAAAGGGTGGCAAATTTTGCTTCATTTGTATTCAGTTTAACTCCTAGGAGAAACCTTAAACCCATTCTAAACAAAGATTTTGCAAGTTACAATTCAAATTCTAAATTGTTTGTTAAAGACATCGAAGTCAAAACAAAGAATTTGAAAGAAAGACAATGTTTAGGAATCAGCAGTTTTCAAATTTTGTAAAGTTCAATAATTATAATAACAAACTAGGTAAATAGGTATGACAAATAAATCTTGATTTATACATTATTTGATATCTCAGTTTTTTGTTGTAATTTTTAAAATTTCATTTCAAACCTTAGGCTATAGGCCCAGATTAAGATTATAGTCAAAAAAGTCATCAGCAATATTGTCCAAGGCCAATTAGGCATATTCAGACAAAATACTTCATAAATAAGTGTACCTCTTGATTTTAGGCCTGCTTTGGAAAAACTGAAAATTAGCAGAAATGCCATACCTTTTGTTGAGCAAAATCAACAATTTGGAGAAAAATGGTATTTATCTAACCCAATAACCCTCAATAATGAGTTCATGCTTGGTAATACAAATTAAAGGTGTGAAAACATGGCTAATTTGCCTTTTTAAAATTTTCACACATAAATGATGAGCTTAACCAAATGCCTTTTTTTTATCAATCCTTTTTCTTTAATTCATGGTTATTTTATCATTATTTACTGTTTAACAAATTTTTTAATAGGGCCTTTACCTAGGGTCTTTACTTGGGAGAAGTTTCACACATAAATGATGAGTTAAATCACTTTAAAAAGAAAATTCTTTCACAATTTTATTAATGAAGTTCAATGGTTCCATCCATGTTTATTTTTGTCTTCTTTATTTACTGATTTATTGTCTGGCTAATCCTCTTTTTATTCTTGAGTTCCCTAATAAACGTGCAGTGAAATGAACTGCAATTTCATGCCAGTCACCAAATATTTGTCACAAACTGCGAGCAATTATAAGGATATTAGGAGGTTATTCATAAAGTTGTTTTTAGGATTTACTGATGTGCCAATCAATACCGGAAGTAGAAGCAAATATCTGAAACCGGAAGTGTTGTCAGTCAGTAGCCACCCAACCGGAAGTAGCTCCACAGGAAGGGGATGATGGATTCAAGAAAACACAGGGTCAAGTTACGTCACAAAAAGCTACGCAACTAGAACCCCACGTCACGTATTATTGTGCATTTATGACGCAATCAATAAATGTGTTGCTCACAGCATTGATCATGTAAAACTTATGCAAATTAGCTAATATCAAATGATAATATCTACCCCATAAAGATAATTTTATACAGAAGGCTAAAACAATGATATATGAAACAGCGATGGATTTTGGAGTGAGTGAGTGAGTGAGTGAGTTGGTTTTTTACGTCTCATCAGCACCTGAGTGGGCTATTTAGAGACATACTTGGTTTGTGTCAAGGTTCTTGATTTGTTAAGTCTGTGAGATGTGACAGGTGTTTTTTTGTTGCTTGTCATGTTTCTCTTGTCTGTGCAAGGAAATGGTTGGTCTGTTGAGCTGTCTCGATTTGTTATTTTGGATGGTTTCTTGTATACTCAGAAGCCGTTTCTTTCTTCTTTGGTTGTTGGAGTGACAGTTTTGTCCGTGGAGCACAAGGAGAGGATGGTTGACTTTGTTGAATCTTTTTACTGGTTTACTGGGTGGTATGCATAAGTCAGAGTCAGGATATTTCACAGTTTCTCCCGTCTTTGGTCGGTCTGGTGAAGGCGTTGTCCCAAACATATCCTTGAAAAGGTTCTCAAAAAGTTGATTCCTTCTCCGTGGTGACGAATGTAAAACTGGTCTTGGGTAATCTGCGTCTTGGTCAGTTTTGTCCATGTCCTGTTGAACTATGCGCTTGGCTTCAGGAAACGAACATCCTGTGTCAATCTGAAATTGTACAATTTCTTTTTCTCTCTTGAAGATTTCACAGTTGTGGCTAAACGCAGGGTGGTCCCCTCGGCAATTGACACAATGAGGGGGCCTGAAGCATGGTTTGTCTCTCGTGTGAGTGTGATCTCGATCACCACAATTGGCACAAATTGTGAACCCTCTACATGTTGTGCTGATATGTCCATACAATTGGCAATTGAAATAGCGTTTTGGTCGGGGAAAGAGTGCATGGGCAAACTCTGCACTTTTCAAAAGCTACAGGTACTTTCTTGGGTACATTGTTGTTTTTGAATGTCAGTTTTATGGATTCATAGCCATTTCGTTGGGACAAACGTTTGAATTGGGTAATGCCATGTTTGTGGAACCACTTCGACAGTTGAGAGTCTGAGCATGTCTTGCTCTCTTTCGAGAAAATAATGCCTTTGCCTGGTTTTTGGAAAGGCTCAATGGAGACTTGTGTATGCCCTATTTCTTTGACAAGTGTCAGTTTCTCTTTTTGTGTGTCATTCTTTGGGTGAATGAGAAATGATCCATTGAATTGACGTTGTATTTTATCTGCTACGGTGTTGTCACAAATGTCTGCAACAATTTCGTACACAGCGATTGCTGATAGGTCCACTAGCAATTTCTCAAGTCCATTTATCACAAGGCAATTTTCATCTTTTGACATGTGTGAGGGGCGGTCAGGGTCATTCAAGTCATCTGAGGATGTACTTATCCGTGGGAATCTTGGTAGTCCAGTCGCTAATTTTTCGATCTCAGCCTGGTTTCCCGCTGAGGGACGCGCACCTTGGTAACCCGGTTGACGTACGATCCGGTTTGGAATCATGGTAAATGACATATTCATTGATATTCCCCTGTAAGGTAGAGGACACACCGTGCATGCGCACTGTCTCATGTTGGCCACTAAGGATAGAGGTCTTCACCTTAGTGTTACCACCCACCGCCACGAGGAGGCCCGAGACCTGCGGGGGCAAATAGATTTTGGAAAGACGGTGTGTGGGGGAAATTAATCCAGATAACAAATACAGTTCAACATCAGGCTCCATATAATAAAGCATAAAGATGTTTTAATCACACCATGTAGTACTTCTATTGGCCTTTCTCTAGTTAAAAAACAATGATGCAAGTTTAAAGCGAGAAAAAAATGTTGACTTCCGATGAGCCCAATCTACAGTGGGGCTTTTGCAGTAATAATGACAAACATCAATATAGATATAGATAGATAGCAAGATAAAGTTAGTTAATGAATCCCTCTAAGCCCAGTTCTGGGTGCTCATGAGGGTTAATTGATGAGATGATGGAGAGAGCAGAAGTCATCAACATGTTACACATTTACCCCATGTGAGGGATCTTTTACTTGCACAGCACAGACAATGATACAAGGGGCTGCATGCCAATGTAATGTCTCATACAAATGATATTCCAGGTGGGATTTTGCTCATGAAGGTCCAAGAAAAAGGGCAAATTAAATTATCACATCAACCTAATTTACAGGTTTAGGATTTTTTACAAAGGGGCATAAAAAAACATAATGTGACATATTATCATTCTTTTAATTTGTCAAGTTAGACCTCGCAGATGTCAATCAATTTCCAGTGTCTTGGCAGAGAGCTACGATAATTTACATAAGGAAGGAGGGAATATATTAACATAAGACCTCCTACTATAGAAGGTGACTGCCCCTGTGAAAACACCACTGCCCCAACCTCCCTGCTCCCCCTCCCCCCTCCTCCGTTGTTGACTGATATTTGATAGGAGCATCATAGCAAAAGGTTTTTATGGATTTCTCTTAGATACACATGTCTTTCTTCCTGTTCCGAGACACTGACATACAACCCCCTAAGACAAATTATTGAACAGCAAAATGCCAAAAAGGAAAAATGCTTTAAATGCATCATACATAAATTCATAAAAGCACCTTACAGAGCAAACACAGGGCGCCCAGCAGACTTGCAAAAGTTTTTACAAAAATGTAAAGTTGTTGTTTAGCGTCTTTTGACGGAGTTTTGAGTTTACCTTGCATGTTTAGTATTGGATTTTCGAAAACAGTAAAATTTGTCTGTTTGCAAGGAAGTCAGAAAGACGATTTTGATTATTGTACATGTCAGGCTCATAAAATATGAAACAATTGGAATTCAGTACAAGATATTTGTCCCAAGAATGTATAATGTAAGAAGTGAAGTTAAAAGTAAGAACAAAACTGGCAAACAGGTCATAACAGCCAAAAACAAAAAAAAACAAAAAGAAGATATTTTATAGACTTTATGGAGACAACTGTTTTCGCTTTGAAATAGGAGAAAAACAATTATATTCGTTCTGGCAATAGTATTTTATTATCTGCAAAATAAAATTGAATAAGCATAAATTTCTTTTCCATGGATGTCACCCAGCTCCCTGGAAGCTCTTGAGCTTGCAATCGCTGGGCCCCGGGTTCGAATCAAGCTCCGACAGCCTGGAGTCCTGGACTTAGGCCCTATGTTGGACAATGGACAGCAGCTTCAATCATCATTCTAATCTCTTGACGACAGGCATCCTGCATGCATTCTCCTCAGCAATATCAATAAGTGCAATGCAATCCAAGGAGACGCAAACAGTTATATCGTCCAGCAAGTTAACACCCTGACTCAGATACAGTCTGTCACTTTGATATAGAAAAAATGAGGACCAGTTCACTGTGAAAAATGCACTTCGTGACTCATGATAGCTGATGAAGTGTCATCTTCTCTACTTTCAACATGGGAAACATAGAGGCAGTTTGATTAGTCATGATCAAGAAAAGGCCATTGCACTTGTCATAACTGATTTTAGAGAGAAAATCAGATGCATGATCCTTTCGTTTGGCTGCCTGTCACCAACAAGCAGGATAAGTATCCTTTAATCAAATTAACATTGAAAGTATTGGGTATGATCATGACAAATCATCGGTATGATGACACACGAAGTGCCATTTTCACAGTGCAACAGTCCACTCTTTTTCTATATCAAAGTGACAGACTGTAATGCACCGTGCATGCTTTACCCACCAATTTACACCACCCAACTAATACAGAAGTTGGTGATTTGCAAGTTGCTAACTCCAGGAGTTAAAGGTGAAAAAGAAAGGTGCAAAAAACTAGTGTAATCAAACTTTAATTTGCTTTAAATTGCTCAATAAAATTGACGATTTTGCACTCTGCAGTTTTTAGCACTCGTTTGCAGATTAGTGTAATATGGCTTGGCAAACTAAACTAATTCGTAGGACACCAAAATTGATCGATTATTTAGAAAATCTGTTGTCTTAGAGAATGACACAGTCGGCCATAATGGTTGCCCTGTCATGTGACTGGCGTGTGCACGGTTGCTCCAAAAGTTTGCAGGTGACTTTTTTACATCCAGAGTGTGACAAACACGTGACCCTGAGAATTGAGCCAGTTGCCTAGGAAACGGAGGTCACGTGAGCAAGCTTTCAGGGCCATTTATGGACATAAGGCCACACCATCCACTTTTGGTACAACAATATGGCTTCATCAAGTTCATCTGTTGCATTTACATTACAAAACGTACAACATTATGCCAAATTTGTAGACTTCAGGTGGGCCCATCAATCATGATAATCTTTTCGCAAAACAAAAAAAATTCTCCTGAGAAAAACAAAACAATAAAAGCTAATAAACAAAACAAAAACATTCCAGCAACAGCAAAAGAAGCCTCCCTTTTAACCAGAAATGTTCTGATGAATACTTGGAAATAAAGCCTGCAGGCCTATACCATATAACAAATGCTCCTATCTGTTTTGCCAAGCTCAGCCAATGCATAGATAAAGGACGAGACGCTCTATCACTCATCCCAAACTCACAGAATATGTTTACCTCAGGCTACAGTAGCCTGCTGCAGTTGCGAGCGATAGCCTGCCTATACAGCAGACTGTGTTTAGTCAGTGTTTACCTGTAAAGGGCATTTGGACTGCATGTCATCCCTCTGTTTCGTCAAGCCTACTCAGTAAAATAAAGTATGCTAACCCAACCACCCATCCCCACCTTCACAGAAGCAAGTAAGGGGACCGTTGGAGTTTTCTTGAGTTTTCCTCTCAGGGAAATTATTTATTTCACTGTAACGGCGACCATAATTATTTATTTCAAGCGCGCAAAATCCCCGAATATAAATCAAGCAACACCTCCTTAAGAAATACCCTTCCAGAAATTTTTATTTCAAGACAGTCAAAACAGAATACATTTATTTCATCAAAACTGAGTAAGAAATTTATTTTAAAAGCACTCCAAACACCTCCCTTGAGATTAAATGGCCCTAAGGCCAAACATATTTATTCTTTAGCTTCTTGGATAAACCAACCGGACAAAGTTTCAGCTTACCCAATTTTTTTTTGTCAAAATGAGATCATAGCTTTATTTTCGTACACTACCTAGATGGATGGATAGATGATTGGGGGTTTAGGGCCTGCATTTATACACTTGGTATGCTAATTAGGACAAGGGGAGACACGTATACTACCTAGATGATGCTCCTCAAGAAGATCCAAGAGGCAGAAGATTAATTATGTCTGGCCTAAAGTATAGATTCACTTGCAGAGGGCATTTGGACTGCTTGTCAGTTTGTTGTGACTGTAAGTCTTGTCCAAATCCTGTAATGCCCTGTCACACTTGAGGGTGGAAGGACCCCACCAGCTGACAGACAAACTGACACACAGACAGACAGCCTGTTTCTCAAGTTTCAAAGGGCCTTTAAAAGGACGTTAATTCGCAGACCAAACGATAGGGCAGTTGGGAGCATTTTGAGGGGTAGGGCCCTCAGAACATGCAGAAGGGCACTTGCTATGGTACAGGGCAGTGGCGGAGAAATAAAGTGAGAAGGAGGAGGTGGGATTGCCGGAAGTAGCAGAAGATAGAGAAGCGACAATTTAATTTCCCAATGGACATACTTTGAAGCCCCAGAAGATGATGATGATTGTGATGACTTACCATGACTGAGTGCACTTCAAGTCATCAATAGGTAAGTACACATGCTCCTAATCATAAAAGTTGATATTTTAAACATGGTCCATTGCCTTAAAAAGTCAGAAGAAAACAAATCACACTGAAATGTGAGATCACCTCAGCATTCTTCCAGGACCCGTACATTGTACAGCAAAGTCTTTGAGAATTGGGGGGGGGGGGATACAAGAAATAAGCATCCAGGAAGAATATCCGTATCTTCCTGTATATATATAGGCCTATTTAATTTCTCTGGTCCTCCCGCCCCCTCCTTCCCCATACTCTTACAATTTCTGCGCCCCTGTTGGAAGCCAGTCAGGGAGGGTAAACTTAGACTCCAACGGGGCAGTTTTTGCTCCTGGCGATTCCTTAACAAGCCAGTCACGCGCCACAGTGAAGTCAGGGCATACAGATAGCTAACTTGCCCGCCCCTAACTCCCTGAAACCGACCTACATATGTCACATCTGAATCTAAGCCGATTACAGCCATTATTCTGATGGATTAACAAATATCCACAGAGCATAAGGGAGATCAACAAAATAAACTCACACACCGTTCTGCATAACTTATTTATTGGCGACACTGTAAATATTTTGATGGAGAAATCAACAGTAATAAATTGTGTTGATAATTATTAATTTATTTGAGAGATGATGTATAGGCCACCAATCTCTGAATTGTAGCAGAAAAATGTCTTTTTTTAAAACTCAAGCTTTGTTGGGCAATGATTTGTTTCCCACTATAAAGTTGGAAACTTGACATTTCATTGTATGCATCAAAATTATGATATAAAATAAATGGAAGGCAAAAATTGTAACATGTTCTGTTACCACTACCTATGAATGCTTTGCAGCAACTTGATGCAGGGAATAGTAGCAGATTTCACAATTACCTCAACAAAATGATATTATATATTACTTTTTTGACAAAACATGATACACTGTAAATTGTGAATTTTGAGTTAGCTTAATTGATTGAGTGAGATGGTTGCACAATTCCATTGAGCCAAGATAGCTTGTTGTTCGCAAGTTATAACAACATAAAGATTATCATAACTCAAAACAGCAAGCTATCATGGCTCAAACAAATTGTGCAACCGTCTCACTCAATCATTTGAGCTAACTCAGAATTTCAGAATTTACGGTGTAAAGCTAATGTCAGGCAATTTTGAAATCTACAGCAATGCATGCACTGTATACATGCAAAAAGCAGGCCTAAACTTCACAGAAGCCAGACCTCCAGCAAATTTTACAGTGTCCAGCAAACTCGTTCCCAGTAGCAAAGTTATTCCTAGCAAACTTGCTCGTGGGATAAACCAAGCAAAGCTTTTTCAAAAGCTTAGAGTTGTGGGCCAATAACTCACAATGGTTCCCACAAGAAACCTAACTGCTGCTGCCACCTGTCTGTTTCGCCAGGAACCAGCCCAGAATTTTGGCAGACGATCTGCATCTTCATTCAGCAGACGATCTGGAGGGAGTTCGATCAATCAATCAAGGACAGGGGAAACCGAGTTTCTGAAATCAGAGGTTTAAAAAAATTACATTTAAAAGAACTGCAAATTTAAGTTTGATGGAGGCATGCATGCAACATAGAGCCCGGAGTCACTGAGTTCAGGCATCATGACTTGACTTGGGTGCTTGGTGACTTGACTTGGACACCTTTCATGACTTGGTAATTTGCCATGACTTGAGTGTTTCATGGCTTGACTTGGTTAACTTCAGTGACTTAGGCCTATTTGTTTCGCTTTAAAAGTAGTGGATCATCCACAGAACAATCACAGTAAACTGGTTGAATTTACTACCTCAAATTGGGATGAAATTTCCTAAACTTGTATCTACATTTACAAACTAGTAAATTGGTATGTTTTAAAAAAGTAATAAAGCGTAGTGAAGAAAATGAAAACTAGGCCTCGAACGTAGTCAATTTTGCTAACTGCTGCTTGCTGACGTCTTCCTGAAAGAGGGTTCGGGGATGCCTATAATCTTTTTGAAACATAACATCTATGTAACCATGTAAACTTAACATAATTACCGGCCATGCTATGCATAGGACGGTAATGCAGTGATATCCATCGGATGTGAGTCACGAGCCTCCAGGCCTGACTAGGCCATTCCCAGGGTTTATATTATATGTATTTCTCAGTTATATCATCGTACATTCTTCCAATTGTGTATTTTGTAGTTAAATTCAATAATTTTCGAGTTATTAATATCCCCAGCGTTGCGTGGGTCAGGCTGATTTTGCGCCACCATTTTCTTTTGTATTCCCGCTGCCTTACACATGTCAGACATGTGGAGTTTGGCCATGTTTCACACTCAGCATTGCAGGGCGTTGAATGGACATTGTATGTTTCATTGTATTCATTCAATTCCAATCAATTCTGTTCAATGGACCACATTCAAATGACCTGAATTGCTCTTCACAATTTAGGCATAAGTGCAATTCACTTTCTCACCTCCCTGTCATCTCAGACTCGTCTGTCACAATTGTTCCAATGATTTTCAATTATCTTCATACTTATTTCATTCCATTTAAACTCCATGATGCATAACATTATATTGGGAAACAAAAAAAAAGTCATTAGGCTTAAAATAATAAAATAAACATCATTTGAAAGTAAGAACAAAACTGTGAATATTTAGGCCTAGAACATTAAAACATCAGGAAATGCAGCACAACCTAGGTCTTAAAACAATTTTGTACCTTAAATTATAGACATAAAATAAGAAACAAGTTTTGTGATGAAGTCATTTCGGGTATTCATTTAAATCACACACAGGTAATGCATACATAAAAAGAAATTAATTGTTTCCCCCCATGCATTTTAATCATGCCTACCTGTAGTCCTGTACCAATGAAAGCAATCTCGATTTGATCCCACAGTTATTACTCAACCATCGGGTGCACAAAAATGCCAGCCCCTTTTCGGAAAGCTAATACGATTTCCTGCAATTGTCTGATGTCCTTTCTTATTAATTCTGAAATATTCAATAAGTGTGCAAATATTTATGATAAAAAGTTTGGCCATCTCTTCTGTTCTGTTCCCTTCCAATCTATGGCCACTCTACATCATTAAAATAATACCCTGTTACGTAAAATTTTACTTGAAATATTTACCCATCTCTTCTGTCCACTTCCCGATCTACAGGTGCTTTAACTATTGATTGTCCAACAATACTGTCATAAATCCCAATCTATCTATTGTCACATTCTTTAGTCTATCTTTCCCCTATCAATCAAAAAATCGATCTGCCCCTATCTATCTATATGTCTTTTTGTATTTTCCTCCAAGCTACGGGCAACTTACTAGTTCCACTGAAAAATCATGAGCAGCATGGCCGGTGATGTGCTCTAAGAGTGCTTGTTCAGTAAGCTGAAGAAGCCCATGAGATTGATGAAAGAAGAGCAACCGATCCTTGGAGAGAAAAATATAGACCTTTGTGCCCTGATTACCTGCAGATATATATACATGTAACACCTATGGTTGGTCTAAAAGTATAGTGGTGCATTTGCCCCACCAGCTGGACATCTTAGGACAGACCATAATTTGGGGTTGTTATCTATTTCATCTTTCCATTTTAAACAGTACTTTTCATGTAGTAGTGACCATGCCATTACAAAAATAACAGATTAACAAACTAATGATATAGAAAGCAAGTACATAGGCCTATATAATAACAATGTAGAAATACATCAGTTTATTTAAATCCCCTTACCAGATAGCATTATTTCAATGGCTAGTACATAAAACTTAAAGTTAAATATTCAAGCACAACATATTTCAATGGCTAGTAATTAGAAAATGAAAGCCAAATTGCTAAGTGCAATCAGATTTGACATCTGTCAGCTTTACACTAAGACTTGCTTCTCAATGGCAATTAGGAAAACTGAGGATGGAACAAAGCTTCAGAACGTCCAGAATTGCAATTAGCATTATTGGAGAGCTTTTGTAGTTAATTCTTAATTACTGAAGCAGTCCAATAAGGCCCTAAGTGGCGGCGACTTGATTCTCCATGGGCAGCGGCGGCTTGGCCTGATCATGGCTTGACTTGACTTCAGGCTGACATGACTGACGGCGGCTTGATACGGCGGCGGCTCCGGGCTCTAATGCAACATGTCAGACGAAAGAAGTGGGTCCACATTTTAACTGTCCTTCAGTCTTGGGAGCATGCAAATTATATCTAGGACTGGCGCTCGGAGAGCACATAGTTTCGCTGTCCATTTAAAATTGATGCCACACATAAGCAGTTGGTTAGGACTAAGGCCTAAATGTTATCGACTCGTAGTAGAACTTCATAAGAAAACTGATTGTGATAAATTGCAAGACTGATGATAAAAGACCCATGCAGCTAATTCCGCCAATGATGGTCGGATTTTATCAAATAATCGTTGAAATGTTGCTAATTTAGGGCTTTAGAACCTTTCGCCACATTCTATGGACGTTTAATGACCATTTTTGCGGAGAGAATGTAAAAATATATACCCTTTTGGCGGCTGGTGCTACAGCAAAAGATGATAGTGCATGCAGAGCGGTAGAGGCCTCTTTTAGATTTCTTTAACTCTAGGGCCAAAAAAGCTCCAACAGTCACCAAATTTTATCAGGTATTGTGTAGTACAAAGGAACACATCAACTGTCATCAAGCGAAATATAAATCCATCCAGTAGTTTTTGCAGGAATCGACTCACACACCCACAAACGCGCTTGTGAAATGCCGTGCTCCACAACTAGTGTTTCCAATGAGGTTTATTCACGATTGACCATATGGCCAAACACCTTTTTGAGTTGTGTCACAGTTATTGCAATTTTATTGTATTTGACCACTGTTTGAAAACTCTCTTTTATTTTTGACCACTAGCAGTTTGGTGAACAGTCATGCCTGGTTACTTTAAAGGTATAACCGAGAGACAGCATGAATGAGAGCCCAGATTTGTGTGATTGCCAAACCTCAAGGATTAGAACTTGCTTTTATTCAATGTTCAGGGAGCACATTTCATATCAAGGGAGGGGGGCTTGGGAGTTGTTGTTTTTTTAAAATAAATAATTTCTGTTCAGTTTTCGTGTCCTGTCTGGACAACCAATGATCGATCTATAAAAGTTCCATCGGTACCAAGAGTGGTACATAACATCTTACTACTTTGTACTGCACCCTGCTGGTCCAATAAAAGAGGGAATTTGAGGCTATGTGAGGATAAGAGGGGTTTAGGTTAAGGAATTTGTGGATTGGTGTGTGGCGGTGTAGGCCTATCCTACCATGAGGTCTCTTAATTGTTTCTAACATACAGGGCATAATATGAGAAAATTTAATTTTAATCATTGCTCATTTTGCCTCACATGAACTATGAGTAATTCTCGGCAAGTCTCAGCATTCATGCAGGTTGCTACTGAATGAAAATATATCATGATCTGTGATTATGAAAAGCGAGAATCAGTTCATATGATTTTTTTTTGTGACAAGCTCTGGTTTGGATTTTTTTTAGAATAAAAGATGATTAAACTCTTTCTTGGCAGTCTTAAATTAATATTTCTGGTGGGGTTTTTATTACAGCTCTCGCCATTGCTCTGAAGATATACATTTTTTGATGGTGTGGACCTATGATGTCAAAGCTGGATATTCCATTGGAACATATACAACGTTGGTGCAAGATATGGTGTCATAGGTCAAACTGGCCAATAGCATTTCATGTAGACAACTTCCTCATAGCCTTGCAATTATGTCATGGCCAGATGAGCCAATGATACTACTGCAAAAACTCAGGTGTTAAGTGGGAGGGGGGATTGTTTATTATTTGGTGATACCAGAAGTGCCTGAAATTCAACCAAGCGTGGTTAATAGGATAACTGGAAATTAATCACAGTTGTTCACCAACATGCTTCTGATTTAAATTGGATTTGACATGGAGCTGTCAAATCAAGCATTTAGTTTACTGTTTGCAGTTTTGTTGGTGGCTCCTTTCAGTGTAAAACTACCATCAATTACTTTAATCCTATATTTTTTTATAGGTTACCACAGTTCACCGGAGTAAATATGGAGATCAATTGACAGCTTTTGAGCAGAGTGCCCACTCCACAGGAGTAGTCCAACCTTGCACCTGAGTTGTTGTGATATTATTGGCCGCTCTGGCAATGATGTAACTGCAAGGCTATGATGAAACTGTCCACAACGGATGCTATTGGCCAGTTTGACCTATGGCATCATTGATTGCACCAATTTTGCATATCCTCTGGTGCTTGGCAATGGAGTATCCACCTATGACATCATAGGTCCACTGTGGCACTTAGAAAGAAAATCTGATTTCTTCAGATCAATTGCTAGAGCTGCAACCCGGTGTTGCTTGATTTAGAAATGAAATTTTTGGGATATGGGATGCTTGAAAAATAAATAATTAATGTTGCTGTTACCACAAAATAAAATATAATTTCCCATTGAGGGAAATTTCCAAGGCCCTCCCCCCTGAAAATCTGGATGTGCAACTCAATTCCAATCACTGCACACCGTCCCATTGTAAGAAATTTGTTATTTGTCATTGTTCTGTGACTGAAACAAAACTGAGCCAGAAGTGGTCAAATACAAAAGAAGAATTGAAGCTGTGAAGTGAACTGACAGTTGATAACACCTGAAGCTGTGAATCAGTGTCTTGACCATATCGTCAATCGTGAATAAACCTCAATGAGTCTCCATCGACACCTCTCGAGAATGGTCATGGTCCAGTGCACGAGAATCGAGAATTTCTCGAGAAATCTAGGACACTGTCCTGCCATTGGCACAATGATAAAACAAGAGAGATATAATCATGCAATGAATCAAATTTTTTGGCTTTTATGATATCTTTTATAATTTTAATGTTAATCTGTGTGTTTTGATTCCTATAAATCACAGCTAAACATCCAGATATTATACAATTTTAAAACATTTGTACAAGTTCAACTTCAGCATTTATCAGGTATACGATGGGGATTATCATCAACAGATATTTAAATTGAACAATGGAGCAAGTACACAATAACAATAATATCAAGCAAAACAAAACAACAATCCAACGCTTTGTAACCGTTATAAACATAAACACATTTATACCATTCGACACCTGTGTCAGCCAATCACATTACAGTATTTCAGGGGAATAATTCCCATATTCTTTGTTGTCCAGTTATATTCTCATGTTTGACTGTTTGAGTGTTTGTCTCATGGTATAAGCCAGTTATTCACCATGGGATCAGGAATATGTGTTTATCACACCTCGGCCTAAAGGCCTCAGGTGATAAATCAAATATTCCCTCTCCCGTAGTGAATAACCTTCACGAACACCATGTCTGCAGTCAAGCATTAGATACATAGAAATACATAGAAGGGACATGAGGCTCTGGCAGATGAAGCAACCAAATCCACCATCTTGGAACTGCCCTGAATACTGGCACAATGGACTGTGACGTCACCAATAACTGTGATGTCACTTATAACAATGGCATGACGTCACATCATAATTATTCTATTGTGACATCATGTCTCAGGGCAGTTCCAATATGGCGGATTTGGTGACCTCATCTTGAGGTGGCATCATACAGCCTCATGTCCGTTCTATGTATTTCTATGGTTTGGTCAGCATGTTACGAAACGCAAGTATATAAACGAATCCAAAATGAAACATACTTATCCTACAGTACATAGGTCCTGAGGTCATGAAAATACTCTTTGTACAGTGCCATAAGGTCATTTAATCACATGACCTGTGCCATGTAAAATTATCGCCAGAGGGCTTTATATGAAATGACCTTGTTTTGAGTTGGCCATTCCATTCCATGCAATTAACTGTTTTTACATTTCAAGCTTCAGTTTTCCACATATGGTGTAGTTTTGGAATGAATAGGACTATTTCTTCAATCAGGGTCTATTCATACACTAAAACGTCACATTCTGGATTTTGTGAAATGTAGACTAACAAAAGGCATGATATCACAGTGGATTTAAACGATTATAACTTCCCATCACACCAACAGAAAAATGAAGTGCTTGTCATAGATTGTTAAGGATTGTCTACTATGGAATGGGAAGATATACATATCCAGCCATGAACAACAAAGAAATGCCATTGGACAGTTTATTTTACCTTTTCTTTTATATCTTCACGCTCTCCATAAAGGATGGCTTTGGTCAGCAGTGCCAGGTAGGCTAAAACCGTTTTTACTACATTAACATAATAATTTATAGAGAATTGCTGGAAAAGTCTGACATATAGCTGCAGAGATTTGACTTGAACCTGAAAGGTTCCACGATCAATGTAGTGGAGCAATTTATTTTAGTGAACCCAACAGTATACAATTTCGCTCGAAGACCCATGCATTCAAATATACCATATGCCTAACCGTCAGGTGCTATAATAACTATTGTTTCATGACTCCGAAGTAGCTGTGCCATGCGATGTCATACCCTGAAAAAGAAAAGGGTTTGTTTTTAAAAAACGGACAAAACAGATGTTAGCTGGTGTCCGTCCAATCCCTTTGTCTAAAATCAGACTAAATTTAGCACACTCAGAAACAGCCCCGGTTTCCTTCCAGACAAAATTGTGCGAGTTCCTCAGACTGAAATGATGTGGACTGCTCGCAGGTACTCGCGGAATAGCACCCTAGTCACTAGGTGGCAATACAAGACAGCATATATGTTCTGACCTGCCAAGGCTAGAAGAAGAAGTGGCAATGTAACAGCGGTCCACTTGTAGACAGGACAAATATGATGTTTATCTCAACATTTCTATGACCACATTACACACAAATTTATTCAGGATAGACAACTTCCTTGGCTGTTTCACATACAATTTTTCCTGATCAATGCAGACTAAATTTTGGATGGACACCAGCTAACGTTAATTGCTAACGTTAATTTTGTCTGTTTCAAACAAACCTTTTTTGAGTGTATGTTTCAGAAGATACACAGAGGAATAAAAAACAAAAAACCAACATTTTTGTGGCAATGACAGTTAAAATTGACTGAAGTACCTCAGGCAGAGATACATTGTACATTCAGGAATGCACAAAAATACAAGGTAGAAGGATGGTTATAATAGAAGTACACATGGCCATAAATGCATTGTTTTGATCCTAACAGTTTTCATGTTATTGGGCCTGAGGGTCTGCCCCAGGGGGTCGGCTGTATTACGGTAATAAAGAGGTCTTCAAACGGTGCCACGTGTATATAGAAAAAACAAACTGAAGTGTGTGTAGTTTAACGACAAAGGAATTTAAAATAATATTTTCTTACTTTTTTGCAGTCAATAAAAAAAAATTTCAGTTGGTAGCAATAGACAGGTGGTATAAATCCAGGCTTCTGACTCCTGAGGATAAAATATCTCCTCATGGCCCAAATTTGTTTTCCTAAAGAATCAATTTCCATACTCTGTTTAAAGAGTACCACAACACTTGGAATTTGGTTGTAACGATGAAAAATTCATTATACAGCCTTTGCGATGTCTTGGGCCAAAGGTGGATCCTATTTGGTAGCTTTCCCAAGCTCCAAGGCTGAGTTGAAACTATTGCAAATGAGAAGTACCAGTTCAGACTTCAGTTGCCATTTCCTTTGATGTGATGTCATTTCTATAGCTGCTGCAGCTATGTGCACAAATCTTGTCTGGTCTGTCTCAAATCTTGCTTGGTCTCTCTCAAATCTTGTGCTTAGCCTCTTGAAAAAAATTTTGCTGCTAAGCACAAGAAAAAAATCTTGCTATGTCTCTCAAATCATGCTTAAGTCTCTCACAAATCTTACACGGTTTCTCTAAAATCTTGCTTAGCCTCTCAAAAAGATCTTGCTGTGTCTCTCATAAATATTGCTTGGTCTCTCACAAAATTTAGTCTTGCTTGGCCTCTCACAAATCTTGCTTCGTCCCTCAAAAATCTCACTTGGTCTCTCTCACATCTTATCTTTCCTGGTTCTCAATTCTTGCTTGGTCTCTCTCAAATCTTGCTTGGCCTTGTAACAAATCGTTCCTGGTCTCTCTAAAATCCGGCTTATTTTGCTAACAAATCTTTCTTGATTTCTCTCAAATCTTGGTCTGTCATAAATCTTGCTTAGCCTCTCAAAACTTCCCTAGCCTCTCAAAAATATCATGCTTAGTCTCTCATAATCTTGTTTGGTCTCTCACAAATCTCACTTGGTCTCTCACACATCTTACATGGTTTCTCTTAAATCTTACTTAGCCTCTCAAAAAATCTTGCTTGGTCTCTCATAAATATTGCTTGGTCTCTCACAAATCTCACTTAGTCTCTCAAATCTTCCTTAGCCTTTCTCAAATTCTTGCTTTGCCTCTCAAAAAAGAATTGCTTGGTCTCTCAAATGTTGATTAATCGCTCATAAAACTTGCTTGGTCTGTCACAAATCTTCCTTCGTCTTTTCACAAATTTTGCTTGGCCTCTCACAAATCTTAGTTGGCCTCTCACAAATATAGGTCTTTTGGAAATCTTATTGGTCTCTTATGAATCTTGACAAGTCTCTCTCAAATAATTTTCTGTAAAAATCACCGATAATAAAATAACTGTTTTAAACATTAATTTCAGACAGGTCTGGATGTAGTATCTTCCAGTGGGGTCATGATAGAGAAAACCCATGACAGCAAAGTGGAAATTGATATCTCCATGGGACTTCATCCTTCGTAAGTAAAAAACAAAAATTTGGTAAAATAGTAATTTTCTGAGCTTGAAATCAACTATTACACATGCTTATATTTATATATATACTGACAATTCTCTACTTATAACAAATAAATATGTGTACACTGTACTGAACTTTCTGTGTCCAGTTCCAGCATAGAGTTTGACTTCAGACCGGAAGCGGACAGCTCTTCAGGCCTGGTGCTGGCCTCTGGAGATGACTCTTGGGAAGACATGGCTGCTATGTTCCTCCACAAAGGCAAGATGGTCTTTGCCAGACAATGTGGTCTGGGAAATGTCTTTGAAATCTACAGAAAGAAGATTGACGATGGAGAATGGCATTCTGTGAGATATTGGGTTTTTGTCATTATAATTTTTTCTAATTTGTGTCTGTTAACTAGAATTCGTGTCGCAAGCGGAACGTACGGTAGTTCGCCGCACGCAGGTAGATATCGATGTAAAAGACTCGAGAGAGTGTCGCAGCGAGACTCACGCAGATCTCGAGGAAAACAAGAAATTCTGCTGTCAATGCATGATTGGGAAAACAGTGAAATCCAACATTCCTTTAGATCTGCAGGATTTCAGCTGAAGTACAGCAATCTCGTAGATTTGTGAGACCTTAAACAAGTCCTTCAGATTCGCAGGACAAGTCGGTGGGAAACTCAGTGCCTTGTTTTGCAATATAGATTGAGTTACAGACTCGAGGCAGGCAATAAAATTTATGTCATCCTAGTGCTGTGTTTCTTTCACATTTCATGGATCACAATACAGATCGTTTTTATGCCATTTATAGGTCTGAAAATAAGATAACTTCGAAATGTTTTACGTCTCATCAGCACCTGAGTGGGCTATTTAGAGACATACTCAAACTTGAAGAAGTTTCACGGTCACAGGTACATTAGCGATCTTTTTCAATTCGCATAATTTCCTGGCGTGAGTGGGGTTAATGACTTGCACCAATAGATTTCCATTATGTTGTCGTTGAACTGACTGTGGTTTGCCAATCATGTCCATAATTGTCTTGTTGATGACATAGGCTGACATACCTTTCAGGCTGCAATCCCGTGAAATGATGACAAGTTTGTGTAGTGAGGATTGTTCTGTTCTGCTAGCAGTATTTCTCTTGTCCATGGGAGGTAACAATTGGTCTGTTGAGCATTCTTGTCTTGCTGGAATGGGTGCTTTCTCGGCAGATGATAGAGCGTCTTTTTCCTTACATTTGGCTGAAGTCCTTGTCTGTGAATTATCAGAAGATTGACTTTGTTGGAGCGTCCGTGGTGAGGTGTGAACAACTTGTCCAGGGCAATTCTCAGGTTTTTCTGTCTTTGGTTGTGCCGGTGTAGGTGTTTTCATTAAGACATCTGTGAAGAGGTTCCTGTCCAGATGAAGCTTTCTCTGGGGTGATGAATGAAGAGCTGGTCTAGGGGAATCTGCTTCTAGATCAGGTTTGTCCGTGTCCAGATGAATCTTTCTCTGTGGTGATGAATGAAGAGCTGGTCTGGGGTAATCTGCTTCTAGGCCAGGTTTGGCCGTGTCCTGTTCTACCAGGCGTCTGGCTTCCGGAAATGATAGTTGTCTTGCAGTTCGTAGTTGAAGAATTGCTTTTTCCTTCTTGAAGACGCTGCATTCATGGCTAAAGGCAGGATGGTTCCCTGAACAATTTACACAATGTGAAAGTTTAGAGCACGGTTTGTCGTGTGTGTGATTATGATCACGGTCGCCACAATTGGCACAAATTGGTGACCTGATGCATGTACGACTAAAATGGCCGTATATTTGGCAATTGAAACAGCGTTTTGGATGGGGAAAGAATGGAGAAACTCTGCACCATTCAAAGGCCAAAGGAACTTTCTTTGGTACACTGTCGTCTTTGAACGTTAGCGACAGTAACTCATAACCGTTCTTGTGAGCCAGACGTTTGAATTTTTCGATGCCGTGTTTGTTAAACCAATTGGTAAGTTCAGAGTCTGAGCAAGTCTTGCTTTCCTTGGAGAAGATAATGCCTCTGCCTTGTCTTTTAAAAGGTTCAATGGTGTGTGTGTGTGTGTGTGTTTGTGTTTTACGTCTCATCAGCACCTTGTTGGGCTATTTAGAGACATACTTGGTTTGTACTAAGTGTCTTTATAGTCCTGTTTGATTGGTAGTTAGTTTTTCTTTTTTTTGTATCATGTTTGTACTAATTGTCTGTATAGTTCTGTTATATTGCTACTTAGTTATTCCTTTTTTGTGTCATGTTGTCTGTTGTCCGTTGTTTTTTTATCAATTTCATAGCAACAGACAGATGGTCATGTAAGACCAGTATACTGAGGATTCCATAGAACTCGTCAGTGAAGGTGCAGTTGGTGACTAAATTGAATATTTCTCTTTTTGTTGTATGTGTATCTTCATGCCAGTCGTGCAGCTTTAGTTTTGTTCGTTCAGTCAGCTTCCGAGACACATTGCCAAAGCCAGACATTTGGTTCTAGCCAGTAGCGTATAAACTTCGGTCGGAATTTTTCAATCTTTTCAGGTGATGGTTCTTCATCTAGGAAGTAGTAAAGATAATCTTTGGTTGTGATTGTTTGGTTGTAATCGTTTTGTGCCCTGTCTTTTCCTTCATCCACAGGTTTTGTTTCCTTTTTGTCCATTCCACCCTGTTCTTTGTTTCCTGGATCATCTTCTCCCTCTTCCTCTTGTCCTTCTTCGTTTTCTTCTTCCTGCAAGTCCCCTTGATCCTCTTCATGTTCTTCCTCCTCCTCTTGTTCTTCTTCCATTGATTCGTTGCTGGGTGTAGTGTCCCCACCATCATTTGATCCTTCCTGTTCCTCTTCAGTGTCTGCTTCATTTGGATGTTCTTCTTCCATTGCTGTATCTGGAGGAGTTGTGGTGCCAGCTGGTGTTTTTGGTTCTTCAAGGTCCGCCCGGGGAGTAGACGGTTTTGTGGTGTTTGTTGTCTTTAGAGTGGATTTTTCATTTGTTCTTTCCAAGTGTCTGCTAGTGTCTTCTGGGTTCTCTGTGTGTTGTTGGTGTGATCTGTTGATGCTGTGTTCTTCGAGTTGTAGTCTTCGTCTTGGTGTCGCACGTTGATGAGGATGTCGATATCCTGCAATGTCCGCATAGCTGGGCATTCCTGAATGCTGGTCCACGATCCTTCTAGCCTCCGGAAAAGATATCGCTTGGGTTGCCTTCAATGTGAGGATTTCTTTTTCCTTAGTCCACTGTCTGCAAGTTTTGCTGTAAGAGGGATGATCCTCCTTACAGTTGACACAAAGAGGAGGGGCTGAGCAAGGTTGTTCCTTTTATTGAACTTGGTCCTCGGATCCACAATGTCCACAAACTTCTTGTCGTCGGCACCACTTGCTGAGGTGACCGAAACGTTGACATTTGTAACATCATCTTGGATTTGGGATGTACAGTTCTGCCCAAAAGTTTACATACCCCTCTGCAAAATGACCAATTTCTCCATTTCCAGGGCAATTTTGACAACAATAGGCAAATCATACATGAAATACAGTGCACAGCATGTGGCTAAACACTTCTGAACCATTAAAAATTCAATAGCAATGAGATTCAATGATATTATCACTTAATTGCATTTTATGACAGTTTCAAAAGTTTACATACCCTCCTGTACTATCACATATTTTCCCGCTTAGGATCAAGAACAGCTTACAGGATTTTACCACAATATGTCATAAGTACTCAGACTACATCAGCAGTGACTTTAATGCATTCTGTATAATAGAATTTCTGTAACTCCACCTCCAATGTTGGTCTCGGCCGGGGCACGGTCTGTCTCGGATCAACCCATAATTTGTCAATACAATTCCAGTCTGGACGGTGTTAAACCACTTAAGAAGCTTTTCTCAACTGTCCGGAAAAATTATTCGGACAGAATGGGTGGAAGGTTTTGGATTTTTGTCCTGCTGCAGCGCCTTGTTTCATCCCGTTCCTAACTTTCACATTGAATCATGTCGGTTCTCCTCCAAAATTTTCTGGAAATAAGTTGTGTTACAACTTTTATTAGTCTTGACCAATTATCCAGTGCTATTTGCACTCAAATAGCCACAATGTATCATAAATGCACCGCCTTGGTTCACTCTGTGAATGGTCCAATTTAGCTTGCGTACCTGATTGACTTGCGTCTAAACTTAGCACGGTTGCTTATGAGACAAACTTGGATGCAATACACCAGAAGCAGTTTAGCAAGTCCCAAGCCATCTGCCGAAATGTTTTTGGATGGATGAGACTTAGCTGAGGTGTTATATCATTAAAATCCCTTGCAATGTGTTTGCAGGAGTTCATTCAGAATTACGGCGACAAGAAGACCATTGCCAAATTGAACCAGGGTGGTGCGCTTTCAATGCTTTGCAGCTGTTTCAGTTCGAATAGCACCAGAGACATCGTCAAGACCGAAGAATTGTTTAATATCACTAATTTCCAGAAAATTTTGGAAGAGAATTGACATGATTCAGAGCAAAAGTTGGGAGCAGGATGAAGAAGTCATAGCAACATGACAACAATCCAAAACCTTTCACCAATCCTGTCCAAATATTTTTTTCAGGACAGTTGAGAAAAGTTTTTTCTCAAGCAGTTTAACACCGTCCAGACTGGAATTGTATTGATCAGTTATGGGTTGATCCGAGACAGACTTTCCCCAGCCGAGACCAACATTGGAGGTGGAGTTACAGAAATTTTGTGATACAGAATGGAATGAAATCACTGCTGATGTAGTCTGAGTACTTATGACATATTGTGGTTAAATCCTGTAAGCTGTTCTTGATCCTAAGCAGGAAAATATGTTATAGTACAGGAGGGTATGTAAACTTTTGAAACTGACATAAAATGCAATTAAGTGATAATATCATTGAATCTCATTGCTATTGAATTTTTAATGTTTCAGAAGTGTGCAGCCACATGCAGTGCATTGTGTTTCATGTATGATTTGCCTGTTGTTGTTTAAATTGCCCTGGAAATGGAGAAATTGGTCATTTTGCAGAGGGGTATTTAAACTTTTGGGCAGAACTGTAGGGTCGTACCTTACATTGCTCCCATATAACTTTGACACTCTCTGGAAGAGTCGTGTCTGAAAAAGTCAAGATAAGAAGCTCCCGATTATCCCTCTGTGGGATTCTATGAAAATGAATGACATCAGTAAAAGTTTCAAACCATTCTTGTAAATCGTCGTCCGAGTCTAAATAGCTAAGGGAGGAGAAAACCACTCCTTTGGAAGTATTCAAGGTCCGATGAGGCTCGATTATGGCCTGGGTACCTGCAACATCTTTCAGCCTAAGGAGTTTTCGAGTCTGGTCGTCGTTTCTGGTCTTAAATAGGACGGTTCCATCTCTCTGTAAGGTTGTCTCTGCAGGTTCGCCGACTTCTTGAAGTATGGTCTTGTAGATGGCGAAGGGAGATAGCCTGTTAGTTGGTTTGAACACTTTAGTCGAGACTGTGAATTAGGAAGAGAGTATGCCATAGGAATTTGTGATGTTCATCCCCCATGCTCCCCACCCACCAAGGAGCCCAACAAGGGGGACTAATATGGGTAGGGCTGCGCCCAGTACCCTAGTCCAGGGATACATGGGGGATATACTCGTAGAAGGCTTGGTAAGAGATACAGCTGCAATCATATTTAAAACATGGCCAGCATGTAGACTTGGTCAGAACCTTCTTTGATTGACCCATCAGCCATGGCCAAATAGGACCAAAGCCCTAGTGACAACATGACAAGCCGATTGACTGGACCGGGCCAATCCAGCCTCCCGTCTAGGAGAAATCCAGGCCAAAGTAGTGTATTGTATGGGAGGGACCAGGTTAGGCCCACCCAACTCAACTACCAGGACCCCTTCATCCTCCGGCACGGGTCGCAACCCACGGCAAACAGGTTGCCCCATTTCCGTCGGGGAGACGTGTGCAAGCGCACTGTCTCGTGTTGGCCACTAAGGATAGAGGGCTTCACCTTAGTGTTACCACCCACCGCCACGAGGAGGCCCGAGACCTGCTGGGGCAAAAGGTTCAATGGTGACTTTGGCATTGACTATCTCATGATTGCCAGTCAATTTATCTTTTTGGTCTGAGGAATGTGCCATCAGTTTGGCGTCTCAGGCTATCTGCTACTGTCTCGTCGCAAAGATCTGCAATTGTTTCGTATAGAGCAACAGATGATAGGTCTTCCAGTGATTGTGTGACACCTTTGATAACAAGCAAATTTTCAGTCTTTGACAGCTGTGGGGGACGGTCAGGGTCAGTCAAGTCATCCGAAGATGTTCTTGTCCATTGAAATCTTGGTAGTTCAGTCGCTAACTTTTCGATCTCAGCCTGGTTTCCCGCTGAACGACGCGCACCTTGGTTACCCGGTTGACGTACGATCCGGTTTTGAAACTTGGTATTTGACATAACCATTGATATTCCCCTGTAAGGTAGGGGACACACCGTGCATGCGCACTGTCTCATGTTGGCCACTAAGGATAGGGGTATTCACCTTAGTGTTTACCACCCACCGCCACGAGGAGGCCCGAGACCTGCGGGGGCGATAACTTCGAAATAACGTGCAAGCACTTTAACAGCTGCTTGTAGATAGACTTAGTATCTATCTATCTATCTATCTATCTATCTATCTATCTATCTATCTATCTATCTATCTATCTATCTATCCACATGTTTATCCTCCCTCCCTCCCCTCCCTTTTTTCCTTCCTACTTTCCTTTCTTTTTTCGTTCCTTCATTTGTTCCTTCATTTGTTCCTTCATCCCTTCCTTCATTCCTTCCTGCCTTCCTTCATACGATCCTTCTGTCATCCCTTCCTTCATTCTTCCTATTGAATCTGACTGCTGCTGTTGGTGCTGGTTTCATGGAGCTGCATGGTCATTTGAAATTTGCGCAAAAAAATGAACATTTTAGTTTCGTAAATAAAAATTTTAATGTCACAGAAGTTTACCAAAAGTTGATGGCAGCAAGATAAAATTATATTGAGACTGTATGCTCAGTTTCAAGGTGATAGGTGAAATAGTGCGACTTCCTATATGGTCGGAGGCTGACTGAAAATTCCTCCTGCAATACAGGCTGCAAGCAGTTGTAAAAATCCGACATTGGATTTTAAAATTGGACTCTGGATTTCTTCTACTTGAAATAAGCTTTAATTTGAGCCTATTGCCAAACCTGTAGACAAAATACAGATTTTTCCTGATAAGTTTTTGTGTTTCAAATGGCTTGAATTGGTTTAAATACTGCAAATCTGCAGGCATCTTTCAGGGAAGCTACAGTCTGTCACTCTGGTACAACACTTAGGAGTAAAGGATGCGGACCAAGTAGCTGCAGACCCAGATTAATGCGGACCAGACAGATTGAAGACAAAATAGGCCTATATTTTTTAAGCAATGGCACTCAACTGGCACTGACTAAAGCGCCGTGAATAGGCTTGCCTATTTCCGCACCGTTTTTTTGGTCCACATACTTAGTATACTTGGAATGCCTGTTTATCAACTTGCTTACTAAAGTTCAGAAATAGGCTTTAATATTACTTATTTAGAAGTAATAATAATCCACTTTTTAAAAATTGTTTGGTATATATAGTCTGAAAGTTGAATGTAGTTATGTGTGACAGAGACAACATATTCTTTTTTTTATTGGCCAATAGACCTATTTCACTGAATGTGCTGAACATTTGCCCCAAATAACTTCTAGGTAATTCCATGATTCTTAATTTGCTTTCCGCACATGGAAGATGTATGCCCATTAAACCTAAAAACACTACTTCCAAAATTTAATCTGAAAGAATTAGGAAGTTATAAAGCCTCAACAGTGCTCAAAGTTACATGAAACAATACCCATGGAAAGTGCCCTGCGTTCACGTTTCTTGAGGTTGTATAATACTATGATATCAGGGAACAAAAGGAGAGTTGCAGCAATTATTAAGGTTTTGAGCTCATCCAAAGGCAGCATTAAAGCACGTAATCTGAATTGGCATGGGGACAAACAATGCTATGATTAATTTTGGACTCAGGCTTGGAAGGCTCAGCAACTGCCATAAGGGAACTTTCACTTGCGGTGCAGAGGGTTTCAAAACTGAACAATTGGACCTCACAGGAGATGAAGGACTGCATCCTCTATTTATCCTTAAATTGACATTTGGTTCCCGAATATAATTATTAATTTAATTACATCTAGTGATTGTATTATTTTCAAAATACGTAAAATGGTGTGATAAGCACGAATAAATGGTATATATATATATATATTAAAAGGCATTAAAAATACTCCAGCTTGGAGACACCTTGGGTGGACCAATCATAGGCAAGGGCGGGAAATCTATCAGCCAATGAAATTTTAAGAGTACTGACACCAAGCACCACTTTTCCCCTAGTGTTTACTGAGAGAACCGTCCCTGAAATTAGTCTATTAGTTCAGGTACTTCCAACAGCCAATAAGAACAGATTGAGTTTCAACCAATAGGAGAGGATCATCTTTATATATTAATATTCAGACTAAAAGTCTAAAAGAACTGTCACACCTTGCAGCAAATATACTTTGATCAAGAAATGAAAGGGCAGTTATTCAAAAGACATGACTTAAAGTGCAATTACAATGGGTTGCAGAAGTATACACCCCCCTGGAGTGGTCTTCAATTTTGTGTCATATCTTCTTTCAGAAATACATAATCAATCCAATACTTATACATGCTGATACTGATCTGTCTTGCAACCTATATTCACCATAAAATTCTGGGTGGTAAGTCATGGACGAGCAGAAAAAATCAATTCAGTGAAAATTAGTGTTGCGAAAGTATACATCCCCTTTATATAGTGAGATTGTATGCCACCATAAAAAGTTTCCAGCTTCTGGAAATCCAAGAGAGCATCATGTGAATGATTATCTATATTGTTTAAGCAGTTAGTGCTGTTTTAAGTACATTTTTCGAAAGTTCCTTCTTGTGTAGACTGGTCCAAAATATGTATTCCAGATGCCCGTTTCACCTGTCATACAAATTTGGAACCAGCTTCTCAGATAAATGAGAAAATATCAAGGAAATGTGCTGGACAGGTGTATACTTACCCTGATAGAACCCAAGACACTTTCCAGTTTGATATCTTTGATATAACTAATAATTGAGTATGATCAATTTTTTTGATAATTTTCATATTTTATCACAAGTTGGGTGATGACTAAAAATATCACTTAAACTTGAATGAGCATTGTCAAATCACACCTCCTTTATATTCATAGCAAATAGAACCATGTGGGGATGATGGCTTTAATGAAAACACATATTTTAAGACACAAGACATCAAATGGGAGAGGGCCAAAACTAAGCATCGTCGCAGGCTCCTGTGACCACATGTATTTCCAACTTCTACTGCAGATACTGAACCGAAACTTTTTCTAGGTTGTATCAGGGTGTGTCCCTGCCTGTCCAGCCTTTTTCTTGCTTTTCGGGGGCTTCCCAAGGAAAGAGTGACCCAAAACCTTTTGTCAGGTGTTAATGTCAGTTCATTCTGACACTGCTGTGGGGAATGCTGATGTGTAATTAGGGCTCAAAATATTTTTGTTTCCCCATTCAACCTCTAAACTTCTCAAATGCAGCTTATCAACCTCTTTAGATATGTCTTATTTTCATGTTGAATTTTCTACAATTTTTATTTACAGCAGGTTGATTTTGTGATATTGTCCATCCACAGTTGACCACAGAAGTTACAGAAATTGGGTAAAACAATAAAACATGTTAAAAACCAATCATAGATCAACTATTCGTGTCATAATTGTACTTTTTCAGGTCTAAACAGCATTGTTATCACTGAAAAAACATCAACAACTTAAAAGGGGTGTATACTTTTGCAACACTAACTTTTCTAGTTTAATTTTTTCTACCCTTCAATGAGTTACCACCCAGAATTTTACAGTGAAAATAGTATACAAGAGAGTTTAGTATGAGCATGAAGAAGTATGGGATTGATCATGCATTTCTGAAGGAAGATATGACAGAAAATTGAAGACCACTCCAGGGGGGTGTATACTTCTGCAACCCACTGTATATTCAAATCTGGCAATCAGAAGTGGGTCTTGCAATCAATTGGATTACAGAGAGTGCCATTCTTTGGCTTGGATCAAATGCAATTGAAAATACACATTCAATTGGATGGCACCTCCAGATTACAGCCTACACTTCCAATTCATGGCTTTTGAAGAGATCAATTGTCTTGACAATAAAAAAATATTTATTTTATCACAAAGATAGAATGAAACTGAATTAGTGTGATTGTACTTAATAAAGAAGAATAACAAATCCTCTTATTGTAAAAATGTGCTATTTAACATCATTTAGCATCAACAATGCACAAAAAAAGTATAGGCCAATGCATTTTCAACGAATTCCCAGCAATGAATAAATATATCTCCATGAAAAAACGAAATAATACAGTCTAAGATATGGGAATTCTAAAGAGCCTAAAATTTTAATTTTAGCCCTAACAGAAGTGTCCGAAAAACTATTGGAAAGACATGAGCCAATCATGGACCAGGTAGCATGAACCTAGGATCTTGACCAATCAGAATCCCTTTTACATTTACACCATGACTGATATATGCATTTCCAACGAATTCTCAGCAATGAATAAATATATCTCCATGAAAAAACGAAATAATATAGTCTATGAATTGAGGATTCTAAAGAGCCTAAAATTTTAATTTTAGCCCTAACAGAAGTGTCCAAAAAGCTATCAGAAAGACATGAGCCAATCATGAACCAGGTAGCATGAACCTAGGATCTTGACCTATCAGAATCCCTTTTACATTTACATCATGGCTGAGTCTGTGTGTAACACTGAGGGAGCAGTCAGTGAATGTAACTGAATTTATGAATGTTGATAAAACACTGGAATTTGTCCTTTTCCTCGAAATATTTACCAAATTACCACTTAACTTTGTCAGGTACAACCTTAAAGACATAACAAAATAAATTTAACATGTAAGAAACAAATTTTAAAACTTTAATTTTCCATGTCAATATGAATTACTGGCTGCTCCCGCGTGAATAAACACCCATTTGGTTGAAAACTAAAACCTTAATATTAAATAAACCAGAATCACAAGAAGCAAAAGTCATTACCACGCCTCTCTTATGCATCATATTAGTCCCTTGAATAAAAAAAACACTTTGGAAAGTGTTCCCTTGTCTCTGACAAGCGATCCAAAAATTTCTGACAATCATACCAATCCCTGAGGGAGAGAGCTGGCTCTCTCCCAATAAGTTTGAGGTATCATAATCATAATTATAAACACATCAAATTCATGAATTTGACAAATATATTAATCTGGTTTTTTTCAGATTTAATTAATTTAAAAAATATATATTTCAGCTGAAATTCATTCACAATGAGAGAGGAGGAGAGGTGTACATAGATGGAGAGAGACCTTTCAGACAGTACCACATGGGCCCCTGCAAGGCCTTCACCAATGCCTTCATAGGGGGCGGTCTAAACCAGACCCCTGCTGCCACTCGGTGGGCTGTGAGTAATGACTCATTGGTCATTTTTGGACAGTTAACACCGGTAACTCGTGTCACAGAAGAATTTTTTTCTCCGAACATTACACAGTTGTACCCTACATCCGCCTTCATTCTAGAGTAAATCCTTTAAGAGAACTCTACTCCGGAGCATTGCCATCCGGAGCTTTCCACGCCGGAGCGTTCTGGAGCAGAGTTCTCCTTACTACAGCGTGTTGATGACGTTGACCTCCAAGGGTAATACAGAAGTTGCACAGACAAGTTGTACTTTTTTTTACGGCCAAGAAGCTTCAGTTTCATCTACTCTCATCTATCTAGTTATCTAATTATATATGTCAATTCTAAGGTGATCAATTCCAGGACTCATTTGATCTAAAGTCACAAGTCCTCATTCTAGTTTAGCATGCAAATTAGTCTCAAATGAGTGATTAAAAATTTCATCCAAAAAATCTTCTTAATTCTTTTTCAGAAATTAGATGAAAGTTTCTTTGGTTGCATCAAAAACTTGAAGATCAACGGAAGACCTCCTACGACTGGATTCAAATACAGACTGGTATCTCAATGTGAAACATAAATAAATCAACAAAACATTTTATACACTGTTCCACTTCAAACACGATGAAACATAATTGATTATGACTTTCGGGCCACAAAGAGAGAAGACATAAAATATACACAATGGGGATACAGTGTACATGCAATAAACTGAATGTTGGATTTTAACGAGTTGTCTATAACCCAAGAAGAAAGTTACCAGATCTGGATACCAGCATCAGTATTACGACTGAAGTCAAAAGGACAGACTCAGAAGTGATTCAGTGAATCACCATGTTACACAGCTTTATACAGTTAAACATGACGTGTTCAGTGGTTCCTGAGTCTATCCTTTTGCCTCTAGCTGTAAGTGGTGGAGGATTGGTTCCAAGAGCATTTGAACTCTTCAAAGACACTAACTTAACTTAATTGAAGTCACATGCCACTGCAATGACATCCTGAATATTCATTCTCAAATTGCATATTGATATGTATCGATATTGTCTGTATTGTCCATATTTTCAATGTACTTGCAAGTTATCATAATAAAAGATGACTACTAACTTATTTTAAAAACAGAAACCCATAGAGCACATATATGTATATAAGAATTTGCTGACACACTTGTTGAATTTGTAAGTGCTCCTCGGCCAATGTTGAACTGAATCATCATCGCGAGGACATTACACATTTCTGTTACAAAAAAGATTTACTTGAGCTAGTCTTGAGCACTACCTTCTAGAAATTTTGCAAAAAAAAACTAATTGGAGTAACAGGACAGCGTTCTGCAGGATTTCTATGCTGGCCTGCAACTGGAATCAACATTTTACTTTTCACAATGCAGGTCTATGATTGGCCACTTTGTTAAAAGGCTGATATCAGGCATGACAGGAAATGGAGGCCTCAAGAGAACATTCAAGTTTCTTCTGCTGTTCTTAAATGTGCACAATCAAGTTACCTCACATGCCTCCAATTCCTGTCTTGCTCTTAAAACTCTTTTAAAGATTACACAATGTTATGGTGCACATTGGTGTGAAGATTTTTTTCCCAATGCCATGTGTCTCGGTGGCTGAGTGGTTTGATGCTACCCTTGTAGTTTTGAGGTCCAGGGTTCGATTCCACTGCATGCCAATACTTGACTGCTAAATTTAGATACTGGCAGGGAGTAGACCGAGGTCACAGTCTTCACGTTGCTGGAGGCAACGTAGACTGAGGACATTACCTTTGCTGAGCACTCTTGAAAATCATTGCAAGCAATAAGTGATAATAACAAGCAATAAAACAAGAATACAAACGCAAAACTGTAATCTGCAAAGTTTTAAACAGAAAGCAACATAAGCAGTCATCTGGTTTTGTCGCCAGTCCTGAGGTGTTTTAAACACAAAGAGCAGTCAAGATTTCGAAAAGTGGGCGGGAACATGTATTTCTGTATGTCATTTGTAAAAAATATCAGAATATGTGGTAGTTGATCACTTGTGAAAATTTTTTTTAAAAAAAAGCATAAATTAAATTAAAATGTGCTTTCCTGCTTTGGTTTTAGTATCTATCTATCTATCTATCTATCTATCTATCTATCTATCTATCTATCTATCTATCTATCTATCTATCTATTTGTATTTATATCCATCTATCTATCTATTTGTCTATCCAAGTATGGATCCATATGGGTCCCTATATATTTTTATATCTAAGCCAATCTATTAGATTTTTTTTAATATACCTTGATTACAATAACACTTTAGGCCTATAAAGAGGGCTGGAATTAAGTATATTCCACTAAAATGCTATCTGAACTTGTCAAATGTGGTCTAAGTCAATCACTGTTCAGCAAAGTGTATTTGAAGCAACCAATCACACAAATCAGATAAATGCTTGACTGAGTTTGATTGACTGCTAAAAGTATCAGTCCAAAGCTGTTCATTTCAAAACATAAAACACAAACAGAAAAAGTGAATCATACTGATTAACAGTTATGTTAGTACAACATTCTAATTAACAGTTATCTGTTTGTACAAAGCCTCCCTCCATTCAGCATAAAACTTCTGTCATTTTTACTGGTAATTTTGTTGAAAATCGGCTGATTTTGACACTTTAAAGTACAGGAAAATTCTGAAAATCGCACACAATACATTTTAAACCATTTCCTATCAGCCCATACCTTTATTTTTGATGGGAATAGGCCCTAAACTGCCGCGACACGATCCTTGTCGCGGGTGTATGGTTCTCAACCAGTGATTTGTCTCCCATCCTTCTCAGCTAACACTGAGAAGGTGGGTCTTCCTATCTAGGCAGGGAGCCATCTGGTGAAATACATGCTGCAAAGTGGCCAAGCAAACGAGACTCAGTTGGGCTTGAAACTCCTATGGGAGAGCAGGGCACAGTGAGACGGCGGGCACAGTGAGACAAAGCCAATAGCGTCTAGCTGGTACTGTTTACAGAGTAACCCTCTTTTGTGTAGTACAAAAATTAAGCAAGTGAGAGACTGTCCTATATCCTGAATGCCTACATAGCATATCGAGAGTGAAATTTCAATATTTTGGTTTTTAGCCAGTGAAAGTAAATAATTTTTCTCAACGACTTTTTGTTATAATTCCTGAGAAAAATGGTATAATGCAAATTGATTGCCAGGGATTCAAACCTTGATTATTTGTCTTAGTTTAGTGAGATGATGAACCACAATACAGGCATCAGGTCCGCAGGATTCAAAAATTTTATAAAGACAGCTGCGTGGGGCACAGTGAGACAGTTTGAGTGTGTGTGTGTGTTTGTGTTTTACGCCTCTGCAGCACCTTATTGGGCTATATCGAGGCTTTCTCAGGTGTTATTTGTCTTTGTTTATTGTCCACATGTCTGTGTTGGAAGAACTAACTTTGTAGGTCGGTGAAGAAATTATTTACGGATTTTCTGGGCTACTTTTAGCGCAGTTGTAAACGCGCAGTTGTAAACAGGTTGTGGCGTATAAGAAGGATCAGAGCACCTGCTCCTTCTTCAGTAAATTTGTAATTTTTAATAGCTTTGATGAGGTCCGACTTTGTACTGAAACCGTCTTTGTTGAACGGCCCCTTTGTTTGTTGTGTACGTTGTACAAGTTGTGTGCGTGCTTGGTGAAGTCTCAATGATGCAAGAAGTGTTTTTGTATACTTAAGGTAGTCTTCTGTGAGCTTCCTTCTACTAGTTTGCCATTTGTTGTTTAACACCAAGCAGACAACTGCACTCTAAAAACTAAAGTTCTCATAAGATACCAATATTGGTATTTAAGCTTGTCCCGTATTTTGAACACCTTTTGGTTAGTTAAAAAACCATTAACAATTGATATTTTCAAAAACCAGTTGCATTTGTACAAGAAAAAATCAATATTGGTTTTTTGTTTAATTTGCAGGAAGTCAGTAGTGGATATTAATGTTTCAAATTGCAGATACTGTAATTCCATCATAGAAATCCATTAATAGTTAAATGCATACAATTGAAAACACAATGGGTTTTTTCTTCCTTGACATTTGAAATCTTTGGGGTTTATCAGTAATTGAAAATTAAACCATTTCCTGCAATTACAAAAACCAGCATATCCCTAAAAATATCAAAATTGATTCTCCCATTATGTTTGGAGGGTATTTTGTAAGACCTTTTAAGAAATTTTGCGGTAAGGATAACGGTTATATTGGTACCTGATTGCAGGTTTTCGATATCACTTCATTGAACTTTCTATATACCAATATGAATTGTAAACTGCAATGAAAATGGTATTTCAAAGTTTCTGGATGAATATAACTGGTGCTATTCGAGGTACTGGAATGAATCAAATATGATAAATCAAGCTACCAGAACCATCCCACAGGGAGGCAAATCATTCTGGAAAATACCAAATTTGATTTATTATGATCCATTTTTTTAATGCAGGTTTACCAGTATTTCGGCATTAGTATCAATGAATAATCAATTTTGTTCACATTTCTCTTAAAATATTCTGTAGTTAAAAGTAAATAAATAAAAAAATATTCTATGGATCTGATTCCAATGTTTATTTTTACATAAGCACACTCACAAAAATTCATAATAATTGCATATATTGATATTACTAGATAAAAATTTATTGAAAAACCAATATTGACACTCATTTATCACACTTTGGCCTTGGAAATAAAAACATCACAGCAGTCATTGGTTATCAAACACACGGAATAAAAAACATCACAGCAGTCATTGGTAATCAAAACACATGAAATGAAAACCTCACAGCAGTCATTGGTAATCAAACACACGGAATAAAAAGATCACAGCAGTCATTGGTAATCAAACACAGAATAAAAAGATCACAGCAGTCATTGGTAATCAAACACACAGAATAAAAACATCACAGCAGTCATTGGTAATCAAACACATGGAATAAAAACATCACAGCAGTCATTGGTAATCAAACACATGGAATAAAAACATCACAGCAGTCATTGGTAACCAAACACACAGAATAAAAACATCACAGCAGTCATTGGTAATCAAAACACAGGAAAGCGGAGATTAACAAAAGTATGAATTGGTTGAAATAAAGACACATAACATGTAGAAAACATTATATTGTTAATGACTGGAGTTATATTTCCAAAAGCGGCAAGTCAGGGCGGCAATGTCAATCGAAATGTCAGTGTCATTAGTTTGTATCAAAAGTCTTCAGTAGCCAATCTTGAGGATGGATGGATGGATGGATGATCGGGGCTTTACGTCCTGTATTAGTGCACTTGGTAGGCCCACTAGGACAGTAGGAGGACAAAGCAATGAGTCCGGCTAGAGCTGGATTCGAACCCTGGACCCAGCGATTGGCAGCCCGGCATGCTATCACAAGACCAACCCTCCCCTCTCAGTAGCCAAGAGGATTTTTTTTGTCATTATTAATGACAAGTATTGGAATGGTATAATTGTTGGTTGAAGTTTTCCTTCTCGTATCACTATTATGCGCTTTTAGGTCAATTTGGATGGATGAAAGGTGAACGACTGTTCTTGAATCGAACCTTGCAGTGTGCATCATTGGGATCCTGAAAGTAGAAAATGGATAAGTATTGGTATCCAAATATCACTTCTATGCAAAAAAAAAATTACTCAGTCAAGGTAGTGATTATTTATACATCAAATACTTTATCTGCAAAACCTACAATGGAACTTTTGGTGCTAAAACTAAACATTTCATTACTGACTAACATTTATAAAAACTTCCATTATTTTGTAGTTTCCCTACACACTGGCAGAATATGAATTCTGAATTCTTGTCTTCTCACTGTGTGTTTTACCAGTAAAAGATCTCATACTGTTCGCACTCACCTCAATATTGCAAAAAGGAAGCAGACATTTTCCTTTGGTACTCTAGGCGGGGCAAGGTAACCATTTCCTGGTGAGATCTGAAATAGTAGGTAGATACATCCATAGTTTTTGCAAGCAGGATAATGCAAAACTATATCAAAAACTTCATTCAATTAAATCAATGCCCTGGTTATGCAACATCGGACATCCCCTGTTCACTCATTATTTGACTGAAGATCGGTCAAAATAAGCTCATTTTAACACAAGAGAATATCAGAATACTATGCAATAAGTATTAATTTGTCAATTGGAAAAGATAAGGAGCAGCTGTTATTCAACTTACGTACCTTGAGAAGCATTGTCTATATTTTTCCCAACTTGCTTTATGGCGCAAACTTCTTCCAAAGGTAGTTTTTTGTATTAAGGGCCTCAGTAGGAACCAGCCATTCTTCATCTGAAACACAAAGTAAAAAACTATCTTTTAAAATGTCAAAGATTTTAAAAATATCAGTAAAATTACTGCAAATTTTGTACAATTCACAGGCATATGTAACACATTACAGCTCAAGAATAGTAAAGCATATTAGAAACTCAACCCAATGCGGGGTAAAAAATTGTGGGTGACTGTACCTTTGTCAGAAAAACGTGAATATCAGATATAAAAATAATGATAACATTATTATCATAGTTAATGTAGTATGGGTGTCAACACAATTGGACCATTAGCAGGTAAGTTGTGCCACATGATGGGGCAAGTTGTATAGCTCAGTGTATCCGTAAGACCTCAACTCTCACCATTTTCTTCAAGGATAAAATATGTGTCATGTGTATGACATAATTATGGCTGATGCTCTGATGCTCCGATACATGAAATGAAGGTTATCACAGAACATTGATGGCCCATATAAACCTCCAAAAACTTTAAAAGTATAATATATGCTTTTTGGAACATGTTTGTAATTATAAATTCTTCTAATAGCCTTAATTGTTTCACTACATTTACAAGGTTGTGTGTGAAACAAGCAAAAATGTTTCAAAAGGGAATTAAAATCCCATATCATACCATTGGCACAGCTTACCAATGCATAACTTGCCCAAAATACTTCTTTTTCGTGGAAATCTGTCACTCCATTAAATGCCAAATCGCACAGTTGAAGAACAATAATGCTGGTCTTCAGAGTACATTTAACTAAACATACTAAATTTCTGATAGACACTTTTTCACATTATAATATTTGGCAGTTTATTTGTTCATAATTTTGATGGTGCTTCAATTCAAACCTGCAATTGGTGGCACAATACCCCGGTCTCCCCTACGGCAAAAGACGTGACAATTATGGAACTGGGTATTCCATATACCTAACCACAATTTCATGCTGCCTTAAATATATTATGAATCGTTTTACAGGCAGAATGCAATATTCACAGTATTGAATGCCTTGGGTCATTGTTATATCAGAACACTATCCATGTGTTGGATTTATGTATTTATCTTATCTATGAACCAGACATTGTGTACACCTCACCCAAATATACACAGTTGCATTATGAATGCATATTTCTTATGAGTTTAATTAAGGAATTTAAGAAAAAAAACTTACCAAGTTCTTCTCAATCTTCTGTACACAGACATGCACACTCTTTCACTGCAGTGTTAAGACTAGTAAACTGTGCCTTAAACCTTCTTAAGTCTTGATTGATAAACAAACAGATTTTCTTGTCATGCAACATGTTCACAGCTTTGTGTTCTTGGATGAGGTCAACCAGTGAGTAAGCCCTGAGAGATTATCAAAATACCTAATTGGATATTCCAGTAGCCATGACTGATATACAGCATAGTTAGTCCTCTCTCTTAAAACTTCTAAATAGAGTAACATGCATGAATTTTAAAATTATGAACCACAACATTAACATCTCAAATCATTTTTCCTCAAGTATATTAAAAATGGATCATAATAACAGTGCTTTTTCAGAAGTTTGGTTTTTATAAATACCATAATTCCTCATGACCAAAACCAATTTTCATGAAAAATACCACTTGCTCTGTAGAATACCAAATATAGTCGAAAAATACCAAACTGGTTTTTTATTGTACACACTGGTTTTGCATAATACCACTAATATCCAAAATTTTTTAGAGTGTGCTGCAGCTGACTTAGTTAGGTGTCCTGACTGTTCTTTTTGACATGAACTGTTCTGGCGATGTTCTACCAATTTCAGGATAAGAAAGAGTAGATCGTGGATGAGAAGAAGAATCATAGTTCCATATTCAATCTCTGTGAATAGGTGTGATGCTGTGGCCTCCCGGATCTCGGCAACAGTACAATATTTTTCTTTTGGCTAGCAGCCTGCACTTTGAGTTGTTCTCTGTAAGAGAAGTCCATATCCATTTTCAAGGCCTGCATTTGTCAGAGCACTTTTAGAATTTTCTAGATGCTTCTCGATCAAAGCTAGGCGGTCGTACGTGGTCAGTGATAGATCTTTGTGTACCAACTTGAGGTAGATATCTTTGTTGGATGCAGCCATCACTTCATTGCATTTTTTAGGATTCTTGTTCTCAGAAGCCAATGCTTCTTTCGTCTTGGCTTGTTCAGGTGACATCTTTGTTTGAGGGATATCAGTAGAGGACGTATGACTTTGTTTCCTGGGTGATATGCATGAAACTGGTTCAGGAGAGTGCATGGTTTCTTTCTTCTTTGGTCGTTCTGGTGAAGATTTCTGCTGCACGACATCCATGAAGAGGTTCGTCTTCAGTTGAATCCGTCTCTTTGGAGATAAGTGTAAAACTGGTCTGGGGTAGTCTGATCCTTGGTCCATGCTGTCCGTATCCTCTTCTACACGGCGTCTGGCTTCAGGGAATGATATTCCTGTGCCAATCTGTAGTTGTATGATTTCCCTTTCTTTCTTGAAGATTCTGCAGTCGTGGCTAAATGCAGGGTGATCCCCTGCACAATTAACACAATATGAGGGCTTGGAGCATGGTTGCTCTCTTGTGTGAGTGTGATCCAGTTCTCCGCAATTGGCACAAACTGTCGACCTTCTACACATACTGCTGAAATGTCCATAGATTTGGCAATTGAAACAACGTTTTGGGCGAGGAAAGACAGGGCGAACTCTGCACTTTTCAAAAGCTACAGGCACTTTCTTTGGAACTTTATCGTCTTTGAATGTCAAGTGTAGTAATTCATATCCATTTTGTTGGGAAAGACGTTTGAAGTGTTCAATGCCATGTTTCTTGAACCACTTGTTTAACTGAGAATCAGTACATGTCCTGCTCTTTTTCGTAGAGTTTCCAATAAGAGCGAGAGTTCTCGAGAAGTCTCGAGATCAGCAATGACTCAGCATTTTCTCGTCTCGCCGAGCGAGTCTCGAGAATTGAAATGTTGATCATTGTTTAACATGGTGTTCATGTGTTTAATGTTTATAACAGTTACAAACCATTGGGATGTTGTTTTGTTTTGCTTGATATTATTGTTATTGTGTAATTGCTCCATTGTTCAATTTAAATATCTGTTGATGATAATCCCCATTGTATACCTGATTAATGCTGAAGTTGAACTTGCAAATATGTTTTAAAATTGTATAAAATCTGGATGTTTAGCTGTGATTTATAGGAAACAAAACACACAGATTAACATTAAAACTATAAAGGATATCATAAAAGCCAAAAAATGTGATCCATTGCAAGATTAAATCTCTCTTGTTTTATCATTGTGCCAATGGCAGGACAGTGTCCCAGATTTCTCGAGAAATTCTCGATTCTCGTGCACTAGACCATGTCATTCTCGAGAGGTGTCGATCGAGACTCATTGGAAACACTACTTTTTCGAGAAGATGAGGCCTTTGCCTGGTCTTATGAAAGGTTCAAAGGACATTTTTGTTCCGGCAATTTCGTTGACTGATGTCAGTTTCTCTTTTTGTTGGTCGTTCTGAGGATGAATCAGGAGGGTTCCATTAGTTTGACGTCTTATTTCTCCAGCTACAGTGCTGTCACAAGTGTCTGCAATAACTTCATAAACATCGATAGCTGACAGGTCGTCAAGGGATTTTGTTTCACCTTTCATCACAAGGCAATTTTCGTCTTTCAAGATGTGTGGGAGGCGGTCAGGGTCTATCAAGTCATCCGAGGATGTCCTTGTCCGTTGAAATCTTGGAAGTCCAGTCGCTAATTTTTCGATCTCAGCCAGGTTTCCCGCTGAGGGACGCGCACCTTGGTAACCCGGTTGACGTACGATCCGGTCTTGAAACGTTTTTTGACATTATCATTGATATTCCCCTGTGAGGTAGGGACACACCGTGCAAGCGCACTGTCTCATGTTGGCCACTAAGGATAGGGGTCTTCACCTTAGTGTTTACCACCCACCGCCACGAGGAGGCCCGAGACCTGCGGGGGCGTGAGACAGTTTGAGGTGGGGCACAGTGAGACATCACAAAATACACTCGAAACAACCTGAATTTGATGCATGGCTCACAATTCACTATTAAAAACAAAATGCTTGTTATAAACTACTGATTTTAGTGAGTCATATCCAAAGGGAAGCATCAGAAAGAATTTTGATTAGTATGTAACAGGCGCGGCAGGTAAAATAAGTCGTGCATGTGTCCTGTGCGATGAAGTTTCGAAACATGCTCAAAAACCGACCTAAAAAATCACCTAGCCAGCTGCAGTAGTTTCTATAGCAACAATTGATAGAACAATTCCGCAGGTCCCGTGGATCGGTGGTTATGGCAACTGATGCCCTGTCTCACTGTGCCCCGCCTGCTGTCTCACTGTGCCCCGCCCATGGGGCACAGTGAGACACTTAACGAGCATTGACGTAACTCAAAATTTCTCCAAACCTGTAAAAGGTAGGAACCTAAAACTACTGGACAATATACCCAACGTCATTATCTGCAATGTGGACCTGATCTTATTTAACTCGTCACTGCCAACATTTTGGAACACTTGAAAATAAAAAAAGTGTCTCACTGTGCCCCGCTCTCCCCTACTGCATCTTTCTACCTGCCTTAATGGGCCATTCTCAAATTTTTGGACAAAGTGTCCTGGAAAATGTGGTAACGGAGGGGAATTTTGATGGAAAAAGCCTTCTATTTGAGTAATTTAAAAAAGAAAAAAACTGATGTACATATTTTCAGAAATACTTCATTTCAGATCACTAGATTTTTACTATTAAATATCAATTTAGTGCTAATTTAGCACTAATAATGTGGTTACCGAGTGGACAGGAACGGTTTGGTTTTCTCTTAATACTGCATTCTATTTGAGAGACACGATGTTATGATTGCACACAATCAAAACGTGTCAACCTCAGCTTCAGATATTTGATGTCAGTTGACCCTGAAAAAATAAAAATCTTTTATTTTAAATTTATTCAAATTTATATTGAAGACGAATCTAACACCAAATGGTATAGCTACAAATTCGAATACATTCCAGAATTTAAAAAAATTTGAAATACAAATATCATCATAAAACAACTTTCAATTAGGGCCAGTAGAATAAATCTAATCAAAGTTCAAAACGCAATACACTACTTCATTTCCGAATTATTGACAAGGCCAAATTTGCAACAATCATAGAAAATTTATTGCAGCACTACCCCAATTTAAGCAGCAGCGGATCTAGATCCAGTTTTTAGGGCCGTGCCGTGGGATCGGGGTTACCCACGGCGCAGATGGGATACTTGAGTTGCGCACGCTGCGCGCGCCGCGCCCATGTCGATCGAGTTCAGCCCGAACCGCTTGATAATTTTGCTAGTCTAACCGCTGAAGTGCAATTTTGGCCACGGAGCTACATACGGCGCGCCCTTGTGTAAATAGACAATTTCACTAATTTATCCAAGCAAGCGCCTCACGACACCATGTAGGCAGAAAACATCTGGCCAGGTGAATGTAATCAAAACAAAGCAATGCCAACAACCAGATTTTCGCGTTTTCTCCGGTTTCTGTCGTCAAATATCGTAAAAACGATTTAAAGAAGTTGAAGAAAGGTGACCTGGTGAAACTAGCTGGAGAAGAAGGCTCGTGTAGGACAAAAGCAGAGTTCATTACGGCGATTTTGGCCTCACAGCATGAGAATGCTGCTGCTGGGGTTCCATTTTTGTGTCCGAGAGCAGGGCCTCGGGCCCTTTGTCGTCATCAATGGGATTGTCATATCAAAGTTGGCGTGGATCGAAAAGCATTTCACAGATGCAAGAACAACCCAAAGTTATGATGCCATTATGATGCCCAGTGTTTACACTGTTGCACTAGATGCCCTGGCTTTAATCTTATGTCTCACTGCTCTAAATAGTTAACTTTAATCCCCCAAATTCCTCCTTGCTCAGCAGACGATTTCTGAGAAGCATCTTCTTCTTCTTCTTTTTGGCCCTTTCGCCTGAGACATAGCGGGGTGTACCACAACCAGAGATTTATACTTCAGCCAATTACTAAAGATAGACAGATAGACACATAGACACATAGATAGATAGATAGATAGATTGATAGGTAGATTGATAGATCTATAGATAGAATGTAACTTTTAACAATTTATAGAGATGTGTTAATGTAATGATCATATCCCATTGAGATATAAGGGTTATTAAATTGCTCGAGGACACGGTGCATGCATTGCATGCTATTTTTTCATTAAACAATAAGTTTTATGGTGACAAGGTTTGTTTACGCACTTATTTTGGCGCCAAATAGGATCCATTTTACGTCTATTGTATGCAAATTAGCTATTGCGCGCATGAATTTGCGGCGCGTTCTTTCCCGCAACGTTGTTTTCGTTGCAGACAAATTTATTTTTTAAAGCGGAAAGATGGATAGCTAGAAATGAAGGTAAATGAGTGAATTTCGTTGTATTTAATGGTTTATTCGTGTCAAATATAATGTAATAGTATTGCTTAATGACAGGACAACATCGTAATGTACTTTTGTATTCGTTTTATTGCAGTTTTACGTGGTTATTGGACAAGATTGGTTCAGACGATTTGTAAAAATGAAATGAACGAAATACTCAACAATTAAATAAATCATCAATATCGAATCAAAGAAAATCGTTTGATTTATCAATGGCTTTGGAAACTTCATTAGAGTTAAGTGTTTAGAGGATTAAAAAGATCATTTTCGTAGTTTTAGATCCCTTTTTCTTACATTTGCGTAGTATATGGCTGCTCTTTGGTGTAACTCCTCTCTTCACCACTAGAATTGTACAAAATTCCTAAACTGATGCAGCAGGACAATGGGTTCTGTTCAATTTTCCTTTTGCAGTTTTTCTTAAAATTGAAGGTGTTTGCAGGGTTTAGCAATTGTCATCATGGCGATTGGTACGTTTAGTATTGTTTACCACTTTCGTGTGTAAGAACAACGTTGTTGTAATTCTGAGTGATCAGAACATGAAAAAGCCAGCGAAAAAGGTGACACTTTGCCTTGGAGCTGGGGTCTTCGCAACCCCAGGGGCTGAGGTCACTGAGGAAAAGACAACCAAGCCGAGGAGCTTGAGAAGACAATTGGCAAGGAAGGACAATTCAAGAAAGTCAAGAAAAAAAAGAGACGACAAAGAAAAGAAAATCTTCACTAAGTCCTCAATGAAACCAAGCCAGATAATCTGAAAATTAAAAAGTCTCTTTGGTCTACAACCAAAAGAAATAGGGGATCAACAATAAATGCCAGTCCATCATTTCTCTCACCTTCGAAGAGTGGAAAAGGGGTCCAGCCAAGGTAGAGTATTTTGAATTTGATGTTGCCGCTGATAGTGGACGGGTTAAGTGCAAAATATAGGCCTTTGACTTCAAGTTATAATGCAAAGGTCCCCTTTGACAGAGATGGTCCTTGGGTCAAAACAAAAGATTTTAGGGTAAGATACACGCCATATCTCAAATTCAAGATGGCCACCAGCGGCCATTTTGAATTTTGTGAAAATCTCGAAAAAATTACTAATTTTCATCACAAATTAATGTGTGGCACACCAATTTCAATCAAAATAAGGTTACTATGACCTCTAGAATAGTCAGAAATAAGCTATCATGAATTTCAGGATGGCTGATGGCAGCCATTTTGAATTTGTGTGGCCAAGATCCATATTAGATGGGTAAAGTGCATGGTGAGTCGTTGGTGACTTCAAGTTATGATGTAAAGGTCCACTTTGGTATGGAAGTTGCTAAATTCACCAATTCTAAGTATTTTATCCCAAGGTGTGTGTATGACCACCATTTCCAAGATGGCTGCCACCGGCCTTCTTGGCTTTCATAGTTTATTTGTATTATTTTAAAAGTCATTTATTGCAACGATGAAAGCATCAATTTGGACTTTCGAGTCACTGTAATGTGGTTACACTCATAGCCCTTTCACACTGAGGCTCGTACAGCTTCGTATGAGCCACTTTTAAATCAGTAACCCTACGTTAAGGCCTACGAAATTATACACAATCAGTCAGTAGTTATCAGCAGCAGTACGCCAACATTTTTGAAAAAATTAAACATGTTTAATTTTTTGTTGCGGATTCTGGCGGATCATTTGTACGAGATTATATATAATCAGACGATACTCTGCATTTTGAAAACGAAATGCACACAATGCTACGAGATCAGGACGAAATAGTACGAGGTCTAAACGAAATTGTACGTCTCAGTACGAGCCTGTACGCCATTCAGAATGTAGCCAGTACACCAGTAATCACCAACCAGTCACCAGCTGCTCAATTCCAGTTCATTTTCATACTGATCTGCTGGATCAAAACTGCACATGTCTGCTGTTTCCTGCGTGATATTACGTCAGTGTGAAAGGGCTATCACTGAATTCATTTATGAGGTAGTATGATAATATTATAATTTATAAATAATGCTAAAGATGTATTGGACTATTAATTTCAAGATGGCCGCCATTGGTTATCTTGATATTTCCATCTGAATTTGTAAAACAAGAACTCTTAGCCCTGGAATTAAGAGTAATACCTCTTTTTCATGTAATTTTGGATGAATAGTACTTTTTTGAATCTAAAAATGCCACATAACCCTTTTCATTATGGCTATTAGCCTATTATACAGCCTATTAATAGTGGGGAGCTATCTCAGTATTTGTGAAATGCTTGTTTGGGGATGTTCTTGATCAATAGCTCAACAGATTTCATTCAAATGTTTTTTTTAGCATGGGTATCCAATGTAAGTCCCCACCGGGAGTGGATGAAATGACTTGTTTTCATACTAAGCAGACACTGCTGGCAACAGTGCCAGATCACCGATTAAGTCCTTGCTCAGCTCTGGTACACCAGTTGGGAACAAAGCTACAACCGGGTGTTGAATCAGGAATGCTGGACAAGAAGTCAAGCTTGCTAACCACTGATCCATTGTGTCAGATCTCTGAAAGGTATTTTGGGCATTCCAGATGGTGTAAATTTGATGAAGAAAATCTAACTTCAACTTGGTACTATCTTGATATCAAAGTCACAATGGAAATGCTTTGAATGTTTAAATCTCACTGTTTTGTCATAAAGTTTAGGTTTTAACACTTTGCATAACTTCAGAGAATTAACTTTTATTATCAGCTAGTTTTTGTAAAACCATATTAAATAAAACATAGTAATAATATGAAGTAACAGATTGGACTCTCTCATTTTATGAAGAGGACAGTGAGGATACTATGACGAGGTGGAGATGGACACAGGCAGAGAAGAACGGAACGGAAAGGAAACAATTTAACCATAGGGGAGAGCAATTAGGAGACTTTACATTGGGATGGGCCAAGAATGATTATGAGGAGTCACTGAGGTGGGTAGAGATAGGCATCAGCTTTGGTAACAGCTGGGGGGGGGGATACAGGTATCAAGGAGGCATCTTTAGAGGACAAATGTTTGAGAGGAAGGATTATGTCTTCAGCTTTACTACCCCTTTGAAGCATTCTCGTTCTCATTTGCCTCCTCCAGTGGTTACTTTGAGGCCTTTTTCGCCAGACAACCGTCTGTGTGTCATCACAGTTCTTCAGGAATATATTCATCGCACTTCCACCCTACGGGGGGATCACACGAGACTCTTAATCAGTTATATTAAACCTCACAAGCCTGTCACACGGGCATCAGTGAGCCGTTGGGTGAAACAATGCCTAGTTCGGGCGGGCATTGACACTGACGTTTATTCAGCACATAGCACCCGTATGGCTGCAACGAGTAAGGCAGCGTTTGCTCAATTACCACTAAAGACAGTGATGGAAGCCGCCGGCTGGGCATCAGCTCATACCTTCAAGAAATTTTACTTTAGAGAATCTCGTACGTTTGCTGACGCAGTGTTGGCTTGAAGGACAGAGGGGGGGGGGGGTGCACACGTTCGCCCAGTGTATCTGGGGCCAGCTAATTATTTGCATTTCATATTGTAACTGTGATTATCTTTGATTTACAATATACACTTGTCTTGCATCTCCTTGTGGTGTTTTCATTTGACTTTGCTCTCAGTGGTTTACACCTCGAAGTTGTGTGTGGGGCTCTAAAGTCTCGCGACTTGCTGACACCTGGCGGTGGAATTGAAGAATTTTGCGAAACTTACCTGTAAGTTGAAGTATAATTGAAATTCTTCCGCCAGGGTGTCAGCATCGGGAGACTAAGCGCCCTGCCCACCTCTCCCAGGCGGAAACATTCCATATGCTATAGGGAAGTTTGTAATCGTTTAGTCTCTCACTCACACAACTGTCTCTAAAATATGGTTGACGCATGCGCAGTAGCGATCTCGCTTAGTCTCCCGATGCTGACACCCTGGCGGAAGAATTTCAATTATACTTCAACTTACAGGTAAGTTTCGCATAATTCTTCAATTATGTGTGTCCTCTTTCTCTGCATTTTCCTTTCTGCCTTCTGCCTGGCTCTTTCCCGCTCTTCAAAAGATCTTCTTTTCTCCCTCTCTGCTTAACATATATAACATAGACAATACATCTTCAATCTTTACCTTGTTATTCCCTTTGCATTCTTCCTCTCCAGTTCTTACCTACCATCAACAGTTTTTTCCTCCAAATACCTGACACTTGTCGGGAGAGTCAAATTTATCTCTTTGATTGGGTTAGTTTCGCAGACAAAACTTACGACCTACATGACATTGCGTGAACCATTCATTCTATTGCCTTGCCTATGTATACACCTTATTCTATGCAGTGCAAACTTCCTATCCACCACCAGTTTGGAGACTGGATAGAGAAAACAGATAAGTAGCATGGCATGATGCCACCAACACAACCATCACAATCGAAAACTTGAAAATATGGCTTTTTTTTAAAGTTTATTCAAAGCTATCGATCAAACATGCTCCAAATAAGCATTACACAGATAGTGAGATAGCTCCTGGCTATTTATAGCCATTGCGAAAAAGGTTATTGAGCATATTTAGGGCCACAAACACAATTTTCATCCAAAATTACATAAAATAGAGGTATTACACTTAATTGTAGGGCAAATAGTTCATGTTTTACAAATTCAGATGGAAATATCAAGATAACCCATGGCGGCCATCTTGAAATCAGTCCAAAGCATAATTTTGCATTATTTATAAACTATAGGCCTACTAGCTCTTTAATGAAGTCAGTGAAGGTAATCACATTACAGTGACACAATAGTCCAAATGCTTTCATTATGCAATAAATGACTTAAATAATACAAATCAAGTATGAAAGTGATCATACCTTGGGATAAAATATTTAGAATTGGTGATATTAGCAACTTCCATACCAAAGTGGACCTTTTACATCATAATTTGAAGTCACTATGCACTTTACCTGTCTGATATTGATCTTGGCCACACAAATTCAAAATGGCTGCCATCAGCCATCTTGAAATTCATGATAACGTATTTCTGACTATTCCAGAGGTCATGGTACCCTCATTTTGATTGAAATTGATATGTCACACATTAATTTGTGATCAAAATTAGTAATCTTTTGAGATTTTCCACAAAATTCAAAATGGCCACCGGCAGCCATCTTGAATTTGAGATATGGCGTGTGTTTTACCCTAAAATCTTTTGTTTTGACCAAAGGACCATCTCTGCCAAAGGGGACCTTTGCATCATAACTTGAAGTCACCATGCACTTAACCCGTCCACTATGAAGCATAAGAAATCAGGCAAGCCTTTGGTCTGGGTAAACAGAAAACCAACCCAAGTCCGAAAAAAACAAAGATTATGAGCTTACGGCACAACAGCTTCTCAGAATCCACAGAGAAAATAACATCCATTATGAAATGTTTGATGCTGAAGCTTGAAAACCCCACCAAGAAAAATAAAAGATCACGCATATCAAAAGCCCAGATTGATAGCATTCTAACATTTTTGATAAGTTCTTAAAATAGGGGAGAAACATTTTGTCTAAAAAAATATACGAAAAATACATTTTTACCATTGACAATGCATCATGAAGCAGTTAATCTTTTTTTTTAAATCCTCCACTGTTGTTTAAAATCGAAATATTTCAAGTTGAATGTGACTCCTCTGTCATGGGATATCATAGAAGAGGTTTATCAAATCGACTGCATGAGGTCATCATGACTACTACCCAAAATTACCAAGAAACATCTTTCATTACAAGGGTTTGGGACAAACACGTGGGTTAAACTCGCTGCTCAGGTTCTCTCTCATACAGTGTATATGGAATCGACCATCAAAACTGTTGCTGAGCTTAAATCCAACTCTGCCATAACAAAGCGTATGTAAATCTACACCATTATACTTATAGAACTCAATGAGGATAGTTATCTTAAAGATAGAGGATAGCATGGCAAAGAGAGTTATCGGGAATTAACACGAGTTCCTTTCCAGAATGAACAATCACTATACCAACTACATTTGAAATCACTTCTAACACAAGTTCTCAGGCTGATAGCATAGGATGTACATTACACACATCTATTCATTGACTCAATTAGAATCCAATGGATGGATGGAGTGATGATTGGAGCTATACGTCCTGTATTTATGCACTAGGTAGGCTAATTAGGACCGGAGGAGGACACGGCAATGAGGCAAAGGATGACTGAAACAGCCATCCAACATAGACCCAGGTGACACGGCAAGACTTGGATTCGAACCTTTGACCCAGCGATTGGCAGTCCAGCACGCTACCACTAGACGAAACCCTAGAATCCAATGAATCCGGTACTGTGAAATCACAGCAGTTACTGGAAGCAATTGCTGAGGAGGATGATTCATATGATGGTGCCATATGCAAGTTGTGTTTGAAAGTACTGAGATATTCCACGGGCCCAAAGGGGAAGACTGGACCCAACAGGGCAAAGAGGCATTGGTTTTCGCCTCAGCCTCAGGCCACTTGGAAAAGGCCCACAGAACTGCTCCTGAAAATGCCAGTAAGTATACTTATTAATATTTTTAAAACAAACTATTAAATTAAAAAGCTAACCACATCGAAGTTTACAACACTGGAGCTAGGAATCAACCATCAAAACTGTTGCTGAGCCTAAATCCAACTCTGCCATAACAAAGCTTGTGTAAATCTAAACCATCATACTTAGAATAACTCAATGAGGATAGATATCTTAAAGATTAAGGATAGGATGGCAAAGCGACTTATAAGGAAGCAGACAATGAATGTTCAGATCAGCACTCCATTCCAGAATGCACTATCACTATACCAACCACATTTGAAATCACTTCTCACACAAGTTCTCAGTATGACTATAGCATAGGATATAAATAAAAACCCATAACAGTGTAGTTTCATTCGTGTCAGGTCTGCTTCTGAATTAGCACTCGTCCTTCGGGCTAGTGTTAATTCAGAGCAGACCTGATATGACACTCGTGATGTTGATAGCTGTGAACTACACTGTCATTGGGTTTTATTATACACACACATAGCTCTATTCATTGACTCAATTAGAATCCAATGATTCATGGTTGGGGCTTTTATTACTTCCTGTATTTATGCACTTGATAGGCTAATTAGGACAGGAGGAGGACACAGCAATGAGGCAAAGGATGATTAAAACAGCCGTCCAACATAGGCCCAGGTGATGCGGCAAGGGCTGGATTTGAACCTTGGACCCAGCACACTACTAGACCAACCCACCCCCCTAGAATCCAATGAATCCGGTACTGTGAAATCACAGCATGCTGCATGAAGCAATGGCTGAGGCTTATTTCAAATGCCCATTCATGGTGAAGTCGTCAACAAATACTGTCCATTATGGCTGACTTCAAGTTCAACAGTCAGGCTGAGATTCAATAAGTGGCCACCACTTCACCCAGGCAAGAAGACATGCAGAAGGGCAATTCCGTAAAGTCGGACGTACAGATCAGACACTTTAACAGCTTGTATAGCCCTATCATTACATGTTTGCCATTCCACTGTAAAATAGGTATGAGGCCCTGTGGCAGGGCTTTAAAACAAGCCATCAACCAAAGCTGAAAGTGCAATAGGAGCTGAGCCATAGGACAAATTGCATCGTGTCGGACGTACACAGAGAAATGGCGCTTTTCTGACTTGATGGCTCGTCTCTCAAAACTCTGTGATTTATATGGAGAAAAATTAATCAACTGACCTGTATTATCAAGAAAACTATTTAAGGCATCAGCCAGGTTAATTTCCATGGCGATATTGTCATTTTTCATAAAGCTGTAGCCATTTATATTCCGTGTCGGACGTACACATTTTTCGTGTCGGACGTACGCGTGTGAATTGCTAGTGTAGAGGATGCCAGCAGTGCATTGATGATCCACAATTTTCATATTTTCTTCAAAGTTGAGTTCTTTCCAATAATTATCATCCATGAAATGGCTTCAGCATTGCATATTTGTGCCAAATGGGATGTCTCAAACATTAAGTTATTTTCACTATTTTTACCCTTAAATTTACAGCATTTTTAGCATAGAAAAGTCACAAAAATCACTAGTTATACCTGCAATTTTCACCGTAATTGCACATATTTCAGTAATACATATTGAGAGAATGCTTGACAAATAACATTTTTAAGGTATTTTGCGCAAATATGCAAACAAATGAAGAATTTCTGCCATTTTCGGACAATTTCTGTGTATGCTTTTTTTTATTATCACAGTATCATATACTGGGCCAAAACTGGTAGATATAATTTTATCTTTCATTTTGTTTGAGTATGACGCCTGTCTTAGCTTGTGACACAATTGCGTGCCAATTACACATGCTATGAACTAGCTTTCACTTAATTTTATGGCTGAAAACAGAGTTAAAAATGACCGAACTTCAATGACACCATATATTTCCTGTTTTTTGGCCTATACTACTTTAAGATTCACCCAAATACACTGGCCTAAGGTTTTCTTATGAGCCCAAGCCTGTGTACCAACATATGTATCATTTCCTTAATTCCAGATGGACTTTCATAATATTGTGTCGGACGTACATTCCCATTTTCGTGTCGGACGTACATCCTTAAAATGCTCTCCTTGGCAATTGTATTACGTTTAAATAATTAAAGCGGCCACCATGCTATTCATGGACATAAATTTGCTTTGTATTAGACGTTTCATGAAATTAACATCAGTCGCCTGGGAGCAGGAAAATTATTTAGTAATTTTTGTGTCGGACGTACATTAGAATCTTATTAGGTCAAATGTCACTGCCTGACAGAATTCGCAAGGATTGCTGCAAGAATTTGCAATGCAAAATGAAAGTGTAATCCCTCAGGTAGTAAATGACAGCAAAATGAAACCAGCTAACCTATTTCTATACTGGCACTGACAACTTAAATTAGGAGTGTCGAAAATGCAATAATTGCAGTCACCAAACATAGCATTACTTAAATGCAAATATATCAAAAACCAAATTAGATAATCAATTGTTTTTTTATGTACCTGAAAATATACTTATTTTGGCACATTATCGCACCCATAACACATACCTATGTTAATTTTGAAATTTTGACTGATTGGTTGATGACTTTACGGAATTGCCCAGAAGATCTTGGCCAGTGGTCTGATATCAAGATAATGAATACCAGAAGATCGGGTTAACAGTTTTCTTATACATTAATTACAAGTTCTCACAATATGCAAGATCTTCCCTGGGGGGAAACACAGTTAAAACTATCAGATGGCAGCAAAGTGAGCCTTCCAAATTTCTTGACAACTAAAATACCATTATGACTTCGCAATATGAAGACTTTTGCCAGGAAAATCACTTCATTCCTGTGGGCCACGGAATTCTGCGATGGATACTGGATGCTAGTCGCACAAAACACAGATACAACTTTCTGTGATGAAGCATGAGGTGCTTTGACGGACAAGTGCAAATCATCTTACTGGTAACAATCGGAGAGTGCGTTTGCGGTTTGGATTTTTACGTCTCATCAGCCCTTGTGTGGGCAATTTCGAGACATACTGTCACATAGGCCTACTTGGTTGTATCAAAGCATTCAAGGGTCCTGATAATATTCCTGATTCATTGGTGGATAATTATTTCTTGAGCAAAGAAGATTTGCCACAAGGTAGAAAGTTAAACGCAAAATTTAAGAAACATAATATGAATTTATTTGACCAGTCAAGGTTGAATCAACACCTTTTGTTTCTAATATTTTTGAAGGTCCTGAGGGATTTACTTGACTTATAAAATATTTGACAAAATCTATCAATATACCGGGATCATAAAACAACCTTTTATTTGACAGGACAATAATCTAACAGATTGGATTTAGCAATTTTAATTTTACAAGGAGCCAGTTTGACAGAGATTTTGTTATGAATATAGCCATGAAGGTACCTACAAAATTAACAAACTAAACAGCAGAGGAAACCATACCTCCCCTCAAGATTGTACAGTTGCATGTATATTAATGAAGATATTGCAATTTGGGAATTATCTTCCGTTGCCATTTGTTTCAGGGGAAGGATGTCTGATCACGAAAAGGCTTTTAGAGATGCCATCAAAAGTATTAAAAATCCAATATTACATTACAAGAAGAGCAAGTGGAGGCATTGAAGAACATTCTTATTCTCAAGAAAGATGTCATGGTTGTGCTACCCACAGGATTTGGCAAATCTGAGATATTTATTTTGGCCCCTTTGTTAGTAGATTTGATTTTCCCTGGACTGAGGCTTATTTGAATGACCATTTTTGGCAAATTTGTAGACAAATACTATGTCCACTATGGCTGCCTCCAATGGTCTGAAAGAGTTTCAGCGTTATTTTCCATCAGTAAGTGCTCCCCATTTTACTCAGGCAAGACGACAAGCAGAAGATCATGGCCATGGATCTGATGTTCCACCATGAAAAATAACAAGATCACTAATATCTGAAGATCAGGTTGACAGTTTCCGAACATTTGTTAGTTCACACAATATGCAAGATCTTCCCTGAGGGGAAACACAGCTAAAACTATCAGATGGCAGCAAATTGAGCATTCCAATTGACAATTAAAATACCATTATGACTTTGCAATATGAAGACTTTTGCGCTGAAAATCACTTCATTCCTGTGGGCAACAGAATCCTGCGATGGATATTGGATGCTAGTTGCACCACACACAGATACAACTTTCCGTGATGAAGCATGAGGTGCTTTGACGGACAAGAGAAAATCATCTTTCTGGTAACAATCTGCACTGTAAAATCTGAATTCTGAGTTAGCTTAAATGATTGAGTGAGATGGTTGCACAATTCCTTTTAGCTATCATAGCTTGTTGTTTTGAGTTATAACAACAGAAAGATTATCATAACTCACAACATCAAGCTATGTTAGCTCAAAGAAATTGTGCAACCATCTCACTCAATCATTTGAGCTGACTTGAAATTTCAAATTTTACAGTGTGGAGTGTGTGTTTGCGAGTTGGATTTTATGTCTCATCAGACTTAGGTGGGCAATTTAGAGACATACTGTCACATAGGGGGTTTATCCATGCCAAATAACCCTCCAACCTGAACATATCAGATTCGACAAAAAAAAAAAAAAAAATCATAAATCTTTCTTCAAGTTTGCAATTAAAAAAACAAAAACTTGCTAACCCATGGCAAATCTTCTTTGCTCAAGAAATAAGTATCTAGCAATGAAACAGGAATATCAAGACCCTTGATAAAAACCAAGTAGGTCATGCCTTCACAGTTTTTTTCTGCAGCAATAGCAACCTGGTTTTCATTGTTCAAGAAAGGAAAGGAAAAAGTTAATCTTAACTGCTCCATCAGAGCTCTTGAAGTCGTGAGAGAGAGGATGGTGGTGCCCTGGTTTTGCAGGCCTTCACAAGTGAAGAGTTTGGCCCTCTTGACAGCTCTTGACAGAGGGAATGTCTCTGTTTTTCATCCAGCCAACAGCACAGGGAAAGTCAGGGCTGTTTGTGTTCCTGTTGCTCTGTGATGAGGTTCATGAAAGTATTTTTAATTGCGAATTAAGAAGTAATTGCTATCTGCTAAAGGCCGTCCATGTCTGGCGAGAAGAGCCCAGGTAATACTAGCCGACTCTTCGGAATGCATCAGATCTCGAGGAAGTCCTTGTAATACCACAAAAGGCATTGACTCAAAACAAAACACTTCTGTAATTGCTATCTGCTTATGCCTACCTGGTTTCAAAAGCTGAAACAAGTCGATTGTGCTAAAGTGCAGACCTGGATTGTCCACAGCTTGTCAAAACATTGCAAACAGAAGAAAGTACCTCTGAAAGCAACACAGGTGCATCCCAAAATGAGATTGGATACCTGATTGGCAGAGAAATTTGCAAGGAACTAAGTCACAATACAAAAACCAACATGGTTTGGCTAATCTTGACAAAAGCAATTTGAAATCAACAATAAAAATTAACACATTAAGCAGCTTAGTGTCACATGACAACAGTTCCAACTGTCATATTACCAAGAAAAAAACAACAGTTCCAACTGTCATATTACCAAGAAAAAAAAAGAAGCCAATAATGGACGATTGGTAACAAATCAAAATTTACAACAATTTGGCATTGGCAGGAGCAAATCCTTCCAAGAGCACATGCACTCAAATAGATCTATTTAGGGCACATCATTTTAGAGAGTGAGTGAGTGTGGTTATCCATCGACCCTGGAACCCTGTTGGGTCATGAAGGTCAACAAGGAAAGGATGAACAATTGTGACCAATCAGCACTCAACCCAGTACCACCTAACCCCATATTTACAGAAATGAATATTTGGGACTAATAAGCCCCAGGGGTAAAGTTTGATCAGCCCGTAAAAAATCATTAAGGTGAATTAAAACTGCATTGTGGAAATAAAAGCAACATTAAATGATTTCTGTAGAAGATTGGACGTATTTGCATCCTACAAGAAACAACAGACAGAATCAAATCATCAATAGAGCTTCAATGAAAATGGCATGCAATAGTACTGTTAACATCCCAGACAATGTCATAGCTTTCCATTCATCTAAATCAAATCAACCAGAAAACCAAATCATCTCTGAACTTTTGTAGTCAATTACGAGCCATAACAAGGCTGTGGCTAATTCAGGCTTCAGAAAGTACCTCTTAGATTGTATCTTCATCGGAAAAAGGAAATGGATCTTGGCCCCGGCTTGTCCAATTCTGGGCATTTGCCGGTTTCAAGCGGTGTTGGCAGATGCCTCATTGGGTGGATTAAGCCATTTTTGGTAAGAAATGTCCAAACAACGAAAATTGCAATACAAGTCTTGGCTCCCATAGGTAATAGCGCTAGTCTAATCAAGGGCAGGACAGGCCACAACTTTCTAAAAATCCCATGTGGGCCAAAAAGGTCCCAAAGACATGAACTCACCTGATGGTCCAAAGGACAGTCATTTTAAATCAGCTGCAACTTGCTCAGCTGGATGGAGTTCCAGCTTAGACATGGGATGAGAGCTGACAAAGAGTGGGGAGGACTGCCAGCCATTATCTTCCTGGGAGATGATGCTCAATTGCCTCCTGTCTGTGACACTCCTTTGTACTATTGCAAATCCACCGAGTCAGCGGCGATGCCAGGGGCAATGCTATGGAACGCATATGACCATGCAGCAAAACGTAAGACAGATTGTTACGGTTCCTCTTCGCAGTTTTGGCGGGATTCCATGAACTACTTTAGGACAGTCTGTGATGTCATTTAGTGCACATGAATATAAGCATATAGTCCGGGTAATTCTGTGCGCATTCGATCCCGCTCCAGAATGGATCGAGGTTAAAAAAATTGTTAGGATTTAAAGCCGTAATGAAGGTAAATATGTTAAAATCAACTTGTCATTATTTGACAATTGTTTGTTAAGATACTGAGAACCAGTAGAACAACTTTTAAACAACATTTTATTGTTTTCAGTTTTACATAGTGTACGGATCAACAATGAACAAACGATGAAAATAAAGAATCAGAATTTTTAAAGATTGTTTTCGTCATCATTATAGAACTACTTCAGAGATCATGCGGTAAAATGACAAAGAGGACAGCTTCAAGAATGTCCTTCAAAATCTAAGAAATTATAAAACCAAGCCAGAAGATGCAACATGGCTCCAGGTATTTCAATGGCACAACTTACAGAAAAAGTACTGCAAAAAATAAATGGAAACAATAGAGCAGACCGCACTCTTTGCTTTTCCAACACACAAGGAACGTCGAGGATGAAAGGGAATATAGCAAGAAAAACCTTTGTTGACAGACCCACATCATCCAATGGCCAAGGTGTCAGCAAACTGCAAAGGAATCATTTCTAAATCTTCATCATCAGGACTCATCCGAGAGCTTTACATTCTGTGTCTCTTTCAGGGTAAACTTAACATCAAATGTCAACATCAGCTCAATCTCTTCAGTGGATCAGTTGGAACAATCATGGACATCATTTACAGATCTGGTACTTCACCTGGAGAAAGCCTAATTTTGTTGTTGTAGATTTTACAGACCAAACAGGTCCACTACCCTTGTTGCATTTGCATTTTGGGAGTTCCACTGCTGATCATCAGATGTCGCTGCATCTCCAGCCCTCCAAATTCCTTTCGTTAGATGGCGCCATTCATCTCGATTTTGTGCTTATCTTCTTAAAACTTCTAGGTCTTGCTTCGTACTAAATTTAAGTTTACGGCTGTAATTATGATCTCTTGAAATGAAATTGCAGTGGTGATATTTGTTCAAGTCATTTTTCAAAACTCGTGGTAAATCAGTTCTTAGTTTTCCTCTAAATCCTTTTTCTTTTCTTGGTGTGCAGTACAGTTCCATTGCTTTATAAGCTGGTAATTCTTTATAGTTTTTCTGCGGCAATGTCAACATTTGTTTCACATTGTTCAAGAAAGGAAAGGAAAAAATGAATCTTAACTGCTTCATCAGAGCTCTTGAAGTTGTGAGAGAGAGGATGGGGGTGCCCAGTATTTTCAGGCCTTCACAAGTAAAGAGTTTGGCTCTCTTGATAGAGGGAATGTCTTTTTTTCTTCCTACCAACAGTGAAAGTCAGAGCTGTTTGTTCCTGCTGCTCTGTGATGAGGTTCATGAAGGTATTTTGAATTGTGAATTAAGAAGTAATTCCTATCTGCTAAAGGCCGTCGGCATCTGACGAGAATAGCCCAGGTGATACTAGCTGACTCTTCAGAATGCATCAGATCTCGAGGAAGTCCTTGGAATGCCACAAAGGGCATTGACTCAAAACAAAACACTTCTGTAATTGCTATCTGCTTATGCCTAACCAGTTTCCAAAGCTGAAACAAGTTGATTGTGCTAGAGTGCAGACCTGGATTGTCCACAGCTTGTCAAAACAGAAATCATTGCAAACAGAAGAAAGCACCTCTGAAAGCAATATTGAAAATGCATCCCAAAATGAGACTGGATACCTGATTGGCAGAGCAATTAGCAAGGAACTAAATTGAATCACAAACAATACAAACACCAACATGGTTTGACTAATCTTGACAAAAGCGATTTGAAATCAACAATCAAAATTAACACATTAAGCAGCTTAGTGTCACATGACAACAGTTCCAACTGTCATATTACCAAGAAACAAAATGCCAATAATGGACAATTGGTAACAAATCAAAATTTATAGAAATGAATATTGGGACTAATAAGCCCCAGGGGGAAAGTTTGATCAGCCCGTATAAAATCATTAAGGTGAATTAAAACTGCATTGTGGAAATAAAAGCAACATTAAAAAATTTCAGTAGAAGATTGGACGTATTTGCATCCTACAAGAAACAACAGACAGAATCAAATTATCAATAGAGCTTCAATCAAAATGGCATGCAATAGTTTACATCCCAGACAATGTCATAGCTTTCCATTCATCTAAATCAAATCAACTAGAAAACCAAATAATCTCAGAACTTTTGTAGTCAATTACGAGCCATAACAAGGCTGTGGCTAATTCAGGCTTCAGAAAGTACCTCTTAGATCGTATCTTCATCGGAAAAAGGAAATGGATTTTGGCCCCGGCTTGTCCAATTCTGGACATTTGCCGGTCGCTCACCAGATGGCCCAAAGGCTGTGAAACTACAGAGAAACTGCGGTGTCTCCTGGTAGATGAACAGTCATTCATCAGTTGTATCTTGTTCGGCTGGATGGAGTTTCAACTTGGACATGGGATGAAGTCGGGCAAAGAGTGGGGGGGACTGCCAGTCATTATCTTGCTGGGAGATGACGTTCAATTGCCCCCGGTTTGCGACTTTCCTTTGTACCATTGTAAATCCAACAAGCCAGCAGCGACGTGAGGGGAAATGATATGGAAGTCATTTGACCATGCAGCCGAACTTACACAGATTATGCAGCAAAATGACAAAGAGGAAAGATTCAAGAATGTCTTGAAAATTTAAGAAATTATACAACGAAGCCTGAAGATGCAACATGGCTCCCGGAATTTTAATGGCACAACTTACAGCAAAAGTACTGCAAAAAAGAAATGGAAACAATAGAGTAGACCGCACTCTTCCAACACACAAGGAATGTCAAGAATGAGTGGGAACATAACAAGAAAAACCTTTTGTTGGCAAACCAACACCATCCAATAGCCAACGTTTCAGTACACTGCGAAGGAATCCATTCGAAATCTTCATCATCAGAATCATCAGGAGGACTCATGGATCCGAGAGATTTACATCTGCATCTCTGCAAGGATAAACTTAATGTCAACATAAGCTACAATCTCTTCAATGGATCAGTTGGAACAATCATGGCCATCGTTTACAGACCTGGTACTTCACCAGGAGACAGCCAGTCGGGTTTTGTTGTTGTAGACTTTCCAGACTACACAGGTCCACTACTCTTGTTAGTTGGCGGAAAAGTCACAAAATATTAATAACCTTCCATATTCTATTTCCAGATGTAACGAAACATCAGTCGAATTGGTCCATATAAGAGCAATGTGCATTGCTCAAAATCTCGAAAGTCATAGGCCAACATTACAGGCGATTTCATTACCATGCGATACTGGTCATTCACAGTTGCCTGTGAGGAATCAATGCAATGTATATACTTGCTACGTGTGATATATTGGCTGTGTGACGTTCTGTTGTCTCTAAACCAATCAGATGAAGCAAAAATGCTATGTATTTAGTGTGTAAAGAGTCTTAGAATCGCGTACTAATGAAATTGCCAGAAAGGATATTTTTACTATTGTAAGAGGCATTATCTTAGTGCATTTCAATCCATATACTCCAGAAAACAATTAACCAACCTTTGTTTGTTTGACATTGTATGGCTTGAAATGTGAAGGCCATTTTCTCAAATTCTGCAGCTTCATTATTTACAATGTTCACGGTTTTTGACATGCTATTACTTTGGATGCAATTGACATATACCCACATAAGAGCCATCATTTGAAAGCACCTTTCAAGTAGATTCAGGGGAAGCCACAGTAATAGATACTTTGCTTATTCCTTAAGCACATTTTGGTGGAGCAGGTCACATATGCCTAAACTTGAGTTTCAAGTTTTCAACTCTAATTTTACAGTTTTAATTCATAATTTAGGCCACTTAAGCTAGAAATTGCGATCTTATGAGTTTAATTTATCTATTTCTGGAATCCTTGACCCTCAAAACCCCTATTTTGGTGTTTTATTTATCATCCTAGCTGAACAAGGAGCCAATTTATGACCAATTTCTGGTCCGGCAGACATTTTGGACGCTATCTTGGATTTCTCTGAATGCTCAAGGGTGAGAGTTTCACGCCCCCCCCTGAAAATGTTCCTCGGACCACATAGATACAGGATCAAGAGAGGAAAAAGTTTTAACTGGAACTTTTGGGTCAGGCCCAAAAATGGAATTTTACTGCCGGACAAAATGAATAAAGTGTTGTGAAATGCATCCATTGTTCGTATAATAATCAAGTAGCACAAGTTGTCTCCAGTATACACTGTAAAATTTGAATTTTGAGTTGGCTTAATTGATTGAGTGAGATGGTTGCACAAATCCTTTGAGCCAAGACAGCTTGTTGTTTGTAAGTTATAACAACATAAAGATTATCATAACTCAAAACAACAAGCTATCATGGCTCAAACAAATTGTGCAACCATCTCACTCAATCATTTGAGCTAACTCAGAATTTCAAAATTTACAGTGTAATCTAAGTGTGTACAAGTTTCATGCTTCTATGTATAAATGCACATTTTTTTTTACATATCTGGCCCGCGAAGTGGCAGGAGCTCTTGACAAGCTCCAAGGTGATTCTGCCAGCATTACTGATGCCTGCCATGACTGGTTCTCACTTTTGGAAAATCCCAGCCTCCAGGTGCACAAGGAAAAGATCTTGAAACGATGCAAGCAAACTCTCACTCCGGAGCACTACCTAAGTTACCTTCTGCAACCACAACTGCGAGGCGAAAAATTGGAAACAAGACATACCGAAATTGCTTACAAGCTGTTGATTCAGCATGATTCAGATTATATGGCCAGTTTGCCACCTTGCTTCTCCGCAAGAGAGAGTGAGTGAGAAAGTTTGTGTTCTACACCTCATCAGCACCAGTATGGGCTATTTAGAGGCAACCTGCTCCGCAAGAGCAGCCGTTCCTGAGGTCAGTGTATCTCGATGTTGAAAAGCTTTCCCCTGTAGTTCATGGAGGAAATGCGTAATGCTGACATGCAAACTTGCGATAAAGCTCATGAATACGCCTGCAAGCTCAGCCTCAATAGAGAGAATTTTCTCCAATTTAGGATTGGTAGAAACAAAACAGATAATCGTCTTGTCTGGAAATGGGGCTAAGTTGCTGTCGTCACCTGCATGATCCAGATTATGCACTCTAAAAAATGTCGGGACAAAATTGGTTTTTTAGATTCAAAATGGTTTTTTGAAAAACCAAATTTCAATGCAAAACCAAAATGGATTTTTAAAAAAATCCATTTTGGTTTTTTGCATTGAAATTTGGTTTTTCAAAAAACCATTTTGAATCTTAAAAACCAATTTTGTCTGACTTTTTTTAGAGTGTGTGGTCACCTTGCTCCTCTTCAACGTTTAAGATGAGCCGTTACTGAGGTCAATGCATTGTCGATCCACCTTTTTTGCAAACTTGCAATAAAGCTCCTGAATATACCAGCAAGCTCAGCCTCAATAGAGAGAATTTTCTCCAATTTAGGAATTATTGTGAAGGAGCATTTTCAGCGTCAACATTTAAAATGATATTCAGAGATTTCACATCACTCCAATGAAATTCACATGTAACAGACGAGCTCTTGCGGACAGAATCCTGGACCGTGGATGTGTCTTGAGGCACTGGTGGTGATTAGGCAGCCGGCCTTTGCCAATAAATCAAATATTTCACTGAAGAGTGTGACGTCTATTTCGCGATGCCATTTCAGGCCAGGGTTGGAATCCAGCTCTTGCCTGTTCACCTGACATCGGTAAGCAAACTTAATACATCATATTATGATATATATTTTCATTGAGAGAGCCCAGTTCCACAAGGTTGTTTCTTAACAACCTAACATCTCATGCTGACCTACATAAAAGAAATTCTTCATAACATGTATCCATTATCATTGCAGATCATCAGACTGTCCCATGGCAGGAGGCAATGGACATGATGTCTCGGGAGATGAAGACCGTTGCTTCTTCACACGATGGGGAGTCAGAGGGAGGAAGTCAAGAGAGCGATTCAGAGGCCACACCAAAGACCCCTTTGTCGAAGAAAAGGATCTTCAAAATTGTGTATAATTCGCCTAAACGTAAAAGAAAAACCACAGAACTGGATAGCTATGTGCAACTTCTGGACTCAGATCCACACATAGCTTGTCCATTGAAATTTTGGCCATGTCATTGCCATGATTTTCCTCGTCTATCCAGACTTGCCAGGCGTTTTTTTGTCTGCCTGTGTCAACAGATGCAGTGGAAAGGCTATTTTCTTTAGCTTGGGCTGTTCGTCGTGCAAAATTGACTGCAGATGGATGGATGATTGGGGCTTTACATCCTGTATTTATGCACTTGGTAGGCTAATTAGGACAGGAGGACGACACGGCAAAGAGGCGAAGGATAATTGAAACAGCCGTCCAACATATGACCCGGCAAGAGTTGGATTCGAAACCTGGACCGGTCCAGCGATTGGCAGTCCAGCACGCTACCACCAGACTAACCTCCCCCCCAAGACTGACTGCAGAGACAACCAAATTGTTGATTCTCTACAAGGAACATGCAACAGTGTAGACATCCGACGCTTGAATGAAGAAAATTGAATTGAATTGAATTGCCTTAGTGTGTGAATTGAATTGACCGACTGCAGGAAAATAAATGATTTGAACTGAATTGACCTTAGTCCTGAAATGAATTTTGCCCATCACTGATTCACAGAGATATCACATAACTTTGTAGAAATTCACACGCTATAGATGGAGGAGCATTTTAGCCATTTTACATGTCAAATTTAAAACCATTATTCACAGAGTGAGTGAGTGAGTTTGTGTTTTACGCCCCATCAGCACCGGCGTGGGCTATTTAGAGGCAACATTGGTTTGATAGCTTATTGTGAAACTAATTGATCATAATTTGTAGAAGTAGTCGTTGTCTCTGAGGAACTGCGCTATCCTGGAGGCTGAATTTTCTAAGAACAAATGTTTGAGATTACCTGATTGAAATGGTTCCCCCGTGGCCTAATGGTCAAGACTGCTTGTCCACTGGCTTTGAGGGTCGGGGTTCAAATCTCACCCTGGGAACTCACTTTAGTCCGAGCCCATGGGACATTAAATGGAGGCGGGTTGTATCCAGTGTTCTATGCTGGGGCAACTGAAAGACCCTGGGCATCCCTGAATTAATAGGGTATGTGCCAGACTCACAGTCTTCTCATCTCATCATCATACGGCGATCGCCTGCCTTGATATAGCCCACTAAGGTGCTGCAAAGGCGTAAAACACAAACAAACACACAAACAAACCTGATTGAAATGGTCGGTGATGTAGAGTGTTATTGCATTCTATCAAGATGTGTTTAATTGACAGTGGTACTTGGCACCTTTCGCATTTTGGTGCTGAGTCATTGTTTAATAAGTGTGAATGGGTTAATCTGCTGTGTCCTATAAGACATCTATGGATTACGATTTGCTCTCTACGTGAGTGCACATCAATTTTAATATCTTTCATGACTTGTGGTAGGATTGCGGGTAGTTTGTTTCGTTGGCATGCATTCCATCGTACTCGCCCATTATTCACAGATTTCACATTACTTCAATGAAATACACATCCTATAGATGGAGGAGCATTTAATGTAAACTTTTAAAATGATATTCACAGAGACTCAACATCACTTTGATGAAATTTACAACCTATAGATGGAAGGGCATCAGCTTACAAAACCACATTCAGAGATTTCACTCCACTTTGATGAAATTCACACGCTATAGATGAAGAAGCTTTTATTTTAAGTGCCTACATTTAAAATTGCATTCAGACTTTTTACATCACTCCCATGAAATTCAAAATTCTACAGATGGACAAGCATTTTACACATTACTTTTAAAATGACATTCAGATTTTACATCACTTCCATGAAATACACATGCTAAACTATAGATGGAGGAGCATTTAATGTAAACTTTTAAAATGATATTCACGAAGACTCAACATCACTTAGATGAAATTTACATCCTATAGATGGAGGAGCATCAGCTTACAAAACGACATTCAGTGATTTCACACCACTTCGATGAAATTCACATGCCATAGACGGAGGAGTATTTTAAGCGACAACTTGCAAAACAAAATTCACAGAGATTTCACAACACTTTGATGAAATTCACATGCTATAGATGGAGGAGTATTTTAAGCGTGAACTTGCAAAACGATATTCACAGAGATTTCACATCACTTCGACCAAATTCACATGCTGTAGACGGAGGAGCATTTTAAGCGTGAACTTGCAAAACGATATTCACAGAGATTTCACATCACTTAGATGAAATTCACATGTTATAGACGGAGGAGCATTTTAAGCGTGAACTTGCAAAACAATATTCACAGAGATTTCACATCACTTCGATGAAATTCACATGCTGTAGACGGAGAAGCATTTTAAGTGACAACTTGCAAAACGATATTCACAGAGACTTCACATCACTTTGATGAAATTCACATACTGTACATGGCGGAGCATTTTAAGCGTGAACTTTCAAAACAACATTCACAGAGATTTCACACCACTTTGATAAAATCCACATGCTGTACATGGCGGAGCATTTTAAGCGTGAACTTGCAAAACAATATTCATAGAGATTTCACACCACTTTGATGAAATTCACACGCTGTACATGGCGGAGCATTTTAAGCGTGAACTTGCAAAACAATATTCATAGAGATTTCACACCACTTTGATGAAATTCACATGCTGTACATGGCGGAGCATTTTAAGCGTGAACTAGCAAAACAATATTCATAGAGATTTCACACCACTTTGATGAAATTCACATGCTGTACATTGAGGAGCATTTTAAGCTTAAAATTGCAAAACGATAATCACATAAATTTCACACCACTTCGATGAAATTCACCTCATCAGCACCAGTATGGGCTATTTAGAGGGTACCTGCTCCGCAAGAGCAGCCGTTCCTGAGGTCCATGAATCTCAATGTTGACAAGCTTTCGCCTATAGTTCATGGAGGATATGCGTAATGCTGACATGCAAACTTGCGATAAAGCTCATGAATACGCCTGCAAGCTCAGCCTCAATAGAGAGAATTTTCTCCAATTTAGGATTGGTAGAAACAAAACAGATAAATCGTCTTGTCTGGAAATGGGGCTAAGTTGCAGTTGTCACCTGCATGATCCAGATTATTTGGTCACCTTGCTCCTCTTCAACGTTTAAGATGAGCCGTTACTGAGGTCAATGCATTGTCGATCCACCTTTTTGCAAACTTGCTATATATATAAAGCTCCTGAATATACCGAAAGGCTCAGCCTCAATAGAGAATTTTCTCCAATTTAGAAACGGTGAAGGAGCATTTTCAGGGTCAACATTTAAAATGATATTCAGAGATTTCAAATCACTCCAATGAAATTCACATGTAACAGACGAGCTCTTGCGGACAGAATCCTGGACCGTGGATGTGTCTTGAGGCACTGGTGGTGATTAGGCAGCCGGCCTTTGCCAATAAATCAAATATTTCACTGAAGAGTGTGACGTCTATTTCGCGATGCCATTTCAGGCCAGGGTTGGAATCCAGCTCTTGCCTGTTCACCTGACATCGGTAAGCAAACTTAATACATCATATTATGATATATAATTTCATTGAGAGAGCCCAGTTCCACAAGGTTGTTTCTTAACAACCTAACATCTCATGCTGACCTACATAAAAGAAATTCTTCATAACATGTATCCATTATCATTGCAGATCATCAGACTGTCCCATGGCAGGAGGCAATGGACATGATGTCTCGGGAGATGAAGACCGTTGCTTCTTCACACGATGGGGAGTCAGAGAGAGGAAGTCAAGAGAGCGATTCAGAGGCCACACCAAAGACCCCTTTGTCGAAGAAAAGGATCTTCAAAATTGTGTATAATTCGCCTAAACGTAAAAGAAAAACCACAGAACTGGATAGCTATGTGCAACTTCTGGACTCAGATCCACACATAGCTTGTCCATTGAAATTTTGGCCATGTCATTGCCATGATTTTCCTCGCCTATCCAGACTTGCCAGGCGTTTTTTTGTCTGCCTGTGTCAACAGATGCAGTGGAAAGGCTATTTTCTTTAGCTGGGGCTGTTCGTCGTGCAAAATTGACTGCAGATGGATGGATGATTGGGGCTTTACATCCTGTATTTATGCACTTGGTAGGCTAATTAGGACAGGAGGACGACACGGCAAAGAGGCGAAGGATAATTGAAACAGCCGTCCAACATATGACCCGGCAAGAGTTGGATTCGAAACCTGGACCGGTCCAGCGATTGGCAGTCCAGCACGCTACCACCAGACTAACCTCCCCCCCCCAAGACTGACTGCAGAGACAACCAAATTGTTGATTCTCTACAAGGAACATGCAACAGTGTAGACATCCGACGCTTGAATGAAGAAAATTGAATTGAATTGCCTTAGTGTGTGAATTGAATTGACCGACTGCAGGAAAATAAATGATTTGAGCAGAATTGACCTTAGTCCTAAAATGAATTGAATTGAGCAATGCTGAATTTTGCCCATCACTGATTCGCAGAGATATCACATAACTTTGTAGAAATTCACACGCTATAGATGGAGGAGCATTTTAGCCATTTTACATGTCAAATTTAAAACCATTATTCACAGAGTGAGTGAGTGAGTTTGTGTTTTACGCCCCATCAGCACCGGCGTGGGCTATTTAGAGGCAAAATTGGTTCGATAGATTATTGTGAAACTAATTGATCATAATTTGTAGAAGTAGTCGTTGTCTCTGAGGAACTGCGCTATACTGGAGGCTGAATTTTCTAAGAACTAATGTTTGAGATTACCTGATTGAAATGGTCGGTGATGTAGAGTGTTATTGCATTCTATCAAGATGTGTTTAATTGACAGTGGTACTTGGCACCTTTCGCATTTTGGTGCTGAGTCATTGTTTAATAAGTGTGAATGGGTTAATCTGCTGTGTCCTATAAGACATCTATGGATTACGATTTGCTCTCTACGTGAGTGCACATCAATTTTAATATCTTTCATGACTTGTGGTAGGATTGCGGGTAGTTTGTTTCGTTGGCATGCATTCCATCTATAAAATATGACTCTCACAATCATGGCGTCTGTAAAAGTTCCTTTATTTCGATGACGTCATTACATTATAGCCGTGACGTCATTGCATCGTTGCCGTGACGTCATTCACCCAGAACACACCAACGCCCCTAGTGGTGATTACTCCATTACATCCCTCCTTTCCTTTGGTTAAAATTACATCTGGATGTTACATGCAAATGAGGGGCACACCAATAACATTTACAAACTGTTTAGGTCTAACTCACGAAAAACCAATTACAATATGATCATGAGTACATTAAAAGTCCATAAAAGTCCATAAAGTGTAATCACTTCCAAAACTAACAACAAATTCATAATATCAACATTTAACCATGATAATCAACTGAGACTTTTTATGAACAGTAAAGCTCACGTGAACAAACAACTCATTGACATGAAACTACAGATTATACACATTATTAAACACCATCAAAGCAAAACCAGAGATTAAAGACAAGGAACAGTAATATCAACAGGTAGACTAACGCCATAAATAATGGCAGCTGTTGTCATTAGTGATGAGATCCTTGCGGAACTCAACGGTGCAATCTATCAGGAGAATGCACAGGGCGAGACACGACAGGCACATCCCGCATATACGCTGATCTTTGACCAAACAGTTGACGCCAGCAACCAGGCTGCAATAGCGAGTGCGAATGCTATAGATGGAGATTTAGCTCAACCCATAGTTGTAGATGCAGACCAAGCTAGGGCCTTCATGATAGCAAATGCAATCAACATGAAAACAAACACAAAGACAGCTGCAAACCAGCAGAAATACTCGGATGAACAGCTCATGGAATTGGCAGCCATTAAGTTTCTTGTATGGAGGAATCGAATCGCTTTCTTACCAGCCAATCTCACACATTGGCATGTCTCATATGTCGACGTCCAAGGGAGCCAAAACAGTGCAGCGGGCCAAGTCATGTATGACTTGATTCCAGGAGCAGTAGGCGAAAGAGATCCCTGGGTTACCCTTGTGAATGGACAAGTAGACCACATCAAAAACCTTGCTAAGAACCTTTCCAACATCATTTGCACGGTTGCATATGTGTTCAGGACTCGTGGTCACCATTATCTTCCTGAACTTCAAGAAGTGTACACGAATCTGTGGGCAAAGTGTAGAACCGACAGGATCGAGTTCAAGACTGACTGGGAGGCAATATCGACGATTGCCTTGCACTGTGTCATGCCACTTATGCTTGATTGGTTCTGGGTGCACTGTGCAACCAAATCCAAGATATCCCCAGCCTTGTCGATTCGAATGAATGCACCTGCTGCCGGAACTGCTGCGGTGTTTTCGATCCTGGCTGGCTGGCGTGACATTAGATCCACCTACGGCAGGGCTTTCCAGTTTGCCGCCGACGTGGGAAATGAGCTCGAGCAGATGTACGATCATTTGCTTGTGAACAGGTGGGATCACTCCATCAACGCAACACTATACGGTGCTAACACTTCAAGGCTAGTTATGGACAAGTATCACCAGATAGCAGCAATTGTATATGGTGTATATAGCTCATTGGAAGCTGAAGGCACCCTCTCCCGCTCAAAGAGTCTTGTCAGAGAAGCAGGCTCTGCACCTCTTTTGCAAGACATAGCAACGCAATCTGCAAAGACGCTGAGACGCCAAATTGCAGAATCTCTCCTAGTCGGTGGGACATTGTCAGGTGGTGGTTACTAGCATCACTGACCAAATATGCCACATGATCTCAATCCCATCCTCGTCGCCAATATAAAATATGACTCTCACAATCATGGCGTCTGTAAAAGTTCCTTTATTTCGATGACGTCATTACATTATAGCCGTGACGTCATTGCATCGTTGCCGTGACGTCATTCACCCAGAACACACCAACGCCCCTAGTGGTGATTACTCCATTACACCATCGTACTCGCCCATTATTCACAGATTTCACATTACTTCAATGAAATACACATCCTATAGATGGAGGAGCATTTAATGTAAACTTTTAAAATGATATTCACAGAGACTCAACATCACTTTGATGAAATTTACAACCTATAGATGGAAGGGCATCAGCTTACAAAACCACATTCAGAGATTTCACTCCACTTTGATGAAATTCACACGCTATAGATGAAGAAGCTTTTATTTTAAGTGCCTACATTTAAAATTGCATTCAGAATTTTTACATCACTCCCATGAAATTCAAAATTCTACAGATGGACAAGCATTTTACACATTACTTTTAAAATGACATTCAGATTTTACATCACTTCCATGAAATACACATGCTATACTATAGATGGAGGAGCATTTAATATAAACTTTTAAAATGATATTCACGAAGACTCAACATCACTTAGATGAAATTTACATCCTATAGAACGAGGAGCATCAGCTTACAAAACGACATTCAGTGATTTCACACCACTTCGATGAAATTCACATGCCATAGACGGAGGAGCATTTTAAGCGTGAACTTGCAAAACAAAATTCACAGAGATTTCACAACACTTTGATGAAATTCACATGCTATAGATGGAGGAGTATTTTAAGCGTGAACTTGCAAAACGATATTCACAGAGATTTCACATCACTTCGACCAAATTCACATGCTGTAGACGGAGGAGCATTTTAAGCGTGAACTTGCAAAACGATATTCACAGAGATTTCACATCACTTCGATGAAATTCACATGCTGTAGACGGAGGAGCATTTTAAGCGTGAACTTGCAAAACGATATTCACAGAGATTTCACATCACTTAGATGAAATTCACATGTTATAGACGGAGGAGCATTTTAAGCGTGAACTTGCAAAACAATATTCACAGAGATTTCACAACACTTAGATGAAATTCACATGTTATAGACGGAGGAGCATTTTAAGCGTGAACTTGCAAAACAATATTCACAGAGATTTCACAACACTTTGATGAAATTCACATGCTATAGATGGAGGAGTATTTTAAGTTTAAAATTACAAACAATATTCAAAGATTTCACATCACTTCGATGAAATTCACATGCTATAGATGGAGGAGTATTTTAAGCGTGAACTTGCAAAACGATATTCACAGAGATTTCACATCACTTCGACCAAATTCACATGCTGTAGACGGAGGAGCATTTTAAGCGTGAACTTGCAAAACAATATTCACGGAGATTTCATACCACTTTGATGAAATTCACATGCTGCACATGGCGGAGCATTTTAAGCGTGAACTTGCAAAACAACATTCACAGAGATTTCACACCACTTTGATAAAATCCACATGCTATACATGGCGGAGCATTTTAAGCGGGAACTTGCAAAACAATATTCATAGAGATTTCACACCACTTTGATGAAATTCACATGCTGTACATGGCGGAGCATTTTAAGCGTGAACTTGCAAATCAATATTCATAGAGATTTCACACCACTTTGATGAAATTCACATGCTGTACATGGCGGAGCATTTTAAGCGTGAACTTGCAAAACAATATTCATAGAGATTTCACACCACTTTGATGAAATTCACATGCTGTACATTGAGGAGCATTTTAAGCTTAAAATTGCAAAACGATAATCACATAAATTTCACACCACTTCGATGAAATTCACCTCATCAGCACCAGTATGGGCTATTTAGAGGGTACCTGCTCCGCAAGAGCAGCCGTTCCTGAGGTCCATGAATCTCAATGTTGACAAGCTTTCGCCTATAGTTCATGGAGGATATGCGTAATGCTGACATGCAAACTTGCGATAAAGCTCATGAATACGCCTGCAAGCTCAGCCTCAATAGGGAGAATTTTCTCCAATTTAGGATTGGTAGAAACAAAACAGATAAATCGTCTTGTCTGGAAATGGGGCTAAGTTGCAGTTGTCACCTGCATGATCCAGATTATTTGGTCACCTTGCTCCTCTTCAAGGTTTAAGATGAGCCGTTACTGAGGTCAATGCATTGTCGATCCACCTTTTTGCAAACTTACTATATATATAAAGCTCCTGAATATACCGAAAGGCTCAGTCTCAATAGAGAATTTTCTCCAATTTAGGAACGGTGAAGGAGCATTTTCAGCGTCAACATTTAAAATGATATTCAGAGATTTCACATCACTCCGATGAAATTCACATGTAACAGACGAGCTCTTGCGGACAGAATCCTGGACCGTGGATGTGTCTTGAGGCACTGGTGGTGATTAGGCAGCCGGCTTTTGCCAATAAATCAAATATTTCACTGAAGAGTCATTCTCACGTGGTCATCGGCACACTTCGAGCTGGCTCTGCCAGTGAGCCTCTGACCTGGATGGCTGCAATTAGAGTGGTTATCAAGTATGCATGCGAAGGACTGTGTGCGCACCAATCAGAGAGGCTGTTGTGGTTTAAGCATGACAGTTACCAGATATGCTTTTCCAGACTTGCATTCTGTTCATAACAGTTGCTGTTGATCTGTTTGTTGTTTTAAGTTTCTATATGTTTGACAATAATCTTTATGACTAAAGCTTTGGCTGTCACATCCAGCAATGGCAGATCTGCACCATTGCACAATATTACTATTGAGTCTCTTGGTTCATGTGAAAGTCTGGCTATCAAGCTATTTCAGCTCATGAGGTAGACATAATGGTGAGGCTGTCAGTCCACACCAAGGCACTCCCTGTTTTCAAGGGTCGGATCTTTTACTGGCACCAACATAGACCACTAAATATAAGACACGCTCTAGCCTTACGCCACATGTGATTGCTGAGCAGTTTACGAAATTAGCGTTATAAATCCATATTACTATTATTATTATTATTGACAGTGAGTTCCCGAGGTTAATTCCCAGGCCAACCCATGCCCTCAGAGCCGGTTTGTTAACTTGACAGCCCTTGAAACCCAATGGCCAAGTTTTTGTGTCTGCTAAAAAAAAGAATTTCTTCCTGACCTCACATGTTATCCAAAACGTCCCTGGGGGTGTGACAGGGCCTTTATTTAAAAGAAACACCCCTACCAGAACATTTTTAAGACCTAAATTACTCCAAAACGAAGCAAATGAATTCTATAAACCTCAACCCCCCTCCCCTCCCTTCCCCTCCCCCAGAGATCTAATGGTTGCCCTCCAACAACTTGGCAGTGAGCTTTGACACAGAAATGCGTTCTTAACAAGTCAAATTTGGACCAAGTCAATCACTGTCCATATAAACAATCTTGAGAAGCAGCCAATCAGATCAGAATGAAATTGCGTGGCTGGTGATGATGGACACCTGAGCTGTTCACAGTTTAATGTTTGGTTTTAGTACTCCTCAGTTATTCAATTTATGTAACTTTCAGGTGTCAGTTTTCTTGTTTACAGTTTGTATGTTTTGTTTCATTATTCAGCATTCATGGATAATATAAAATGTGCCTTCTGGTTGGCTGAAGCCACTGGAGCATGGCTGATCTAAATGTGACTAAAACCACAGGAAAAACTGTCCACAGAGTCAAAGCCTCGCTGTGCCAGCTCGCACAGGGGCTTTGACAATGTGAAAATGCTGAAGAGTGTGACGTCTATTTCGCGATGCCATTTCAGGCCAGGGTTGGAATCCAGCTCTTGCCTGTTCACCTGACGTCGGTAAGCAAACTTAATACATCATATTATGATATATATTTTCATTGAGAGAGCCCAGTTCCACAAGGTTGTTTCTTAACAACCTAACATCTCATGCTGACCTACATAAAAGAAATTCTTCATAACATGTATCCATTATCATTGCAGATCATCAGACTGTCCCATGGCAGGAGGCAATGGACATGATGTCTCGGGAGATGAAGACCGTTGCTTCTTCACACTATGGGGAGTCAGAGGGAGGAAGTCAAGAGAGTGATTCAGAGGCCACACCAAAGACCCCTTTGTCGAAGAAAAGGATCTTCAAAATTGTGTATAATTCGCCTAAACGTAAAAGAAAAACCACAGAACTGGATAGCTATGTGCAACTTCTGGACTCAGATCCACACATAGCTTGTCCATTGAAATTTTGGCCTGTCATTGCCATGATTTTCCTCGCCTATCCAGACTTGCCAGGCGTTTTTTTGTCTGCCTGTGTCAACAGATGCAGTGGAAAGGCTATTTTCTTTAGCTGGGGCTGTTCGTCGTGCAAAATTGACTGCAGATGGATGGATGATTGGGGCTTTACATCCTGTATTTATGCACTTGGTAGGCTAATTAGGACAGGAGGACGACACGGCAAATACATGTAGGCGAAGGATAATTGAAACAGCCGTCCAACATATGACCCGGCAAGAGTTGGATTCGAAACCTGGACCGGTCCAGCGATTGGCAGTCCAGCACGCTACCACCAGACTAACCTCCCCCCCCCCAAGACTGACTGCAGAGACAACCAAATTGTTGATTCTCTATAAGGAACATGCAACAGTGTAGACATCCGACGCTTGAATGAAGAAAATTGAATTGAATTGAATTGCCTTAGTGTGTGAATTGAATTGACCAACTGCAGGAAAATAAATGATTTGAACAGAATTGACCTTAGTCCTGAAATGAATTGAATTGAGCATTGCTGAATTTTGCCCATCACTGATTCACAGAGATATCACATAACTTTGTAGAAATTCACACGCTATAGATGGAGGAGCATTTTAGCCATTTTACATGTCAAATTTAAAACCATTATTCACAGAGTGAGTGAGTGAGTTTGTGTTTTACGCCCCATCAGCACTTTGATGAAATTCACATGCTATAGATGGAGGAGTATTTTAAGCGTGAACTTGCAAAACGATATTCACAGAGATTTCACAGAGATTTCACATCACTTAGATGAAATTCACATCCTGTAGACGGAGGAGCATTTTAAGTTTAAAATTACAAACAATATTCAGAGATTTCACATCACTTCGATGAAATTCACATGCTATAGATGGAGGAGTATTTTAAGCGTGAACTTGCAAAACGATATTCACAGAGATTTCACATCACTTCGACCAAATTCACATGCTGTAGACGGAGGAGCATTTTAAGCGTGAACTTGCAAAACAATATTCACAGAGATTTCACACCACTTTGATGAAATTCACATGCTGTACATGGCGAAGCATTTTAAGCGTGAACTTGCAAAACAACATTCACAGAGATTTCACACCACTTTGATAAAATCCACATGCTGTACATGGCGGAGCATTTTAAGCGTGAACTTGCAAAACAATATTCATAGAGATTTCACACCACTTTGATGAAATTCACATGCTGTACATGGCGGAGCATTTTAAGCTTGAACTTGCAAAACAATATTCATAGAGATTTCACACCACTTTGATGAAATTCACATGCTGTACATGGCGGAGCATTTTAAGCGTGAACTTGCAAAACAATATTCATAGAGATTTCACACCACTTTGATGAAATTCACATGCTGTACATGGCGGAGCATTTTAAGCTTAAAATTGCAAAACGATAATCACATAAATTTCACACCACTTCGATGAAATTCACCTCATCAGCACCAGTATGGGCTATTTAGAGGGTACCTGCTCCGCAAGAGCAGCCGTTCCTGAGGTCCATGAATCTCAATGTTGACAAGCTTTCGCCTATAGTTCATGGAGGATATGCGTAATGCTGACATGCAAACTTGCGATAAAGCTCATGAATACGCCTGCAAGCTCAGCCTCAATAGGGAGAATTTTCTCCAATTTAGGATTGGTAGAAACAAAACAGATAAATCGCCTTGTCTGGAAATGGGGCTAAGTTGCAGTTGTCACCTGCATGATCCAGATTATTTGGTCACCTTGCTCCTCTTCAACGTTTAAGATGAGCCGTTACTGAGGTCAATGCATTGTCGATCCACCTTTTTTGCAAACTTGCTATACATATAAAGCTCCTGAATATACCGAAAGGCTCAGCCTCAATAGAGAATTTTCTCCAATTTAGGAACGGTGAAGGAGCATTTTCAGCGTCAACATTTAAAATGATATTCAGAGATTTCACATCACTCCAATGAAATTCACATGTAACAGACGAGCTCTTGCGGACAGAATCCTGGACCGTGGATGTGTCTTGAGGCACTGGTGATGATTAGGCAGCCGGCCTTTGCCAATAAATCGAATATGTCACCAGATAGCAGCAATTGTATATGGTGTATATAGCTCATTGGAAGCTGAAGGCACCCTCTCCCGCTCAAAGAGTCTTGTCAGAGAAGCAGGCTCTGCACCTCTTTTGCAAGACATAGCAACGCAATCTGCAAAGACGCTGAGACGCCAAATTGCAGAATCTCTCCTAGTCGGTGGGACATTGTCAGGTGGTGGTTACTAGCATCACTGACCAAATATGCCACATGATCTCAATCCCATCCTCGTCGCCAATATAACATATGACTCTCACAATCATGGCGTCTGTAAAAGTTCCTTTATTTCGATGACGTCATTACATTATAGCCGTGACGTCATTGCATCGTTGCCGTGACGTCATTCACCCAGAACACACCAACGCCCCTAGTGGTGATTACTCCATTACACCATCGTACTCGCCCATTATTCACAGATTTCACATTACTTCAATGAAATACACATCCTATAGATGGAGGAGCATTTAATGTAAACTTTTAAAATGATATTCACAGAGACTCAACATCACTTTGATGAAATTTACAACCTATAGATGGAAGGGCATCAGCTTACAAAACCACATTCAGAGATTTCACTCCACTTTGATGAAATTCACACGCTATAGATGAAGAAGCTTTTATTTTAAGTGCCTACATTTAAAATTGCATTCAGAATTTTTACATCACTCCCATGAAATTCAAAATTCTACAGATGGACAAGCATTTTACACATTACTTTTAAAATGACATTCAGATTTTACATCACTTCCATGAAATACACATGCTATACTATAGATGGAGGAGCATTTAATATAAACTTTTAAAATGATATTCACGAAGACTCAACATCACTTAGATGAAATTTACATCCTATAGAACGAGGAGCATCAGCTTACAAAACGACATTCAGTGATTTCACACCACTTCGATGAAATTCACATGCCATAGACGGAGGAGCATTTTAAGCGTGAACTTGCAAAACAAAATTCACAGAGATTTCACAACACTTTGATGAAATTCACATGCTATAGATGGAGGAGTATTTTAAGCGTGAACTTGCAAAACGATATTCACAGAGATTTCACAACACTTAGATGAAATTCACATGTTATAGACGGAGGAGCATTTTAAGCGTGAACTTGCAAAACAATATTCACAGAGATTTCACAACACTTTCATGAAATTCACATGCTATAGATGGAGGAGTATTTTAAGTTTAAAATTACAAACAATATTCAAAGATTTCACATCACTTCGATGAAATTCACATGCTATAGATGGAGGAGTATTTTAAGCGTGAACTTGCAAAACGATATTCACAGAGATTTCACATCACTTCGACCAAATTCACATGCTGTAGACGGAGGAGCATTTTAAGCGTGAACTTGCAAAACAATATTCACAGAGATTTCACACCACTTTGATGAAATTCACATGCTGTACATGGCGGAGCATTTTAAGCGTGAACTTGCAAAACAACATTCACAGAGATTTCACACCACTTTGATAAAATCCACATGCTATACATGGCGGAGCATTTTAAGCGGGAACTTGCAAAACAATATTCATAGAGATTTCACACCACTTTGATGAAATTCACATGCTGTACATGGCGGAGCATTTTAAGCGTGAACTTGCAAAACAATATTCACAGAGATTTCACACCACTTTGATGAAATTCACATGCTGTACATGGCGGAGCATTTTAAGCGTGAACTTGCAAAACAATATTCATAGAGATTTCACACCACTTTGATGAAATTCACATGCTGTACATTGAGGAGCATTTTAAGCTTAAAATTGCAAAACGATAATCACATAAATTTCACACCACTTCGATGAAATTCACCTCATCAGCACCAGTATGGGCTATTTAGAGGGTACCTGCTCCGCAAGAGCAGCCGTTCCTGAGGTCGATGTATCTCAATGTTGACAAGCTTTCGCCTATAGTTCATGGAGGATATGCGTAATGCTGACATGCAAACTTGCGATAAAGCTCATGAATACGCCTGCAAGCTCAGCCTCAATAGGGAGAATTTTCTCCAATTTAGGATTGGTAGAAACAAAACAGATAAATCGTCTTGTCTGGAAATGGGGCTAAGTTGCAGTTGTCACCTGCATGATCCAGATTATTTGGTCACCTTGCTCCTCTTCAAGGTTTAAGATGAGCCGTTACTGAGGTCAATGCATTGTCGATCCACCTTTTTGCAAACTTACTATATATATAAAGCTCCTGAATATACCGAAAGGCTCAGTCTCAATAGAGAATTTTCTCCAATTTAGGAACGGTGAAGGAGCATTTTCAGGGTCAACATTTAAAATGATATTCAGAGATTTCACATCACTCCGATGAAATTCACATGTAACAGACGAGCTCTTGCGGACAGAATCCTGGACCGTGGATGTGTCTTGAGGCACTGGTGGTGATTAGGCAGCCGGCTTTTGCCAATAAATCAAATATTTCACTGAAGAGTGTGACGTCTATTTCGCGATGCCATTTCAGGCCAGGGTTGGAATCCAGCTCTTGCCTGTTCACCTGACGTCGGTAAGCAAACTTAATACATCATATTATGATATATATTTTCATTGAGAGAGCCCAGTTCCACAAGGTTGTTTCTTAACAACCTAACATCTCATGCTGACCTACATAAAAGAAATTCTTCATAACATGTATCCATTATCATTGCAGATCATCAGACTGTCCCATGGCAGGAGGCAATGGACATGATGTCTCGGGAGATGAAGACCGTTGCTTCTTCACACGATGGGGAGTCAGAGGGAGGAAGTCAAGAGAGTGATTCAGAGGCCACACCAAAGACCCCTTTGTCGAAGAAAAGGATCTTCAAAATTGTGTATAATTCGCCTAAACGTAAAAGAAAAACCACAGAACTGGATAGCTATGTGCAACTTCTGGACTCAGATCCACTCATAGCTTGTCCATTGAAATTTTGGCCATGTCATTGCCATGATTTTCCTCGCCTATCCAGACTTGCCAGGCGTTTTTTTTGTCTGCCTGTGTCAACAGATGCAGTGGAAAGGCTATTTTCTTTAGCTGGGGCTGTTCGTAGTGCAAAATTGACTGCAGATGGATGGATGATTGGGGCTTTACATCCTGTATTTATGCACTTGGTAGGCTAATTAGGACAGGAGGACGACACGGCAAATACATGTAGGCGAAGGATAATTGAAACAGCCGTCCAACATATGACCCGGCAAGAGTTGGATTCGAAACCTGGACCGGTCCAGCGATTGGCAGTCCAGCACGCTACCACCAGACTAACCTCCCCCCCCCAAGACTGACTGCAGAGACAACCAAATTGTTGATTCTCTATAAGGAACATGCAACAGTGTAGACATCCGACGCTTGAATGAAGAAAATTGAATTGAATTGAATTGCCTTAGTGTGTGAATTGAATTGACCAACTGCAGGAAAATAAATGATTTGAACAGAATTGACCTTAGTCCTGAAATGAATTGAATTGAGCATTGCTGAATTTTGCCCATCACTGATTCACAGAGATATCACATAACTTTGTAGAAATTCACACGCTATAGATGGAGGAGCATTTTAGCCATTTTACATGTCAAATTTAAAACCATTACTCACAGAGTGAGTGAGTGAGTTTGTGTTTTACGCCCCATCAGCACTTTGATGAAATTCACATGCTATAGATGGAGGAGTATTTTAAGCGTGAACTTGCAAAACGATATTCACAGAGATTTCACAGAGATTTCACATCACTTAGATGAAATTCACATCCTGTAGACGGAGGAGCATTTTAAGTTTAAAATTACAAACAATATTCAGAGATTTCACATCACTTCGATGAAATTCACATGCTATAGATGGAGGAGTATTTTAAGCGTGAACTTGCAAAACGATATTCACAGAGATTTCACATCACTTCGACCAAATTCACATGCTGTAGACGGAGGAGCATTTTAAGCGTGAACTTGCAAAACAATATTCACAGAGATTTCACACCACTTTGATGAAATTCACATGCTGTACATGGCGAAGCATTTTAAGCGTGAACTTGCAAAACAACATTCACAGAGATTTCACACCACTTTGATAAAATCCACATGCTGTACATGGCGGAGCATTTTAAGCGTGAACTTGCAAAACAATATTCATAGAGATTTCACACCACTTTGATGAAATTCACATGCTGTACATGGCGGAGCATTTTAAGCGTGAACTTGCAAAACAATATTCATAGAGATTTCACACCACTTTGATGAAATTCACATGCTGTACATGGCGGAGCATTTTAAGCGTGAACTTGCAAAACAATATTCATAGAGATTTCACACCACTTTGATGAAATTCACATGCTGTACATGGCGGAGCATTTTAAGCTTAAAATTGCAAAACGATAATCACATAAATTTCACACCACTTCGATGAAATTCACCTCATCAGCACCAGTATGGGCTATTTAGAGGGTACCTGCTCCGCAAGAGCAGCCGTTCCTGAGGTCCATGAATCTCAATGTTGACAAGCTTTCGCCTATAGTTCATGGAGGATATGCGTAATGCTGACATGCAAACTTGCGATAAAGCTCATGAATACGCCTGCAAGCTCAGCCTCAATAGGGAGAATTTTCTCCAATTTAGGATTGGTAGAAACAAAACAGATAAATCGTCTTGTCTGGAAATGGGGCTAAGTTGCAGTTGTCACCTGCATGATCCAGATTATTTGGTCACCTTGCTCCTCTTCAACGTTTAAGATGAGCCGTTACTGAGGTCAATGCATTGTCGATCCACCTTTTTTGCAAACTTGCTATACATATAAAGCTCCTGAATATACCGAAAGGCTCAGCCTCAATAGAGAATTTTCTCCAATTTAGGAACGGTGAAGGAGCATTTTCAGCGTCAACATTTAAAATGATATTCAGAGATTTCACATCACTCCAATGAAATTCACATGTAACAGACGAGCTCTTGCGGACAGAATCCTGGACCGTGGATGTGTCTTGAGGCACTGGTGATGATTAGGCAGCCGGCCTTTGCCAATAAATCGAATATGTCACCAGATAGCAGCAATTGTATATGGTGTATATAGCTCATTGGAAGCTGAAGGCACCCTCTCCCGCTCAAAGAGTCTTGTCAGAGAAGCAGGCTCTGCACCTCTTTTGCAAGACATAGCAACGCAATCTGCAAAGACGCTGAGACGCCAAATTGCAGAATCTCTCCTAGTCGGTGGGACATTGTCAGGTGGTGGTTACTAGCATCACTGACCAAATATGCCACATGATCTCAATCCCATCCTCGTCGCCAATATAAAATATGACTCTCACAATCATGGCGTCTGTAAAAGTTCCTTTATTTCGATGACGTCATTACATTATAGCCGTGACGTCATTGCATCGTTGCCGTGACGTCATTCACCCAGAACACACCAACGCCCCTAGTGGTGATTACTCCATTACACCATCGTACTCGCCCATTATTCACAGATTTCACATTACTTCAATGAAATACACATCCTATAGATGGAGGAGCATTTAATGTAAACTTTTAAAATGATATTCACAGAGACTCAACATCACTTTGATGAAATTTACAACCTATAGATGGAAGGGCATCAGCTTACAAAACCACATTCAGAGATTTCACTCCACTTTGATGAAATTCACACGCTATAGATGAAGAAGCTTTTATTTTAAGTGCCTACATTTAAAATTGCATTCAGAATTTTTACATCACTCCCATGAAATTCAAAATTCTACAGATGGAAAAGCATTTTACACATTACTTTTAAAATGACATTCAGATTTTACATCACTTCCATGAAATACACATGCTATACTATAGATGGAGGAGCATTTAATATAAACTTTTAAAATGATATTCAGGAAGACTCAACATCACTTAGATGAAATTTACATCCTATAGAACGAGGAGCTTCAGCTTACAAAACGACATTCAGTGATTTCACACCACTTCGATGAAATTCACATGCCATAGACGGAGGAGCATTTTAAGCGTGAACTTGCAAAACAAAATTCACAGAGATTTCACAACACTTTGATGAAATTCACATGCTATAGATGGAGGAGTATTTTAAGCGTGAACTTGCAAAACGATATTCACAGAGATTTCACAACACTTAGATGAAATTCACATGTTATAGACGGAGGAGCATTTTAAGCGTGAACTTGCAAAACAATATTCACAGAGATTTCACAACACTTTCATGAAATTCACATGCTATAGATGGAGGAGTATTTTAAGTTTAAAATTACAAACAATATTCAAAGATTTCACATCACTTCGATGAAATTCACATGCTATAGATGGAGGAGTATTTTAAGCGTGAACTTGCAAAACGATATTCACAGAGATTTCACATCACTTCGACCAAATTCACATGCTGTAGACGGAGGAGCATTTTAAGCGTGAACTTGCAAAACAATATTCACGGAGATTTCATACCACTTTGATGAAATTCACATGCTGCACATGGCGGAGCATTTTAAGCGTGAACTTGCAAAACAACATTCACAGAGATTTCACACCACTTTGATGAAATCCACATGCTGTACATGGCGGAGCATTTTAAGCGGGAACTTGCAAAACAATATTCATAGAGATTTCACACCACTTTGATGAAATTCACATGCTGTACATGGCGGAGCATTTTAAGCGTGAACTTGCAAAACAATATTCACAGAGATTTCACACCACTTTGATGAAATTCACATGCTGTACATGGCGGAGCATTTTAAGCGTGAACTTGCAAAACAATATTCATAGAGATTTCACACCACTTAGATGAAATTCACATGCTGTACATGGCGGAGAATTTTAAGCGTGAACTTGCAAAACAATATTCATAGAGATTTCACACCACTTTGATGAAATTCACATGCTGTACATGGCGGAGCATTTTAAGGTGGCTCGATACTCGTGAACTTTCTAAGATAGGATTTCTTAAAAATAGTTTAGAATGATCCAAAATATAGTTTATAGCAAGGATATGTAAAAAAAAGTGGTCGCAACCAGCCCTTTTTTCAAAATATTTGAGGTTATGTACAAGAAAGTCAGTCCACGCAAACCTGAAAAACTAAATTTTTTTTTCTTAACTTTTTTACTGTGAAGTTTGCCCTGCCATTCAGTGGTCATGCATCCCATATTATGCAATGAAGGATGAAATTAAAGAAGACACTTTCATGGAAAAGCTGATTATAATTTCAAAGAGATATATGTAGTTTAAAGGGCTTTCCAAGGGGCTCGGAGTAAAAATATTGATTTTGACAATTTTAGCTTTTTTCATAAACCATGGCGCAAAAAAAAATTGGCTAAATAGGATTTCGAATTTCTTTGTCATTTATTTCCAAATATTATGAGGAATAATAAAAAGCATAAGAGAAGGTTTCCTACCGCAATGGATTTTGATATAAAAATTTATTTGTATCTCAAAGTCATTTTTGAGAAATTAGACCTGCTTGCCGAAAATCGCCTGTAAAAATTTTCTGTTTTGAGTATCAAGTTGAATCTTCGGCTGTATGTAGTACTCTTCATAGCGCATTTAATGCTTCAAACGAGAAGTCTCTAACCCCAATAGAAGTGGCACAAATTGCAAACGAAGCGGCCGACGCATGAAATTCTTAAAATTAAAAAAAAGATCTTGAACAGTGTCAGCAGAGTGGTGACGTTACGATAGATAGGGCCTGCCTGGCTGCGCGTGAATATGTGCAGGTGACGTAATTTCGTGGGTAGCGAGCCACCTTAAGCGTGAACTTGCAAAACAATATTCACAGAGATTTGACAACACTTCGATGAAATTCACATGCTCTAGACGGAGGAGCATTTTAAGCATGAACTTGCAAAATGATATTCACAGAGATTTCACAACACTTCGATGAAATTCACATGCTATAGATGGAGGAGCATTTTAAGCGTGAACTTGCAAAACAATATTCACAGAGATTTCACACCACTTTGATGAAATTCACATGCTGTAGACGGAGGAGCTTTTAAGTGTGAACTTGCAAAACGATATTCACAGATATTTCAAAACACTTCGATGAAATTCACGTGCTATAGATGGAGGAGCATTTTAAGCATGAACTTGCAAAACAATATTCACAGATATTTCACAACACTTCGATGAAATTCAAATGCTATAGATGGAGGAGTATTTTAAGCGTGAACTGGCAAAACAATATTCACAGAGATTTGACAACACTTTGATGAAATTCACATGCTGTAGACGGAGGAGCATTTTAAACATGAACTTGCAAAATGATATTCACAGAGATTTCACAACACTTCGATGAAATTCACATGATATAGATGGAGGAGCATTTTAAGCTTCAAATTGCAAAATGATAATCACAGAGATTTCACATCACTTTGATGAAATTCACATGCTGTAGACGGAGGAGCATTTTAAGCGCGAACTTGCAAAACGATATTCACAGAGATTTCACGCCACTTTGAAGAAATTCACACGCTGTAGACGGAGGAGCATTTTAAGCTTCAAATTGCAAAAAGATAATCACAGAGATTTCACATCACTTCGATGAAATTCACATGCCATAGATGGAGGAGCATTTTAAGCGTCAACTTGTAAAACGGTATTCAGAGATTTCACACCACTTTGATGAAATTCACATGCTATAGATGGAGGAGCATTTTCTTTGTTAACTTTTAAAACAATATTAAGAGATCTCACATCACTTTGGAGAAACTAACAAGCTAAAAACAAGGGAGTATTTTTCCTTGGGACTATTTGTGTCTATATGAGATTCACATAGTCAAAGGACTAAAAACAAACACATAAACAGCAAAGAATGACAGTCGAGACCAACCCATATTTGATGAAATTCACATGCTTACACTATAGTATGACACTTGGGAGTATGAACACTCCTAAAAGTGCGCATTTTAATATTAAAGTTAATTTGTCTTTTTTTCTCTAGGCCTAACTAGACACAGTTCCAAGGTAAAATTCACAAGCTCATATGAACTTCATTAAAGAATTTCAATTGCAATCCAATACTCTTAAGAGTAATAATAATTATATATACACTTTTCGTCAGTGTCTGGATGAAACTCTTTGAGCCATCTACATAAGTTATTTTAGCTATCTGCAACTGCAAAAGATTTCAACACAAACAAGCAAATAGGATATATTAAAACAATTTAACCACACACAACATATATACACAATTTTATAAGCATTTTACATTAACTTAACATTTAACTTTTTGACTTTTGTTTAAATCTAGATCGTGAAGCTTCAATTTGTCTATGTTGTTGCTTTTTAAATTCTGTTAGCATTGATTTACTGTGATTTAATTCCTTCGTGTATTGTACCGCAGCAGCCTGAAAAAAGAAAGTTGCAATTTGGCATCAATATTGAAAGTATCAAAATCAACTGACATCATCTATATTCCAATTCTATCAAAATCAAAGCAAATGGTTTACATTCTAGAAAGAATTAAATGAAGTTTTCATCTGCTATGGTTCACAGGCCTACATAATTAATCATCATTATACACAAGCATTCACAAAGTTGTTTTTTTTTTGGGGGGGGGGGGATTTTGCGACCATAAATTAGTTTTGAAGAGTAAATATTAAATCAAATTATTCAAACAGGAATTTATTAATCTTCCATTCATAATAGCAGTCATGAGAGGGCACTGGCTAATGTATCCTGATTTTTATTTATTTTATTTCCTCATAATTAATGAGTGTTAAATCTTAAAACACATAGGATTTTTTTTTTTTTTCAGAAAAGATCATAAATAAATTTTCTGAAATCTCTTATCAATGTAAGAGTGGTAAACTTAGGACAATTATAGAATCCTTTTTTATGTAAACCATCTGTCAATAACAGAACGACTATATTGAGTCATTACTGACACTGAACATCAGTGTTCTCATTAGGATTCAGGAAAAAAGAGTCCCTGGGACGCATTGAGGTCCGAGAAAATCCGTCCTTCCCTTAAACCAATGTGTCCTTCAAGACATACGGTTTAAAGAATTTAAAGAAAAAGAAAACGATATATGTTAAGTGATGGATTTTACAAAATGATTATTGTGAAAGTTTTATTGAAATGTATCACTTTATATAAAATCATAGTTTTAAAATATATCACTCTTTTATGATGAGCAATGTCATATAACTCACCTAATTAGTAATTTTTGAGAGACAAATGCTTTATATGGCCTATTGCAGGACAGTGGTCTTTATAACTGAACATTTGATGTGCTGGGCCTGCACAACTGTGTCGGTCTGGACCACTTTGCTGAGTTTCTTTGATAAAAGAAAAGTGTGCACTTCTCTGTGCTTCACTGTAAGAAGCAACTCAACTGATATGGCCAGTCAAGGAAAGAGGCCCAAGTTATATAACATGCAATTCATCACAGGCCCTATGATCATGCATTTATAAATAACAGGCCCTATGACATAATTTTTTAGTGTGTCAAAAATACAATGAGTCAATGAGTTGTAACCACAAATGAGTAATATAAATTTAATGGTGAGGGAGTTTTTTTATCTATTTATGATCAATTGATTTCAGTCCCTGATTCAAGCAGATAGTTTTAATTAGCTTATTTCCCTGTCAATGGCTATTGAAGGTATACATGGTACATAATCATGACTTAGCCCAGTTAGGCTCACTGTGCAAAGTGCAATCGTCTTTCACACCTGTCAGCTTCACTTTACTTAATTGCCATTGTGGAACAGCATATATAAACTGAGAGTGAAACAAAGCCTAAGAACTTCAAGAAATGCAATTAAGCATTCTTTAATGCTTCTCTAATTACTGAATTCAATGTCATTGAACCAACCAATTAGCAATGGCTGCATTGACACGCAAATGACGCTCGTGCGCACGGGCTTTAATAGGGCTGTTTCACTGCCTTGTTTGCTGTAGTGACAAGCAGTCAGACCACAGTGCGTCCTGGGGACGCATAGACAGTCCTAAAAGTGCGTCCTTTTGAAAAAAGGTGCGTAAATTTGCGATAGGGACGGCGTTAATGAGAACACTGCTGAACATTCACAACAAAACAAGAAACAATTTATAATTCATAGAAGACAACGACATACCACATTGCTCTTAAGCTTTTCCCTTTTAACTCTCTTGATGTAAGTAAGTGGGGGTAAACTGCCATCTGAAAATTGACGTTTTAAATTCATAATTAATATTTTGAATAAGAAATAGTCAAAATTCACACAATAGAAAACCGAGAATGATCTTGTAGTCCAATATTGATAAAATCATGTGCATGTATCAGACTATTCATTCAAAAATTGAGAAATTATATCCTTGGTCGCATTTATGTACTTTTTGTTGAAAAAGCTTATTAAGCTTTAAAAGTTTAAATATAAGAGGTTTTTTTTCATCATGGAATTATTCATTCAAAAATAGAGAAATTACTTCCTCGGTCACATTTATGTACTTTTTGTTAAAAAAGCTTAGGCCACACATAATTGATTCTTAGCTTCGCGGACCCGCCGACACAATAGATTTACTGCCGATGGAAAAAAAAATTGAAAAAAAATTTTTTTTATTTTTTTTGACATTATAAAAAAAAATTTTTTTTTACCTGTTTTTTTTTTGTCCTACGACCGACCCTAGAAAAAGTGCCTTGAGAGGATCCAAGAAGCTAAAGATCAATTATGTGTGGCCTTATTGAGCTTAAATATTACAGGTATTATTTCATCATGGAATGTTTCTTAAATCAACACTCAGGAGGCCAGAGCCAGAATAACTAAAATCTACCTGGGTAAGTCCAGTCAGGCAGGTCATCCATCGGTCCAAACTGGTTGCGATTGACATCTAGGCCTTGTCTGCAATAAAAAAATGATCAAAATTAAATTAGATCAGCTATCGGCAGCCAGTCAGAGCCAGGTAGTTTTGCGAATGAATATTATTCTCTTGCCTCCACATCAGATTGCGAAGTTGTGATCCCAAAATTCAAATTTGTTAGCTTAAGGCTGCAAGGTCGATTTATAAACCAAAGATTATTTTACATATCTAACATTCAACATTGATTCAAAAGCATCAAAATGCTATCTTAACTTTCACATTTTGAGGAGTAGTACCTACATTTTGAGGAGTAGTACCTACTGACTACTGTAGACTGTACCATGGGCCTTATATTAAGTTAAATGACAATCTAAAGTTCATACTTTTCCCTCCATTTTCCTCCAGCTGAAAAAACAGTAGAAGTGGAAATTTGTCTGTGTATCGGTGACGTCTGCAAGATTTGTTTCAGAATGCAAACCAGTCGACAGCTCCCTGCAATAAAATTACAAAGTCACATTATGACCCACATAGGTATGTTACAGGGGCGACCAGTCATGCAGGGCTGGACATCGTTCAATTATAATACATTAATATCACAATAAATTTGTAATGATACACAATATTTATCGCGATAATTGAGCAGCATCAATCATGCAAATTGTGAAGCTTGTGACATAAATGCCGTCAAAAAGTTTAGTAGCTCTTGTTACAAAAATTGTCATTTTTGCCCAAAATTTGGTCAAATTACACGAAAAACAAAAACTTTTTCATATGCAGTTATCATGGTTATTAATTGTGATAAGTTGAACCGATATATAGTAGGCCTAGTTATTGCGATAGCTTTATGGATTAATCGATCAAGCCCTAAGCCAACACTTAATTTCCGGGGGGGGGGAGCTTGGGGTTTTTCGGAACTTTTTCTCGGCTTGAAATTATTTATTTCACGGTAGCGCTGGTAATGATTTACTTCAAGCGCGAAGTCCCTGAATTTTAATTCCAAAATCAAGCATCACCTTGTTAAGAAATACCCCTACCTGAAACAAATTATTTAATAAGACTGCCCAAAAAGAATTTATCTATTTCACCGAAACTGTGCAAGAAATTATTTCAGAAAACTCTAAAGTCTCCCCCCCCCCTGATATCAAATGGTCTCCTCCTGTTTTGACTTTACTTTAGGCCTACACAATACTTCCACCAATAACTACACTGTCAGCTATATAGAACAGTTAATCAAATATAGCCAGTTCTGGCATTCTCCAAATCAAGGATCTGTCTCCTCTATTTGGAAAATTAACAAAACCAGGTTAAAATCGTCTGCTTTAAAATTCCATCAACATGTGAATGAGCGATATTTCAACAGCCGAATAAACACCATGTTTGAGGGCAGTTGGCACAATAAATTGAACACCTTTAACGTCAAAACTATAGTATGCAATGATGACACTGCGAAAAGAACTAGGCAGTCTGTAATAAAGCTACATGTGTAACAAAAGCATCAAAAATCAACTTGCCCCCTGCCAAAGCCATATTTTGAAGTTCCAAGGTTGTCCACCAGAGGGCTAGTAACTTCTTGTGGCGCCACCCCCAACTAAAGTTGATCAAACTGCAAGAGTGCTTAAATTATCTCCAGACAGCATATTCAGAAGCATATAATGCTTCAATAGATGAAAAATATGTGACAAAAAGTAACATTATGTGAGGGTTAATTCCAAGTTCAAGGTTCAACTATTAGATATTCGGGGGGGGGGGGAGGGTGTCGCCGCAGTTTTTGTGTCCAGAAATTTATTTCATAATAACGCTTGACATAAAATATATAATATGTTTTAAGTATGCAACATCTTAAAAAATTTGTTGAAAAAAAATTAAAAAATAGGCAACACTTCTAAAGCAAGAAATTGTTCATAAAAATCGCCAAGGTCCCCCCACCCCATCCAAAGTTTGCCCCCTTATCACTTTAAATCTAAACCAACACTATTTAACGATACCTATTTCATATTCTCATGCAACTTATAACTATATAAGTTATAAGTCTAAATTTTAAATTTCATTGCTCACAAATCATCACTACTGGTGACTGGATGAAATTAACTTGCAATTTATACTGAGCTCAGCATATTTATATTTCATACCCTTACAAATCAATACCAAATCAAGACCAATGGTTGATATTCTCTATTTATATGGCTCAGCATTTTGGAATTCAAGTTTTCAACCCTCAGTAGATCATCAGCAATTTGAAACCATGATGTAGTTCTAATGCTATTCGTTGCTCAGTGTAGTTCGACAAAGGCTGACTCAAAACAAAGCGGCTGCTTGAATTCTACAGCATTTTTCGGTCTAGCTCAGTGTATCAAATTCCACAACTTCTACTGTGATGGAAATGAAAAATTTTTGTCGGAGGAGATCTTGGCTGGTGCAGCAGCAGAGCACCATTCCAAATTTTAAAAAGAAAAAATTGCCAGCAGAGCATAATTCTATAAAAATTCCTGGAGAACCGAAAAAGTGACATAATGATTGTACTTTCACCACTGATCATCGGGGAGCCGTAGCAGAGCACAGCTCCCCCAGTTATTTTATCAACAGAGCTCAGCTCCCCCAGCCCCCATATATCCCTATCCATCACTGCTTCTACTGTTCAGTTCTACAAATCACCGCCAAACCAAAGACCGTTGGATAAAATTCAGAAGCCAAGCTGTTGTGCAGCAAAGCACTTTAAATATCGCTACTTCCCCGAATGTTCACCCCAAACCAAGACCATTTGATGAAATTCACATGCTATTTATAGCTTAGCATTTTAAATTTCACACTTTTCACAAAATCATCCCCAAAACCAGACCATTTTATGAATCCCTGTATGCAATTTATAGCCCAGTATCTTTAATTCCAAACCTTTCACAATTCACAAATCATCCCCAAATCAAGACCATTTGATGAAATTCACATGCTATTTATAGCTTAGCATTTTAAATTTCACTTTTCACGAGTCATCCCCAAATCAAGACCATTTGATGAAATTCACATAGGCCTACTATTTACCGTTCAACATTTTAAATTTCACACTTTTTACAAATCAACTCCCAAATCAAGATCAAATTCACATGCTATTTATAGCTTAGCATTTTAATTTCACTTTTCACAAGTCATCCCAAAATCAAGACCATATGATGAAATTCACATACTATTTACACCTTATGAAAAAATACCTTATCACAATTGTTGAGAATGGCCATGTCCTAGGCCAATCAGATGCAAGTAAGTTGCTGAGTATGGTAATTAGAAAACAGTTGAGGCTGGTCTTTGAGACTCTGTGACTGCCGGGCACCGAAACTGCCCAGTTGTTTCCCCTACACCAGTAGGTTCTTTTGTTCAGAGATAACTCTTCCCGTGTGAATGTTGCTAAAGTTACTGATTACTGGCCATTCAATCAAAATGTGTTGATTTCAAATTTTCCCGTGGATTATGAAAATATTTTATTCTTTACAGTCTTGCCCGAGTCTATTTCCCTAAATGACTATTCATAGATCAACAGTTTAAATTTCTCACTTTTTACAAATCAACTCCCAAATCACGACAATTTGATTAAATTCGCATGCTATTTATAGCTTAGCATTTTAAATTTCACTTTTCACAAAATCATCCCCAAAACAAGACCATTTTATGAAATTCTTGTATGCTATTTATAGCCCACTAAGCCCAGTATCTTCAATTCCAAACCTTTCAAAAATCATCCCCAAATCAAGACCATTTGATGAAATTCACATGCTATTTATATCTTAGCATTTTTAATTTCACTTTTCACGAGTCATCCCCAAATCAATACCATTTGATGAAATTCACAAGCTACTTAGAGGTCAATATTTTAAATTTCACACCTTTTAGAAATCATCTCCAAATCAAGACCATTGGATGAAATTTATGTGCTATTTATAGCTGAACAATTTTAATTTCACACTTTGCACAAATCACCCCATGCACAAGTCACCCCAAATCAAGACCATTAACATTGATGAAATTCACATGCCATTTATAATTCTGCATTTCAAATTATACACTTTGCACAAATCACCCCCAAATCAAGATCATTTGATGAAATTCACATGCTATTTATAGCTTAGCATTTTAAATTTCACACTTTTCACAAAATCATCCCCAAAACCGGACCATTTTATGAAATTCATGTATGCTATTAATAGCCCAGTATCTTGAATTCCAAACCTTTCACAAATCATCCCAAAATCAAGACCATTTGATGAAATTCACACGATTTTTATGGCTCAGCATTCAAATTTTACTTTCCACAAAACAAGACCATTTCTAGAAATTCACATGCTATTCAAAGTTCAAAATTTAATAATTTTAAACCTTCCACAAAACATCCCCAGATCAAGACCATTTGATGAGATTCACATGCTATTTATAGCCAAGCATTTTAAAAATCATCGCCAAATCATATGCATTGGAAGAAATTCACCAATTTTACATGCTATCCATACCAATATACAAACATCGGACAAATCACCAAATGAAGACCAAGACCTTGGATGAAAGTCACATGCCCTACAAATGTGTAGCAAGGCATTTTAATAATTCAGTCGATTCAAACAAAACATGGTCATTAATTTTATGTAAAATACTATTTAATGTCCTATGTACAATGAAAAATGTATTCATATGATATTAAAAATGTCTGCTAATCACAAATTGACAACACTTGTAATTTTTCACAGATCTATACGACAAAATTATGTTGATGACCAATATCTGTACATAAATATATACACATCCCAACTTCTTTTCTGTACAAGAATCTACTGGATGGTAAGAGCATCGCTTCTAATTTCGTTGCTAAGTTGCACCTGCAGATCGCTCAGTTTCTTCTTCAAAACGCTAAGTCCGGTCATGACAATTGTCTCAGGCTTCAGAGATCCAACAGACTCCACATTGAAGAAATATTTATTTGGTTTTCCGGTAACATCGAACGGGGCTTGGTCTGAAGAAAAGCAAAAATATGTGTTTAATGATTAAAAATAGTACACTTCGTAGTTCCACCAAGACTGTCATTTCCAGCTTCATAACATAACAGAATCCGGCAAAAAACAGATTTGCACTTTGCCAAAACGAAAAATTGTACTCAAATTTGAAGCGGAAAACCAATGTCCCTACATAACAGTTAAAAGTTACTTCAAAACTGTGAAGTACTAAAGAAAACAATCTTGATTACATTACAATTAAATTAAATATTAAAAGAATGGGTTTCCTGTGGAATTTGAGCTCACTAGAAATTCAAAGATCTGTATGTCAGTATCAATATCAATAGCAGGCTACCCACTGGAGAGCCATGGAGCAAAAGCATATTTTTTAGGCAAATATTAACTTATAAAGACTCACGTTCATCTTCCTCCAATTCAGTATGTTCGCTCTTTGGCCTGAAAAAAGCCCAACAATAATCACTTGAAGAGGCAAATTAGATTAAAATCAGATTTAATATTTAATTTCTAACAATTCATTCATGATTCATTTAAGGCTAGATGTAGTTGATCTTCAACTTCTCTGATCTTCTTAAGACACTTTTTTTAAGGTCGGTCGGTATGACAAAAAAAGAGCAGTAATTATCAATATTTTATGTTAATTGAATAAAAATTGTGGATAAACTCATTAATTTTTTTCAAGGCATAAAATCTGTTGGACAGTTGATTCGAGAAGCTAAAGGTAAATTATGTCCGGCCTAATTATTTGAAATCTAAGCCTCACCATTCCTCAGGTATGGGGTAGATAGTGTGTCTCAGTGCATTGTCTGGGTCGTATTCGAATGACACTCCAGCTGTAGGATTCCATTTTGCATGTTCTTTGGAGAAACCTTTTCTGCCGAACGCTCTCAGCTTCAATTCCTGACCTTTTCGGAGTTTCACAAGTAAGATATCTGAAAATGGAAATTAAAATACAAATATGCAATGATCAATACCGTATTCGACATTTCTCTTCATTTGTATAATACAGGAGTGCTTCTGTTCTACAAAAACAGCCCTAATAAAAATGTAATATTTATCACCATAATTATCGGTACCTCGTAAGTTTACACAAGATTACAACATTATTAAAATCATGATCACCCCAACCTAAAAGTGCAGTCCTCCACACGAAGTTCTTGCAAATAATACTTACCTTCTGTTTCACTGAATTCCCCTTCTTCTTCTCGATGTCTCGATGTAACCTGTGAACAAAATATTGAAATCAATTCATAGGCCTATTAATATATCCGTGAAGAAAACTTGATGAGGTTTTATCAAAATGATATCAAAACATAAATTTCTGAGTTGTACTAAGCTATGAAGAATTAAACTAATTATGAAAGGCTCTGAACCACTTCAAAGACTAGAAAATAAGGGTAGTCTATATTTGATCCTCCCTGATATTTGCTGTTTCACATAGATGCCAAGTCTAGAAATACAATATTAGGCCTACTGAGTAAATAAAAATTGCAAAATTTGACTCCTGAAATATTTTTAAATAGCCATAACTAATAACTATGTCATATTGAACATTCGGCATTCAACCAATGTGACTCATCATCAGCTGTATCAGTCCCTCAAGCCTGAAATATTTTTTTATGCAAACTAATAATTAAACTTATAAGTTCATAATTTACAAAGGTCTTACAGGAACAACTTTTGGATTACTGGAGATGAGGTTAGCTGTGGTGACATGTCTTGTTTGGTCGTCCGTACATCTGACGTCTAATGTGAATTCCACGGAACAATCAGGGCAAAATTCATCACAGGTGCAGTCCTGAAATTCAGTCAAATAAAGTATAAATTAATTTTGTTCATCTCATTACTTTTATAATAAACTAGCAATAAGCGCCCGTGTAAAAAGTTTTAAGAGGAGCAGTTGTAACCTTTTAGGCCCGTGAAGTACATTATTATAACCCTGTGCTCAAAGGAAGGTGGTAGAGATCTTGCAGGTGCTGCCCTCTTGTGTATTGTATATGAAACAGCTTAGAAGTAATTACCATTAATTAGGACCTTTAGAGGAAACCAATTTGGATGAAAATGCGGCAGTGGCACCCTGTGAGTATGAGGAAGACATGTGGAAATTTAGAAGGCCAGGCATTAAGTAGAAACTGAGATAAATCCCGGACACTGTTATTTTAATATTAGTAAGATATGAACAAATAAATAATATTAAAGAGACAAACTCTGCTTAATTTTCCAGAACGTAAAAATTATATTTTAAATGACAAGAAGTATATGTATCTATTTCTAGGCTTTAGCTAGGTGATGAAGCTGTTTAGCCAGATTCATTGTACTGCTCCAAAGTTGTTTAGCCAAATGATAGAAATGAATAGTATTTTTTGCCAATTTCTTTAGCCAGATCAGAATTGTGTTAGCATTGAGCTATTTGGCTAATGGCCAGCTAATCCCTAGTATTTCTTAGTCCTAATCTTGGTTCTTACCCTGGAATACTGCATTCTGTCAACAACTTCATCACTTGTTAGGGGAATGAGACCAACCCTTCCTGCGATGAATTCATCACAAAGAACGGTGGAGTTGGATTCTATCTGCACCCAATCAATTGCTGAAAGATCAAAGAGATTTTAAGTTAGGCCGATGTCATTCAATTATGTTTAACAGATACCTAGTACAAGGCACCACATTGAAATGAGCCCTCAATGTTGGCCGCCATTAGCGGTAAAGGATGCTAGCCCCATACTAGCATATCTGGTGTCCCGGAGAGTTTCGTTTCACCGCAAAATCGTAAGAGGGCGCTGCGGGACGATCTAATTGCCGGAGTAATAAGATGGGTTTACAATTTGCAGACTGCTCAAAGAAAAAACAATAAATTGAAAGAGAAAGGATCTGCATGTTATCATTCCAGCTGTTTTGCTACTTTTACTTGTTGTTGAACATTGTGAGATAATTGCAGCTTGTCTACTTGTGCCAGAAGGACCACTGCACAGTCCATTAAAATCAATAACCCAGGGGGGGGGGGGTACTCACTATGAAAGGGTGTATATAGAGGCTCCGCTAGATGGTTTAGGTTTTTTGGCCTTCTAGGATTAAAATGGTATTGGTTTTTTTATGAATTAAGATTAATTTGGTTGCCCTTTTTTCACCCCCAACATGTTTGGTACTGTTAGAATCGGCTTGAAAAGACAATTTTAAAATCTTTTTATTTTTTTATTTTTTTTTATTACGACAACGAAAATGTCACATCTGACACATTTGTCATAACAGAAAATAACAAAATAGTAATACAAACATACAATAAATGGTTCAAGTTTAAAAAGACATCGCGCAATTTTAGTGTATAATTTCCCTGTTAATATTATGTAGTAAATAAGGTTCTATTCTGAAATCAGTCTTCATTAATTTATAAGTTCTAAGTTTTGGTTGTTTAGTCGAGTCTTTCATTTCTTGGAAAAAATCATTTTGATACTTTTGGTATAGTTTCTCTTATCTTAGAGAACGTTTCATTTATTAGGTCTGTCTCATTAATTTCTCCAAACTGTATATTGTTGTTCTCTAGTACCTGTTTTATTTTGCTGAACCAGCATGTTCGTGAAGGTATCTTTGACGGGCGGTTCCAACTAAACTCCCACCACCCCCAGTCAGAAATTCCGAAAGGTCCTCATGAGCTAATATGGTTTCATTGAGCCTATAGAAGGGTTCTGAGAACTATACCTTAAATGTTGAAACAGGGGTACTTAGCAGTTTTCTTTTTTTTAAGCATGCATAATTTTGTTGGCTTTCTGGCCTATATCGTTTCATTATGGTCCACGGGTTCTGAGAATCCAGCCCTCAATTTTGAAATGTGAGAAATCAGAGATTTTTGAACAAAAAAAAGCATGCGCCATTCTGTTTGGAATGGCTTAAAAGTGGTTTCAAAAATGGCTAGGTATATTGAGTTTGGCCTGACTAAGTGAGAATTTTGTTGGCTTTCCAACCTATATGGTTTCATTTTGGCGCAATGGTTCTGAATACTCAGCCAGCAATGTTGAAAGTTGAAAAATCGCACATTTTTCAACAAAAAAATGCATGCTTCTTTCTCCTTGGACTGGCTTAAAGGTGGTTTCAAAAATGGCTAGGCATATTGAGTTTGGTCTGACTAAGTAGAGAATTTTGTTGGCTTTCCAACCTATATGGTTTCATTTTGGCGCAATGGTTCTGAATACTCAGCCAGCAATGTTGAAAGTTGAAAAATCGCACATTTTTCAACAAAAAAATTCATGCTTCTTTCTCCTTGGACTTGCTTAAAGGTGGTTTCAAAAATGGCTAGGCATATTGAGTTTGGCCTGACTAAGTAGGGAATTTTGTTGGCTTTCCAACCTATATGGTTTCATTTTGGCGCAATGGTTCTGAATACTCAGCCAGCAATGTTGAAAGTTGAAAAATCACACATTTTTCAACAAAAAAATGCATGCTTCTTTCTCCTTGGACTGGCTTAAAGGTGGTTTCAAAAATGGCTAGGCATATTGAGTTTGGCCTGACTAAGTAGGGAATTTTGTTGGCTTTCCAACCTATATGGTTTCATTTTGGCGCAATGGTTCTGAATACTCAGCCAGCAATGTTGAAAGTTGAAAAATCGCACATTTTTCAACAAAAAATGCATGCTTCTTTTTGTTTGGCCTGGCTTACAGGTGGTTTCATAAATGGCTAGGCATATTGAGTTTGGTCTGACTAAGTAGAGAATTTTGTTGGCTTTCCAACCTATATGGTTTCATTTTGGCGCAATGGTTCTGAATACTCAGCCAGCAATGTTGAAAGTTGAAAAATCGCATATTTTCAACAAAAAAATGAATGCTTCTTTCTGTTTGACCTGGCTTAAAGGTGGTTTCAAAAAAGGCTAGGCATATTGAGTTTGGCCTGACTAAGTAGGAAATTTTGTTGGCTTTCAAACCTATATGGTTTCATTTTGGCGCAATGGTCCTGAATACTCAGCCAGCAATGTTGAAAGTTGAAAAATCGCACATTTTTCAACAAAAAAATGCATGCTTCTTTCTGTTTGACCTGGCTTAAAGGTGGTTTCAAAAATGGCTAGGCATATTGAGTTTGGTCTGACTAAGTAGGGAATTTTGTTGGCTTTCCAACCTATATGGTTTTGGCGCAATGGTTCTGAATACTCAGCCAGCAATGTTGAAAGTTGAAAAATCGCACATTTTTCAACAAAAAAATGCATGCTTCTTTCTGTTTGACCTGGCTTAAAGGTGGTTTTGAAAATGGCTAGGCATATTGAGTTTGGTCTGACTAAGAAGGGAATTCTTTTGGCTTTCCAACCTATATAGTTTCATTTTGGCACAATGGTTCTGAATACTCAGCCAGCAATGTTGAAAGTTGAAAAATCGCACATTTTTCAACAAAAAAATGCATGCTTCTTTCTCCTTGGACTGGCTTAAAGGTGGTTTCAAAAATGGCTAGGCATATTGAGTTTTGCCTGACTAAGTAGGGAATTTTGTTGGCTTTCCAACCTATATGGTTTCATTTTGGTGCAATGGTTCTGAATACTCAGCCAGCAATGTTGAAAGTTGAAAAATCGCACATTTTTCAACAAAAAAATGAATGCTTCTTTCTGTTTGACCTGGCCTAAAGGTGGTTTCGAAAATGGCTAGGCATATTGAGTTTGGCCTTACTAAATAGAGAATTTTGTTGGCTTTCCAACCTATATGGTTTCATTTTGGCGCAATGGTTCTGAATACTCAGCCAGCAATGTTGAAAGTTGAAAAATCGCATATTTTCAACAAAAAATGCATGCTTCTTTCTGTTTGGCCTGGCTTAAAGGTGGTTTCAAAAATGGCTAGGCATATTGAGTTTGGTCTGACTAAGTAGAGAATTTTGTTGGCTTTCCAACCTATATGGTTTCATTTTGGCGCAATGGTTCTGAATACTCAGCCAGCAATGTTGAAAGTTGAAAAATCGCACATTTTTCAACAAAAAATGCATGCTTCTTTTTGTTTGGCCTGGCTTAAAGGTGGTTTCAAAAATGGCTAGGCATATTGAGTTTGGTCTGACTAAGTAGGGAATTTTGTTGGCTTTCCAACCTATATGGTTTCATTTTGGCGCAATGGTTCTGAATACTCAGCCAGCAATGTTGAAAGTTGAAAAATCGCATATTTTCAACAAAAAAATGAATGCTTCTTTCTGTTTGACCTGGCTTAAAGGTGGTTTAAAAAATGGCTAGGCATATTGAGTTTTGCCTGACTAAGTAGGGAATTTTGTTGGCTTACCAACCTATATGGTTTCATTTTGGCGCAATGGTTCTGAATACTCAGCCAGCAATGTTGAAAGTTGAAAAATCGCACATTTTTCAACAAAAAAATGCATGCTTCTTTCTCCTTGGACTGGCTTAAAGGTGGTTTCAAAAATGGCTAGGCATATTGAGTTTGGTCTGACTAAGTAGAGAATTTTGTTGGCATTCCAACCTATATGGTTTCATTTTGGCGCAATGGTTCTTAATACTCAGCCAGCAATGTTGAAAGTTGAAAAATCGCACATTTTTCAACAAAAAAATGAATGCTTCTCTCTCCTTGGACAGGCTTAAAGGTTCAAAAATGGCTAGGCATATTGAGTTTGGCCTGACTAAGCAGGGAATTTTGTTGGCTTACCAACCTATATGGTTTCATTTTGGCGCAATAGTTCTGAATACTCAGCCAGCAATGTTGAAAGTTGAAAAATCACACATTTTTCAACAAAAAAATGAATGCTTCTTTCTGTTTGACCTTGCTTAAAGTCGGTTTCGAAAATGGCTAGGCATATTGAGTTTGGCCTTACTAAATAGAGAATTTTGTTGGCTTTCTAACCTATATAGTTTCATTTGGCGCAATGGTTCTGAATACTCAGCCAGCAATGTTGAAAGTTGAAAAATCGCATATTTTCAACAAAAAAATGAATGCTTCTTTCCGTTTGACCTGGCTTAAAGGTGGTTTCAAAAATGGCTAGGCATATTGAGTTTGGTCTGACTAAGTAGAGAATTTTGTTGGCTTACCAACCTATATGGTTTCATTTTGGCGCAATGGTTCTGAATACTCAGCCAGCAATGTTGAAGGTTGAAAAATCGTACATTTTTCAACAAAAAAATGCATGCTTCTTTTTGTTTGGACTGGCTTAAAGGTGGTTTCAAAAATGGCTAGGCATATTGAGTTTGGCCTCACTAAGTAGGGAATTTTGTTGGCATTCCAACCTATATGGTTTCATTTTGGCGCAATGGTTCTGAATACTCAGCCAGCAATGTTGAAAGTTGAAAAATCGCATATTTCTTAACAAAAAAATGCATGCTTCTTTCTCCTTGGACTGGCTTAAAGGTGGTTTCAAAAATGGCTAGGCATATTGAGTTTGGTCTGACTAAGTAGGGAATTTTGTTTGCTTTCCAACCTATATGGTTTCATTTTGGCGCAATGGTTCTGAATACTCAGCCAGCAATGTTGAAAGTTGAAAAATCGCACATTTTTCAACAAAAAAATGAATGCTTCTTTCTCCTTGGACTGGCTTAAAGGTGGTTTCAAAAATGGCTAGGCATATTGAGTTTGGCCTGACTAAGTAGGGAATTTTGTTGGCTTTCCAACCTATATGGTTTCATTTTGGCGCAATAGTTCTGAATACTCAGCCAGCAATGTTGAAAGTTGAAAAATCACACATTTTTCAACAAAAAAATGAATGCTTCTTTCTGTTTGACCTGGCTTAAAGGTGGTTTAGAAAATGGCTAGGCATATTGAGTTTGGCCTGACTAAATAGAGAATTTTGTTGGCTTTCCAACCTATATAGTTTCATTTTGGCGCAATGGTTCTGAATACTCAGCCAGCAATGTTGAAAGTTGAAAAATCGCATATTTTCAACAAAAAAATGAATGCTTCTTTCTGTTTGACCTGGCTTAAAGGTGGTTTAAAAAATGGCTAGGCATATTGAGTTTGGTCTGACTAAGTAGGGAATTTTGTTGGCGTTCCAACCTATATGGTTTCATTTTGGCGCAATAGTTCTGAATACTCAGCCAGCAATGTTGAAAGTTGAAAAATCGCACATTTTTCAACCATAAAATGCATGCTTCTTTCTCCTTGGACTGGCTTAAAGGTGGTTTCAAAAATGGCTAGGCGTATTGAGTTTGGCCTGACTAAATAGGGAATTTTGTTGGCATTCAAACCTATATGGTTTCATTTTGGCGCAATGGTTCTGAATACTCAGCCAGCAATGTTGAAAGTTGAAAAATCGTACATTTTTCAAGAAAAAAAATCATGCTTCTTTTTGTTTGGACTGGCTTAAAGGTGGTTTCAAAAATGGCTTGGCATATTGAGTTTGGTCTGACTAAGTAGGGAATTTTGTTGGCTTTCCAACCTATATGGTTTCATTTTGGCGCAATGGTTCTGAATACTCAGCCAGCAATGTTGAAAGTTGAAAAATCGCATATTTTCAAAAAAAAAATGAATGCTTCTTTCTGTTTGACCTGGCTTAAAGGTGGTTTCAAAAAAGGCTAGGCATATTGAGTTTGGCCTTACTAAGTAGGGAATTTTGTTGGCTTTCCAACCTATATGGTTTCATTTTGGCGCAATGGTTCTGAATACTCAGCCAGCAATGTTGAAAGTTGAAAAATCACACATTTTTCAACAAAAAAATGCATGCTTCTTTCTGTTTGGCCTGGCTTAAAGGTGGTTTCGAAAATGGCTAGGCATATTGAGTTTGGTCTGACTAAGTAGGGAATTTTGTTGGCTTTCCAACCTATATGGTTTCATTTTGGCGCAATGGTTCTGAATACTCAGCCAGCAATGTTGAAAGTTGAAAAATCGCACATTTTTCAACCATAAAATGCATGCTTCTTTCTCCTTGGACTGGCTTAAAGGTGGTTTTAAAACGGCTAGGCACATTGAGTTTGGTCTGACTAAGTAGGGAATTTTGTTGGCTTTCAAACCTATATGGTTTCATTTTGGCGCAATGGTTCTGAATACTCAGCCAGCAATGTTGAAAGTTGCAAAATCGCACATTTTTCAGCAAAAAAAAATCATGTTTCTTTCTGTTTGGACTGGCTCAAAGGTGGTTTCAAAAATGGCTAGGCATATTGAGTTTGGCCTGACTAAGTAGGGAATTTTGTTGGCTTTCCAACCTATATGGTTTCATTTTGGCACAATGGTTCTGAATACTCAGCCAGCAATGTTGAAAGTTGAAAAATTGCACATTTTTCAACAAAAAAATGAATGCTTCTTTCTGTTTGACCTGGCTTAAAGGTGGTTTAAAAAATGGCTAGGCATATTGAGTTTGGCCTGACTAAGTAGGGAATTTTGTTGGCTTTCCAACCTATATGGTTTCATTTTGGCGCAATGGTTCTGAATACTCAGCCAGCAATGTTGAAAGTTGAAAAATCGCACATTTTTCAACAAAAAAATGCATGCTTTTTTCTCCTTGGACTGGCTTAAAGGTGGTTTCAAAAATGGCTAGGCATATTGAGTTTGGTCTGACTAAGTAGAGAATTTTGTTGGCTTTCCAACCTATATGGTTTCATTTTGGCGCAATGGTTCTGAATACTCAGCCAGCAATGTTGAAAGTTGAAAAATCGCACATTTTTCAACAAAAAAATGCATGCTTCTTTCTCCTTGGACTGGCTTAAAGGTGGTTTCAAAAATGGCTAGGCATATTGAGTTTGGCCTGACTAAGTAGGGAATTTTGTTGGCTTTCCAACCTATATGGTTTCATTTTGGCGCAATAGTTCTGAATACTCAGCCAGCAATGTTGAAAGTTGAAAAATCACACATTTTTCAACAAAAAAATGCATGCTTCTTTCTCCTTGGACTGGCTTAAAGGTGGTTTCAAAAATGGCTAGGCATATTGAGTTTGGCCTGACTAAGTAGGGAATTTTGTTGGCTTTCCAACCTATATGGTTTCATTTTGGCGCAATGGTTCTGAATACTCAGCCAGCAATGTTGAAAGTTGAAAAATCGCACATTTTTCAACAAAAAATGCATGCTTCTTTTTGTTTGGCCTGGCTTAAAGGTGGTTTCAAAAATGGCTAGGCATATTGAGTTTGGTCTGACTAAGTAGGGAATTTTGTTGGCTTTCCAACCTATATGGTTTCATTTTGGCGCAATGGTTCTGAATACTCAGCCAGCAATGTTGAAAGTTGAAAAATCGCACATTTTTCAAGAAAAAAAATCATGCTTCTATTTCCTTGGATTGGCTTAAAGGTGGTTTCAAAAATGGCTTGGCATATTGAGTTTGGTCTGACTAAGTAGGGAATTTTGTTGGCTTTCCAACCTATATGGTTTCATTTTGGCGCAATGGTTCTGAATACTCAGCCAGCAATGTTGAAAGTTGAAAAATCGCATATTTTCAAAAAAAAAATGAATGCTTCTTTCTGTTTGACCTGGCTTAAAGGTGGTTTCAAAAAAGGCTAGGCATATTGAGTTTGGCCTGACTAAGTAGGGAATTTTGTTGGCTTTCAAACCTATATGGTTTCATTTTGGCGCAATGGTTCTGAATACTCAGCCAGCAATGTTGAAAGTTGAAAAATCACACATTTTTCAACAAAAAAATGCATGCTTCTTTCTGTTTGGCCTGGCTTAAAGGTGGTTTCGAAAATGGCTAGGCATATTGAGTTTGGTCTGACTAAGTAGGGAATTTTGTTGGCTTTCCAACCTATATGGTTTCATTTTGGCGCAATGGTTCTGAATACTCAGCCAGCAATGTTGAAAGTTGAAAAATCGCACATTTTTCAACCATAAAATGCATGCTTCTTTCTCCTTGGACTGGCTTAAAGGTGGTTTTAAAACGGCTAGGCACATTGAGTTTGGTCTGACTAAGTAGGGAATTTTGTTGGCTTTCAAACCTATATGGTTTCATTTTGGCGCAATGGTTCTGAATACTCAGCCAGCAATGTTGAAAGTTGCAAAATCGCACATTTTTCAGCAAAAAAAAATCATGTTTCTTTCTGTTTGGACTGGCTCAAAGGTGGTTTCAAAAATGGCTAGGCATATTGAGTTTGGCCTGACTAAGTAGGGAATTTTGTTGGCTTTCCAACCTATATGGTTTCATTTTGGCACAATGGTTCTGAATACTCAGCCAGCAATGTTGAAAGTTGAAAAATTGCACATTTTTCAACAAAAAAATGAATGCTTCTTTCTGTTTGACCTGGCTTAAAGGTGGTTTAAAAAATGGCTAGGCATATTGAGTTTTGCCTGACTAAGTAGGGAATTTTGTTGGCTTTCCAACCTATATGGTTTCATTTTGGCGCAATGGTTCTGAATACTCAGCCAGCAATGTTGAAAGTTGAAAAATCGCACATTTTTCAACAAAAAAATGCATGCTTTTTTCTCCTTGGACTGGCTTAAAGGTGGTTTCAAAAATGGCTAGGCATATTGAGTTTGGTCTGACTAAGTAGAGAATTTTGTTGGCTTTCCAACCTATATGGTTTCATTTTGGCGCAATGGTTCTGAATACTCAGCCAGCAATGTTGAAAGTTGAAAAATCGCACATTTTTCAACAAAAAAATGCATGCTTCTTTCTCCTTGGACTGGCTTAAAGGTGGTTTCAAAAATGGCTAGGCATATTGAGTTTGGCCTGACTAAGTAGGGAATTTTGTTGGCTTTCCAACCTATATGGTTTCATTTTGGCGCAATAGTTCTGAATACTCAGCCAGCAATGTTGAAAGTTGAAAAATCACACATTTTTCAACAAAAAAATGCATGCTTCTTTCTCCTTGGACTGGCTTAAAGGTGGTTTCAAAAATGGCTAGGCATATTGAGTTTGGCCTGACTAAGTAGGGAATTTTGTTGGCTTTCCAACCTATATGGTTTCATTTTGGCGCAATGGTTCTGAATACTCAGCCAGCAATGTTGAAAGTTGAAAAATCGCACATTTTTCAACAAAAAATGCATGCTTCTTTTTGTTTGGCCTGGCTTACAGGTGGTTTCATAAATGGCTAGGCATATTGAGTTTGGTCTGACTAAGTAGGGAATTTTGTTGGCTTTCCAACCTATATGGTTTCATTTTGGCGCAATGGTTCTGAATACTCAGCCAGCAATGTTGAAAGTTGAAAAATCGCATATTTTCAACAAAAAAATGAATGCTTCTTTCTGTTTGACCTGGCTTAAAGGTGGTTTCAAAAAAGGCTAGGCATATTGAGTTTGGCCTGACTAAGTAGGAAATTTTGTTGGCTTTCAAACCTATATGGTTTCATTTTGGCGCAATGGTCCTGAATACTCAGCCAGCAATGTTGAAAGTTGAAAAATCGCACATTTTTCAACAAAAAAATGCATGCTTCTTTCTGTTTGGCCTGGCTTAAAGGTGGTTTCAAAAATGGCTAGGCATATTGAGTTTGGTCTGACTAAGTAGGGAATTTTGTTGGCTTTCCAACCTATATGGTTTCATTTTGGCGCAATGGTTCTGAATACTCAGCCAGCAATGTTGAAAGTTGAAAAATCGCACATTTTTCAACAAAAAAATGCATGCTTCTTTCTGTTTGGCCTGGCTTAAAGGTGGTTTCGAAAATGGCTAGGCATATTGAGTTTGGTCTGACTAAGAAGGGAATTCTTTTGGCTTTCCAACCTATATAGTTTCATTTTGGCACAATGGTTCTGAATACTCAGCCAGCAATGTTGAAAGTTGAAAAATCGCACATTTTTCAACAAAAAAATGCATGCTTCTTTCTCCTTGGACTGGCTTAAAGGTGGTTTCAAAAATGGCTAGGCATATTGAGTTTTGCCTGACTAAGTAGGGAATTTTGTTGGCTTTCCAACCTATATGGTTTCATTTTGGTGCAATGGTTCTGAATACTCAGCCAGCAATGTTGAAAAGTGAAAAATCGCACATTTTTCAACAAAAAAATGAATGCTTCTTTCTGTTTGACCTGGCCTAAAGGTGGTTTCGAAAATGGCTAGGCATATTGAGTTTGGCCTTACTAAATAGAGAATTTTGTTGGCTTTCCAACCTATATGGTTTCATTTTGGCGCAATGGTTCTGAATACTCAGCCAGCAATGTTGAAAGTTGAAAAATCGCATATTTTCAACAAAAAATGCATGCTTCTTTCTGTTTGGCCTGGCTTAAAGGTGGTTTCAAAAATGGCTAGGCATATTGAGTTTGGTCTGACTAAGTAGAGAATTTTGTTGGCTTTCCAACCTATATGGTTTCATTTTGGCGCAATGGTTCTGAATACTCAGCCAGCAATGTTGAAAGTTGAAAAATCGCACATTTTTCAACAAAAAATGCATGCTTCTTTTTGTTTGGCCTGGCTTAAAGGTGGTTTCAAAAATGGCTAGGCATATTGAGTTTGGTCTGACTAAGTAGGGAATTTTGTTGGCTTTCCAACCTATATGGTTTCATTTTGGCGCAATGGTTCTGAATACTCAGCCAGCAATGTTGAAAGTTGAAAAATCGCATATTTTCAACAAAAAAATGAATGCTTCTTTCTGTTTGACCTGGCTTAAAGGTGGTTTAAAAAATGGCTAGGCATATTGAGTTTTGCCTGACTAAGTAGGGAATTTTGTTGGCTTACCAACCTATATGGTTTCATTTTGGCGCAATGGTTCTGAATACTCAGCCAGCAATGTTGAAAGTTGAAAAATCGCACATTTTTCAACAAAAAAATGCATGCTTCTTTCTCCTTGGACTGGCTTAAAGGTGGTTTCAAAAATGGCTAGGCATATTGAGTTTGGTCTGACTAAGTAGAGAATTTTGTTGGCATTCCAACCTATATGGTTTCATTTTGGCGCAATGGTTCTTAATACTCAGCCAGCAATGTTGAAAGTTGAAAAATCGCACATTTTTCAACAAAAAAATGAATGCTTCTTTCTCCTTGGACTGGCTTAAAGGTGGTTTCAAAAATGGCTAGGCATATTGAGTTTGGCCTGACTAAGCAGGGAATTTTGTTGGCTTACCAACCTATATGGTTTCATTTTGGCGCAATAGTTCTGAATACTCAGCCAGCAATGTTGAAAGTTGAAAAATCACACATTTTTCAACAAAAAAATGAATGCTTCTTTCTGTTTGACCTGGCTTAAAGGTGGTTTCGAAAATGGCTAGGCATATTGAGTTTGGCCTTACTAAATAGAGAATTTTGTTGGCTTTCCAACCTATATGGTTTCATTTTGGCGCAATGGTTCTGAATACTCAGCCAGCAATGTTGAAAGTTGAAAAATCGCATATTTTCAACAAAAAAATGAATGCTTCTTTCCGTTTGACCTGGCTTAAAGGTGGTTTCAAAAATGGCTAGGCATATTGAGTTTGGTCTGACTAAGTAGAGAATTTTGTTGGCTTACCAACCTATATGGTTTCATTTTGGCGCAATGGTTCTGAATACTCAGCCAGCAATGTTGAAGGTTGAAAAATCGTACATTTTTCAACAAAAAAATGCATGCTTCTTTTTGTTTGGACTGGCTTAAAGGTGGTTTCAAAAATGGCTAGGCATATTGAGTTTGGCCTCACTAAGTAGGGAATTTTGTTGGCATTCCAACCTATATGGTTTCATTTTGGCGCAATGGTTCTGAATACTCAGCCAGCAATGTTGAAAGTTGAAAAATCGCATATTTTCAACAAAAAAATGAATGCTTCTTTCTGTTTGACCTGGCTTAAAGGTGGTTTAAAAAATGGCTAGGCATATTGAGTTTTGCCTGACTAAGTAGGGAATTTTGTTGGCTTACCAACCTATATGGTTTCATTTTGGCGCAATGGTTCTGAATACTCAGCCAGCAATGTTGAAAGTTGAAAAATCGCACATTTTTCAACAAAAAAATGCATGCTTCTTTCTCCTTGGACTGGCTTAAAGGTGGTTTCAAAAATGGCTAGGCATATTGAGTTTGGTCTGACTAAGTAGAGAATTTTGTTTGCTTTCCAACCTATATGGTTTCATTTTGGCGCAATGGTTCTGAATACTCAGCCAGCAATGTTGAAAGTTGAAAAATCGCACATTTTTCAACAAAAAAATGCATGCTTCTTTCTCCTTGGACTGGCTTAAAGGTGGTTTCAAAAATGGCTAGGCATATTGAGTTTGGCCTGACTAAGTAGGGAATTTTGTTGGCTTTCCAACCTATATGGTTTCATTTTGGCGCAATAGTTCTGAATACTCAGCCAGCAATGTTGAAAGTTGAAAAATCACACATTTTTCAACAAAAAAATGCATGCTTCTTTCTCCTTGGACTGGCTTAAAGGTGGTTTCAAAAATGGCTAGGCATATTGAGTTTGGCCTGACTAAGTAGGGAATTTTGTTGGCTTTCCAACCTATATGGTTTCATTTTGGCGCAATGGTTCTGAATACTCAGCCAGCAATGTTGAAAGTTGAAAAATCGTACATTTTTCAACAAAAAAATGCATGCTTCTTTCTGTTTGACCTGGCTTAAAGGTGGTTTAGAAAATGGCTAGGCATATTGAGTTTGGCCTGACTAAATATAGAATTTTGTTGGCTTTCCAACCTATATAGTTTCATTTTGGCGCAATGGTTCTGAATACTCAGCCAGCAATGTTGAAAGTTGAAAAATCGCATATTTTCAACAAAAAAATGAATGCTTCTTTCTGTTTGACCTGGCTTAAAGGTGGCTTAAAAAATGGCTAGGCATATTGAGTTTGGTCTGACTAAGTAGGGAATTTTGTTGGCGTTCCAACCTATATGGTTTCATTTTGGCGCAATAGTTCTGAATACTCAGCCAGCAATGTTGAAAGTTGAAAAATCACACATTTTTCAACCATAAAATGCATGCTTCTTTCTCCTTGGACTGGCTTAAAGGTGGTTTCAAAAATGGCTAGGCGTATTGAGTTTGGCCTGACTAAATAGGGAATTTTGTTGGCATTCAAACCTATATGGTTTCATTTTGGCGCAATGGTTCTGAATACTCAGCCAGCAATGTTGAAAGTTGAAAAATCGTACATTTTTCAAGAAAAAAAATCATGCTTCTTTTTGTTTGGACTGGCTTAAAGGTGGTTTCAAAAATGGCTTGGCATATTGAGTTTGGTCTGACTAAGTAGGGAATTTTTTTGGCTTTCCAACCTATATGGTTTCATTTTGGCGCAATGGTTCTGAATACTCAGCCAGCAATGTTGAAAGTTGAAAAATCGCATATTTTCAAAAAAAAAATGAATGCTTCTTTCTGTTTGACCTGGCTTAAAGGTGGTTTCAAAAAAGGCTAGGCATATTGAGTTTGGCCTGACTAAGTAGGGAATTTTGTTGGCTTTCAAACCTGTATGGTTTCATTTTGGCGCAATGGTTCTGAATACTCAGCCAGCAATGTTGAAAGTTGAAAAATCGCACATTTTTCAACAAAAAAATGCATGCTTCTTTCTGTTTGACCTTGCTTAAAGTCGGTTTCGAAAATGGCTAGGCATATTGAGTTTGGCCTTACTAAATAGAGAATTTTGTTGGCTTTCTAACCTATATAGTTTCATTTTGGCGCAATGGTTCTGAATACTCAGCCAGCAATGTTGAAAGTTGAAAAATCGCATATTTTCAACAAAAAAATGAATGCTTCTTTCCGTTTGACCTGGCTTAAAGGTGGTTTCAAAAATGGCTAGGCATATTGAGTTCGGTTTGACTAAGTAGAGAATTTTGTTGGCTTTCCAACCTATATGGTTTCATTTTGGCGCAATGGTTCTGAATACTCAGCCAGCAATGTTGAAAGTTGAAAAATCGCACATTTTTCAACAAAAAAATGAATGCTTCTTTCTCCTTGGACTGGCTTAAAGGTGGTTTCAAAAATGGCTAGGCATATTGAGTTTGGCCTGACTAAGTAGGGAATTTGATTGGCTTTCCAGCCTATATGGTTTCATTTTGGCCCAATGATTCAGAATATCCAGCCCTCAATGTTGAAAGTTGAAAAATCGCACATTTTTAAACCAAAAAATTCATGCTTCATTCTGCTTGGACTGGCTTAAAGGTGGTTTCAAGAAAGGCTAGGCATATTGAGTTTGGCCAGACTAAGTAGGGAATTTGATTGGCTTTCCAGCCTATATGGTTTCATTTTGGCCCAATGATTCAGAATATCCAGCCCTCAATGTTGAAATGTACAAAATCTCATATTTTTTAACAAAAAAGAGCATGCGTCATTCTGTTTGGACTGGTTTAAAGGTGGTTTCAAGAATAGCTAGGCATATGGAGTTTGGCCTGACTAAATGGGGAATTGTGTTGGCTTTCTGACCTATATGGTTTCATTTTGGCCCAAGGGTTCTGAAAACCCAGCCCTCAAAGTGAAATGTGAAAAATTGCATATTTTTTAATATAAAATGCATGCATGGTTTCAAAAGCGGCTGAAAATAGTAGTTGCGTAGCAAAGATTCCGATACTTTATTTTGTGACTTGTTTGTGATTTGTCACATTATTATGATTTTACTTCCCTGAAGACTTTAAAGTATGTGTCTTTTGTCATCCAAAAAATATTTCTTTTGATGATAAGTTGCCTTTTAGTCTATTTTTATTTCAATTTCATGGAATTAAAAATCAATAAATTCCGCTTCTATCAGTTATTTCCTCACAACAAAGGACAATGGAATATATATGATTTCTGAAACTAGGACACATTTATTACAATATCATGTGGTCACTTGAGACACAAATTTATACATTTTAAAATGTCGATGGTCATATCATGATTTGTTGCATTTAAAATACTCTGACATTGAGTTACTTGACTGGACCAATCAGAGGCAAGAGTGGTAAATGTATGGGTTAATGTGATTTAAGTATTCTGACCCCACTTTTATAACTGAGAGAACCATCTGTGAAATTGGATTAAATAATTAGGCATGATGCAGCATTCACCTTGATTCGCACTTGAATGCATCAAGGACCAAATTGTGATAGGCCACAGCCAGCTTGAAAAAACCTTGGGATTAAAAAAATTGACCAAGAAAACGGTTAGCACAGTGATGTAGAGGAAGGTCAGATGAACATTTTGATATATCAAATTTAAAAAAATCTGTTGGTAACTTTTTGAGATATTGGAGTTTTACATTTTCTATTTATCACACCCTATTCTTTGAGGAGCATATAATTTCTTTCTGCAGTTCTGCACTCTGAAATTCATAATTATCCCACAAGAAATACACAAATTTTGCAACTCCCCTTAATCGACATAGTTTTACTAATAGAAGCATCAGGTATCGTCTCCCTGCTATTTATAACAACTGTCCTGAATATATTAAGTCGATATTTACAGATAGTATAGAGGGTTTTACCAAATATGTGAAAGCAGATATTATTTACAATTACAACATGCATTGTTCTATCAGAAATTGTTACATTTGTCAATCCACTGACAACCTATTATAATTTCAGCTTGTTGTGTTTTGTTTGTACTTAGTGTATAGACATCCTTCATGAATCATCTTGTCCCTATCTCTCAAATTTCGTTTTATTTTTATTTTTTAAATATTACATGCTATGATATAAAATGCTATGGAAGTTCAGCACCGTGTTGTCAGGACCTGCTGGGTCATGAACATTAAACAACGGGGGGCACCTTAGTAGCGACAGAAGACTGTCTTGGAGGTGTCTCCCCCTTACATTGATTTAAATAATTGTAAATGACATGTGTAATTTTTTAATGTACAGTGTAAAGGAATATAATAGTGTCTGAGTCTGAGTCTGAGTTCTGCAGAAAAAAAACTGCAGAATTCTGCAGTTTAAAATAAAACTGCAGAATTCCGCGGTTCTGCAAAAAAAGTGCACAATTCTGCAGTTTAAAAAAAAACTGCAGAATTCTGCGGTTCTACAAAAAAGTGCAGAATTCTGCAGTTCTGCAAAAAGTGCAGAATTCTGCAGTTCTGCAAAAAAGTGCAGAAGTCTGCAGTTCTGCAAAAACAGTGCAGAATTCTGCAGGTTTCAAAAGAAAAAATTCAGAATTCTGCAGTTCTGCAAAAAAGTGCAGAATTCTGCAGTTTCGAAAAAAACTACTTCAGAATTCTGCAGTTTCAAAAAAAAAAAGCAGAATTCTGTGGTTTTGATAGTCTTCTGTCACTGCAGCATTTCTGAAAAGTTTTTGCAGCAAAATCTGTAATTCTGTAGGAGTCATGCAGCTTAGGAGGTTTTATGCACTTCTGCAGCTAGCTGCAGAATTCTGTAGGAAGCTACAGAAGTTTCAAAAAATTCTGCAGCAAATTCGGCAGCTCTGCAGGAAACTGCAGAATTCTGCAGTTCTGCAGTTCTGCAGCTTCCTTCAGATTTTTGAAACTGCAGAATTTGGCAGCTTCCTACCTGCAGAAGAGCAGAAAACCCTCTTTCCTGGTTACCTCAGGTGGTGAGCCCCTGTAGTTGGATACTGGTATCCCGCTGGTATGTACCATTAGGGTCCCCCTCCCCCCAAGGGAGGCTCTGTTCTTTTAAATGAGGACACTTTGATACTCTGCACCAGTTATACCATGGGTGAGGCTATATATCCCTGGTATAGTCACCCAAGATCCAGTATATCCCTTGACCCAAAGGAATTTTATTTTGATGCAGCAGGTTGTAAAATGAACGTCCATAGCCGTTTATTGTGATTCTAACGGTACCAAATATGTTGGGGTGCAAAAAGGACAACCAAATTAATCTGAATTCCAAAAACCAAGACCATTTTAATCCTAGAAGGCCAAAAAACCTCAACCATCCAGCGGCGCCTCTATATACACCCTTTCATAGTGAGTACCCTGCCCCCCTGGGTTTTTTGAAGCCGCACCTTGTAAAATAACATTTTTTCAAGCTGACGAAAAAAAAAGAAACAACGACGGACAAACACTGACAACTTCAGTCAATACACCTGGTTCCTATAGATACGGAACTATAGATTCCCACCAGACCCCCCCACTCGACCCCAGAACTGCTACCTCAATACACACATTGTAAAAACACTCTGATCAGCCAGGAGGTCATCATTTTCTCACAGACATTCATTTGCCCTGACTGTCATGCTGTCAAAATTATGTTCTTCCACCAATCCTTCCCTCAATTGCCAATGTGTCTACCATTTCATAAACTTTCAATGGTGGATAATATATATATGTTTGTATACATCAAAGGATAGATACATAGATAGATAGATAAATAGATAGAAAGATAGATAGACAGATATATAGATAGATAGATTTTTCCCCGGAGTGCATCATGCAGAGAGAGGTGGTGCCCTCAGGGCATCTCGGAATGGCGGGCCCCCGGACTCTCGGCCCTTGGAGACGATCGTAAGGTGTGTCCTGAGGGCATCTCAGACTCAAGGTCAGCCCTGAGGGCACCTCGGAGTGGCGGACCGGACCGGCGTGGCGGACCCTCGGAGTGGCGGACCCTCGGAGTGGCGGACCCTCGGAGTGGCGGACCCTCGGAGTGGCGGACCCTCGGAGTGGCGGACCCTCGGAGTGGCGGACCCTCGGAGAGGCGGGCCTTCGGACTCGCGGGCTCGCAATTTGGCGGGCCCTTGGACTGTGTCACCCAGGATGCAGTGGTACATAGCCTACTTTCTGCAAAGACAATGACTGCATATTTTTATTTCTGAATAATGACTTTTGTCTTAGATTTTATTTAACGGGAAAAATATGCAATATATTCTTTGAAGGAGACTCCACGCAAAGAGCAGTACATTTAAATTTCTTCCTGCACCTGCATATTCTGCGATAAATTCTGCAGTTTGGGAGTAAAACTGAGAATTCATAAATTCTGCAATAAATTCTGCAGTTTGGCAGGAAACTGCAGAATTCTGCAATTCTGAAATAAATTCTGCAGTTCGGGAGTAAAACTGCAGAATTCTGCTATTCTGCAATAAATTCTGCAGTTTGGGAGGAAACATCAGAATCCTGCAATAAATTCTGCAGTTTGGCAGGAAACTGCAGAATTCTGCAATTCTGCAATAAGTTCTGCAGTTTGGGAGGAAACTGCAGAATTCTGCAATTCTGCAATAAATTCTGTAGTTCTGCAGCTCCAAGCAGTATTTGTGAACCTCTGGCATTTAATCCAGCTTATCAATTGCAATGCATCTGCTAAGTTCAGACCTCTTCGACAAGGGTCTTGCCATACCCAGGAAACGTTGGTGGGGGGGGGGGGTATGATTGTGGTGTTATACGTGAGGGCCTACTGTTCAAAGAAGAATGGGTGGGGTTATTACAGGCCTGTATCAGTACATTTTTGGGCCAGGGGCAAACTGTTTTCAATGGGCCCCCAGGGCCCAGAGGCGGACTGGCCCCACAGTAATCCCCTGAGCAAAATCATTGGTGGGCACCTGTTATCGTTGTTTTCAATCTAGCATTCTGAATTGACTTGTACCTCGATATACCTGCATCAAAAACCACAGTAATTGTAGAATTTTTTTATCTGCATGATATTATATGAAATCATTAATAGTAGTATAAAAAAATTAGAAAAAAACATCAGCACGAAAATCAGGAGGGGGGGCCCTTAGACTACTGCTTTTTACAGTTAGTAGAGGAGGCAGCTTTTGGCGCATTCAGGAGGGATGTAGGGGACCCTGGGGGCCATGCCTTTTAGGTCCCCAAAATGAAAAATGACATTTTTAAGCAAAATATAGGCCTAAGTAGCATGAGGATTGAGGAGCGCCCACAAAGCTCAAAACACATTTGGGCTGCTCCCAGTCTACCGTATCTGGAGATTAAACGGGCAAGGGGCCCCCTACTTCATTTTTATTACCTTATCAAGCTCTAATCGATGATATTTTTTATAAGGCCTGGAAAATCAATTTTGACTTTTCAAGTAATTTTTCATAATTCTGTTTTTTTAAGATTGCTAGTGGGCCCCCTCAGGCGGTGGGCCCCAAGGCATTACCCTCCTGCACATAGGGCCAGTCCACCCCTTGGCCTGCCTTGCACCCCAAAGCTCTCTTAATTCTATAAATTTTTACGTTCTTGCGTCAGTTACCCCACGCACTTTCTTTACTGTCGCAACTCTTTTCAGCTTCATAATGGGATAAATGCCCCCCCCCCCCGAGGTCATGGGCCCGGGGCAAATGCCCCATTTGCCCTATGGTTAATACGGCCCTGGGGGTTAACAGTAGGTCCGTATGACATGATGTCTTGGTCACATATCTAGAGGAAAGCCCGCGAAAATGCTTTGTGTCTACCAGCTTTTGTGGCTGTCCCGCCCACCGAAACACACTGCCTGATTGAGAAGAGCAGGGGGAGTCGGTGCAAGTGAGTGAAGTGAGTGTCTATTTAATGGCGCCACACATAAAGGCAATTTCAGTAGGAATTGTCATGCAAAATGTGGTGGACATTGCTGGAGTATAGGGATGGAGGAGATGAAGTGACATCACAGTTGAATAGATAAGAGTTTTAAGAGTAAGATGATTTGATGTTCTTTTTGAATACATGAGAGGAAAGTCTGGAAAGGTCATTTTTGAAGTAGTTGGTAACTTCATTCCAGATTATTGTTCCTGCATGCTGAATCATTTTCTTGGCTTGTTCAGTGTGGACTCCATTGGTGTGTAGTAAATGGGATTGTCTTGTTGTTCGGTCTATTATATGGGAAATTGGTTGAAAATAATTTCTAAGGGGCTGAGGCTGAGGAAGATCCTTGGATTGATGTTGATGGAAAAATTGGGCTATTGCAATTTTGTAAAGATCTTTAACAGATGTCATTTTATAGGTTTTTAATGTGTGATTGGTCGGGGTGTAGAAATCAAGTCCAAATAAGTTCTTTATTGTTATTGTTTTATTCTGATGGGAACAGCCACCTCTATAGCAAACATTCATCTATGTAAATTCAATAGGGGCAGATGGACAACATTGTTGATTATGAAACCTTCTTCAAACTAAAGTTTGCTAAAGGCAAAAACCTGAAAACAACCAAGGCAATAAAATAATGTAGCACAAAAATAGATTGGCATCAGAGCACCAAAAATGGCACTGACACAAAAGCAGCATTGCGCAAAAAAAAACAACAACAACATAAATGGCACCATAAGCAGCATTGTTAGGCTATCAAGGATCTGTCTCATGACCTCTTTGGACATGTATACCTCATTCCTCATCGTACTCAGTGGTTACACAGAGCACACTTATGTTCCCGGGCCTTGTTTGTGTGGCTTAGGGCACTTCCTTAATACCCAGGTCACTCTTGTGTTACTTAGGGCATTTTTTAGTCCTCAGGGCACTCTTGTGTTCCTTAGGGCACTTCTTTAGTCCTCATGGCACTCTTGTGTTCCTTGTGTTCCTTGGGGCATTTCTTTAGTCCTCAGGTTACTCTTGTGTTCCTTTAGGGCACTTCTTTAGTCCTCGGGGCACTCTTGTGTTCCCTGGGGCATTTCTTTAGTCCTCATGGCACTCTTGTGTTCCTTAGGGCATTTTGTTAGTCCTCAGGGCACTCTTGTGTTCCTTAGGGCACTTCCTTATTTCTCAGGGCTCTCTTGTGTTCTTTAGAGCATGTTTTAATTTCTCTAGGCACACTTTTGTTCCTCGGGCGTTGTTTGTGTGCCTTAGGGAACTTCCTTAATGCCCAGGGCACTCTTGTGTTCCTTAGGGCATTTTTTATTCCTCAGGGCACTCTTGTGTTCCTTAGGGCACTTATTTAGTCCTCATGGCACTCTTGTGTTCCTTGTGTTCCTTGTGTTCCTTGGGGCATTTCTTTAGTCCTCATGGCACTCTTGTGTTCCTTAGGGCATTTTGTTAGTCCTCAGGGCACTCTTGTGTTCCTTAGGGCACTTCCTTATTCCTCAGGGCACTCTTGTGTTCTTTAGAGCATGTTTTAATTTCTCTAGGCACTGTGTTCCTTAAGGCCCTCTTTCATTCCTCTTGTTTTCCTCCGGGCATTGTATGTTCCTTATAGAATAGAATAGAATAGAATAGAATAAAACTTTATTTAAAGTCGCCACATAAAATATCAAACAATAGCTACAAGCTAATTAGCGACACTAAAAACAAATAACAATTAAAACACTAAAAACAAGCACACACTAACAAAAAAGATCAACATGTCATCAATTAATATCACAGCTTGTACATTTACATGATGGTCCATCCCATGTGGCCATCATCTTCTTAAATACATTTAAATCCATTTCCGATTTAAACCTTGCAGGTATTTGATTCCAAATATGTGGTCCATAGTATGAAAACGTTCTTTTGCCATACTTAATTTTGTAGAATGTTGGTACTTCTAATTTTAGGACATCCCTGAATTCATAGTTAGTTTCTTTTCTTATTACCATATCATTCAAAAACTCAGGATTCATACGATGGACACACTTAAAAACTTCAATAGCTAACAAACGCAGCCTTTCTATGTGTAACATACATCTTTTGGTGCTATTTAGCAGTTCATGATATGTACTGTTGTAATCATTTGTTAAAAACCTTAGTGCTTTTTCTTGTATCTTTTCAACAAGCTTTATAGAGGATTTTCCACAGAAATTCCAAACCACTGGACAAAAGTTAAAGCATGACATAATGAATGCATTGAATAATAATTCTTTTTCATTCTTGCCTAATACGTTTTTAAAACGATATAGCACCTTTAATTGCTTTGATGCTTTCTTGCACAATGTTCGAACATGATCATCAAAGTTCAACTTGTTATCGATTTTCATCCCCAGTAACTGAACTTCTGTACTAGGTTGTATCTTACATGTTTCATTAATGATGATTTCAGATGGCATGTCATCATATTTATCAAGGGGGGAAATAAACATAATCTCACTTTCATAAAATTACTTTGAAACCATTCTATGGCAATTTTTGTGTCGTGAATGAGATAGGAGATAGCTATATCAAGTCTCTTATCTGCAGCACTGAGGCTATTATCATCTGCATAATTGAAAATATTGCAAGACGTAATATGAGGAAAAATATCATTAATAAATACATTAAATAACAATGGACCAAGACATGAGCCCTGGGGGATACCCTTTGTAGTTCCTGCCCAAGAACTCAGAATATTATTTAGCTTCACTCTTTGCTGTCTGCCATTCAAATAGCTACTCATGAATTTACAAGCATTCTCAGAAAAACCGTATGCTTTAAGTTTTGTCACAAGGAGTTCATGTGGTATTGAGTCAAATGCCCTGGATAGGTCCATAAACAATGTTGCAACATGATTGTTTCTATCCAGGGCCTTTTTCCATGTATCAACAGCATATGTTAAAACCTGACTGCACCCATGTCCTTTCCTATATGCACCAAGCAGATCATTGAAGTACATTTGCATATACTTGTCTATTTGTTCAGCTATTACATTTTCAAAAACCTTTGAGAATACACTTACTATATTAATTGGCCTGTAATTGTCTTTTGTCATTGAACATTTCTTTTTGAAAATTGGGCAAACTTCTGCTTTTTTCATGTCATGTGGGAAAGTGCATGAGGTGAATGAGCTGTTGATAATGAAGGCAATTGGTTTTGACAGTTCAACATAACACAATTTCACAGTTTTTGGAGGAATACCATCAAAACCTGTTGATTTGTTACACTTAATATTCTTCAGCTTGCTCCTAACATAGTCATCAGAAACACAAACAAAGTCAAACTGTGAATCATTATTGTTGTCTCTTACAGACCTCTGAATTGTGGAGACACTGCTGTGAGAGTCATTTTGATCTGATCCTTGATCAATACCAATGTCATCAGCCATTGTCACAAAATAATCATTCAAGACATTACATACTTTTACAGGCTCACAAATTATATTTTCTCCTTCTTTCAAAATTATGTTTCCAGACCCCTGATTGAATTTGTTAGAAAAGAATGGCTTTACACAGTTCCAGAAGTCTTTAGGAGATACATTAGGTTTTTTACATTTGCTTGTGAAATAATCTTTGATAGCACATCGCCTCAAATTGGTAACTTTGTTTCTTTGCTTTCTATAAGCCTCCCAGTTGTGGTTGCATTTTCTTTTGTAGAAAATGTTCTTTAATCGGTTTCTAAAATATATTTCTTTCATTAAGTTTGAGGTCATGTATGGTACTTTGCTAGATTTTACCACTTTACTTTTCATCGGTGCATGGTCATTCAAAACTTCACTGTACATATGAGTGAAAGCCCAATATTGATCGTCAGTGTCATCAAAAATTTCACAAACTGAAAGGGGTATTGTATCTATTGCCTTTTGGAACTTTACTTCATCAAAGTCTTTGTAGGACCTGTAATTCAGTCTGAATGGCTTTGGCCTTGAGAATGAAGTTCTGGTGACACAACCCACCATATTATGGAAATCACTCATCCCACAAGCAACATTAAATGGCCTGTAAAATTTTTGTTTGTTTGAAACTATGATCGGATCAAGCAAAGTACCACTCATGCTCTTAAAGCAAGTTGAGCCTGTTATAATATTGGAAAGTGCATGAACATCACAAACATTTTTGTCAAACAGATTGTCTTTATCATTCATGTCAATGTTAATATCTCCCACAAGAATGCTTTCTTTCCATGTTTCATTCAGTGACTCAATTGTTTGACTTGTCAATTGAGTAAATAGTTCATTAGATACATTAGGATTTTTATACAAAATTATGAGATTGAACTTTAAATTTTTAATAGTTATTTCAAAGACCATAGATTCAACATGCACATTTACTTCTTTGAATTCATAACATTGCATTCTTGTGTGAGGTATATCATCTCTTATGAAAACCATGATGCCCCCTGACCTAGAGGTTCGATCTTTACGATAACTTTTAAAACCTTTACAGCAAAACAGGTTGGCAGAATAGGTGTCATCAAGTTTAGTCTCTGTAACACACAGTATATCAAGGATACCCTCAGAGAGAATTTCATGAAAATAGTCAAATTTGTGCTTAAGACTGTTTATGTTAACATGAGATAGTATGACATTATCATGATTATCCTTTCGGATCTTTCTAAGTGAGTCTGTCAAGGGATCTGTAACATCAACTGTAACATCAGCTATTGCATTATGACAGACTTCAATGTCAGTTGTAACATTATCACAAGCTTCAGCATCACATGAAACATTATCCAGTATGTCAACATCAGAGGCAAAAGAGTCACACAAAATATCACAGTCTGAGACACATAAATCATGGTTACACAAATCATCAGATGAGTTAAAGCTGTGGACATGAAGATCATTCCTATCAGTGTTTGTTGTACAATCACTCGTCACATTTTCAGGTGATGATGAGTCAACAACATTTAAGATCAAGTCACCATCAGTGTGAGGTGAGTTTAAAACAACAGAGTCATTTAAAGAAAGCAATACAGTGTCATTCAGCACTTCTTCAGTTGCTGTAGAATCGGCCGTCTCTTCTTGGCCAGTCACCTATTGTGTTTTACTGAAACTTTTCCAGCAAAACTTTTGCTTGTGTCCATAGCTGTTACACGAGTAACATCGGAGGGGCGATGGGTGTCGACACGTACTAATGTTATGGGATTTCTCTCCACAGTTAAAGCACTTTGGTTGTGGGTCACTTCTTCTTGGGTATCGTGTATATTCAGAGCGCTGTCGAAATTGGACCGGATGCATTTGGACAGTTTGGGAGGAGTCAGGAATGTTCTCTCGGAGTGTTTCAAGGAGACGACCCAACATGTTGAGCCCTTTGCCTGACTTCCCCCTGCCCCAGTACTCATGTCCAGTGTCCTCGACTAACTTGTGCCCTTGGGATACCATAAGCTTTTCCTTGAATGCTTTACACTGGCGGGCCTTCTCTTGCAGTAACATGTACATCACACTCTGCTTCATATCGCACCATCGCTCATCAGTGTGAATATCATCTGCCAGTAACTGGGCTTCCCTGGGAGTGCTCGCTCTACGAATTGCTTCAGCGGTGACATGCTGCCTCATTTCAACTGCTTTGCGGTATTGATAGGCATGTTCATTGGTCTTGAAGCGCAGGCTCCACACCTCTATGTCTGATGGGTAGAAGTTGCTGAAGGGATCACTACCACCTCTAAACTTCATGATATTTGCTGACTGGGGGTAGTTTGTGCTCTGAGGAGTTGCCAAGTCTGCAGTCGGAGGAGGGGTGAAAGGTGGAGGGGGGCTTGGTTTTTTAATTTTAGTGTTCTGCACGTCATTCCATCGACTGCCAGGGCCATGACCAAAGTTGGGCTTTGCCTTGTCCCCCAGTTTCAAGTTCTGCAGCATCTTTGCAGCTCCTAGGGAGGAAAGGTGGACCTTATCAGTGGGTGACAAGAGTGTGAGGTCTACTGTGTCATCCCTGTACTTGAAGTTCTTGTCATTGTTCACAAACGCGGCCCCTGTCGTAGCTGCTGTCGTTGTAAGAAGCTCATTCACATGGTCAATCTTTTTCAGATCAGCCTTTTCGTCAGCCCGAGGGATGATGCTGGACATGCAGACATTTTCAGCTCTCTCTTTGGCCACAAGAAGTAAGCGATCATACTCATTTGCAATCTTGGCAGCAGTTTTCTTGGTGACAACATCGTTGGTACCACAGACAAGTACAATGTCTTTGAATTTCTGTTTTTTAGGATTAACCTTTTTCAGCCAATTTTTAATGTCATTGATCTTTGCACCACTCTGGCTTTCAACTTTGAGGTCATCATGGGTTGACTGGATGTTTCTTATCATACTGTCACCCACAAGCAACGTTCCCATGCACTCAACATCCTCATCATCTTCACTGTCATCGTCATCACTTTCAGAATTACGGTCAATTGCTTCGGAGATGGCCTTTTTAATTTCAGAGTCGTGACCAATTATTTGGGCTTTGAATTGAGATTGTGCTTCTTGCATGGTGTCTATGGCTGTCTGTTGTCTCACAACCATATCTATTAGTCTGTTGTTCTGTTGGAGGACTTGATCCAACTTTTCAGCCAATTGGAACACAGTGTCTGGCATTGCTCTACAGCTGTGGCAGGTCCATATTGTCTTCACTTCAAGACATTCAACACAATCAATATGAAAGACATGACTGCACAAACAACAAGTTTGTTGGGTTGTGTTTCTCGCCTTTGGGTTCCCACCATGCCTGCAGTCTGTATAGCATATCTTGGTATTGTCTTGATTGTATTTTCTCATTGTGGAATTCACAGTTTTAGGAAGAGTGTCTTCTCCCATTGTGACTTGTCACAAGACAGTGTCAGGGCAGTCACAATACAGTCACAATACAGTCACAATACAGATGTTGTTCGCAGTATTTCACACCTTGTCAGATATGAAAAGAAAGACTTTTTCTGAATAAAAATGGCTTGAATCCCCTTCAATTATCCCTGGGTAATAATGGGATGGGCCAAATTCAATTCACTACCAAAGTCTTTAGAACGAAAAGTCACACACCTGTTTCTTATAGTGTCCACATTAATAACGAAATTGAGTAATTGTATTATTGATTTCCATGCGTCATTCTTAGTTTCTCAAGGCACCTTTGTACACGGCATTTCCGTTTCTCTTGGCACTCGTGTTCCTCAGGTCACTTTTTTGTTCCTTGGGGTACTTTTTTTCTCACAGCATTCTTGATTTCTTGTGTGACTCTTTGTTTCTCAGGGCACTACCTTCTTCCTCAAGGAAGTCTTGTGCTCCTCTGGGCAATCCCCCCACCCCTTGTGTACGTTCCTCAGAGCACATTTTTCTTTTCGGAGCATTTCTTTGTTCCTCGCAATGCTCTCCATTTTTTTCTCTCACTCTGTTCCTCAGGGCACCTTTTGGTTCCTCAGGGCACCTTTTGGTTCCTCAGGGCACCTTTTGGTTCCTCAGGGCACCTTTTGGTTCCTCAGGGCACCTTTTGGTTCCTCAGGGCACCTTTTGATTCCTCATGGTTCTTTTTGCTTCCTCAGGGTTCCTTTTTGTTCCCCAGGTTCCTTTTGGTTCCTCTGGGCACTTTTTGGTTCCTCAGGGTTCCTTTTGGTTCCTCAGGGCACCTTTTGATTCCTCATGGTTCCTTTTGCTTCCTCAGGGTTCCTTTTTGTTCCCCAGGTTCCTTTTGGTTCCTCAGGGTTCCTTTTGGTTCCCAAGGTTCCTTTTGGTTCCTCAGGGCACATTTTGGTTCCTCAGGGCACCTTTTGGTTCCTCAGGGCACCTTTTGATTCCTCATGGTTCCTTTTGGTTCCTCAGGGTTCCTTTTTGTTCCCCAGGTTCCTTTTGCTTCCTCAGGGCACCTTTTGGTTCCTCAGGGCACCTTTTGTATCCTCAGGGCACCTTTTGATTCCTCATGGTTCCTTTTGCTTCCTCAGGGTTCCTTTTTGTTCCCCAGGTTCCTTTTGGTTCCTCAGGGTTCCTTTTGGTTCCTCAGGGTTCCTTTTGGTTCCTCAGGGCACTTTTTGGTTCCTCAGGGTTCCTTTTGGTTCCTCAGGGCACTTTCTGGTTCCTCAGGGTTCCTTTTGGTTCCTCGGGGCACTTTTTGGTTCCTAAGGGCACCTTTTGTACTCCTAAGAGCACATATGGACACTTGTGCTCCTAAGTGCTTTTTTGGTTCCTCAGGACACTTTTGTTCTTCCTAGGGAATTTTTTGTTTCTCATGGTACTTGTGTTCCGCAGTTCAATTTTTGTTTTAATGGGGCACTTTGTGTTCCTTAGTGTTCCTACATGTATATATTTTTCAACATTTGCCACATACACGAATGTGTGTAGGTGCCAAAACGAGCATAAACGAATTTGTCAACATGCAAAAACGAGCAAATTACTCGTCTATATGTAACAACTAACATTCGTGTAGGTGCTGCATTCGTCATTTGTATAACTGCCATTGCTTACATTCGTGGAAGTGGTAGATAATTAGGGTTTAGGGTTAGAATTAGGGTTAGAGTTAGTTTTAGCTAAGTTCAGGGTTAGAATGTTCGTAATTACACTTCTACAAATTCGTGAAAGACTCTATTTGGCTCTTGCACGAATGCCAAATTCGTGTATATGTTCGTTTTTGCAGGTTTACAAATTCGCCCACATGCAAAATATTGAATAGAATAATAGAATAGAATAAAATTGTAATTAAAGTCGAATAAATAACAATAACAATTAGCTCATTGAGCTAGTATTCGACATATAAAAACAACAACAATTATAAAATTAAAAACAATAAAATCAGTATAAAAAAATTAGTAAAATTAATAAATGTAAAATGACTAAAATCATACATTTAGCCACTTATACACATCACGCAATTATACATTTCACACATAAAACAAATATCACAGATCCTTTCATAGACAACATAGACTACAACTACACTTAGGTCCTTCCCATCTCTTTATAACATTCTTGAATCGCTCAATGCTCAAGCACTCTTTATAGACTGGAGGCAAAAGATTCCAGAGATGGGCTCCGTAATAAGAAAACGCTTGTTTGCCATACATAATTTTGTTAAAACGTGGTAGAGTCAATAAGCATGGATCTCTCAGATCTCTATCAATTTCTTTTAAAACAAACATATCATTCATAAATGCAGGATTTAGGTTATAGATGCATTTAAAAACTTCAATGGCAATACACTTTATCCTATTCATTAGCATGGTTTTTGAGTTGGTTTTTTGTAAGAGTTCTTCATAACTTAAAGTGTGTTGACCAGTGTTAAATCTTAAAGCTCTTTCTTGAATTTTTTCAATTTTTCTTGCAGATGTTTTGCTGCAAAAATTCCATACAACTGGACAAAAATTAAAATTAGAAAGAATGAACGTCCGATACATCATTTCTATTTCCTTAATGCCAAAGTAGGACTTAAAGCGGAATAGAATTTTCAATTGATTCGATGCCTTTGTGTATATCGTCTTAATATGTTCATCAAAATTCAGATTTCTGTCAATGGTGATTCCCAATAGTTTGACTTTCTCGCTGGTCTTTATGGTAACATCATCTATAGTCATACATTCTGGTAATTCAGTGATATTTCTTAGAGGTTTCATGAACATAACCTGAAATTGTTCAGGGTTTACTGGCATATAATTGTCAACAAACCACTGCATTGTGTTTTTAGTGTCTTTTGCCAATATTTCGATAACTAACTCAATGCTGTTATGACTAACGCTCAGAGTGTTGTCATCAACATAATTAAATAGATCAGAACATTCTATGACACAAAACAAATCATTTACGAATATATTAAATATCAACGGCCCTAGACACGACCCTTGGGGAATTCACTCTTTAAAGTGAGCCAAGAACTTTTACAGTCTTTGATCTTCACACATTGTTTCCTATCAGTCATATAACTTGCCATAAATGAACATGCATTATCAGAAAATCCGTGACATTTTAATTTAGCTAACAATAAACAATGAGGGATCGAATCAAACGCTTTAGATAAATCCATTAACAAAGTACCAACAAACTTATTTTCATCAAGAGACTTTTTCCACGTATCAATAGCTAAAATCAGAACTTGGCTACATCCATGATTTTTTCTATAAGCACCAAGACGTTTGTCAAACAATTCATTCATATCTTCAGTTATTTGCTCGGCAATAATTGTTTCCATAATTTTTGAAAAAATTGAAATAATGCTGATTGGTCGGTAATTTTCCTTATTCATATGGTCCTTTTTCTTAAATAATGGGGAAACTTCTGATTTCTTCATATTACTAGGGAAAGTGCTAGTTTGAAAGGCACTGTTACTTCAGGTAAATAAGAAGTGCAACAAAATGACAAAGTGTTTGGTGCCCAAGTAGCTTTGCTATCTCACAAATTTTCATGCTCCCCTGACCACAGACAGTGTATCACACTTGATTATTAGGACTGCCAGCGGCCTTATGTGACGAGTCGGGTTGTGACTCTGTGCACAGGATCCTGTAAAATCTATGCATTGTATCAATCTGATTTTTTGCAGCATTTTTACTTGTGGTCCATTGAAAGCTCTTGTCGATTTTGGCTGGTCTCTGCGACATTTCGGTGATTTTATTGAAAAAACTAGTCAACACAAAAAAATTTTCCGAATGCCACCTGAGGAAAAATACCTCTGTAAACCTAATTCAAGCATGCTGATTCCAAATCTGAAATCAGAATTTATCCAGAACGTCTAGATTTTGAGTTATGGCCATGTCAATATTGGCAAAATGCAGATATAATTCCAAATACCACACTCTAATGCAACTACTCAATATACTTCTACCATGCTTTTCTAGCTGCTGTGATACCAGTTCCCATCATAATTATGGAGCGAGTGTTTACAGATTTATTAAAGGAAAGAAAGGAAAGAAACAAGGAAAGAAAGAAAAGAAAGAAGGAAGGACAAGAAAGGAAGAAGAAGAATTGAAGGAGAAGAAAGGAAGGAAGGAGAAGAAAGGAAGGAAGGAGAAGGAAGGAAGGGGAAGAAGGGGAAGAAGGGGAAGAAGGGGAAGAAGGGGAAGAAGGGGAAGAAGGGGAAGAAGGGGAAGAAGGGGAAGAAGGGGAAGAAGGACAAGGCAGGGAAGAAAGAAGGAGAAGACAGGAAGAAAGGTAAAGGAAGGAAGGGAGGAAGAAAAGAAGGAGGAAGGAAGGAAGAAAAGAAGGAGGAAGGAAGGAAGAAAGAAAGGAAAGAAGGCAGAAAGGAAGGAAGGAAGGAAAGAAGGAAAGAAGGAAAGAAGGAAAGAAGGAAGGAAGAATGAGAGATACACAGACATATATGACAGAAGATATATGACAAAACATAGATATTCTGATTCGATACATATAGATAGATAGATAGATGGATAGATAGAGTATACGAACATAGATAGGTGACTATAGGTAGGCCTAGGGCTATATTATGGCAGGCTGGCAGTCCTACGTATGCACTCTCTGAGTGTTCGTTCTTGTTATTTACTTCAACACACAATACCCTTGAATGATCCTGATGTATACCTGAAATTACACTGTAAAAATTATATGGAGATAGAGCCTCACCATGTCAATTTATATTTTAGGTGAAGCATAATATTATTCTGAGGACCTCCAGAACTCAGAACTCAGAACTTGTTGGTTGAGGGTTTGCACAAAATATCACTTGGAGGGCAGATCCCAAGGAAATTGACTGATTGATTGATTGGCCTGGACTTGAGATATATAGATATATGAAAAGATTGAGATATAGATAGAGTGATACAATGTTTTGTTTGTTTGTGTTTTACGCATCTGCAGCACCTTAGTGGGCTATATCGAGACAGGCGATCGCCGTATGATGATGAGATGAGAAGACTGGGAGTCTGGCACATACCATATTAATTCAGGGAAGCCCAGGGTCTTTCAGTTGCCCTAGCATAGAATACTGGATACAACCCACCTCAATTTAATGTCCCATGGGCTCGGACTAAAGTGAGTTCATGGGTGAGATTTGAACCCGCGCCCTCAAAGCCAGTTGACAAGCGAAATTACCAATTAGGCCACGGGTGAACTAGAGTGATACAATGTACTCAATTGCATAGAGAGAGCCCAGGAAACATTATCATTTAAAAAACATAGAATCAATGTTATAAAACGTTTAAAAACCAAAGTAAAATTTTTAAATGTGAAAGTGATCTGGGAAATGGTATGGTACAGAGATAATGATTGATTGAATGATTGATTGAGTCGGTGGATGATTGGGGCTTTACATCCTGTATTCACTCACTAGGTGGGCTAATTAGGACAGGAGGAAGACGTGGCAATGAGGTCAAGGGTGATTGAACTACCAGTACCATCCAACATATGACCAAGTGATCCACAAGAGCTGGATTTGAATTCTGAACCTGGCAGTCATTGGCAGGCCAGTACGCTAGGCCTACCCCTTACCTAACCCTCCTCAAATTATTATTATTTTGTCAGTTGTTGCAAGGTGCACCATCATGGCAGAAAAAATAATTCAAAACCATGTAATATTTCGCAGTAATTTTTTGTAATCTTTACGGCACTGGAGACAGGGCATTGTCTGACAATGTCAGACAATTGCATTATCGTAACTGTGAGCAACTATGTCAATTTTGCTTTGTTGAACTTGATCACCTCTTTATTGTCAAATGAAAAGTTCTAATTGATTGTTGTCTTCACCTTGGCAATATTTATACTCATTGCTCAATGGTGCATAGAAAAATCACTCGTCACAAGACCATTTTGGCCACAAATCAGATGATCCTTTCGTTGCACTTCTTGTTTCCCTGTAGTAACAATTTTACATATTTGACTTGCAATATTTTCAGTAGACATCTTAGCGATTTTAGGTGGTACATTGTCAAAGCCTGTTGACTTGTTTGCGTTTATCTTTTTCAATAGTTTCAAAATGTAAGCAGGTTCCACTTGATCAAAATCAAAGTTATCTGGTTCTCTGTGGATCTCTTTGATCTTAACAACACTAGCATGGCTATCATAACATTGTAAAACATCATAAAGGTCTTCACCTAAGGCTTTCACAGGTTGACCAATATCATTAGCAATTGAAACAAAGAAATCATTCATTATCTCACACACCTTTTTCCTGTCACAAACAAACTCATTATCATGTTTGAGTACAATGTCTGCTCTTGTGTTTGACTTTTTATCTGTGAAAAAAGGCTTAAAACTCAAAAATCTCTGGGAGAAGTGCTTTTTGAACAATATTTGACAAAATAATCTTTTATAGCTTTTTTTCTGATATTTGTCACTTTGTTGCGATGGCAACGATAGGTTTCCCAATTTTCAGGACTTCTGTGTTTAAAATAAAGATTTTTGTAATGATTTCGCTTATACATTGCCTTCATATGATCAGAATGCCTATAAGGTATCTTTCTACCGCGGGCCATTTTACTTTTTAGCATGTTCATCCAGCACAGAATTATATAACATTGAAAATGCCCAGTACTGATCATCTACATTATCAAATGTGTCACATACACTTGTGGGGAGGTTATCAAGTTCTTGTATAAACTTGGCTTCATTGAAATGCTTATAATTTCTGTAAGTGATCAAGGATGGTTCACTTTTTGGATATGAAATTTTTACAGTACATCCAGCCATGTTATGCCGATCACTACTTCCACATAAACATTAACTGGCTTACAAAACACTTAAAACTGAATACGAAATGGCTTACAAAACCTGGAGGTATCTGGAACAATCACAGGATCAATCAACGTACCATTTTCAGATTTAAAACATGTAGGTGAATCTATTATGTTTTTCAAACCATAAACATCACATATTTCAGCATCAATTACATTACCTTCTTTGGCCATATTTATATTAACATCACCAACAATAATATTTTCATTACCAGAATTGGTCAGCTTGTCTAACATTACACCCAAGGCATTTAAGAATACTCCATGAGCCACTGATGGCTTTTTGTACACACATTGTATGGTAGAATTTTACACTTTTTATGCTGAATGAGATGACAATACTTTCGATATCACTGTCAGAGCTGTCAACCTCATATTCATAGGGTGGGAAATCAAAACGCATCCTTTGTGAGGAGAGTCATCCTTCCTGAGTGTGTGCACCACATCCTTACTGAGTGTTTACACCATCAGGTGTCAGAGCAGTGAAGAGAGGGATAAGTATAGAGTAGGTCGGGGCAAGAAGCCCGGCTTAGGTGAGAGACCCCCCGGGTTTATATCTAAACTTATATTTTTGGTGCGTTTTCGTATTGATAGGATTGAAGCTAGAGGCTTTTTAGGCGACGTCAAAAATTTTCAAGGCGAACAGCACCAAACCACAGTAGAAATTAAAGAAACAAAAAAATTTGCTTGGTTTTTGTAACTTTGACTAATTCTTTGAAAGCGGTTGTCAGAAATAACTTCGGAAATTTTTGAAAGTATAATGGATATCTGCATTGCTTCACTTTAGAACCATCACATAAATATGATATGGATCAAGTTTTTTGCCTTTTAGTTAGAAATATAGAGGTCAAATTAAAATATATGGGTTTGGGGCGAGAGGCCCCACATGGCATGGGGCATGAGGCCCCTACGCTGGGGCCTCAAAGCTGCTTCAGGAACCATTTAATAATGTATAGAAAAAAAAATTGGTCGAAATTGAAACAGAGCAAAATATATTAAAAATGAATGTATGAACAGAAAAAATTCTGAAATACAGAAAAAGTGAATAGAATGCCTTAAAAATGATAGAAGAACCCAAGAAATAACTTTCAAGCTGAATGCATTCGCAAAAAAATATTGCATTAGGATTATGATGGGGGGCTTCTTGCCCGATGGTCGGGGTAAGAAGGCCATTTGCAATTTTTTCCAAAAATAGCCGTAACTCCTTTATTAAATTTGGTAGACATTTGTTTCACTAGTTATAAATAGAGTCAAGTGATATCTTCCTGACAGCATAAGCATTCTACCTTTAGCATTGTACACAATTTGATTTGTTATGCCAATAAAGTTGGTTCATGGACTAATATACAAACTTGGCATTCAAACGGGATGACTTGCAACATAAATTAAAGTTTTGTTTAAATTATTTGGGCTGCATAATATGACCATGCATGCTTTCATTTGCAATATTGCACAGTTTTTCCATTATTGTGCAATAATGTAATGAGTGCATCACAGACTTTCAATGAAAATGGAAATGTGGGTATGTAATACTCATGTTTAAGACATTTTCAGGTGCACAGCAGCAGAAATTAAGTCAAAATCAGATTATTATGAGGCACATGTTGCACCACATACTTTCGGAGTGGAGCACCACATACTTTTGGAGTGTGTGGTGCACAACAGTCTTTGGGATGCTTTAAATGCAGCCTACTGGTTAACCTTATCAAGCTGCTTAGGGTACATGATTTTAACATTGAATTCAAGGTAGCTGCTAAATGCACCAATCTGCCTTGCAGGTCCAGTTACAGTCTGTATTTACCTTGTCTGTGGGGCTGGTGCTTATATTATTTTAAAAATGGAACTGCAAAATATTCTCTATTAAACGCTTAAGTGCACTTTTTTTACCTGATTTTTTTTGGGGAAAAACTTTTAGAAAACTTTAATTTGTGTGATTGTGGTGGCTATAATCTACATGATTTTCCCTTGCATTTTGGTACAAATAGCCAGTTTCATATTCGGCCACTTCATTTTCTTTGATTTCCTTCGGGCGCCCTCTACACCATTTGCTTTCTTCAACCTCTGACAAGTGGGTGTTGATATTTTAAAGATACTACTTCTTCTTCTTTTTGCTGGAAACAGCTTTAAATGTGTGCGTTTTTTCCTTTTTGAGAAACTTTAATTGTCCCTAAAATACAAAAGAAAAATATAGACAAGTTCAGATTTAAGCCAAAATAGATATTATGCATAGGCACTATGCCCCCCCTAAATACGCCACTGAGGGGGGCCATCTCAAGGGGGCGGGTTGGAGCTGTGTTTTAAATGAAGAATTTCTTGCTCAGTTTTCTTTTTGGGAAATAAATAATTTCTGGTGGAGTGTTTCTTCACAATGTGTTGCTGGATTTAGCCTAGGAATGAATATTCGGGGACTTGAAATGACTGTCACCCTTACCGTAAAATAAATAATTTCCCGCCGAAGAAAACTCAAGGTCTCCCTAGATATTATATATCGACTTTGATGGACAAACCGAATATCAAAAAAGATACATGACATTGTGTCATATTAAATGGTCGCCCTCTAACCCCTGAGTTAAATGCAAATTTCCAACTATTTAATTTGTCATGGCTAGGAAAATGCACCATTACTTTGCCTCCCAAAATGTGAAGAATGTGGTGCGTCACTCCCAAAGAACTACTCTTGCACATTTCCCTCACTCCCAAAGGCTGCGTCCAACGTAAAATCTGAATTAATGTTTATTTTTCGAGTAAACCTGCTTAAACAACCATCAAAAGATATCCATTCCTTATTTCTAGTGTGAAGTAACATTGCTGCCACAAATCAAAACCACAATAGCTGAAATAGTGCCTCTTATGGGCAAAACAAACCCATGCTGCAACAACCCTCCGACATGTGTAAGCCTAATCTTTTAAGATACTGAAAAAAAAAGTCAGAAATGATAACAGCAGTTGACCTATAACATTATGTAGTACTCCATGCAACTATCATATTGTGAGTTTAAGCATTGAGTATAAAGCCAAATTGTTAGTGAAATTGATAACAGAATAAATATAGAAACATGTTGTACTGTAAAGATACTGGACTTGCTGGAGACTTGAGTGTAAAGACATTAGATGAAGCAATTATCCCTCAATCGGGACTTTCTGTGTGCGAAACAGGGAATTCCACTGATTCACTTTTACCATAGAAAAGCCTGTCTTCCAGCAGGACAGTCAGTTTGATAGTGTGGATTCAGTTTGATTTAGCTACACGTTGTGTTGACTACATGTATGTTATGTTGCTCCTTGGAAATATGAATGAACCTGTTTGTATCAACTTTTGGATTAATAAACAACACTTTATTTAACCTCTCACAAGCGAGTGCTGAGAGTTATTTCCTCCATATAACATTTGGTGGAGAATCTACAGCGCCGCCTGTAAGTAAGTGAAACACATGACATTGTGACATTGCATCAATGCTAAACATCCTCAGCCAAACCGCTTGTGGAGGCATGAATTCTCATCGGATGAAAGGGAAACAAAGTGGGTCATAAAGGCCGATGTGTGAGCCAAGTGGGATAAAAATAGCAGCCCATTTTCTTCGCTGTAGTCGGAGTTAGGTATGGGTCAAAGTCTTTGATAAGTAAGTGAACCACCCTTCCCTATGTTTTAACATTGGGCCGGCGTTTCACTTACTTATCAAAGACTTTGACCCATACCTAACTCCAACTACAGCCAAGAAAATGGGCTGCTATTTTTTTATTACAGGCGGCACTGTAAACACTATGTTTTGGTTGGACTATGTACATTCTTTCGACTTGAAAAACAAACAGATCAATGGCATAAAGTTGACAAAATGATTGCATGTAAAAGAAAAGGCAAAGACATGTGGTATAGAATCAAATGGGTTTATACACCTGAAACAGAATGGATAAATGGCCAAGACTTAAATGATATAGCAAAGCAGGAGTTTCATAATGCGAGAACTGCAGTGGTACACAGAGAAAAAGACCGCTGAAGAGACACAAGTTCTTCAAGTGAATTAGATCTAAAGTGACATTCCAAGAGAGAATATGCTATTTGCTGATAGGAACAGATCTTTGTCCCGGTTGCATTTGAAGCTTGATTCATGCTTATAAAAATTGTCCCTAAATTGTGTGCACACATTTTAAATTCTAGAACAGAAGCAGAATCATTCATATTGCAACACCATTGGCCATGGTAATACGAAGTCAATAACTTCCTATCATTAAAGCAAACATAGGCTGCGTAGCAGCAAACCTTCAGCGAAAAAATAACATTTAAAAAGGACACCATTACACCATAATAGTGATGTGAACCAAATTACATGTAGTATTTGCAATAGTGGCCCGATCTTGGTCTGAAATTATCTATACGCCCTGCCATATGCCCGTATGCAGGCCAAGGTGCGTTGAAAGATGGAAAGGCCTTACTAGACCAATGTACATATAATATGGACCAGTTTCATGCATAAACAAGGAATAAGTTGTAAGGTATGGGTCAGAATATTTGAAAAAGCATTAAGAATAATAATCAAGCAGACCAACAAAAGGCACTAAAATATTATATAGGTGATGTATATAAAATTTCATCTACATGCAATGATGGCCAAGTTTTGGCCTGGAAACAAAAAATAATAATTTTAATATTTTTTTGTCCATATTTCAAGATGTATAGAATATCCATGAATCACACCCACAAAAGGCACAAATTAATCATATAGGTGACATGTCCAACATATTTCATCTATGAACATGCAATTGTGGGCAAGTTTTGGCCCGAAATACAAAAAAAAAAAAATTAAATACATTTTTCTCAATATTCCAAAAAGTATGGAATATCAATCAATCAGACCACGAAAAGGAACAACTAGACTGTATAGGCTACATGTGTAAAAATGTCATCCATGTACATGTATCAGGGGCTGAGTTCTAGCCCGGACATGAAAAAATATTTTTTTAACATTTTTCTCAATATTTGAAAAAGTACAAAATATCCATCCATGAGACCATCAAAAGGCACAATTAGACCATACAGGCTACATGTATACCAAAATTCATCCATGTGCATGCAATAGGAGCTGAGTCCTAGCCCGGAAACAAAAAAAATATTTTTTTTATATTTTGCTCAATATTTCAAAAATTACGAAAGTTCCATCAATCAAACCATCAAAAGGCACAACTAGACCATATAGGCTACATGTGTACCAAATTTCATCCATATTCATTCAATAGGGGCTGAGTACTGGCCCGGAAACTATCTATCCGCCCGCCGCCCGGACGCCCGACCGCCCGGCGGACGGACAACTTTTGACCAAAGTGATAACAATACCTTCTTCGAACTTCGTTCGCTGAAGGCAAAAAGTTGAAAGCAGTCTCTCAGGCAAGAAGATGTCACATACAAGGCACAGAAACATAGATGATGTACTGTAAGGATGTTAGAGAAATGGAGCAAAAGAGGTTTCTGCATATATATATAAAGCATGAGAAAACGCTGAAATGATATATAAAGCATGAGAAAATGCTGAAATGATATATATATAGCATGAGAATAATGCTAAAACGATGTAACACAGTAAAGATGGTTCACTTTTTCGAAAGGAATAATAAAATTCCACTGTTAGTATAGCAGTCCTAGATTGGATTGTAAGGTTTGGAACTGCTAACTAGGTGTGAATTGATGTATACAACGAAACGTGATGCAATGATGCATAGATGACAAGGATACAAATAATTGTGGTCACCACAGTAGAGTGACACAGATGTAAAATGAAATTATGAGATACTTTATAAATAGTCCATGGCCTGGGGGTTATTTGTGTGACCGAGAGAGGGAGAGCGTTTGACTTCATATTCTGTTACTATATAGTCTGGCCTTCAAGAAAAATCAGGTAGACATCTGGCGGCATGGCAGGTTAGGAAAAATCCAAGATGGCCACCAAGATGGCTGCCGTGATGAGAAAAATTGGTTGAATTGCTCACAGTGACACTACAGACTTGTGTAATACATCAAAATAGGGGTTTTCTGGGCTACTGAGTCCAACCATGTACAAATGAAACCTCTTGCTGTGTTTTCTTTGGATATAATCAGGACTTTAGCAAAATTAAACCAACCTGGCTGCAGTAAATGGAAAATACCAACATTGCTCAGCAATGAATAACACAAAGGCATGTTGTACATCAAAATAGGGGTTTCTGGGTTGCTGAGTTCAAATATGTCCAGATGAAACCTCTTGCTCCTTTCTATATTGAGAAATCCAAGATAGCCACTGATATGGCTGCCACAAAATTGTCAAAAAGTACTGTGTTGTGCACAGCAAACCCAAAATGGTTGCATGATATGTCAAAATAGGGGTTTCTGGGTTGTTGAGTCCTACTATGCACAAATGAAACTCTTGCTCTTGTTTATATGAAGATATCCACAAGATTGCCACAAAGCACACAGAAAATGCACTTGTTGCTCACAACCGACACTATACGGGTATGTGAGGCACAAAGAATTAAGCTTTTGTGATTCATCAAAATTGCTATATCAAGTGGCAAAACAACTGTGTTTGGTTTGTAAGATAGATAGATAGATAGATAGATAGATATGGTAAGTGCAGCCCTCTAAGCTCAGTTCTGGGTGCTCACGAGGCTTGATTGAAGAGAGAGAATGAGTCCTCAACATGACCTTCAGCGAAGCAGGCGGGCACCTTAACCACTCTGCCACCCACCTGCCATCATTTAAGACTAAATGCAGGACTATGCCTGTTTGACAGCTATGAAGAGTGTTGTATGACTGACTTCACATAATTCTATTACATTAAGTGGAATGAGATTGTGCTTTAAACATTAAAGATGGTCTGAAAGGAAAAATGGGTAATTTGCTCACACTGACACTAGTGGGGTGTCATATCAAAATAAGTGCTCTCTGACCTTCTTCATGGCTATCAAACAGGCATGTAGTTCTGCATTTAGTCTTAAATGATGGCAAATAAATGATATTATAAGACAACCCAGTGCTATACATAGAATACAATGACTATTGATACTGTAAAGCAAAAAAAGTACAAAAAAACACAAATAAATGTGAAATGTTCAGATTTTTTTTGTGAGACCCATTAGAGATTTTACTCCTTTTACATGGAATTACAACTTCAGACACTATACAATAGTACAGCACATGCTCCTGAAAAGAAAGGACACACATTTTTTCATTGTCAGAATACATTGGTGAGAAAATTCAAACCATGTGCCCCTCTAAATTTGGTACAGCTGGAGGTTAAGCAATTTAACTGATTTTACTTGATTATTCTATTCCGGAATTGCTTGCAAATTCAGACCAATGTATGGCACTTACTTCCCACATAAAATTTAAGTGTCAAATCAACACCTTGGAGTACTGTACCTGGGCTAAAATGAATTTTTCCCTTGCAGAGTGGGATGAATTTGATATTTTATCAACTTGCCGTTTTGGAACTATATGTATACACTACACTTAGGCCATCCACCTAAAGTTGCTTGGCAATTGTGCTGTACAGTAACCTTTGCTGTGCCACAACTCCTTGTTGAATAGTACGAGACAGTACATACATTCTTCTTAAGAGACCAACATTTGTATGATCAATGCTTCCTGAAACTTACTCTGTACAAGCCAGCCTTATAGTTGAAATGCATTGGGAATTGAGAATGGGATGGCTGGAATGCTACCAAATTTGGGACACATTATTTCAAGGGAACAGAAAGTGTCGAAAATAATTCTGGAGAATAACTTATTCATTCTGAAATGCCATTGTACAAAGAAATGGACTGGAAACCAATTTCACCAGTGAGAGATGTCTTGGCACTAAGTCTGGTCAATTGTCCAACCCTGTGTGTGTGATTAAGACTCTGTCAAGTAATGATGATCGCTGCCTGGGAAAGACCAATTGCGAGCGCTGACACTGCTATAGTGGCTAACATTTCTTAACCCTTGGATATTATTGAAATATCAAGGCTTGATTGAAATTTTGCCACAAGACAGTGTCAAGAACTGTGCACTGGCCTGCAAATGTTGAAAATTTGCCTGTCTTTGGAAATAATATTACCCTACCCCTGGCAAATCTTGAGTATCAGTTACTACTGTATAAGATACCTGCAACAGGTGTCTACCCTGGTTCTTATACTGGCTGCTATCTTGAATGTCTCAATATGGATTAATGGAGATATCAAGCATTTTCATGCATGTACATTTGGACCCCAAAAACCCATTTTGACATATACATCATACACTCATTTTATGTTCGACAACTTTGTAGCAGTCATATCTTGGAAATGGAAAGGAGCAAGAGGTTTCATCTGCACATATTTGGACTCAGCAACCCAGAAAACCCCTATTTTGGTATATAACATGCCTGTGTAGTACTTGTTGTTCAAAATGTTTGGTACTTTCCATTCACGGCTGCCATATTGGTTTAATTTTGCTACCATCCTGATTATCTCCAAAGAAAACACAGCAAGATGTTTCGTTTGTATGTGGTTGGACTCAGCAGCCCAGAAAACCCCTATTTTGATGTATTACACAAGTCTGTAGTGTCACTGTGAGCAATTTAACCAATTTTTCTCATCATGGCAGCCATGTTGGCGGCCATCTTGGATTTCTCCCAACCTGCCATGCCGCCAGATGTCTACCCTGATTTTTCTTGAAGGCCAGACTATATAGTAACAGAATATGAAGTCAAACGCTCTCCCTCTCTCGGTCACACAAATTACCCCCAGGCCAAGGACTAAAAAGAGTTGTACAATTACAATACTGGGCTGAACAGTTTCTTGCAAAGATGCTTCTGCAAGCACGATGCTACGTTATGTAAACTGAAATTGCCAACATTGAGAAGATGAAGTTAATCCATTTTCAGATATCGCGATACTGTAAATATGATTGTATACCATGGTATTGAATATTGATGTATTTATTATTGAGTGTTTGAAGACATTGTACGTACGATTATTGACTACATGTAAATTGCTATGAATACATAAAATGGTGAAATGTTTCTTGTGTACTGAGGTGTCATACAATTGCAGTGTAATATGACAATTTATTGCAAACGTAGATTGTTGTTAATTTATGACATGTTGTGATGGTTGCTAGACCATTACCATTGAGCATAAATAAGTATTGTATGTAACTTGCATTTTAACTTTAACATTTCAGCTTTAAATGTTTTTATCTTGTATTGTGCTGGATGTTGTGATGGTGATGGTAGATTAATAATGGTAGATTACTCTTAATGTTTTATCTTTATATAGCATATTTGTGTATTTATAAAAAATCTCTTAACAAAAAAAAATCAGAGATATTTTAACATTTTCTTTCTTATAGTTTCGAGGACGAAACTTCTTTAACCAGGAGGGATATTATCCTATTGTGAGTTTAAGCATTGAGTATAAAGCCAAATTGTTAGTGAAATTGATAACATAATAAATTTAGAAACATGTTGTACTTTAAATATACTGGACTTGCTGGAGACTTGAGTGTAAAGACATTAGATGAAGCAATTATAATTCATCTCAACCCGGAACTTGTGTTCCCTCAATCGGGACTTTCTGTGTGCGTAACAGGGAATTCCACTGATTCACGAGCAGACTACAGACTTTACTGCAGATGGCCTATTCTCACAACTAACAATAATAATAAAAGTCTTTAAAAAATTTAAAATGTCCGCCAATTCAAACAATCTATCAAAATATTTTTGTGAAATATTTAAAAAGTAAAAAAAACTGAGTTGAAATATGTAATTGATGAGTTACACTATTTTTATATTTGTTGTAATAAATAATAAACTATTTCATTTTTACCTGACTTTGTTGTTTCCACTTTCATTTGATTATAGTATCAGTACCTATAGCTAAATAAAGTGATGGGAGAATCCTTTTACATAACAGAATAACTGTTGAGGCCTCGTGGTAAAGGCATTTAAATATAATTATACCATATGACACCTATGTCAGCCAATCAAAAGCCAGTATTTCACTGCAATAAAACCCATATTCTTTGTTGTCCAGTTATCCTCCCATGGAGAATAATAAGTGAAGCTGTGAAAAAAACAACAGCAACAAATGACAAGTTTCAGTTTTGTCTTATGGTATAAGCCAGTTATTCACCGCGGGATCGGCAATATGTGTTTATCACAGCTCGGGCTAACGCCCTCGCTGGATAAATCACATATTGCCTCTCCCTAGGTGAATAACCTATACATATAAGTACAAATCTGGGATTAATGGTCTTTTTGTGTTAAATATAACCAAGGCACTTTGCATTTGATCAAGACCACAGATGGTCTGTTACTGACCATGTATCAGTGGCGACAGAGGTCTGTATATATTGTAAGCTAAGATTTGGTTATGTCTGCTCATTTGTTGAACTCCTTTTTGAGCATAATAAGCACAGTTCGTTAAAGTGCTGGTATCTGAAATGTCAGTAACTGGGGAAAAATCATCCACTCCAGGCATGCGTGCGAATATTGTGGTCATGGGTAAAAAATGTTTTTTGTTTAAAATGGTGAATTTTCTTTTTAGAAATTTGAACAAGGAAGTAGCCCTGTAGCTTAAGTATGGCAATGTAAGTTCACTGTGCGAATTTTGGTGGTCATGGGTCACCCAGAAGCCTCGTAATTGAGAAAGAATGAAACTATAAAAGCAGCCTTTTATAATTATTATAGCAAGATACAACTCAGATTTTGTTTCATTTCTTGAGAGTAGATGTCATCACAGTTGTTCTGAAGAAATCTTTTTTTTTCATAGTGTGGACCTATGGTGTCATTGCTGGAAACTCCATGGGAAACTATTAGTGGGCTGTCTATGCCTCAAAAACAGGCCAAAACCTGCACTTCATAGTACAATTATCCCATTTGGCATGAATCAACTACAGGACCCAAGGGTTCATTTAAAAGGTGGACACAAGTTGAGGCTGCATGTTTCCACCTATATTTTTGGTGATTTCCATGGCAACTACCTCAAAATAGTAGAAAATTAAGGAAATTTCCTTTTTTGGAATAGCACCTTTGATTTTGCATGCATTTGAAATCTTTTTTCAGGAAATTTGAAAAATTGGGAGCTCTTCATTATTCTTTTCTAATTATGCTAATTAGTGCATATTTTATTACCTTATTTAGGCATAGCCTCAGTAAAAACCTCCTTATTTTCCAGAAATAAGGCAAATCCAAATGTTTCTAAGAGCTTGTAGATGTGAGAAATTGTGATTACTACAACATTTTCAAGGAAGAAATATCAAAATACATGCAGATAAGAATATCAAAAATTTGTGTGACACGGCATTATGGAACATCTCAAAAATTATGTTTCCATGGAAACACTCAGCGAAAACTTCATCATTACATTCTCCATCGTAAGTACAATGTGTCTCACCTGGTTAGCCGCTTAACAAATAGAATTCGAGATATTACATTATTGAAGATTGGTAATCTATTATAATTATTATTGAAAAGGGAAAATAATTATTTCTGCTAAGAATAGGTTGCCATGGCAACCTAAGATCATTGATAACTGGCGTCATTGACTAAAAAACATAAATTTATTATAAACTGAATCAAATAAAAAACGCAAAACTATTTCTAGGGCTGTTTTTTTGTGCATAAGATTCAGATGGGCTTTTGAGTTGATGTGTATTTATAATCAGGTGTCAAAGAACCCAGTTGCTTAAAATCACTCAATTGTGACCATTTCTTGTGTGTCTGTTGCCAGGTTTGTCACATTGGGGTATAGCCACTGGATGGGGGTATTAGGCACCCCATAGGGCAAATCTAATGATTTCTTGTGAACGCTTGAAGAAAATGATGAAAAAGGCCATACAATTCACTTCAATAAGTGCCATCTAACTCGTTAAAAAAATAGATTTTTGGAAAGTCACACCAGAGTTTGTCACACACAATGATATTCCAATGCAGCAATGCAGCCACGGAAACAAGTCCTCAAACAGCCTGTACAATAGCTGTGGCATCAAAAGTCTTATGGTCTATCAGAAAGACCTAACGCAACCTCTAAAACAGCTTACCAGGTAAAAATTGGCCCTGTGTGTGCCGGTGTGTCGTCCTTGTGCTATTCTGACAACCTGACATCTGCCTCCGCAAGAAAAGTCATGAGGAGGGTACACTTGGAATTGCTGCGTGTCCTATGGCTGCTATAAAGGGTGCATAAGGTCGTTTTGATGGACCCTAAGCCTTTTACCACCCCCAGGCTATTTGAGGACCTGTTTCCACAGTTGCATTGTTTCACTGGAATATCATTGTGTGTGACAAACCTTGACATGACTTCTCAAAAACAAAATTTTAGCATGTTAAGTGATTACAACTGAAGTGAATTGTATGGCATTTTCCATCATTTTCTTCAAGCTTTCACATGAAATCATCGGAATTTGCTTTGTGGGATGCCTAATGCCCCAGTCCACTGGCCATACCCCAATGTGATAAACTTGGCCATAGACTTGCAAATAACGGTCACACTTGAATGAGTTTTTGTAACTGAGTCCTTTGATACCTGATTATACGCAGCTTTGATGCAAGCAATGATGTCATACGAGGGGTTTTCCAAAAGTTCAGTCCAACTTGGCATAACTTGAGTTGTATTCGATATAGAGACAAGATATTTTAGTGAGACAATATTCATTTCATTTAAAAATTATCCCGCAAAATTAGATCATAAACATGCATATAAATGGTAATTCGGTTGCCATGGAAATAAGAAGTCATGAAATGTGGCCCAGAGGCAGAGCCAGTTAATAGACAGTTTTAGACACAAACTCAATGTAATTATGTATCTTGTTAAAAATGTAATTATTACAAGAGATATAAAACAGGTTCACACATTCAAAACAAGATTTATTATTTCATAACTTCCCAAAGTAATCAACTGGACATTTAAAACATTTTCCCTTCCTTTTTATTTGTAAAAAAAAAAACATGCTTTACAATCTGTAGACGGGCCATTCTCAAATTTCAGGACAAAGTGTATAGTAATAATATCCTGTAACGGAGGGAACAATGTGGTAACGGAGTGGAATTTTGATGTAAAAAACCTGCTGTAGGGGCAACAAAAAAACAAAAACCAATAGAAAAAGATCCATTTTTGAAACCACTTTTAAGCCAGTCCAAACAAACAAAATTATGCAAGAATTTTTTTGTTAAAAAATCTGCGATGTGTCACCTTTCAACATTGAGGCTGGATATTCAGAACCCTTGGGCCGAGATGAAACCATATAGGTTGGAAAGCCAACAAAATTCCCCATTTAGTCTGGCCAAACTCAATATGCCTAGCCATTTTTGAAACCACCTTTAAGCCAGTCCAAGCAGAATGAAGCATGCATTTTTTGGTTGAAAAATGTGCGATTTTTTTACCTTTTAAGATTGAGGGCTGAGTATTCAGAACCACTAGGCCAAAATGAAACCATATAGGTTGGAAAGCCAACAAAATTCCTCATTGAGTCTGGCCAAACTCAATATGCCTAGCCATTTTTGAAACCACCTTTAAGCCAGTCCAAGCAGAATGAAGCATGCATTTTTTTGTTCCAAAATGTGCGATTTCTTAACTTTCAACATTGAGGGCTGAGTATTCAGAATCATTAGGCCAACATGAAACCATATAGGTTGGAAAGCCAACAAAATTCCCCATTTAGTCTGGCCAAACTCAATATGCCTAGCCATTTTTGAAACCACCTTTAAGCCAGTCCAAGCAGAATGAAGCATGCATTTTTTGGTTAAAAAATGTGCGATTTTTTACCTTTCAACATTGAGGGCTGAGTATTCAGAATCATTAGGCCAACAAAAAACCATATAGGTTGGAAAGCCAACAAAATTCCCCATTTAGTCTGGCCAAACTCAATATGCCTAGCCATTTTTGAAACCACCTTTAAGCCAGTCCAAGCAGAATGAAGCATGCATTTTTTTGTTACAAAATGTGCGATTTCTTAACTTTCAACATTGAGGGCTGAGTATTCAGAATCATTAGGCCAACAAGAAACCATATAGGTTGGAAAGCCAACAAAATTCCCCATTTAGTCTGGCCAAACTCAATATACCTAGCCATTTTTGAAACCACCTTTAAGCCAGTCCAAGCAGAATGAAGCATGCATTTTTTGGTTAAAAAATGTGCGATTTTTTACATTTCAACATTGAGGTTGGTAAACCAACAAAATTCCCCACTTAGTGAGGCCAAACTCAATATGCCTAGCCATTTTTGAAAACACCTTTAAGCCACTCCAAACAAAGAGGTGCAGCCATTTTTTGGTTAAAAAATGTGCGATTTTGTAGCTTTCAAAATTGAGGGCTGAGTATTCAGAACCACTAGGCCAAAATGAAACCATATAGGTTGGAAAGGCAACAAAATTCCCCACTTATCGATACCAAACTCAATATGCCTAGCCATTTTTGAAACCACCTTTAAGCCACTCCAAACAAAAAGGTACATGCATTTTTTGGTCAAAAAATGTGCGATTTTGTAGCTTTCAACATTGAGGGCTGAGTATTCAGAACCACTAGGCCAAAATGAAACCATATAGGTTGGAAAGGCAACAAAATTCCCCACTTAGTGAGACCAAACTCAATATGCCTAGCCATTTTTGAAACCACCTTTAAGCCAGTCCAAACAAAGAGGTACATGCATTTTTTGGCTAAAAAATGTGCGATTTTGTAGCTTTCAACATTGAGGGCTGAGTATTCAGAACCACTAGGCCAAAATGAAACCATATAGGTTGGAAAGGTAACAAAATTTCCCACTTAGCGAGACCAAACTCAATATGCCTAGCCATTTTTGAAACCACCTTTAAGCCAGTCCAAACAAAAGGTGCAGGCATTTTTTGGTTAAAAAAAGTGCGATTTTGTAGCTTTCAACATTGAGGGCTGAGTATTCAGAACCACTAGGCCAAAATGAAACCATATAGATTGGAAAGGCAACAAAATTCCCCACTTAGTGAGACCAAACTCAATATGCCTAGCCATTTTTGAAACCACCTTTAAGCCACTCCAAACAAAAAGGTGCAGGCATTTTTTTGGTTAAAAAATGTGCGATTTTGTAGCTTTCAACATTGAGGGCTGAGTATTCAGAACCACTAGGCAAAATGAAACCATATAGGTTGGAAAGGCAACAAAATTCCCCACTTAGTGAAACCAAACTCAATATGCCTAGCCATTTTTGAAACCAACTTTAAGCCACTCCAAACAAAAAGGTGCAGGCATTTTTTGGTTTAAAAATGTGCGATTTTGTAGCTTTCAACATTGAGGGCTGAGTATTCAGAACCACTAGGCCAAAATGAAACCATATAGGTTGGAAAGGCAACAAAATTCCCCACTTAGTGATACCAAACTCAATATGCCTAGCCATTTTTGAAACCACCTTTAAGCCACTCCAAACAAAAAGGTGCAAGCATTTTTTGGTTTAAAAATGTGCGATTTTGTAGCTTTCAACATTGAGGGCTGAGTATTCAGAACCACTAGGCCAAAATGAAACCATATAGGTTGGAAAGGCAACAAAATTCCCAACTTAGTGAGACCAAACTCAATATGCCTAGCCATTTTTGAAACCACCTTTAAGCCAGTCCCAACAATGAGGTACATGCATATTTTGGCTAAAAAATGTGCGATTTTGTAGCTTTCAACATTGAGGGCTGAATATTCAGAACCACTAGGCCAAAATGAAACCATATAGGTTGGAAAGGCAACAGAATTCCCCACTTAGTGAGACTAAATTAAATATGCCTAGCCATTTTTGAAACAACCTTTAAGCCAGTCCAAACAAAAAGGTGCAGGCATTTTTTGGTTAAAAAATGTGCGATTTTGTAGCTTTCAACATTGAGGGCTGAGTATTCAGAACCACTAGGCCAAAATTAAACCATATAGGTTGGAAAGGCAACAAAATTCCCCACTTAGTGAGACCAAACTCAATATGCCTAGCCATTTTTGAAACCACCTTTAAGCCACTCCAAACAAAGAGGTACATGCATTTTTTGGTCAAAAAATGTGCGATTTTGTAGCTTTCAACATTGAGGGCTGAGTATTCAGAACCACTAGGCCAAAATGAAACCATATAGGTTGGAAAGGCAACAAAATTCCCCACTTAGTGAGACCAAACTCAATATGCCTAGCCATTTTTGAAACCACCTTTAAGCCAGTCCAAACAAAGAGTTACATGCATTTTTTGGCTAAAAAATGTGCGATTTTGTAGCTTTCAACATTGAGGGCTGAGTATTCAGAACCACTAGGCCAAAATGAAACCATATAGGTTGGAAAGGTAACAAAATTTCCCACTTAGCGAGACCAAACTCAATATGCCTAGCCATTTTTGAAACCACCTTTAAGCCACTCCAAACAAAAAGGTGCAGGCATTTTTTGGTTAAAAAATGTGCGATTTTGTAGCTTTCAACATTGAGGGCTCAGTATTCAGAACAACCAGGCCAAAATGAAACCATATAGGTTGGAAAGGCAACAAAATTCCCTACTTAGTGATACCAAACTCAATATGCCTAGCCATTTTTGAAACCACCTTTAAGCCAGTCCAAACAAAAAGGTGCAGGCATTTTTTGGTTTACAAAAAGTGCGATTTTGTAGCTTTCAAAATTGAGGGCTGAGTATTCAGAACCACTAGGCCAAAATGAAACCATATAGGTTGGAAAACCAACAAAATTCCCCACTTAGTGAGGCCAAACTCAATATGCCTAGCCATTTTTGAAACCACCTTTAAGTCAGTCCAAACAAAAAGGTGCAGGCATTTTTTGGTTAAAAATGAGCGATTTTGTAGCTTTCAACATTGAGGGCTGAGTATTCAGAACCACTAGGTCAAAATGAAACCATATAGGTTGGAAAGGTAACAAAATTCCCCACTTAGTGAGACCAAACTCAAGATGCCTAGCCATTTTTGAAACCACCTTTAAGCCACTCCAAACAAAAAGGTACATGCATTTTTTGGTCAAAAAATGTGTGATTTTGTGGCTTTCAACATTGAGGGCTGAGTATTCAGAACCACTAGGCCAAAATGAAACCATATAGGTTGGAAAGGCAACAAAATTCCCCACTTAGTGATACCAAACTCAATATGCCTAGCCATTTTTGAAACCACCTTTAAGCCAGTCCAAACAAAAAGGTGCAGGCATTTTTTGGTTTACAAAAAGTGCGATTTTGTAGCTTTCAAAATTGAGGGCTGAGTATTCAGAACCACTAGGCCAAAATTAAACCATATAGGTTGGAAAACCAACAAAATTCCCCACTTAGTGAGGCCAAACTCAATATGCCTAGCCATTTTTGAAACCACCTTTAAGTCAGTCCAAACAAAAAGGTGCAGGCATTTTTTGGTTAAAAATGAGCGATTTTGTAGCTTTCAACATTGAGGGCTGAGTATTCAGAACCACTAGGTCAAAATGAAACCATATAGGTTGGAAAGGTAACAAAATTCCCCACTTAGTGAGACCAAACTCAAGATGCCTAGCCATTTTTGAAACCACCTTTAAGCCACTCCAAACAAAAAGGTACATGCATTTTTTGGTCAAAAAATGTGTGATTTTGTGGCTTTCAACATTGAGGGCTGAGTATTCAGAACCACTAGGCCAAAATGAAACCATATAGGTTGGAAAGGCAACAAAATTCACCACTTACTGATACCAAACTCAATATGCCTAGCCATTTTTGAAACCACCTTTAAGCCAGTCCAAACAAAGAGATACATGCATTTTTTGGCTAAAAAAAAGTGCGATTTTGTAGCTTTCAACATTGAGGGCTGAGTATTCAGAATCATTAGGCCAAAATGAAACCATATAGGTTGGAAAGCCAACAAAATTCTCCATTTAGTCTGGCAAAACTCAATATGCCTAGCCATTTTTAAAACCACCTTTAAGCAAGTCCAACCAGAATGAAACATGCATTTTTTTGTTAAAAAACTAGCGATTTTTACTTTTCAACATTGAGGGCTGAGTATTCAGAACAACTAGGCCAAAATGAAACCATATAGGTTGGAAAGGCAACAAAATTCCCCACTTAGCGTGACCAAACTCAATATGCCTAGCCATTTTTGAAACCACCTTTAAGCCAGTCCAACGAGAAAGAAGCATGCATTTTTTTGCCGGAAAATGTGCGATTTTTCAACATTCAACATTGCAGGCTGAATATTCAGAACCATTGCGCCAAAATGAACCATATATGTTGGAAAGCCAACAAAATTCCCTACTTAGTTGGGCCAAACTCAATATGCCTAGCCATTTTTGAAACCACCTTTAAGCCAGTCCAACCAGAATGAAACATGCATTTTTTTGTTAAAAAACTAGCGATTTTTTACCTTTCAACATTGAGGGCTGAGTATTCAGAACAACTAGGCCAAAATGAAACCATATAGGTTGGAAAGGCAACAAAATTCCCCACTTATCGAGACCAAACTCAATATGCCTAGCTATTTTTGAAACCACCTTTAAGCCACTCCAAACAAAAAGGTGCAGGCATTTTTTGGTTAAAAAATGTGCGATTTTGTAGCTTTCAACATTGAGGGCTGAGTATTCAGAATCATTAGGCCAAAATGAAACCATATCAATTGGAAAGCCAACAAAATTCTCCATTTAGTCTGGCAAAACTCAATATGCCTAGCCATTTTTGAAACCACCTTTAAGCCACTCCAACCAGAATGAAACATGCATTTTTTTGTTAAAAAACTAGCGATTTTTTACCTTTCAACATTGAGGGCTGAGTATTCAGAACCACTAGGCCAAAATGAAACCATATAGGTTGGAAAGGTAACAAAATTTCCCACTTAGCGAGACCAAACTCAATATGCCTAGCCATTTTTGAAACCACCTTTAAGCCACTCCAAACAAAAAGGTGCAGGCATTTTTTGGTTAAAAAAAGTGCGATTTTGTAGCTTTCAACATTGAGGGCTGAGTATTCAGAACCACTAGGCCAAAATGAAACCATATAGATTGGAAAGGCAACAAAATTCCCCACTTAGTGAGACCAAACTCAATATGCCTAGCCATTTTTGAAACCACCTTTAAGCCACTCCAAACAAAAAGGTGCAGGCATTTTTTTGGTTAAAAAATGTGCGATTTTGTAGCCTTCAACATTGAGGGCTGAGTATTCAGAACCACTAGGCAAAATGAAACCATATAGGTTGGAAAGGCAACAAAATTCCCCACTTAGTGAAACCAAACTCAATATGCCTAGCCATTTTTGAAACCACCTTTAAGCCACTCCAAACAAAAAGGTGCAGGCATTTTTTGGTTTAAAAATGTGCGATTTTGTAGCTTTCAACATTGAGGGCTGAGTATTCAGAACCACTAGGCCAAAATGAAACCATATAGGTTGGAAAGGCAACAAAATTCCCCACTTAGTGAAACCAAACTCAATATGCCTAGCCATTTTTGAAACCACCTTTAAGCCACTCCAAACAAAAAGGTGCAGGCATTTTTTGGTTTAAAAATGTGCGATTTTGTAGCTTTCAACATTGAGGGCTGAGTATTCAGAACCACTAGGCCAAAATGAAACCATATAGGTTGGAAAGGCAACAAAATTCCCAACTTAGTGAGACTAAATTAAATATGCCTAGCCATTTTTGAAACAACCTTTAAGCCAGTCCAAACAAAAAGGTGCAGGCATTTTTTGGTTAAAAAATGTGCGATTTTGTAGCTTTCAACATTGAGGGCTGAGTATTCAGAACCACTAGGCCAAAATTAAACCATATAGGTTGGAAAGGCAACAAAATTCTCCACTTAGTGAGACCAAACTCAATATGCCTAGCCATTTTTGAAACCACCCTTAAGCCACTCCAAACAAAAAGGTACATGCATTTTTTTTTGGCAAAAAAAATGTGCGATTATGTAGCTTTCAACATTGAGGGCTGAGTATTCAGAATCACTAGGCCAAAATGAAACCATATAGGTTGGAAAGCCAACAGAATTCTCCATTTAGTCTGGCAAAACTCAATATGCTTAGCCATTTTTGAAACCACCTTTAAGCCAGTCCAACCAGAATGAAACATGCATTTTTTTGTTAAAAAACTAGCGATTTTGTAGCTTTCAACATTGAGGGCTGAGTATTCAGAACAACTAGGCCAAAATGAAACCATATAGGTTGGAAAGGCAACAAAATTCCCCACTTATCGAGACCAAACTCAATATGCCTAGCCATTTTTGAAACCACCTTTAAGCCACTCCAAACAAAAAGGTGCAGGCATTTTTTGGTTAAAAAATGTGCGATTTTGTAGCTTTCAACATTGAGGGCTCAGTATTCAGAACAACTAGGCCAAAATGAAACCATATAGGTTGGAAAGGCAACAAAATTCCCTACTTAGTGATACCAAACTCAATATGCCTAGCCATTTTTGAAACCACCTTTAAGCCAGTCCAAACAAAAAGGTGCAGGCATTTTTTGGTTTACAAAAAGTGCGATTTTGTAGCTTTCAAAATTGAGGGCTGAGTATTCAGAACCACTAGGCCAAAATGAAACCATATAGGTTGGAAAACCAACAAAATTCCCCACTTAGTGAGGCCAAACTCAATATGCCTAGCCATTTTTGAAACCACCTTTAAGTCAGTCCAAACAAAAAGGTGCAGGCATTTTTTGGTTAAAAATGAGCGATTTTGTAGCTTTCAACATTGAGGGCTGAGTATTCAGAACCACTAGGTCAAAATGAAACCATATAGGTTGGAAAGGTAACAAAATTCCCCACTTAGTGAGACCAAACTCAATATGCCTAGCCATTTTTGAAACCAGCTTTAAGCCACTCCAAACAAAAAGATGCAGGCATTTTTTGGTTTACAAAAAGTGCGATTTTGTAGCTTTCAAAATTGAGGGCTGAGTATTCAGAACCACTAGGCCAAAATGAAACCATATAGGTTGGAAAGGCAACAAAATTCCCAACTTAGTGAGACCAAACTCAATATGCCTAGCCATTTTTGAAATCACCTTTAAGCCAGTCCCAACAATGAGGTACATGCATATTTTGGCTAAAAAATGTGCGATTTTGTAGCTTACAACATTGAGGGCTGAGTATTCAGAACCACTAGGCCAAAATGAAACCATATAGGTTGGAAAGGCAACAGAATTCCCCACTTAGTGAGACTAAATTAAATATGCCTAGCCATTTTTGAAACAACCTTTAAGCCAGTCCAAACAAAAAGGTGCAGGCATTTTTTGGTTAAAAAATGTGCGATTTTGTAGCTTTCAACATTGAGGGCTGAGTATTCAGAACCACTAGGCCAAAATTAAACCATATAGGTTGGAAAGGCAACAAAATTCCCCACTTAGTGAGACCAAACTCAATATGCCTAGCCATTTTTGAAACCACCCTTAAGCCACTCCAAACAAAGAGGTACATGCATTTTTTTTGGCAAAAAAAATGTGCGATTATGTAGCTTTCAACATTGAGGGCTGAGTATTCAGAATCACTAGGCCAAAGTGAAACCATATAGGTTGGAAAGCCAACAGAATTCTCCATTTAGTCTGGCAAAACTCAATATGCTTAGCCATTTTTGAAACCACCTTTAAGCCAGTGCAACCAGAATGAAACATGCATTTTTTTGTTAAAAAACTAGCGATTTTGTAGCTTTCAACATTGAGGGCTGAGTATTCAGAACAACTAGGCCAAAATGAAACCATATAGGTTGGAAAGGCAACAAAATTCCCCACTTATCGAGACCAAACTCAATATGCCTAGCCATTTTTGAAACCACCTTTAAGCCACTCCAAACAAAAAGGTGCAGGCATTTTTTGGTTAAAAAATGTGCGATTTTGTAGCTTTCAACATTGAGGGCTCAGTATTCAGAACAACTAGGCCAAAATGAAACCATATAGGTTGGAAAGGCAACAAAATTCCCTACTTAGTGATACCAAACTCAATATGCCTAGCCATTTTTGAAACCACCTTTAAGCCAGTCCAAACAAAAAGGTGCAGGCATTTTTTGGTTTACAAAAAGTGCGATTTTGTAGCTTTCAAAATTGAGGGCTGAGTATTCAGAACCACTAGGCCAAAATGAAACCATATAGGTTGGAAAACCAACAAAATTCCCCACTTAGTGAGGCCAAACTCAATATGCCTAGCCATTTTTGAAACCACCTTTAAGTCAGTCCAAACAAAAAGGTGCAGGCATTTTTTGGTTAAAAATGAGCGATTTTGTAGCTTTCAACATTGAGGGCTGAGTATTCAGAACCACTAGGTCAAAATGAAACCATATAGGTTGGAAAGGTAACAAAATTCCCCACTTAGTGAGACCAAACTCAATATGCCTAGCCATTTTTGAAACCACCTTTAAGCCACTCCAAACAAAAAGGTTCATGCATTTTTTGGTAAAAAAATGTGCGATTTTGTGGCTTTCAACATTGAGGGCTGAGTATTCAGAACCACTAGGTCAAAATGAAACCATATAGGTTGGAAAGGCAATAAAATTCCCCACTTACTGATACCAAACTCAATATGCCTAGCCATTTTTGAAACCACCTTTAAGCCAGTCCAAACAAAGAGATACATGCATTTTTTGGCTAAAAAAAAGTGCGATTTTGTAGCTTTCAACATTGAGGGCTGAGTATTCAGAATCATTAGGCCAAAATGAAACCATATAGGTTGGAAAGCCAACAAAATTCTCCATTTAGTCTGGCAAAACTCAATATGCCTAGCCATTTTTGAAACCACCTTTAAGCAAGTCCAACCAGAATGAAACATGCATTTTTTTGTTAAAAAACTAGCGATTTTTTACTTTTCAACATTGAGGGCTGAGTATTCAGAACCACTAGGCCAAAATGAAACCATATAGGTTGGAAAGGCAACAAAATTCCCCACTTAGCGTGACCAAACTCAATATGCCTAGCCATTTTTTAAACCACCTTTAAGCCAGTCCAAACAAAAAGGTGCAGGCATTTTTTGGTTAAAAAATGTGCGATTTTTTAGCTTTCAACATTGAGGGCTGAGTATTCAGAACCACTAGGCCAAAATGAAACCATATAGGTTGGAAAGGCAACAAAATTCCCCACTTAGTGAGACTAAACTCAATATGCCTAGCTATTTTTGAAACCACCTTTAAGCCACTCCAAACAAAAAGGTGCAGGCATTTTTTGGTTAAAAAATGTGCGATTTTGTAGCTTTCAACATTGAGGGCTGAGTATTCAGAACAACTAGGCCAAAATGAAACCATATAGGTTGGAAAGGCAACAAAATTTCCCACTTAGTGAGACCAAACTCAATATGCCTAGCCATTTTTGAAACCACCTTTAAGCCAGTCCAAACAGAAAGGCGCAGGCATTTTTTGGTTTACAAAAAGTGTGATTTTATAGCTTTCAACATTGAGGGCTGAGTATTCATAACAACTAGGCCAAAATGAAACCATATAGGTTGGAAAACCAACAAAATTCCCCACTTAGTGAGGCCAAACTCAATATGCCTAGCCATTTTTGAAACCACCTTTAAGTCAGTCCAAACAAAAAGGTGCAGGCATTTTTTGGTTAAAAAATGTGCGATTTTGTAGCTTTCAAAATTGAGGGCTGAGTATTCAGAATCACTAGGCCAAAATGAAACCATATAGGTTGGAAAGGCAACAAAATTCCCCACTTATCGATACCAAACTCAATATGCCTAGCCATTTTTGAAACCACCTTTAAGCCACTCCAAACAAAAAGGTACATGCATTTTTTGGTCAAAAAATGTGCGATTTTGTAGCTTTCAACATTGAGGGCTGAGTATTCAGAACCACTAGGCCAAAATGAAACCATATAGGTTGGAAAGGCAACAAAATTCCCCACTTACTGATACCAAACTCAATATGCCTAGCCATTTTTGAAACCACCTTTAAGCCACTCCAAACAAAAAGGTACATGCATTTTTTGGCTAAAAAATGTGCGATTTTGTAGCTTTCAACATTGAGGGCTGAGTATTCAGAATCATTAGGCCAAAATGAAACCATATAGGTTGGAAAGCCAAAAAAATTCTCCATTTAGTCTGGCAAAACTCAATATGCCTAGCCATTTTTGAAACCACCTTTAAGCAAGTCCATGCAGAATGAAACATGCATTTTTTTGTTAAAAAACTAGCGATTTTTTACCTTTCAACATTGAGGGCTGAGTATTCAGAACAACTAGGCCAAAATAAAACCGTATAGGTTGGAAAGGCAACAAAATTCCCCACTTAGTGAGACCAAACTCAATATGCCTAGCCATTTTTGAAACCACCTTTAAGCCAGTCCAACGAGAAAGAAGCATGCATTTTTTAGCCGGAAAATGTGCGATTTTTCAACATTTAGCATTGCAGGCTGAATATTCAGAACCATTGCGCCAAAATGAAACCATATAGGTTGGAAAGCCAACAAAATTCCCTACTTAGTGAGGCCAAACTCTATATGCCTAGCCATTTTTGAAACCACCTTTAAGCCAGTCCAAGGAGAAAGAAGCATGCATTTTTTTGTTTAAAAATGTGCGATTTTTCAACTTTCAACATTGCTGGCTGAGTATTCAGAACCATTGCGCCAAAATGAAACCATATAGGTTGGAAAGCTAACAAAATTCCCTACTTAGTCAGGCCAAACTCAATATGCCTAGCCATTTTTGAAACCACCTTTAAGCCAGTCCAAGGAGAAAGTGGCATGCATTTTTTTGTTGAAAAATGTGCGATTTTTCAACTTTCAACATTGCTGGCTGAGTATTCAGAACCGTTGCGCCAAAATTAACCCATATAGGTTGGAAAGCCAACAAAATTCCCTACTTAGTCAGGCCAAACTTAATATGCCTAGCCAATTTTGAAACCACCTTTGAGCCAGTCCAAACAGAAAAGTGTATGCATTTTTCGTTTAAAAAATGTGCGATTTTTAGCATTCAACATTGAGGGCTGAGTATTCAGAACGATTAGGCCAAAATGAAACCATATAGGTTAGAAAGGCAACTAAATTCCCTACTTAGTCAGGCCAAACTCAATATGCCTAGGGAAATAACACTTGTTTTTTGCAACAACAATCATGAAAATATGTAGGCCTACTATAATTTTAAAACTAAAATAATTGGACATTTGAAATTATTCCGCAAAAAATCACAATAATCTTAGAAATTTCTACAATAATTTTTTTTTTTTAAATAATTGTTCACTACAATAATCACACAGATCTGTTTGATTATTGCAGAATTGTTTGCAATTATTGCATAAATTTCTAAGATACTGTAAAAATAATCCTAGAATTTCTGAGATTATCTTACAAAATATTTATGATTATTGCAGAAAATGTATGCAATGTAATTTGTACAATTGATAGAGAGGAGTCTTACTTCATAGTGATCTTAGAAATTTTAAAGAAAATCTAGAAAATGTTCTGCTATTATAAAATTTGTGCTATTATGCGCAATTTCTCATTGAAAATATTGAGAATCATGAAGTTTAGCATTTTTGTAAAATATTAAAATTCCACTTTCAGTGAATTTCACTTTTTGGGATTTATGCTGCAAATTAGGGCTGCACGATATATCGAAATGATATCGATATCGCGATATCACATGTCACGATATTGATATCGTGCAAAACACGATATTCACGATATCATTATTTTCAAAAATTGACAAAATACAACCCACTTTTTGGGCCGCCGAATGCCGTTTCGGCGGCAAATATGACCATTAAACGTCCGTAGAAGGTGGCGAAAGGTGCCAAACCATTTAATTAGAAACATTTTAACGTTTATTTGACTAAAATCCGACCAGAATTGACGAAATTAGCAAGAAACTGTGGAAAATCCGAAGCATGCTGCTGCATGCAGTTCCCCCTGACACGATCTGACCTACTGAGGCGTGGTGTCCCACTGGTGGGCGCAGGGAGCGATCAGTTGAGGGAGCAGTTCTTTAATTTTACCAAATATCGAAAATGATATCGTTATCGACAATTTAAGCCCTAATATCGATATCGACCATTTTTCCAATATCGTGCAGCCCTACTGCAAATTATGCATCCTTTTCTGAGAATTGGACTTAATGCATAAGTTACAAATTTGATTTATAATTTCACATTCATTCATGTTGGCTACAAGTTGTAAATTCAACTTGGTCACTCACTGCTTCCAGCAGTCCAGCTCCTTGACCAAAATAAGCAGATTTATAATGACAGAATACAAGATTGAAATGTTGATTTAAAATACACTTTCTGAATAATCTGATCTAATCTGCGTTATTCTGGACAATATTGTGAATAAAGAGTCAGCCGCCTTCAACTGAAGTCAGCCGCCATAAACCGAGTCACCTCTTTGCACTTACGTAGGTCACTGACCGCTGTAACCTGCTGAGAAAGTACCTTTTGTCGTCCGCCGCAAAACCCTTATTTTTGCCCGGAAAGTGGTCTCCACGACGTTCTGGCCACCTAGCGTTAATGCGGTGAACTAAAAGTTCCTTATGATGGCAAATAATCACAACCGCACTCATTTTATTGACGGCCTACTTCAACATTGGCGGCTGAGTGCGCTAATGACGGCTAGCGCACTTTAATGACGGCTCACTTCAAACTAGTGTACAAGGCTAGTAGACCAATGAAGAACTTGGCAGAGTAATAAATACATCCTCAACACATCTCCAAGATCCCCAGGTGATTGTAGAGGGAGGGGTTTGTGGATTTTACCCTAGAACAAACTTTTTTTCGCGCAAAATGATGACAAACTATTTTTTCGCATATGAATGAGCGAAAAGGCTTCTTATAATAGAAAAATATATTATCGTGCCTCAGCGACAGTACAGGAGGAATCAAAATCCTTTTTCTTATTTCATGAGTAGAACAATTTTTTTTTTCACCTTGGGCGTTTTTGCAAAGGTTACACCAGTAACTAGAGTGAAACGGGTATCAAGGATTGTTTCCGAACACGCTAGACTCGACCCTCGTGTTTCCGAGAAATCCCAACATCAACTCGCGAGTGTAGTGTTTCCAGCTACTTTCCGATATAGGGAGTTCTGGGGTCTCGAGTATTGTACCACGTGACACAAACTGGTTCCTGCTCGAGTGATGCTCTCCTGTTCTGGTTCCGGGAAACACAAGGGTCAAGTCTGGCGTGTTCGGAAACAAATCATCGTTACCCGTGTCACCAAAGTTAGTCGGAGTTACTAGTGTAACCTTTCCGAAAACACCCCAAAATTCCATACTCCATAGCCCCCTAAGGATTACCCGATCGGTCAATGGTACGCAAATTGAAATATATACAAACCTATGGTTGGAACTTCTGCAATAAAGACTCGCCTCAGTGCATTGGCTGAGCTGAAAAGAAAAACAGTAGGCAAATTGTGATGTTCAGCAATGAACTGCAATGATACTTAATATGCTATTAACAGTGATTAATGTGTATTGTCATTATTAGCTATTATTATTCTGGAAAAATGTGTGTATTGGGCGATAATTTGGAGGGTTGGAGTCGAACATCAACAGAACTCACCTCAAATCGGTATCTTCTAAGATAAACTTGAGGTTTTCATCTGTCAATTCTGTTAGATTAACAGTTGGCTGATTGGCATACGGCATTGTCTACCAGATCAGAGAAACAAATCAATTGTAATCGAAGTGCTTAAATTGCCGGCAAAGCAAACGCAACTTCGTCGGCTTGATGCAACACGGAATCTACCATTTCAGGCGGGGAAGGACTGGTTTGTCATGAATGATTTTTGACTTATTGGCACGGTAATTAACCCCAATTAATTAATTTTATGTAAGACAATGATTGAATGTTTGATAGGAGTTAATTAAAAAGATGATTTAAAAACAAATTGACTTTGATAAAAAAAATTCATAACAACCTATGGCCCCTGTCACCAAAATGAGTCAATCCAAAGATCTCGTTTTAATCTCGTCCATCTGAGGATTCACGGGACGCCACAAAATAAGCAAAATGTCGACCTTTTCAGAAGCAGTTTTCTCGAAAAAGCTCTCTGAATTGAACAATACTCAACAAAGCATCCAGACAGTGTCACACTGGTTGATATTCCACAGAAAGCACTCAAGAACTTCAGTTGATGTCTGGCTGAAAGAGCTCAAAAAGGGTGAGTGCATGATGAAATTTTCACGTGGATTCTGAATTTGTTGGAAGTTGGAGCATGCTCAAATGCCAGTATTCATCTGGACTTGGAAATTGATGTGGTATCCAACACCAAAGAACTGATTGCACATTTATGACAGCCATCATGTAATGTGTAGATTGATGATAGGCCTACTGGGTATTTTGGCAAGACTGGAGAAATGGCAGACCTGCAAAAAACACTTGCTGATTTTGGGAGTTCAACTTTAGGGCTAAACATCATGATTACAGTTGGGTCAATCTGGATGACATTTCTGCAATTTGTTGACCTCATTTCATACTAACAAACTGACATTGTTGTGAGAATTGAAATGACATTGCATCCAAGATGTAGGTCACTGAACTGAAATTCTGCACCTGATCTGATAAGTGCAGATGTTAGACTTGGTTGTCATAGATACCATGCAGAAATCAATGCATCTTTTCACAGCTTCCTTCATCTATTTTCCTAAAATTGTAATCATCGTTAAAAATCCCTATTTTAAAGAGTGTTTTATAATCGGTAATACTTACGGATGTACTGATCTGATACTATGGATCGGTATCAGTGCCGATCCAGCCCTAAAAAGCATTATCGGATCGATAGCACTACTCTCCATTTAATCAATTGTATCGGTATCGTAATGCCTAATGGTATCGGAAATCGGTGCTATAGGCAACAAAATACCAGGATCGGTATCGGATCGGAAGTGAAAAGTGGTATCGCGGGAATTCGGTGCATCCCTTGTAATACTGTCAAAATAATGTGCGTTGTTCTCAAAAGTGAGCATCTCTTGACATTCTTTCTAGAAATACCAAGGAGCCTGTGGGTGCAGGTCTTTGCGCAGACACCAGTTTTTGGAGGAAAGTGGTCATCAATAAAAGTATACATTGAAATGTGACATTGGGGCAAGAAAACCCCGAGCTATTTTCGGAATAGGTCTATAAAACTGTGTTAACACTTATTTTCCGAAGTAAATTCTGCCCTATTTGTGGAGTGCGCAATAAATTGCAATTCACTTATTGCTTGACTTTCTTTTCCAGCGAAGCCTCCCCGCAGACTGACGTTCCTTTACTTGGCCAATGACGTGGTTCAAAACAGCAAGAAGAAAGGACCAGAATTTACCCGCGACTTCAGACTGGTTCTACCTGATGCTTACAAAGTCTCAGCAAAGTAATTATAGAAATTCTTCAATATTATGGTCACAATGAACTGTGGTATTTGTTGATGTGCAGTTGGTTCACTTCAGGACTAACAGATACAGTTGTGACCTCTCTTGAAAACTGCTACTTCCTGCATACATGCGCCAGTGGCGTCCCTATCGGGGGGGCACGGGGAGCATGTGCCCCCCATATTGGACCTGTGCCCCCCCAGGTGCCCCCCAATATGAACTTTCCAACTTTGGCTAAAATATACGGGTAGTATAGAGGGTGCCCCCCCCCCCCAGAGAATCGCGTGCCCCTCAGGTGCCCCCCCCCCCTCGAGACCGCCTTGTTACGCCACTGACATGCGCAGAAAATGACTGAAGTAAGGGTGGTGTGCATTGATTGGCTTAACCTATTATTATTTTAACTTCTCAAGTAGTTATTGCAAGTTTACAAGTTATCATTTTCACAAGTCCTAGGCTCACGCGCAAGAGCCCCAATCATCCACCGTCATCACTTATCTACTTGTTAACAACATGAGTGTTGATTAAAAAAACATCTATTAACTCTTTAATTGCAAAATCAATGGTTTAAAGACATCATGCAGGGAATTGATTTAAAATAACGCTTAAATAACTTTTTGTTTTGCATTTTTAGAGATGCTAATGATGATACAAAAGGGTCCATGGGCCGAATTCTCAAAATTTGGCAAGAAAGAGGTGTATTTGATGCAGATTTCATCGCGGTGCTTCAAAAAACATTAGGTGAGTGATAAACAGGATGACTAGAATCCAAGATTAATTTTCCATAGGCCTTGTTACCCAAATTGATGTAGGGCTCCTGCAGCCAAGTTTTCGTGGTCATTACTTTGTTAAGAATAATTAGAATATCTTCAGAACGGTCAATGGTGGCATTATTTTGGTCCATAGCTCAAAACCGAGGTAGTATCTCAGTAGCAGGTCATTGGGCTGTAAATCTCTGGACCCAGCTTTAATTCCAGTGGTATATGTTGTACAGTATGTCAGGTGTAATGTGTTATTGTCACACTTTGAAAGTTCACTTCTTGCACAATTTAGAGGTGGTAAACTGAAGGACAAAAATAAGTTATCACCTCTTTAGGAGACTATGGTATGAAGTCCTGGAGGAAAAATACTAGGATGGTATATGGAAACAGTTTGTAATTCTGTATTCTTTCAACAAATCAGATCAAACGAGGTCTGGGCTGACCCATTTCACTGCAATAATGAATAAGCAATAGTTTTGACTTTATTTGAAAAACTTGTTTTCAATAAATGAGTAAAAAAATTTATTTGATAATAGCAAAATTTCTTCAAGAGACCCTTCAATTACGTAAAGAACTATTGTATTTTCATTGATATTTCTTTCTTTGTGAATTGGTTTGAACTGTTATATAAATATTTTAGAACGCTCATGTTACTTTATTATTCTTGTTTATATTGTTGTGTTATGTGTTGATAAGCCCACTTGGCCTGGGTGGTTTCATTTATTGTTTCATATTTAATTTGATTTTTGTTTACCACATGTCTTAAATGAAATAATGAAAAGAAAAGTATGTTTGTTAAACTGACGTTTCATTCCTGTACCTTCAGCTAGCTTTACTGCATGAGTGTTATGGAACTCATCGACTTAAGTATTTCTGTTTTATGAAATTTTAAGTTACTGATAATTATAAATAACCATTCTTGTCTTAGGATCTGGTTCACCTGCAGTTACTCAACCCCAGAAGCCACCGAAGGAAAAGAAGCCGGAGAAAAGGCCCGAAAAACCCCACTCAAAGCCGTCATCATGTGAGTAACTCTTGTCAACAAAATTCTTATGGCTATACCATTTAAAACTTTGGGGGGCGGTCGGGTTACGTTTTTGACATTCTCCATGCATCTAAAGTGAATTTTTTTCAACCCCCCCCCCCCCCATGTATTAACTTCGATTTCTTGCGAGACCCTACATGCACTAAATGCACTAAATGCAAATTTTTTACCCACATGCATCAAATAAAAATTTCATTATTAAAATGTGCAAGCCTTCATGCAGTGATAGTGTCATCTACATACATCTGAAGTGAGCTTTTTGGGTATTATCTGCCTCTAAATAGCCCACATGCGTGCTGGGGCGTAAAACACAAACTCACTCACTTTGGGACCACTCCTAGTTACTGTTTCCCTTTTTGGCCTAACCTCTCTATATTTTGTTTGAAACCTTCTACATTTCAGCAAAATCATCGTCATCAAACAAATCCAAGTCATCAAACAACAACTCATCAGAACCCCCAACGAAGAAGAAAAAGAAGGACATCTCTTTGCTGGAGGAGATTGAGCGAGAACAAGAAAACGGAACCCTTGTCAAGGATGTTCCAGAGGTACGGGAAAAGAATTCTTTATCAAAGTTAAATTAGCTCACAGGCAGCCGAACTCTTGTCCGTGTATTGTCATCATGAAGTTTTGATGCTGGCCTTTTAAAGTTTTGATTGTTATCTTTTAAAGTTTGGCTGTTGAAAGCGGGGAATGTACTTTTTTCTACTGATAGGTACTGAGTTTTTTTTTTGGACGAATTGTAAGCAAAGGTACATTAAGCAATGCTAAAATCAATTTGTCTTTCCAATATATGCAAGTTTGTATATTTGTATATTTATTATTTAGTCCGAAGAACTAGTCCGAGCGCTGGAAGACTTAGAAAATTCAGCGTCCAGTGATGCAGCTGTCAGAGAGAGAATTGCAGCATTACCACCAGAGGTCTCTGATGTCAACTTATTAGACAAACTCAAAGGCAAGTACTTAATCAACGAATTTAGGCCTAGTACATGCCATGCATTTTAGAAAACTCTAGCAAGTAACTGCTTCTTAGTTTTGGAAATGTTTTACTAAGAAATAGGTATGGTCCAATGTCCATTAATTTATTGATCAATTGATCTATTTTTCTATTGTCTTAAAATGGAAGCTGTATGAAGCTCCAAATTTATCCTCTCAGGATATCAATAAACTTGACTTGGTTACATTTCTCTTTCCTTATATTTCGTGGCTGTGCCACTTACACAATTTTAAAATGATAGAGACCATGATTGCTTTTAATAGTATGGGAAATTACAAAGAGTTCAGTGGTTCCAACTTAATGAAAGAGGCTTTAGATAAAAATTGAACTTCATATAGACCTAAACATTTGTCTCAGTTGATGATTATTTTAGTTCGGACTTTCTGAAATTGTGTCCCAATTAGCCTACCAAGTACACAAGTAAAGGAAGCCCAAATTATTCATCCACCATTTAATTATTGTAATCTATATTTCAGACAAAGACGAAGCAGCGAAGTTGGTATTGCAAGTGGAGGAAGCGCGTCAGTTGTTGATGGAGTACAACGGAAGATTAGCCGCTGAATTAGAGGAGAGAAAAAGAGTCGCAATCATGCTGCATAATTTTATTAGTGCCCAAAAGGAAGCCCTCGCTAATGCCGAGCAAAGACTGCAGGTAAGCATGTAAAATTAATGGAGTGTAGTTTTAACATTCTTGTCAGAAAAAGGGCAAAACTCTCAGCTCTCAGACTCATAAATCTGAATCTGGTGCAGTGAAACTCGTGAAATATATTGTGTGGTTGCTGTGGGCAGGTCTGGAAGTTTTTTGAGTTTCTTCAAATCCAAATTTGTTGCCAGTATCACAAGTATGTTAAAAGTGTTGCAATATAATGGTGCTATTTCGCAAGGCTGATGCAAGCACGGTTATTTCTTTTTATGATGTGAGTCAGCCGTTTCTGTTGCATCAGAGTGATGCAATCAGTCACAGACATCTTTCTAGAAGCTGCAACTGCGTTTGAATATTGATTTCTTAGAATGCCCAATGTATTAAATATGAACTGTGACTAAATTTAACAATTTATGTTTGACCTTTTCACTTGTCATTGGAAACATTTTCCAATGATGATGAAGAGTTGTGCTGTCTCATAAAATAACTGATCAGTGCTGTGCTACTCCCCTCTAATTGGGCTATTGAGTGCATAAATACAGGATGTAAAGCCAAATCTTCCATCCATCCATCATCTGCATTCCTGACATATATATTTCACTGTTCAATGAAATGGCATCTCTGTCTTCTTGTTAATGGTCTTTTTACTAAAACATTGCCCTTTTTTTCAGGACCACAAATCCAAACTGGACAAAGTGTCGCACGTCAGGTCGGAGTTGAAGTCTCACATCCAAAGTCTTCCTGATCTCACGCTCCTCCCTGACGTAACGGGACTCGCTCCTTTGCCGTCGGCCGGGGATCTCTTTGCTGGACAGTGATCTTGTGATCAATTTGCGATCATGATCTTTGTTTGACACAAAAAGACTGTGATTATGCAGGCCTCCTAGCTCTTGCAAGATTGATGTCAATGGATTTTGTTGTTATGCTCTATGAAACAATTTGAAATTGGTATTTTTGTTGGGTCTCAAGAAAGTTTTACTCCTTTTGTATGTCCAAAGTTTAGTCTATCTATATTTTGGTCATTTCGCTTTCCAAGTTCTGCGTTGAAAATTTGAAACTCAGAAAAGTTATTTTGTGGTTGAATGGTTCGATGGAAATCTGAGATGTCACTTGTATGATCTGCATGACTGAAAATTGTGTATATGTACTTAATTTATATAGTTATCAAGTAAATATTTCACTGTAAATAATCTGAAGTAAGTTTGAGTCACCTCTATTGTATTTAGTTGAGAAGATGTTGATTGAAAGTATGAGGAATCGTCAACCTTAAGGATTGGTGTAAACTGACTAGTGAGAAATTAATGTCGCATCTAGTTGATTTGTGTTACTTGTTTGACAAGAAAATTGTGTAAATATCAATCTGTCACCAGTCGCGGAGTTGTTTTATGCTAAGAATTGTCCTGTAATACCTATGAAAGGCTGTGCAAGCACTTCTTGTAATATAGATTGGCATGCAGGGTGAGCTGTAAAAATGTTTAAATTGTCTGCATGGCAATTATGTCAGTTAATTACAAATGAAAACGAAGCTCTGAAAGTTGACATACACTATAACTGCTATTCTGCATCTAAATTGTATGACTGATAGGTTGGAGAATTTGTGCCCTTGTAAAGGTGGCTGGGAGGCCTGTTAATATTTGGTTATTTGGAGCGGATGAGAATGTTTGTTGAGTTTTATATTCAAGTGGCCTTCACTAAATGTATAGATCTTCATTCACTGCAATTGCATTGCGATTAATATTGTGGTTAGTCTAGCAATTAATATTGCTGCAATATGGGAATTTTATATAATATTATATTTGCTAGTCTTTTAAGTGTTGTAGTGGATATCATATGATGCTTTTGGTATTACTTTAATTCTACCCATTCCATTTTGTCACATTTTAAAGTTGTTGTATTACTATTTTCAAATATTTTGACACCTGCAACAATTTACCAGTGTTTAAATTCACGACTCTTATTCTCAAGTTTAAATTAGAGTTGTTAAGTAACTGAATAGTCTAAAATATCAAATATATTGTTGAAAATTGTAAGTAAGAATTTTAACATGCACATAGTTATAATAATAAGTCATGAACTCTGAAATAGATATTTGCAGTATAACATTTGAGCTAGCAACATCACAGCTTTAAAATCTGGAATATTTTTGAAAAGTTTGAGTATTAGTTTTGTTAGGCTGTGTTGCTTAATCTAATTTAGTTTCATTGTGGGCCTTTTTGTTGTGTTGTTGTATGGTTGACTTATGCAAATCATGTGAAAATGTAAATAGTATTTTATTCTGCATAAAAACATGTAATGTGCTATTAGCGTATATATACTTGGTTGCCAACTGTTTTCAGTTTCTTTGTCATGAATGTACATATTTGTGAAATATTATAACATGACTGCAGTTACAAACTTGTTCAGTGCTGTCAATTGTGTTATGTAATCAAGTGTAAATATAAAATCATTTTCAAATTCAATTTGAGTGACTTGTTTTGTTGTCAAAACGGTTGTCTTGAAACTTAAAATCAGTGGTGTTGGTATACCGTTTCGGGAGTATTTTAAAATCTAATTAGGGCCTAATAAGTAATTTTACTTGACCATCACAAGTTGTCAGTTCTTCACCAAATGGAGATTCGTCTGAACAATAGACGGAATATAATCGGAATATAATCGCAGAAGAAGAAACTTCACTGCAATTGTTCCTTAATGTTTTAAAAGTTATAACAGAATAGGCTTATGTCAAGAACTAAATTAATTGAAAGGTTACGTACGGCCCAACTCGGTTACGAAGTACGAAATGTCTTGACCTATATAGCTCTATATCGCAAGATGGAGTCAAATACATGTATGTCATTTAAATTATTTGGGGTTCTTCTGCTTGCCTTCGATTCAGAACTTGATCGGACTTGTTGTTCATATATCAGTAGCACAATGGTTAGTCTTGTCTGATATTCAAACTGCACTATTTGATAGTGGTGTTTGAACACCGTATGAGTTCAATTCCAGAATTTCCTGTGCTTGTCTCGAAGGAGTCTCCCGAGTGTTAGTGCTATTCTATTGCTCTAATTGAAGGGCTGGGTGTTAGCATCAGCTGAAACCTTTGGCAATGTGTGAGGGAGTGACCAGGGTCATCATCAGGTCAGCTATTTGCACAGTGGTTGCCAGTGACCTATTTAGAGAAAGGGGTGCTACTGAACCTACTGTCAGTATTTTTAACTGATCAGTGATTACCCCCATGATAAATTAGGAGCAGCATTACTTCTAGTACATTTGTGTAAATGGTGGTCGTAAAGAGCCCTCTCCCAATGAATCAATAAGTTAGCAAATTTTAAAATTATGTTATCTAGTTACACAATTTTACATTTCTCCTATATGAAAATGTGTTGAACACATAATACCATAATTGTGTGCAAACCATTTAGGCCTATAAATTTTTTTTTTTAAAAGATCCCCCCCCCCCCCATTCGAGCTTCAGGTAGCTACATATGTACCTTGGACCCTGGATGCATAAATTATTTAATTTACTGATGGTCATTGACTATTGACCCATTGGGCAGTCGCTTTCATTGTCTGCAGTGCCCAGAAATATTCTACTGCCCCTCCCATAAATATTTGGGTTTGGCCATTGGCCACGTTGACACCTTCATTCCCCTTTTATGGCCGGGTCAATTGCCTGCGTTCTGATTGGTCGCCAGCAGTTCGGAGACAATCTGATTGGTCGAGAATGATGTCAGATCTGTGACGTCACGCAGATCCACGCTGATCCACAGAATCACAACAAATAAGATGGCGGAGGTAGCTGGTCCGTCGTTCATCGACCTGTCTGACACCAGACAGTTGATCGAGAACACAATGGAGACGTATGAACCAGAAATGAAGAAGCCTCGTCTGGAGAACAAGGAGAATATCCCCATCTTCAAGTTGGAGGACAGGCTCAACGGGATCCTATGCTGCGCCGTATGTTTGGATCTGCCAAACATTGCAGTCTTCCAGGTACTGCTGACATTTTCACAGTTCAGACCCACCCACTTGTCAGATTTTCACAAAGGAAAATAACTGTTATGCACAAGCATCGGTGCTAGATTTCCACCAAATTCGTTAGTAAGATGTACCATGCGTTTGTACAAGCAATTTTAGCTGCAGATCACTCTCTTTTCTGAATGAAATTGGCATTTAATTTCCAATGTTTTGATTTGGGCTTGGATGTAAACAAATGCTCGTGGAGAGACAACCTGTCTGGATCATTACGCAACATACTTGACCAGTTATGATGTGTATTGTGATGTGTATTGGTTTGAAAGTTCATTATATCAGTCATTGGACTATTGCATCCCTTACATTGCAAGGATGCAAACCATTCTTTTCCGGGTAAATTTTATGAAAAGGGTTTTATCAGCAGTTCCCATTCTGCCCTTGGGCCCCATCCACTTTCAGCTCAGCCTCACGTGATCAGCTGCATAAATAATGAGCTCTTTGGCCTGTTGCCAGGATCAGTCATATCCATGGTCAATGTCACGAAAAGGCCCTTCTCTGAAGCTGTGGTAAAAATACCAAGCATTCCAATACCCTTTGTACTGTAAAAGCCCTGAATAGTCAATACTTAAATGCAAACAATCAGTTAAATACCAATTAGCATTACATAACAGGTTTGCAGAGTACCTTTGTCCAATTTAGGTACATTGCTGATATCACCTCCTTAATTGGATCCCAGCTAAATATAGCAGTGACAGTCTCAAAGAGCAAGTCAAACAAGTCCAGACGGATCAATACAAGTGAACTTACTCTTGCTTACTTTGTGTGCAATATAAAGATTCACATTGAACGCTGTCCAATTTCCTCATCTCATTTCTCAGTACATTGCATGATAAAATGACATCAATGCACTCATACGCTATCAATACAATTAAGATAAAAAACATCCATATTTGGTAAGGGGTGTTCTGATTGAAGGAGCTTGAAGTAAAAAATCTAAACTGCAATGCTCTGTCTGCATGATGGACATGGTTCAGTTATTGAAATGTCCGTAATATCATGACTCCCATGTATCGAATCTGCACTCCTAAGTTATAACCAAGAGGTTCAAAGCGATACATTTAATGAATTCCCAGCTGACTTTAATGATAATTATTACTTTAAAAGTTAAGTCTTCCAATAAAGAATTCCCAGCTGACTTTAGTTATTAAAACTTTAAAAGTTAAGTTTAATTTGGCTGCAGACACAGAGGTTGAGCTGAGGATCTGTGAAAATTTAAGTAGGTCCAAGTTTCCTTAAATTTTTCTTTGTCAACTCTAAGGTCAGTTGAACATTTCATTGTTTGATTTACATACCAAAATGCATCGTCTCGGATAGTGAAGAATAAGTTGTAATGAACATTGAACAAAGAGTGTTCAAAACACATTTCCTTATTATTTCAATGTCTGCTTTTCAGTGCCCCAATGGACATCTGATGTGTGCCAGCTGCTTGGCGCACTTACTGGCAGACGCTCGCTTAAAAGAAGAGGCCGCGACGTGCCCAAACTGCCGATGCGAAATCAACAAGACCATCTGCTCGCGTAACCTGGCCGTGGAGAAGGCCATCTCGGAGCTGCCCGCTGAATGCCAGTATTGCTCGCAACAATTGCCGCGCTCCAGCTTGGAGTATCATGAAAGACAGCTCTGCTCGGAGAGGTGTGTGTGCATCTTTTGCTTGTCCCTCTCCCCAGAGGGCACCTCTGCCTGGTCCCACTGGGTCACATGATCGCTAAAGGTCACATGACTTTCTTGGGCAAAGGCCTTCTGTGGGGATTACTGTTTTCTGTGTGTATTTTTTGTTCTACTTTCAGCTGTTTATTGGATCATGTGTCTTTTTTTATCCCGAAGAAGTGCTATTTCACGTCTCAAGGATTACACGCAGCAGTTTTATATTTCAGCTCGATCGTCAAGTCTATTTAATAGACATTATCATCATGGATTACGTTAAATGCCTTATTTTCAATCTTGAAAGTGACTGACTTCAAAAAAACAATGACCACTTTATTTTGCTGTGATGTTAGGTCTAGTATTGTCTGTGTGTTAGTTTCAGATTCAAATTTTTGGCATTTTTTTTTGTCCTTCGCATATCTATCTGTTGGTCTGGGTTTCGTCGCTTTGTCTTAAGGCTGTTGTATTGTCGTTCATTGTCCCGGCTCAAAATTAACTTGAGAAAGTGCAGCCCTTCCAAAGGATAACTTATCATAATTACTATGCATTCAATTTTGGTTCTTTAAAAAGCATACAATGGTGCTGTTTTAAAGTTCTTTCCTGCAGTTAGCATCCGCCTGCGAGGGCTGTATTAGATATATATGACTATGAGTGTGGTTTAGGTCAGTGTGATATTATATGGAAAGGCAGTGTTAGTTGTGTGGGCTGTATGCTTACTGCAGGAGAGGAATACATTTTCGATACACTCAAAATCATCCTTTCGGAGAGGTTATAATGCACGGTAAAAGGTCATCCTGTGTTTTAATTATTACAGTGTAATATTCGGAAGGTAGGTGGTGAATATGTGGAGATGTAATGTGTTATCTTTTGAGGAAGATTAACATGTACAACTTCACTTGCTATGACTTGTTGTTAAAATGTATATGTTACACAATATTACACTGTATAATTTAACACAGGATTAGACGCGGGTATTCAGGCGATTTAACGAGGGATTATCTTAAAGTCAATAACGCTGGGCAATATTTATATATATATGCCATGTGTAGCATAAGCCTGTTTGATCTACATATATAATATTAGTATACTATATCATATTATATGGTATATATATGTGGCTTAATGTGACTTATGTCCCTGTGTACGCTATCTGTTATGCTTTGTAAATCCCAATTTATTTGCTGATTTCCCAAGGCCAAACAATATAAATCTAAACCGTACATTTAACATCAAACATTTCAAACATGCTGGTGCCCTGATAAACTTAAATCCCTGGAGCACGTTGCCTCCCATTTAATTATCTCAATACAGTTAGTTTTAGAACTAGGCTAATTGCAAAATAATACCTCCCAATTAGGGGCCCATGCCTGCAGCATGCAATTATCTTGCCCCAGTAAAGACATATCACATGACTCCCACAAATATTAGATTCCCAAAATTCAGCTTTCATATATTAACATACAATCTCAATCATAATATTCATTTCAAAAACTATTCAAATATGAAGGCAAACATAACACATTGAAAGAACTATACTACATTGAAAGAACTGACCCACAAAAAATGCTAACAAAATTTCACAAACAATCATCAATATAAAGTATGCAGTTAAACACTCACTAACCAAAGAAATTGATAACTAAGTCACACATAGAGTCGGCATACCTAACACTTAAAAACGGAGCAATAAAGTATCAAAAACACAATAGCGTACAAAAACACAAACATAGTAACATACTAAATCTTGACTGGTGAAAATGAAAACACTAAATCTAAGCTGTTTAAAGCTTGTATACAATGATTCTACGCTCATCAAAATATACAGATGTGTAGAGGAAAATAAAGTCAATTGACCCGTTTTTTCGAATATCAAGTCAACAAACAATATGTCATCTCCCACTATGAAACCTAGATGCAGAAACATTTGGTCAAATTGAATGAAAAAAGAATCGTATTGGAGGACCAGATCAATAGTTGAGTAGGATACTTTAGAGTGTACTAACATTTGGCTATGTGAAGCTTACTCTTGGCTAATGCTCTTTTGATTCTGGTTCAGGTCATGACTTTTCCCTATTGATTAGTTTGTATGCAACTAAAGTGGAACAATGTAGCTAGGTACTCTAGACTTGGTGTCTATGCTCTTTCCCGTATTACACTTTAATCACCTCAATACAATATTTAAAAGTCTAAATTTGAAAGTACAGAAACTTTTCACATTACTGCTACGTTAAAAATGCAAGTTCCATATCATCCAAACAACACCGAAGCAAGGCATCAACAATTAGCATTGACATTTCAAAGTTAAACTTGAGTCTTTTGGCCTTTTACTTATATAATTTGACATTTTAACTTAGTTCAGAATGCAACACTGAGCTCCACTCATGACTGACAAAAGCAGTCATTGCCCTGATAACAAAGCAACTGATCTGAATTCAGACCGGAGAATAACAGTAGAAGCAGAACAACTTGTCAATCATGAAGGAAGCTCAGTTTTGAATTTCAACAAGAAAATACTTTTTGCATACGTGACTCAAAGCAACATACACCTTATCTGAAATTGAGGGGATTGAATTCACTCATCATTGATATCACCTAAACGTATTTTATCGTATTCTGTGCTTTCAAAATGTTCGCCATAAAGTTCTGATGAGCACAGACTTGAAATGGAATACTTTCCATTGATTTTCAATCATTTCGGACTAGCATTTCGCCTGTCTGCATCCTCGCTTAATTACACAAGACATTTAGCAAACAGAGGTCACAATTCTCCTCTCCTATGGTCATTCCTAGTTTGATAGACTAATGCATACCCTGTTCAGCAAGTTTTAGACTAGTTCATCACTCATCAGCCTGTAAAGCTTGCAACATGTGTTTCATTCATGATTAACATCTTTCAAGGCCTTGATGATATGAAGACTGGGATGACACCAAGGAAAGGTAAAAGAAGAACAAGATGCTGTCAATCATGAATGAAGCTCTGAGCAGCTCAACATAACGTCAGAATCACTTTGGGTGTTCCCGTTCCCAAGTTCCTCTGGCTTGGTGCCATGCCACCGTCCAAATTCAGGAAACTTCAAAACATTTTTGTGCTCTCCCAACACTTTAGTCAAAATTCATAAAATGGAAAACCATTGTTTTCTTAGCCAATCAGAAAATGTTAGAAACATGTTTTCTGAGTCGATCAGAAATGTTGTTTTCTAAGAGCTATCTATAGACATCATTTCGGCTCAAAACTAAATATTCATATCCTATATTGATTCAATTCAATCATCATGATTATGCAAAACACCTCACAGATGTTATTCATCAATGCTAATTGAATAGGCCTTGCTTTCAATCAACAAAAACACAAACACATAAAATCGCTATTTGTCCTTCAAACTCGCAACTTTTCCATCTTTCTTTGTATTGTTAATTTGTTAGTTAACCCTCCTTTTCCAAGGTAAGTTAGTGTTCCCAAAACGACCTAACATCACGGCAACTTCCAGTGGTGCTTTATCAAAAGAAAAGGCATAATTAAGGAGATATTATTATCAGATATATATCATATATCATATATATCATGGACGTGGATTGCTGTGCTACATTCTTTATCGATGGAGGAAGCCTAAAATTTTACCAACCAGCCAATTCGGGAAATTTCTAAAATCCATACCAAAAGAGCAACCAATATGTGGATATCGAAATTCCTAAAATCCATACTAGAGCAACCAATATGTGGATATCGAAATTCCTAAAATCCATACCAGAGCAACCAATTTGTGGATATCGTACATATCATCATGCTAAAATGATGCAAGTTTTCACAGTCTTGAAAGACATTATAGTGTCATATTATGATCGATGTTCAACCATTCAAAAAATATGATCTACGAAAGTGTGATCTACAAAAATTGTGAACTTAAATTATCGTGGACTTATATCCAGCAGCCAATTTTGGATTACTAAACGAGAACTTTTAAACAACAACATCATCAGTTTCAACTTATGTTACGATGAAAAGTGATTCTTACAAAAGGATCGTCAGAACTTTTCTAACATTTTACCAACCAATCTTTTATTTGCCGTTATACACCATTCCTTGAATACTATTAAATACATGCTGTGGCAGTTTTTTGGTTCTTTACAGTTTGCTCCGGCAGACATATACTTCAATACTCTTCAATATACTTTGATGATGATGATGATGATAGATCATTATGATATAGATCTATGCTGAAACATGCATTGTGATAAAATTGCTGCCGAAAAGTGGCAGGAATAGTCCTATGAAAATACTGTTGACCTGTCCTGCAGATGATGTCAAGCTGATTTCCGAGACATTCCCGAACTACCTATAATTTGTCTTCTCATGTTTCCCAAACGTTAGATCGTCCCAAAACCAAAAATATCACTGCTACGGCTGCTTTTCGTAAGGCACAGACCCAGTGAAGCCTCACAGCTGTCTATGAAACAATCCAATTATAATTCAATAACAGCGTCGGACAAACAACCACCAGATAAACTTTGACAACCAAAATTTAAAAATTTGGAAGTTCAGAAATGGTTCCTACTAAGACGCTCTGTTCATATTCGACACAAAATTCATTTGCCGTACTGACGGTACTTTACAGATCAAAAGACTTTACAAAAAATTATGAGAAATCAAAAATTGCTCAGGGCAATTTCTTTCGATAATTCAAATTTGGACCTAAATTTTCGTCCTTGCATGCCATTTTGGAACAAGAAAAAAAAAATAAGAAGAAATTTTTGGAAGTTATAATGCAATATTTGAAACGTTTTGGCCCACTGGAAATGGAAGTGAAATTGAGAGACATCCATTTCTCCGTTGAAGCATACCTACTTAAGTGACCGATTTCAATAAATTTGTCTCCGGGTTCTTAGTATTGGATCATCTAGTGAGCTCAATGTTAAGAACCTGGAACCAACCATCGCTCTCTCTGTGGAGCCGATCTAACTCAATGTTTTTGGCTTTTCTCTATTGCAGCTGGGTGGGAGCAGGGTGAGGGGATTTTGATATAGGGTTGGGGCTGAGATGCACATCATTTTAAACATAAGCACACAAGAGTGGAAGCGCGCGGTAAGTGATCCAGCTAGTTCTTTCTTTCTCTGTTGTGTTAGCTAGCTAGAGCCCCCAGGTTAGGCAGTCAGGAGTAGGGACATTAACATGTACGAAAGGACACGGTTGCCGAGGAATAATCTTGGTCCCCTTTGGCGTGTCTCTTTGCAGGCTGGTGAGGTGCCCCTATGAGCGCATTGGGTGTCCCTGGAAAGGACCCCACCACGAACTCGCGGGCCACCAGGACAGCTGCCAGCACCCGAACAAGAGCGGTAAGGAGGTAATGGAGACCCTACAGCTAATGGACACCAAAAAAACAGAGAGCGTTAAGCTCTATGACAACATATTTAATCTGCTGTCCTTTGAGAAAATCGCCTTCAGTGGTATGTATTGCAATATTACGTAAGTACGGACTGACAGACTAACGGGTCGTGGTGGTGTTGATGGGTCACAGTCACAAACCAAAAATATGTCTCTGGTTTAGAGATACAACTCTTGGCAACATCTCTGTCTCTGAGAGACAGAGAAATATTGGAGACATCTCTGAGTCAGCTTTAGAGATCTGAGACATCTTTAGTAGGAACATTTTTTAGACATTTCAGAGAATTGAGACATCTTGGAGCTCTCAGACATCTTTGAGACATCTTGGAGATATCTCTTGAGACATCCCTGAGACATCTCACAATCAAAAGCAGGGTAACTTAAGCCTCTGACAAAGATGTCGGATGATCTCAAACAGTCTCGGACAATGTCTCTGATAAATGTCTCTTGATTCCTGGCTTCTAACAATTTGAGACACATCAAGCCACCAAATATCGCAATGTCTGTCCTACATAAGCAACAACATCACAGTGAAATTCAAACAATACAGATCAACACACATTAAAACACTAATGCATGACACCAACTTAATTTAACAAATTATCGAAAATTTAATACAAATAACCAGAGGTACATACATTTGTAAATGTATTTACCTCTGATGCAAAAATATGAACAATTTGAAACACACAGAAAAATATTATATGATTGTATGTATAGTTTAAACATATTGCTATTATATGTGTCGAACAAGTATGCTGGGCCTTATCCTCCGTCAAAATTGTTAAAAATATATTTATTGCTTTAAAAGTTTGACTTTGAGGGATTTTTGCGGGATAACCTCCATAGCTGAGTCATATGTTCAATTTATATTTGGCACAAATTTGAAAATAGGATATTGAATGTTTTCAGAAATTTCTAAAAAAAAGAATAAAATCACCAAAATTTTGATGACAAATCTGAGAGTAAAAATTGCACTAAACTTGAAAAGCTCTCTTTCCAAAGTACATATGATGAAGCTTCGGGTATATCATTGAAGTCATTTGCAATGCAGAACCCAGCATGCTTGTTATAGCGATAGCTACAGTATTTTGACATAAACTTTTTCCATTTTCAGATCTGCAAATGAGGCCTTATCGCACTGACGACTTCATTACAAAGTTATATTTCGAAACGAGCAGGTTCACTGCGTTTGGCAACTTGCAGTGGGTAGTTAAAGCCAATGTCAATGATAACCAAAAGAATCCTAACCTGTCGGCTAGGAGGTCGCTGAGCTACCAATTGGTCCTCAAATCGAAGGCCCCTAACCCCATAAACCTTCACTACATGATTCTGAGGGGCCCCTACGGGGAATTCCAGATAGAACCAACCATATACAAGTTTGAGTTTTCTAACGAAAACACCGAGTCCCCCTATCAGCTTTTACCCGTAGCTAGCGCTTGCGAGTGTAACAAACTCTTAGCGGCGAAAACGATATCTTTACGGGTTATCATGTTCCAAGTCAGTAAATAAGAGAACATTATTGAAAAGCATAAGACGTGAATTACGATCTTTGCTTCAATCCAAATGAAAAAGACTGTTTATTATTTGCATAAAAGATTGTTGATGACATTTTCCCCTCTATACTGCAAGTTTTTATTGGCTCTAAAGACTGTTTTTTATTACGTTTTGTAAAAATTATGCAGCTTGGAACATGTTTCATGTAATTTATTTTATTAACATATATATATCATAACTATACAAGAAGTTTTAAGGGTTTTTAACATCATAATTTGTCAAATAGTGCATAAGACCTAATTTCTTTTAATCAATTATTTTCCATTTCTCAATTATATACCAAATTTTTTAAAATCAAATTTTACTTATCAAAATTTACTTTCGCATATTCAAAAGAATGATTATTTTGTGTAATTCCGTTGTCAAAATTGTCCTCTTATGCACTATATTATTATCACAAGAAATCCTTTTATTGGAATTTCTTAATTAAGTGAATCGTTTGTCTGCCTATGCTTGTTACATTACTGTATTATGCTGCTGTGGGTAAAATTGTAATATATTTAATACTCCTATGCTTGTATGAATATAAGTCTTGGCTTGAAGCTAAGGTTATTTGTAATGTTATTAGTGTGATTTTCATTGTGGTTTAAATAAGGCCTCTGCATTTTTATACAACCAACATTTCTTTAAATGTGAAGTTATTTTTGACTTGGTATTTAGGGCCTACAATTACAGATTTAAGTTTATCTTAAGATTAAGAATCATAACTTGGAAATATGCAATTCACGAAATTAAAACAAGAATCCACGGGTTTCAAAATTGTCACTATCACGATGATTGAATATCTTTGAATTTTTTTGGGTTTACTTTTAATATTAATGTGTATTTGAAAGCCACAAGGAAAATCACACATAATTTCTATTATGCTTTGTATTTCAGGGAAATTTGCTTGTAAATATTTGAGATAATATTATTCCACAACTGATGAATAATTACATGCATCATGACTGTCGATTATGACTCATTTCAAGAAAGTTTGAAGAAAGAATTTCATGATCATTGGACTTTAATAATGAGTGTTATGTATTTACATGTACTGTTGCAATGTGCTTCTGATTGTACATCATGTAAATAGTTTAAATTCACCAAATGGAACTGTTTGTCAGGACAATCATGGTATGTGCAAAAGTTATTGAAAATGTGGAATATATATCATCTCTTATGTGCATAAATGTGTGCCTGTTCAGTCACTATTATAAGATTGCATTGTTTATGTTACTAACATAATGTTATAACTTCATGAAAGCTTGAGTAATGCTTTTTAAAAAGTCATGCAATACTTTACTATTTGTCTCCAAGAAATGAAATTTATTCAGTTTTGGCATTAGGTTTCATTTTGGCATTGGTTTAAGAAGATATTTCTCTGTGCGGTAGATCTTTGTGACTACATTCACAGATGAATGAACCAACTGCGGCTGGCAGTTACTTCTGTTAAAGGTGCAGAGGACCCTCCGCAAAAAAAAAATTCATAATTTTCGTTTTAGTTATCCTGGCTTTTTGAGATTTTGCAAATTACCAAAAGATTAAAATTAATTTTATGATAACGCTTTTTGGCATACTTTGCAAAATTGATTATAGCAAAAAAATTTAGCCTCATTCAGTTTTGAAAAGAAATTTTCGGTTAATTCCATTTGGCTATTCTCCATAGGAGGGTCCACAGAAGTGCCACCTACATTGGTGAAAAGTGTCATAAGTTTTAAGTAATAAACATTAAACAATATAAAAAGTTAGAATTTAATTTCCCCAGCCCACTCCTGCAGAATTGAATTTGTTGAGAATTAATTGCGTAGAGTCTTCTTAAACGTGATACAGTATTCGTTTCTGGGTTATTTTATTGCTGTATATTTTGTCTTCATGTTATAAAATGCCTGAGTCACAATACCTTTACCAGTTTACATTTGTGAGTAAAACATAAGCCCGGCTTACTCTGACTTGCCTTGTACAGTTTTTGACGTTTTATTATCGCATCTGTCACCAAAATTAGGTTAGGCTGCCTAATTTTTGTTTAGCCATATTTTGTATTTAGTGCATTTGACTTCAGCCAAATATATCTTGCTATACTGATATAAATTGGTATGGAATCTTAATCCGAGGCGATTTATTTTGATTTTTTGGAGATGACGATATTTTTTATCAGGGTAGAATTGATTTTACAATTTACTGTTTTGTTTTTCTTTCGGTTTTCTTAGGAGCTTAGCGCATGTTAATTTTCTAGTTACTCATTTTTAGTAGGCGTACTAGAACTTCCGAATTTATTTGTTATGCTTTACCCTGTTTGTTAGTTTATTTTTTTACTATTTTTATAGTAAGGTGGTTCAGTATTTGCTTGAAAAGACTTCCCCCGAAAATTGTGGATACAAAATTGAACATTAACAAAAAGGCATTTTACAAACAAAATTGAAACAATCAATACAATTGCACAATTAAAAATATCATTTATTTGACAAACACAACATTCCATCAACCTCGATATAGTCAAAATACAAAAGTTATATCATTCGAACATTTGCTATTACCCTGTGTAATGAAATGGTATAAATAATTCAAATTGGATGTTACTAATATACATATGAAAGATGTGCATTGTTTCTGTGTGAGTACCCATACACGACTGTTGAAATCTCAGAATGTCTTATGTATAAGCATGTTTAAGTCCACATGTAGATGAATAAAACCCATAAAATGTATAAAATGATTTGAGTTTTTGATTGCCAAAATTGTAAATATTGCATAGCACAAGTTCGTGAAATGAAGATGGATGCTTCATTGCAATGTCATGATATACTCGTTGATAAAGGATATATTCAGTAACGACTAACTACAAATGGTTATGTAAATTAGTCACACGCGAGTCTTGGCTAGGCCTAAAATAGCCCTCAATGATAAGCATATCTTGGTTTGTGGTCTGACATTGTACAGCATCTGGCACTAAAGGAATAGATTTATTTCTGTAATGAAAAATCGATTCTAATTTTCAACTTCATAAGAGTGCTACAACAGTCTGAGGGTCAATTTAGTACAGTCCCTATAAAACTTGAAAAGCTACTTTGGCACAGATTGCATCCTGCCTTAAACGATGATACTGATGCTGGAACTTTTTGTAATTGGGTCATGACATCAGTAGCTAGCCTAGTTGCCAATATAGACAAAAAAAATGTTAATTCTGTGTTCATATGGCAAAGTATAAGAGCTAGGCAGCATTATGCAATGGAGATGCGGAAAGAATCGCTTGGCCATGCATTTGTTTAGCTGCGACAATGGTCTAGGTGGAAATTCAAGTAGGCGATACATTGCCGCTGACCAGAGTGTCACATGACTAAAGGTTATTGGCAATATACTATGCAAATAATGACCCTTGGCAAAGCAAGATTTATTTCTCGAGTTCCAGAACTATGTCATGAACAGCCAAAAATGTAAAAAGTTATAATCTCAAGTCTTTTCATAAGGCTTTCACACTGCCTTAAAGTTTTACTTTAGCATACTACATCAGCGCTGCATGAACCAGATTGTATACTATAAATAGTTAAATACTGCTACAATATAATGATAGAGATAATGCCATTAATTGTTAATGCACAAGGAATCAATGATAGCGGCATTGCATACCAAAATAATTTTACAATGGCTAACACTTGACATTACGTGGAAGAGATCGATATACAACATATTTATTATGATAAAAAGATATACGAAAGCTGCACCACTAGATAATACATTTGCACACCAGAAATTCCGTAAAAAATTATAAAATAAATATCTGATAGTAATTTTACAACAGAGGGCAGCAGCAACAAGCTTGGCAATATACCACATTGAAATTGTGCTACAAAGTATTAGGCCTACATAATTATACTGTTTTATACATCTATACAATAATAGCAAAACTGCCTTTCACTAGCACGCAAACTTGTATTAGACTAACGTCACATTATTGAGGTGTGATCACAGCCATGGAAGCTTGCTAAAATGCGACTTTTAAAATGTAGACATACTAAATGCATGTTAAAACTATAATACTAATGAGTAGGTAAATGACTTCATCAAGCTAAAAGATTGACCATAGCACCTAATTATGAAATAACTGAATCATAGAGTCGGATTAGTAAAAAATATTTTACTTAAGTAGGAAGGCTAGAGATTCTTATGTTAACATTGTTCTTCTACAGCTATTTTGGTGGGTGTTTAGTTTATAAACTCCATGACAGAATTTAATTAACTTTTCCCAGTAGCCTGAAGTGTTCGTAAAATAAAATTCAGTTGACCAAACAGCTATCAAAAGTTATTTTCTCAGCCTTCAAACTTCCAAGTAACATTTTGTTAATGCATATTTATGGAAAATCAAAATGTCGACATCAAAAAAGCATGCTACATTGCTCAAATAACATACAACTTTGAAATCATTCGCAAAATGCATAGTAAATAATATGATGATACATATATATCAGCCTTGAACTTGTAATCTCAGAGAATCGTAGAGTTTTAAAGTTGCTTCTTAACCACGACGGTAGAAAAAGATAGGCGTAGCAGACTCGGATAACCCCATAAGTAGAGCGATGTTCCCGACAGCGAGCATGTAGTGGAAAATGTCTACCCGAGGGACGTAGAAATTGAGGACCTTCTGCCTGCCGACAGTTCCTACGGCAAGCCCAGCAGCAGCGTATAAGCCTGCTCCTAAAATGCCATAAGCATTCATCGCCAGGACACTATACACAAGAGTGGAGACGACTGCGCCGCTGCCGGTGATCTCCGTCAACATGTCTAAATATCTCCTACTCATGAAGTTCAAGTATTGGATGACGCACACAGCTAAAGCGAGGGCCATGTGGACGTTTGCCATCGTCGTGTAGTTGTAGACGCTCCTGTAGTACGCCGCGGCGATACAGGACATCCCGAGTACTCGGGCCAACCAAGACATGTACTGGTGTTTCTGGACGACCCAGTAGTCAGGGGCCGATGAAGAAAAACGCCGAGCCCCGAAAGTAGCAGCAACGCCGATAAGCAGAAAGCCCAACACGGCTGTCATGCTCGAAGGCGTAAGGGCAGCACACGCCCTAAATGCAGACAGAGCCAGTACGGCATCAGAGATCGCTGTAGAAAGCTGGCGACTCATTTTGATAGCTCACCAATCAGGGATCTGAAATAGTAACACCATTAATCACAATATGTTACTATGATGTTAGGCCAAAACAGATAAACTGAACAGAGATTTTCTGCCTGGATTTTTATCATGTGCCCAAGTTGCAAAGCTTTTCAATAATGTAGTTTTTGGATGATAAATTGCATGATGTACTAACTTCGAAATAGAATTTCAATTATGCCAGTTTTCCTAGTATTGAATATAAATACAAATGCATCCCTAAATAGCGAGTAAAAAAGTGTTCTAACTTCAAGAATACCCCACAGCCCTTTCTAAAATTACTTAAGAATAAGAAATTCAAGTTCACAATAGTACCTGGTCCAGTAAATAGTCTAAATTGTATTGTATACCTGAGATGTGTATTCATACATTCACAGCTTGATATATAGCTGACTCATAACTGCCTACACACAGTAACACTTTGACACTGACCAGTAGATTATAGTACTTTTGTAGTAGAATCTGCCAGGCCTGCCAGACCAACTGCTACATTGTTGGCACTAAGCCAGTATTCTTCTGGCATGATGTAATATTCTTTCACTTGACCTACTAAGGTTGCGACCATTTAATAAACATGGGGGCTTGGGAGCTCTTCTCGACAAGAAATCATTTATTTTAGAATAAGATTAAGAATAAGATTAAGAATAAGATTAAGAATAAGATTAAGAATAAGATTAAGAAGTTTTATTGGTCACCTCGTAATAAAACTTCTTATTCTTATTTCATGGTACACTATGAAAAGTTAATGGTTCCATTTCGGCCGTTGCAACATCTTGCTTGGTTTATTTAGTCTGCATCCTAACTGCTTCCTGGAATACCCCTCTCTCATTGGTCAATAGACAGGAAGTAGGGTTTTTCACTGTAGTTACCAATGTTGGTCACGATTCTCAATAGCACCAAAAAATCAGAAAAAAAATTAGAATTTCGGTAACAGAAAGTACTATTATCGCCCATTTGTTTTCTTAGTGCGGTAATGGCGTCAGTAATTATTAATTTCAACGCCATAGACATAGTCCCCAAAAATTCATTCCTAATTCAAGCAGCACATTGTTAAAGAAATACACCCACCAGAAATTATTTATTTGCTGAGAAATAAATTATTTATTTAAAAAAAATCCAAGCCCCCTCCGTTGGATACTAACTTAACCTAATTGTAGACCTTTATTTTAACCAAAGTCTAAAAGTTCAAATGAATGGGGGGGGTACGTGTTCAGGTCCAATGCCAATATTGGGGGGGGGGGCACCTGCTCTCAACAGCTCAATTCAACACAATACTGGTTGCCCCCCCTCCCCCCCGACTTAGGGACACCACTGATAGCCCCCCCCCCCCTCAATTGAATCTCAGAATCTGTGTCAGACTGTGAATGTGATTGAACAATAGAACTCAGAAGTATCTGTGGATTGAAACTCTATCTGTGGATTGAACCACTTCAGCTCAAGAGAAAAAGTTGCTGCAAAATAGTCTAAATAAACTGTGACAACACATTCAAAGTGTCCTACTAACTCCACTGATCTACTTTGACACCATTTACAACCATTTACCTGTGAATTATCTTTGTTTTCTGTTGAAAGAATGATGTTGATTTTGGAACCTCAACCGACGCTTCTGGTGTTTGCTTAGAATATCGCCCACGCAAAAATTCTTGGAGGACGTAAAATGCAGACCATCTGCGGAACGGTGTGTGTAAAATGCGGACCAGACGGAACAACAGGAAAATTTCCCCACTACTTATTTTAATTTTGTACTTGTCAGATAGAATACATTTGGAATCTTTTTGTCCGAACACATTTTGTGTCACTTCAATATTTTCCATTTAAAACTTGTTTCCAGCACATGCCGATGGGCTATGACAGACTCTCGGTTTAACAAGACTGGATTTAGCCCGGGATGTAATTTTTAAAATAATTTATTTTGTTTGTTCACAGTAAAATATCCAGAGCTCTGATTTCTTAGTTAATTCTTACTCTTAGTTTCAGCCAAAAAGTGCAAGGGAGCACCTGCCTCCGCAAATTGATGCCACTGAATGAGGCCAACCAGATAAGGTCGTACAACCAGATATCAGGGTTCCCACAAACTATTACGCCTGCAATTCCAGGACTTTCATGATCATATCAGCATGGAGGGCCCTTCAGAACTTTAAACAGGCCCAACACTAATACAGTAATACCGTAAGTCCTGGGCACCTTAAATCAGGTTAAAATCTTTTTTTAAACCTGGACGTCAAAACAACTGAACCAACACAACAAGAACATATATAGGATATCAAAAACGTTCACAGATGTGCTTTCCTTCCACTGGCAGCAACATATTTTCTCAATATTCAAATCTCAGTAGGACTGTCCTAATGTCCAAATAGACCGACACAAGCGTGACCAAACATCTCAAATTATTTTAAAGATCTCACAAGACAACGAAAAAACATTTCCATGTACAAAAGAATTGGACTTTAATAAGCGCTTGCTTCCCATGTGCATTTAATCAATAACAAATACATTCAATCATGGCCACAGAATGTTTGAGAAAATATACACAAATTCAAATAATTTGAGAATATACATTTCAAATAAATATCAATACAATTACTTCTTCTGTTTCTTCTTTTCTGCTTCTTCTTCCTTCTCCTTCTCAATTTCTGCTATGTACTTTTCTATGTCCTCTGAATCCATCATCTGCAAAATATTTAATTTAATTGTCATTCAGAACTCGCCCAAAAATGTTGTAGACACCTGAGATGACAAGACCAAAAGCTTCTGCGGGAACTTTACTCTTGATTTTTCAATGACCAAATTTACGATTTCCTGTGACAAATTTTTTACTCGTTGAGGTGGTAACTAGGCTGCTTGGCACTTAAAGTCTGGTATTTATGAACTCGGTGGGCTAATTAAGATATGAGAGTGACACAGTCAGGTGAAGGACGGGTGAAGGACGATTGAGCGGGAATCGAACTAGGGCTCAGAGTCCTGCATACTGAGCTAACCTCCCAAATGACCCATGCAATAGACCCATTTCACCGATTGGCCTAACCTAATAACTTTTATGTAATTCTATGTTTATTGCAAATAGACAAAAAAATGTTTGCACTTGGCAGGATCAATCAGAATGAAGGGCGGGAAATCTATCAGCCAATGGTACTGAAATATTCTGAAACCAAGCACCACCTGCCCCCTAGTGTTAATTGTGAAAAGCTTCCATGAAATCAGTCTATTTTACCTGGAGAGGTTGGTTGAAGCGCATGATGGCGATTTCCATGTTTTTGCTGCCGGACTGGACAACCTCCAGGAGGGCCTTCAGAGCAAGTTTTATCGTCTCCTTCTCGGAGGCGCACACCTCGTCTGTGTAGTGTTTCTCTAAGAACTCTCGGACTGTCTTTGCGCTCCTGCCAATTGCGTTTGCCTGCAAACAAAAATTGTTTTTTAACTCTCAATATCACCTCAATGAATCAATTTAGCGTATTTTAATAATTTAATTTCTTCACTTTTTAGGAGCAATTTTGAGACATGGAAAGACAAAATTAGACATTCATTTATTTTATAATTCCTCAACCTACCTTCCACTCGTGGTATGTGCCAGAGGGGTCAGTCTGGTAGAGACGAGGTGTTCCGTCACTGTCGAAGCCCACGATCAAGATGGAGAGACCGAAGGGACGTCTGCCGTTACTCTGTGTGTATTTCTGAAAGAAGGGGTACACAATTTTATATTTCATATTAGGGTGTGAGATGTCAACTAACTCAATGGTGCGCTTTGACAATAGAACCACATAGATATGACTTCGAATGAAGAGTTATAATCAAAGAAAACTTGTAAAGCAGCCTCTTCAACGGAAGTACTCAAAATTATAGTCTTCACAGGAATCTTTATACTTATTAGAAAATGAGTGAAACTTGACTAAGTTGACTTCAATGGCAACATCATTGAATCATTAAATCAGCTTGCTTTTCAAAGCACTTCTCTCTGAAATTTTCAGAAATCAGCTGCCAGTGGTAAATCATGTATTTCAAAGTTATTAGGTATTATTAAGCAGGTCAATATTTCAAAAGACATAGGCCTATAATGACTCCCAATTAACTTACTTGTTTGAGTTGGGCAATAAACCTTGTGATGTATTCTAAGGTGACGGGATCTTCTACCGTTAATTTGTGACTCTGGCATTCCACTCTGGCTCTGTTTATCAACACTCTGGCATCGGCTGTGAGACCTGAATGGAAAGAAAATGTCAAAGAACTATAAATGTGTATTATATAAAAGCAAATGAAAAATACTACAGCACAAAGTTTCCCTGCAGTGGCGTATTAGGGGGGGCATTGGGCCATGCCCCCCCCCGGCCCAAAATTAACATGGGAAAAATAGGAAAAGCCGCAAATAAGCCCGTATTCATCCCCCGTTATGCCCCCCAGGCCATTTCTCGATATGCCCCTGTTTACCAGAACTTCTTAAGGCCCCCCCCCCTATTCACCACAGATTATGATATGGCAGGCAGAGTTCCACTCAATAGATATAAGGAGTAAATAGACCAACATTCTGAGTTTCAACTTTCAACTCGAGCTAAATTATGCAAAGACGGCCACTGAGAAGGTGTGGATTTATGTTTATATTTATGTATTTGGCGGACTAACTCGGACATGTAAATGAAGAGGACACAGCAATGAGGCAAAGGATGAAACTGCTGTCCAATGGGGGTCTTGACCAAACAAGAGCTGGAATCGAACCCAGGACCTAAAAATTTAAAGCGTAGAACTGAGCTAACAATCCCTTCCTGTGGTTAAACATGTTAAAGGTCGCATATGCAACTGAGATCATTTAATTCAGACATCCTTACCTGCAAAAGCCATAGACACATGATCATCCAGGAGGGCGATTTTCCTAACTGTTCGATCTTCTTGCAACTTGGCGACAGCTTTCTTTTCCACTCCCAGGACAACTATGTCCTTGCCTCTCACTCCAACCTGAAGAAGCAAAAATATGAAATACATTTTAATTGCTCCTTAAAATCATTGATGATTTCAGCTTTATTGCCCACTTTATTGCCCAGTTCTCAGAAAGTAAAAGTTTTATAAGTGCATGTCTCGGTCTTTTCTAAGATCAATAATCCCATGCCTGACCGAAATGGAATTTTTGGTTATTTCAACAAATTTTAACATGTATCTAATTAAATATTTTTAGCCTGGACTGCAGGACCGGTTCAAAATCTGCCGGGCATGTCCTTCGAGCTCAAGTTTTTATTTAATTTCCTCAAGTCCTGTCACGGAGTCTGAACAATAATCGGTAGTAGAAGTAGACTTGAACACAAAATGTCCAGGGGCGTGAGACCGATCAAGAACAATCAGTGAGCCTGTTAGTCAAAGGTACTGAGTAAATAGGCTGAGTATGCAAAAGCAACTTATTAGCATGGAGGTAGACAATAGCAGTACACAATTGAAAAGCCTAAATTGGACGCCCGCACCTGCCGATTTTGTCGATTCCCCAACACCAATCACATGTATTCAGCAAAATCCTGGTGGATCAGGGTGTACCCACAGAAATTTGGTGAGTAAATTCCCTTCATTTTCCCTGATTTTTCCCTGCTTCACCACACGTTTTCCCTGTCCTTATTCGGACCGATTCGGGCTCAGTGTTACTTTATCGCAGCAATAGCATTGCTAATCGGAACCAAAAACTATGAATTTTACGGATTTTTGCTTCAAATAGCGGACTCTTTTCACACATTAACACATATAAAACCAAATTCCCTGTGTTTTCCCTAAATTTGAGGTCAAATTTCAAATTCCCTGATTTTTCCCTGCAGGGAATTTTTTTTCACCATTTTCCCTGTTTTCCCTGTCCGGTGGGGACCCTGGTGGATGCAGCATTTACCATGGCGCCCCCTCCCCAAATTTGAATGAACTGAGTATATCCCAACGCTTTTACATGTGCAATGTCATTATCATCATTTCCATTTTGGATCTTGCCGCTTTTCAGTTAGCTTCAGTTAGGCTAGCTGAGGCGCGGCCACGACATCAAGGGCACAATCAGCAGTCACTTGGGGGTAAATGGCTAGCCGGGGCAGATTTGGCGTACCGATCGTGTGCAACCTATAAATCTCCACCTTTACCTTTTAACGTCACAATTAAGAGCTTGGCAGCAGATTTGTGAAGCATCTTTTTGTTGCAAAATGATTTCCTTTGCCGGTCATTGATTGCGCCAATAAGTGGCTGGAATTATGCACTAACCAAGTAATGTTAAGATATCGCCATTATCTGATTATGACTGCCGCTCTTGGCCAAACCCAATAAAGGGGCAGTCGAGCTAAAGTACAGTATCCAACAATGAGTGGCCTCCCAAGACTGAATCACCCATAGGATTGGCTTATTCTCTGCTGTTCACACCTTTTCAGCCAATCTCGCCATTTCTTCAGTCTGGACCAAGGCCAGTCACCAAATGTTGGACACTATACTTCAAAGACCAGGGAGTTAGTCTGGGATTTTAGACGTAGTAGATCAATGCAGCCACAACCTGTGAATATTGGTAACATGAATGTGGACATTTCTGAGAATTACAAATATTTGGGCATTATTGTGGACAATCAATTCAATTTTGCTTCGCATGTTAACACTCAATGTAAAAAAGCATCAAAAAGATTGTATTTTGTAAGGTCTCTGGTTAAACTGAATGTGAATTATGATTTGATTGTGTCTTTCTTTAGCACTGTTGTTACACCAGTTCTTATGTATGCCAGTGTGGCTTTCTTTGGGTTGCTGAGTAAACAGCTTAAGAATGAGCTGAGTAGACCAAACAAAGTTTGTGAACGTTTATTGAAACGGAACTATGTAATTGACAATAATGAATCTCATTATAAGAATTGTGTGGTTAGCCTGGCTAATAAGATCATGCGGGATTCTACACACCCACTTCATGAACTCTTTGAGCTTTTGCCCAGTGGGCGCAGATATCGAATGCCCTCTATCAGGACAAAGCGTTTTAAAGACACTTTCCTTCCTGTATCTGTTTCCCTGTTAAATGCTTCCATGTAATGTACCTTAACCTTGTACCAAGTACCAAAATTTCACTGTTGTATATATATATATTGATGTATACAATGTGACCAATAAATTATCTGTATCTGTATCTGTATACTTGATCCAAAAAGGATTGTCTCATCAGTCATTTGAGAACTTCACCACTTTAAGAGTCTGACACTGGTACAACAATAATGTCATTGGTCATTATCAAGACAATTGCATTAATTTAAGGGTGACAGTGAGTCTGAGTGACAGTGGAAGTTTACTCAATTGCCAATTGGGGTGACAGGTGTAGACTGGTAGACTGCAAGAGGAAGCCACCTTAATTGCAATTACATCGGCTAGACAGATGTTCACTTCAAATTCAATTCATTGGGCTTCAGAAAACGTAATTATTGCATGTGTTGACAATCACTTGAATCCACAACATGCACAATGGCTTCTCAATTCAGACAAGTCATGCTTTAATGCTTGACGAAAACGGAGTTAGACAATGAAATACCACACCCAGCGATAGTTAAACAATACCTACCGCTGTAGACCCCTTCTTGACAGCTTCTTGGGCATATTCAACCTGAAAAAGATGCCCATCTGGGGAGAAAACTGTGATTGCTCGATCGTATCTCGCAGACATTTTTGCCGGTCACTGTTAGCGATAATGAAGGAAATGAATTTAAAGACAGATGGCAGCATCGGCTGGATGATTGAAAAAGCGACATCTTTCGAGAAAATGTTCCAAATTTATATGCAGCAAATTTGCAATAAAATATTTATTACTCCTTTACTAAGTATCAATAAATTATGGTACCTACCACACAAATAGATAACTAATTGACCAATTTATTTTTCAACCATTCAGCTCTGAAATATTTCTAGTTATTTTATTCCATGGACGACTTGTCAAGCATGAATTGCTGCAGACCTCTTTTGTGCTTCTGCCAGAAAAAAGGCTTTTGTGCGTGTTTATTCTGAGGCGGCTTTTTGATCAGCATATTTCCCGGTGACTGCTGTGTAATACACATTCCAACTTCAAGGCAGACTCAGGCGTCTTTGTGCCATGTCTCTTGCGTTCGTTCCACCCCATCAGAGGGGCAAAGCCCCACCAAATCAGGCTACAATTCAGAAGGTAAAAAACCAAAACCAGTCCAGTTCTGGCAGTTGTGTCAAAAAGTGATGTTCTGTGTCAGTCTGACATAACCCCGTCATGGCTTTATGTCATTTGTCTTGGATATTTGCTTGGTATTGTCCAGCCCAGGTGGTGACCATCCTTTTGAACTCTTTTGAAAAAAGGTTGGTTTTTTGAAGCGATCATGACATTCATAATATATTCAACGATCCCCTCACTCAGCTCCCGTTCATAACATGTTCAAGGCTTCAGCATTTGAAAGTACGCCTTGGCTAGGCTGGTCCACCAAGCGCGGATATGAACAGATCTAGAGCTATTTCGCCCTTTGCGTTCAGCCCGGAACATCCCCCCACCTGATCATCTTCGCCCCCGGAAGATCACCCCGCCGTTTTGTGTTGACCTGATCTTCCCGAAAATCTCCCCTTCCATTATACATCCAACCCGGTTTTCACCTCGAAGATTGCGGTACATAAAATATAATTGCCTTCCACTGCAATCTTCACTCAAGGGTAAAGCTTGTGGGCGAAGATATTCAGCTTCAAGAAACTCGGGGGCGGAGCTCGAGATCTTCGATGTATGCGACATCAGGTTCAAGGCGAAAATGTTCACCACAACGAAGTTCGAGCAAAGTTGTAGGGTGTAGATGGTCAGCGGGGCAGGACGACCTTCTGGGGCGAATCAAGAAGGGTGAAATAGCTCCAGATCAGCTTCATAGTAAATAGCCCTGTAGAATTAATGTTCACTGATCCCACTCATCTCGCAACGATGGAGCTATGGGTCGAGCCTGAGAGAGCTGCAGTGTGTTGTAATAACAGTAATTTAAAAAATAGAAACTGCTTGAAATGTAACTGAGCTGACCAGCTTGTTGAATATTGAATACAGTGAAAAGATAATTAATTTGCTATTCGCCATTGAATTCCTTGTTCTTGAAAGTATTGCATTTAATTTTCAGATGCTGGATGAAAATAACCAGTTAATCCAAGCAATAATCGATTACCAAAACAAAGGAAAGGCACAAGAATGTGTTCAGTAAGTATAATTTAGAAGGTATGCATGTTGCTGAACATGCCTGAATTTTTGCTGTTGTCTGTCAAAGTGCCAAGTGTTGCAAAATCAATTTCTGACTAATTTTGCAATTGGGAGGAATACACCCTCACTGGCAGTGATGACTCAGTATAGACATATTGCAGCACATGACAGACTGGTCCCTGTGGAAAAAAGGCCTTCTCTTCTGGTTCGGGCGATCCTCAGGAGCTCTCAGGCATGTTCAGGAACAAAGCCACCTGCTGAGTAAAACTTTCTGAAATAGCACCTAAAGAGTTGGCATTGAATGATTAGGTACATTATAAGTACAACGCTTAATGAAGGAGCCTCAATACAAGGAGGACCAACTGATGTACATCGATACAAGTAAGATTGCAGTTTAAAACGTTCAATTATTTGTTAATTATACTTCTTGTTCTTTAGATATCAACAACTGCTTCATCGAAATCTAGTTTACTTAGCAACAATAGCAGATTCCAACCAGAATGTTCAAGCCCTATTGCCGGTAAGTGGAATGTGTGACATTCTTTTATCTCTGATTAAGAGAAAAAAAGGAAGATATTTGACTCACCAAGGAGCTTTTGCTTATATCTCTCATGGGCTTCTTCAACTTACTTAATTGACTTACCATGTTTTATTGCAGGCCCCTGGCCAAGCGCCAACAGGAGGCCCTCCGGGAATGGGTCAGTCGGGTCCTATGATGCCCGGTGGCCAGGGCATGGCCAGTCAAATGCAAGGGCCTAACATGCCGCCTTCTCAAGGTATAAGAACCTTTTGATACATTCCTTTTCTTTTTTTGACTCACTCAGTTGTTAAAACGTTCCATAACTGTTTTGCATGCTGTTTTGATATGTGGTTTTACTAAGCATACCTTTTATTTCCTAGGAAAAACACTGAAAACTTGGGTGAAAGAAGACAACTTCAAAGTTTAGTTTTTATACACTTTTGTTTAACATTTTCAATTTTTCACTTGTATTTTACAGTTATTTTAAGCATTTTTGCAAATATTTTTTGCAATTATTTTTTTGCAACTATTTTGTTCTGAATTTTTTGTGGTTGGCTAAGTTTCTAACATTTTTTTTTTCATGCATGATAACACTTAATATATATAACTCATATGACAATGATGATCTGTGATGTTAGTATAAGATTTAATCTTTGCATTTATATGAGGCACAAGATTTAATTTTTGCTCAAGTTTCAGCAGTCTTGTACCCCTACTTGCTCAGTGAAGGAAAATTTCACTGAATAAAAAAAAAAAAAATTAAATGTGATATTCTGTCCTGGGCATTATGATTGTCAAGTTCAACTTGTAATCTTTACAAATTAACCGTGCACAATGACTGCTGAAATAAAAAATTTAATTTTTGCCATCATACAAATCCACACTGCATGTTATTCTTAGGAAAATGAAAAATTCCATTATAAACCATGTATCACTTTTGCACTTGATACTTTGCTGGTTATGTAATATGTATTGCTTGTATAAAATTGTCATTGTTATAATTAAGTTGTACATTATAAACTGTTGTTTAATTGGTCCATTGCTTTTGCAGGTGGAATGGGCCCGGGTTACAACAGAGGCCCTCCCATGGGAGGCAACCCACCAATGGGTGGATACACTCGGCCGAGTATGCCTCAAGGTTCTATGATGCCTTCTAGTAAGTCCTTGTTTTATTCATTGGACTTTGAAAACCCACTGCGCAACTATTATGGGTGATAGAAAGGAGTTTGATTAATTTGGATGTTGTCAAAATCATGGGATTATTAGCGTTTTTTGGACAAGATTTGGGGACCTGTGGTCGGAAGTGATGTCAAAGTAGAGCAGGAAAAGGCCAATTTCCAAGATGGACCACGCACGGCAGTACAACAAGCAGTGTCATATACCAAAATCATGCACATGGCTGGAAAACTAGGGAATTCGGGCATGTCATTGCCTTGAAATTTCTATACATCTCAGTGATAAATCTGAGCACCAACTCCTCATAAATAGCTGCATATGTGCATACCATATCTATCTGTCTATCTAATACATTTCTGTCTTGCGGGGGAGGGGGCTGGTCTGGTGGTAGTGTGCCAGACTGCCAATCACTTGGTCCAGGGTTCAAATCCAGCTCTTGCCGGGTCTCCTTGTCCTATGTTTGGCTGCTGTTTCAATCATCATTCCCCTCATTGCCGTGTCCTGCTCCTGTCCTAATTAGCCGAAGTGCATAAATACAGGACATAGTCTCAATCATCCATCCATCCTTTTCTGTCAAGATTGTAATAGGTGATCATTGATGTATTTGTTGGATTGCAGACCAGATGATGGGTAACCAGGGCAACATGCAGTACGGCATGCAGCAGCAACAGCAGCAACCTCCCCCTCAGCAAGGAGGCCCTCCGTCACAGATGCCCAACCAGCAGCCTCCAAACATGCCTCCCCAGCCAAACATGCAGCAGTCTCAGCCCCCCATGTCTCAGTCTCAGCCAATGATGAATCAGCCTCAGGTACCGTATTTACCTGTTAAAGTGCGTAGTTTCAATTCAGGGATTGTCTGGAAAGTCTGCTTCTCCCAGAAGAAAGCTGAAATTTTTGAAACCTTAATTTTGTAAGCATCTACCTTAAATAAGTGCCAGGAGAAAAATATGCACAAGTAAAATTATAGACCCCTGGCCATTGAGGATTTATGGTAAAAAAATTATGAAAACGAAATTTTCCAACTGCTCTAACAGGAGATTTTTGTCTTCAGTGTCACCTTGATAGAATGTTATGATTAGTTTAGGGTCCCATTTTCTAAATGGAGCGGAAAATTCCTCAATATTATAATCTACCTCTTGAAATTACCACGGATAAGATGCTTCAGTGCTTCACAAGATAGGCCTACAATAAATTACCACGTGTTATTTGCAGGTGTCGATGGGCGGCCAGAACCCCATGTCTCAAGGGCACTCTTCCTCTCAGCAGCCTCCGATGATGTCACAGCAGCAGCAACCCCACGGAGGCCCCCCAGGCCAACCCCCGCAGCAACAGCCTTCGTCACAACCTGTGAGTTTTCAGAAGAAACTTTTTTATTTCATCAGTATAATTATATTCTGGGCGCAAACACATTTTTGGGATGTTAAAAAAAGGAGGGCCTTTTTGCCAGAAAAGAGCTTGCTTCAGAGGGTCTGCAGGTGTAGTTTCCATGAGTGCAAAATTTTGTCCGATCTATTATTAAAAAATGAAAGTTTACACGTTTAAAGTTCATGGAAAGGAAAAACCCACAGGCCCCCACAAGCACTGGGAAGCACTTTTTCAGTTTTGACTGATTGGGCCTTAATAATTTTGAACACCCTGTCTTCGGATATTTCCATTTAACGTGTGGTTTTCATTCCAGAACCCCATGTCCAGCCAAGCTCCCCCGTCTCAAGGGTCGCAACCTCCCATGTCCCAAGGAAGCCACATGGGAGGACAGAACTCCATGCCGGGACAGAACCAGTCGGGGCAGAACCCTATGGGTGAGTGCCATGCTAAACATGAATCCATAAATGAATTGTATTTTTGTCTTAGAGAGAGTTTCTCAGACAATTTAATCGCAGAAATGAAAATATAAATTCTGATTATGTCATTTTAGTTGCAATAATCTGTCATCAGTCTAATAGGACAATTCGGCCTAACAAAATTGCATAAATTTGTACTATTAAAGTTACTTTAGCATCTCCTGTAGCAAGTTGCCTTTTGGCTCTTAAAGCATTGCATTGCTGCCTTACACATGTCCATTCTTTTATTATTCTGTTGAGATGTTGCGTTAGCAATTGATGAATTAAAGCTAAAATGTCTAATTTCCCAGAATGACAGTAACAGCCATGCTTTGCCGCATAGCTATGTCCTCGTCCTTTTGTAATATTAGCCTGCCAATACTACAAAATTTGGCATACAATGTCATGCAAAGCCCTAATCATGCATCCATCACATAATAACATTGTTGAATGCTACAACAGGAAATCCACCAATGGGAAGCCAGCCTCCGCAAGGCATGATGGGAAACCGACAAATGCCACCTCCCCCCGTTCCTGGCTACAGACGGTCTCCTTCCCAAGGTACATAAATGTGATGAATGTCTTATAAATAGGCCTATAATGATTTTAATATTTCAGTAGTTTATTTGCTTGATTTGGCAATTATCATATTAATCATAAACATAAAATTTCGAAATTTGACCTTTAAAATTTTGATAAAATATTTACTCGGTGCTTTTGAGTTTTCATGACATTTAATTCTACATTCTAGGTATGGGCTACGGTGGACAGAACTACCCGAACCAAGGTCAATACGGCAGTGGACCAGGTAACCCCCCTCAGTACCCCACGAGCCAATCGGGCGGAAACTACCCCCCTCCTCAGGGGTCGTATCAACAGGGAGGAATGGGCCAGGGGCCACCTCCGCAGGGACAATATGGCAGCTACCAACAAGGACCCCCTCAGGGGCCTCAACCTCAGAGATTCGGGGGCCCTGGCGGGTATCCTCCTCAACAACGCCCAAATATGGGACCTAGTAGTATGGGGCCCCAAATGGGTTCTCCGATGCCCGGAGGGGCCCCTAATGCCCCCTCCAGTCAGGGCTATAACTACAGTCAACCGCAATACTAGTAGAGAGATTAGATTAGTAGAAATTTATTAGAATTTATTGTAAATATTAAATAGTGGCATCGTTGTGACATCAAAATCGAATTTAATTGTTATGGCAATTACTAAGACTCGATTACAAATTGTTATTTATTAGATCCCTTTCTCAAGAGTGAGTGATTTTACATTTATAATATTTTAAAAGCATGAATTTTTTAGATTCATGAAACCGATGATGCCTAAAATTTAGGCTTAAAGATGTCACTTCTGTATGAAAATGAAAAAATATATTATCAATTTATCAGAGATGTAAATAATGTATCATATACATTAAAATACTTCATTAAAACTGCTGTCGTTTTTATCAAATTGCATGAAGATATGTCTTTATTATGTGTTGTATGTGGAATGAGTATCAAATAACTAGAGTGCTACTTTGGCCTCTCAAAAAAGTTGAAATGAAAAATAAATAATTATTTAAAATGTACTCCCTAGAGGAATATTGATCTCATGGGACGAAAAAGATTGTACAAAATGTAGAAAATTGATTTGTGTATATTTTTTGCTCGAAATCCTCCTTCACAATAATTTCATAATGATCAACTGATTTACAAATAATATGTTGGCGTTCAGTGACTAAGTGAAAATTTGTTGTGTCATAGTTTAATTTCTTTAAAAAGAACCAAGTTCTTGTCAAGTCAGTGCGTACGTATTTTGAGGTTGCATGAAAGTAAAACTTGAATAGATTTAATTCTTGCCGTTTATGGAGTAAGTTTGCATCAATTCAAGGCTATTGTTTCTATACTATAAAGTTAAAATTTGTTCGATGTCTTAACATATTAACTTTCCTGTACGTTCAACAACTTGAATTTCCTGCCCGTTTCTATCTCGGTTTAAGATTGAAATCCGTGATTGTCAAATCTCAATGTTTTTTGACCAGTTTGAAATTTTGGTGACAACTTGAAATTTGTGATTAAAATTTTAAGCTTAGTTGTATATTTTTTGGACTGCAAATCTAAGATTCTCTAAAATGTAAGAGTTCGAGATTTTTCCGAAACTTATTAATTCCTGAAATTTTTTGTGCCATTCTGTATCTATTTGTTTGATATTTGTGAAAACCAAAGTGACTTAATTATTTTGAAAATGTATAATATGTGACCGGCTCCACCAAAATGAGTTCAAAGTAGGCAATCCCCATTTTCCAGAAATCAGCAAAATGTGTCATAAGGTCACATTTTGATGTTTTTTAGCTGTTGGTACCATGTTTTAGCAACAGCCATTTTCTTTGAATATTTAAGACCATTTTAACCTAACGCATATTTTAAATTATCTGAATTGGGTGTATTTCTTGATTTACTTAGTTCTTTTATTGCAATGGCGGGAAATTCAAATGCCATTTTCTCAAAGTTCAATGTTCCGTATCATCAATGTTTGAGGTGCCATATCTTTGGATTGGATGGAGATATCAAGACATGAAACACCATTTTAAAGCCCAATTCCAGTGGAATAAAGTTATTTTCACAATTGAATATGATAGGAGGCCGACTTTGAACCCATTTTGGTGGAGCAGGTCACAATTATTTTGTGCCTTGTTTCTGAATTACTGAAGATCATTTCAAGTTAATGCTATTTCATGAAAACAAGAATTCCAAACCTCCTAATAATTTAAATATGATTTCATGACTTGATAAGTTGATATAAATACAATTTATATGAATTAAAATTAATGCATGTATTGTCATGGAAAATTGGAAAGAAGGGTTGTACCCTAAATTAATCTATTGCTAATTTTAAATCAAATAAAAAGTGAATAAATACACGTTTGTAGTTTCTTTTCTGTGAAATAAATGACTGAGCTACTACAGTTACCAGGCGACTGATTAAATGTACACAGACTTGAATGTAGCAACTATTAAATGCCCAACTGGCAAAACTTTTGCAATATCAAGATGTGCTCAAAATCCCGAAGCTCCCTTTCTGGAACTCAATTCTGTTAATTGCCTGAGACATATTGTATAAATTTACTCTCAGGCATACAACCCTATGCACATTTGTGGTGAGCCTTCCATACTGATACAGGCTACGGCTAGGGGTAACCGAAAGAACGGTGCCCATGGGCAGACACCAGGGGATCAGGGGAACATTTCCCAAGGTACCCATGCCCTTGCGCTCACCAGTGTTGGTGACCATCCTTGGTGAGTGATGAGAAGACTGGGAGTCTGGTGCACACCCTATTCATTCAGGGATATCCAGGGTCATTCAGTTGCCCCAGCACAGAAAACTAGATACAACCCATGCACATACAGTCCCACGCACTCCGACCAAATTGGGTTCCAGGAGTGGGAGTCAAACCCTTGACCCCCCGCAGTCAGTGGTAGCAAAACAATCCCACTTAACCATTAGGCCACGGGGAACTCTCATTCTAGGCTATCTGGATACCTTGTACTCATTGCTCATGTTTTCTATGCAGAGGCGAGTACAAGACCCCAACCTTGGGAAAACTGTTACCTTGGTTTGGACTCCCACCTTTATCTTATTATGTCTGGCTCTGGCAGTTGTTCTTACATAAATAAGCCCGCGAAAATTTATTGCAATGGGCCTCAAGACCTTATTGTGATGGCCACGGCCTCGGATGCCAAATCCTTGGCCTAGGAGTGCCTTTGGCCAGCGATGGGACAGGCCTTGAGGCCGCAGTTTGTCGGAGGCTCATACCTTGGATGTCCCAGCCTCGTCTACACCATTGATTGATTGAGCATAAATAGCAAGGCTACTGCTTTGTAAAAATCTGGAGATAAATCCAAGACTTCTGAGATAATTAATCCACAAAACCCAAGCAAGAGAACCAAATTAAGGACCTCAATGACTTGGAAACAATGAATTGTGTATACATTAGGGTGGGACTGGCGCCCCAAAGTTTTCGGATCAAACCTGACTTTTTTTGTGCAAGTGAGGTTGGCATATGAGAGCATGTGTGTAAAATTTCAGCTCATTCTATTTATATTTAGAGGTGGCACATTTCACTTGAAGTTTATCATGTAAATCCCCATTGGCGAGACCTGAAAAAACCTGCAAAACAGCATGATTTTCCAAAAATGAGACTTAGAAGGCTAACCCTCCCCCAGTCTGCTAACGAGGAACTTGAGTTTCGTTTCAGTATCGATGGATGGATGATTGGGGCATATACTTATGCAATGGGTAGGCTAATTAGGACAGGAGGATACGGCAATGAGGCAAAGGATGATTGAAACAGCCGTCCAACATAGGCCTAGGTGACCCGGCAAGAGCTGGATTCGAACCCGGGACCCAGCGATTGGCAGCCTAGCACACTACCACTAGACCAAGCCCCCCCCCCCCCCTTGAGTTTCAGCAATTATGGAGGCAATATTCACATGAACCATTGTTCGTACTCAACAACAAAGATCGATTTAAAAGCATTCACAAGTTTATTTCAAGTTCAACCAATAATCAGGAAAAAGCCAAACGTTGGGCCAAGACAAATACTGATGCACTAGCAAACGACTAATCAGAACAAATGTGCACATCTCAGAAATTATTTACTTATTCAACAAACATCCAAGTGGTTTATTCAAACAATTTTTGACAATGCTCTCACTATATCAATTGCGAGAAGTCTGCCAAAACCACATGTTAACGGCTAAATTATTAAGGGGTAACTTGTTACAGAACTTGCAGGAAAAGTATTCTTTGATCACAATTTGTTAACACCTCAACTTAATTAGATATACAATAAAAATTTAAAATCGGGTGAACTTCCGAGATTGTAAGCTGGGACATGTTTACAAAATATACAGGTAATCACGGACGTACAAGCTTCAAAGTTTAAGAGGCCTTCACTCCAAACTTTACAATTGCTTCAGGTTACTCCAATCAGACAAAATGATGATCTTTCATAATATTTTCCTACAATATGATTATAATTATGAGGATGATGCTTATGTGATTATAATATGGAAAGTTTTTAAGTAATCTATTCAATCTTTCTCTCTATGAATGTCGTACAAGTTTCCAAAAACTTTCAATAACAGTTGAATAACTACATTCGACCAACCAGTTTGAAAATTCTCATAGATTCTCTAATATTGAAAAAGGCCTGTATTTTGAAATATATTCAAAAGAATAATTCCACTAATATTCGTCCCACAATAATGGTAATGATGCAATGACCTTCCAGGCTATTTAACTCGCATTTCTTTTTATCTTTCTAATAAAACCAGCACACCTGATATAACATTCAGAGTAATTCTGCAAATATGAGCTTCAATAACACATCTTGAAATTCCAGATTTTTACATAAATGTAATTAACGATATTATCGGCTTGCTATCAGCTTATGATTAGGCCTAGTCAGTCTTACATGGTTATTCATTCAATTAAACAGTAAACCCTGACAAGACTAGGCCTAATTGTCATGTCCACCTAATTGAGTTATCAGACATAACCAAACTTATTGGGAGTGCTTGACTTGCGTCTGGATTCTGGAACCTCAACTGGTCGTAAAAGGTATGACGTTGAGCGGATAATAATGATGAAAGTAACAAGGATTTTTCATTTTGCAGGGTGCCCACCCAACATAGCACAAAATATAAAAAAAATTTACAGTAAAATATAGGAGGATTTTAACTTCTTACATAGGAATTATTCAGCAGCGAAACAATCGGCAAATCACCTAATTGCTTCCATCATTAGGTGAAAACCTCATGTCGTAGATAAAAACTATATATTGGGGGTAATGAGAAACCTCGTATTGCAAACAAAAAGTGGTGAAGACTTTAAAAATAAAGGATTTATAGGAATTTTTCCAAAATATAGGAAACTATAGGCCAAAAAATATAGGCATTACAGGAAAAATATGAAGAGTGGGCACCCTGATTTTGTCAACAGTAGATCGTGAAGGTGTAAAACTCATATATATGTCATCCATGGGATGCAGGCTTCTTTGCGCAAATCCACAACATTGAATCCAAAACAACTTCTTCTTCACACGAACCATTTAAAAATAGCCCTCTAAGCCGCGTACTAAGTGGTAACGATTGTTGATGTCTTACATATACACATAATCACATGATGAGTGGCAATTCAAGTCTCTTGTGCTGATGATGAATGTCTAAACGCTGTTGTGAAGTGATAACCTAAATATATCGTGTAAAATGAAGAAGCTGTCTCCCTCGGCCTTCACGTAAAATGTCTGACTGAATGCGTGCGGATGGTCTTCGTCAGTCTGCAAACGGAAAAGAAACTAATGTAATGTGATCTTCAGCAAGTAAGGATGGATGACTAGGGCCTACGTCTTCAGTCGTCCTGTCTCAGCGACTATGGCAACAAATACATAAGGCTTTGTGAAATTATTTCATTCTTCAGTATGTGGATAAACTCCATATCATTTTAGATGTTTATGAACAGGTGTCCATTTTGAATGATGTGATACAAAATTTTATGATTAAAAATTCACAACTTTCTAAAATATTGGACTTCCTAATGACCAAATTCTTTACTCGATTGAAACTTGAAATGATCCCTGAAACTCATTTGTAAGATGACCTGCATTATTATTTGTTAATCAGTTCTGGTATTCCAGTCATTGTTCCTAATGTTGATTTACATCTAGTTTTAAGGAAGAATCACAATCTTAAAACACTAAAGGCCTATCCAGGATTCAAGATAGGCTTATATACCAAAATGTAACTCGCATCATGCAGAAATTTATACCAACCTTTAATCGTCCAGTAACTAAAATGATAATGCCTCTATCAGGTGTGGGCTGGCAATCGACTTTTGTAATGGCATGCTGAATGCTGGCGAAGCTAACTTTTTTCTGAAAAACAAAACCTTAGGGTTAGAATCAAGCCAGTGTATTTATTCAGAATCAGAACATAAAAGTTTCTTTTGAAAGGGTAAAATTTTGATTTAGATAGAAGATGCTAGTCCATTCAGAACTCTGTAATATCTGGAGGAGGAACATGAGGAAGCCCAGCCTGGAATTGAACCCAGGTGCCACGCTTATGAGGTGACTGAGGACACTAACCACTAGACCAAAGAGTCACTCAGTCTAAGGGTTAGCATCACCACACTCCCTCCTTCTCAAGAACCCAACTCCTCTACCGATCATCCATGCGATGTAAGCCCCCTATGATAACAAGACGCATCACAACAAATAATTTTGTCACCATAACGTCAGTCGCAATCAAGGGTCTAGTCAGGTAGAAACAAGTCAACGACTCAAGGTATTAAGTATATATTATCATTTAAAGCCAGTTTGTTATAATATTATCCAGTTCAAATATACATCAGGTTGAACTAATTCACATCTTACCGTTAATGCCTCTCGGATGTTTTCTTGGCCTTGAGCTTGACTTCCTTCAAACGTCATTAAAGCACTAGGCTGAAATAAAGAGACAAAGTCATTTAAAGTTCATATTTTGCAATAAATGTTGTTTTGACTATTCTATGACCATAATAGAAACGCCTTGGTGTCACTCTCACAGCAGTGATTCACAGGGATTTGGCAAAGGCTTAACAATGTGGCTTAGGTGCCCGCCGGCTCCACTGAGCTAAGAGAGCTGGACTTACCATATCTATCTATCCATATATAATCATTTTCAGGGTCGGGCATCTTCATCTTTAGCGTTATATACTTGCCGACCATTGCAAGGAAATGATAGCTCGCAGACAAACAATGTTTGAAACATACATGTGCAACATGCTAACGCAAAGCAATTGCTAGAGCTGTAAGGGGCCGACCAGACGATAGTTGGGGGGGGGCTATGGATTTTACCCCCGGGACGAACTTTTTTTTTCGTTCGCGGCGCGTCGACGAACAATTTTTTTCGCACACTCGCGCCAAACTTTTTTATCGGAATTTTAACACTACCGTACCCTAGTTACAGGTGAAAACAAACTTTTTTTTTTATTTCCATGTGCTGAACAAACATTTTTTTTCAGTGTCAAGTGGGAAACAATCTTTTTTTTTCACCAAATATCCATAGCCCCCCCCCAAAGATCATCTGGTCGGCCCCTAAGGGGTACTGGTATTCGTGATAACCGCAGTGTTAAAAACGTAGCGGTAAAAATTGCCCTAGTCATTTCTAAAACTCGCATATCGTAATATGCTCGTTTTAGTGACAAATAATAAATTTTGGGCTCCATTAGCGAGATTTTAAGGTCCCTTGGGAGGACTCCACCTTGTTATTTAACTGTAAAATACTTGCTGCTCCCATTAGGTTGAGCTAACCCAGCGACCTGGGCATGTGCACAACGCAAGAAGAAGGATGACAAAATCTGGACGTCCTACTCGAAATCAGGGCGTTTACATGGTCTCGGACACCTCAGAATCATAGAGAGACAATCTCGCCTGATAATTAGCTGAGTCTGACGCACCTACAAGTATGCACTCCAGTTGTTTTAAGATAGCTACCTTTAGGGAATCAGGATGGACTGACACCACTTTTTTCTGATCAGATATTTTGTTGCTGATACCGATACACACCATTGGTTAAATATGGCATGTAATATGGTCCGATCCGATACTGCTTTTTGGGTGCCAATACCACTGACGGATTTACCAAGTTACCATAGGCTTACAGCAACTAAAATTTCCGACCAGAAAGGTGTCATCTCAGACTCAGTATTAGTACTGACAGTACAGGAATTCTAGCATTTTCCATCATCCAAGACTGAATCATGTGAATGATGAAATTTAAATTCCTGTTTTAGGTTGGACAAAATTACAAAATTTACTGGTAAAAAGGCCAATTGTTACAATAGTCGTTATTCTATCATTTACCATTACCTATACCCCATGTCTTACCATGACATGACATGTTTACCTGTGCATAAAATCGTCACCTGGACGATGTAAACTTACATGGTAAAGAGCAACCACACCGTCGCGATTGGTGTCGAAAGTGTTGTAGTAGTATTGCACAAATTGAGGACCGATCTGTTCCCAGTTTGGAAGAAAGTCTGGGGCAGCCATGGTTCAAGTTTAAAATAAGCAACTTGTCTGTCTTTAAAACACTCAATTGCACTTAGAAACTGCTCTAGAAGTCCAGTCGGCAACAACATGCGCCGCCGACTTTCTCCAAAATGGCGCGAATTCTCGTTTGAATGTGACATCGCGAGATGTCGCGAGAAGCGGTGTTTGCAAAGTTTACAAACAGCAATTTGTCAGGTAATGTTGTTTTTGGCAGTATTTTGAAGGTATTTTACGGTTTAAAGGTAAATAAGAGCAAGCCAATTGACAGAGTGGGTGTTAGAGCACAATTTTGCCCCAATGTCAGTCCCATTTTCGCAGCAAATTCGTCAAAATTGGCAAATAAAGTACTATGGAGTCTGACAGAGTTGTTGCTGAACTGCCAAATGGACGTTTCGCCCCAAATGACATTTCGCCCTAAATTATTTCGCCCAGACTGAACAGTAAATTAAGTTTGTTGTAAGAAAAAGAAAATCTGTTGCATTCCAATTTGCTGGCTACAACAGCTACATTGTACAGTCTCGGAGTGGTATCAAGTCAAGTCGTACACATACCAACCCGGTGTGCAGTCAAAACGGCGATAAACCAGAACGGCTATTCGTTTATGACTGCCAGTCAAAACGGCGATAAACCAGAACGGCTATTCATATATTTACAGACAATACCTAAACGCCGTAGTAAACGGGGATGATCAAAGTCCAAAACGGCGATGACAATTTTAGTTATAAAATCAACTTAGAAAAGTATCTTTCAAAAAAACGTCAGCTATTTGTTACTTTGCAGCCAAAAAGTTCACATCCATTATATTTGTTACTTTGTAGCAAAATAACGTAACATTTTTGTTGGCTAATCTGCCGGGGGGGGGGGGGGGTACTCACTATGAAAAGGTGTATATAGAGGCTCCGCTGGATGGTTTTGGTTTTTTGGCCTTCTAGGATTAAAATGGTTTTTGCCCTGGGTGATTCACCCAGGGTACTTTTTTTGAAAAACCAGTCTGAGAGGTTTTCTGAGAAGTGTTGTCCTGGCATGAATAGGGGTGTGGGTACAGCCAATATGGCCACTTCATGTTCTAATGATGTTATAGTAAAATGCGTTTCAGGTTTGGGTTGATTTGGGTTGAGTTGATTTTTTTTTTTTTTTTTTTTAATTGAAAAAAAAAAATTTTTTTTATTAAATTTTTTTTTTTTTTTTACGGTTTGTTGATAGATTGTTTGAGTCTTGAGGGACTGTTTTCAAGCTGACTTTGCATTATTTAATATCGCCCACATGACAATCGTCCATGCGTTTCAAGGAAGGCCAATAATGCATTTAGCATTTGCTTTTCGCAGTGCATCTATTCTCAAAGCAGTCTAACAATGTTAATTGCAATTCTGCAAGTTCTAAAGCCTATTTTCATCCTCAGTTTACCAAATTGCCATTGAGGAACAGCACTTGAAGGCAATCTGACAGGTGTCAAAGCTGATTGCACTTCGCAGTGCTGTGCTACTTTGATGTTATATCCATGGATCTTATGCTTAGGCCTATTATTCATTCCCAACAGAACCCAGGGTTTGAATCCTCGGATTCTTGTTTATGAATTAAGATTAATTTCGTTCTGACTGGCAGTCGCCAACCCGTAGACAAACCAACTGGTAGACAACCAACTAGTAGACAACTGGTAGACACCAGGTGCATGTACTACCAACTGGTAGACATCAAATGGGCAGGGATCACCAAGTCGTAGACACAGACTTCTTGTTCAGTTTGAAATTACGAAGTCGTAGACACAGTATTTTTTCTGCTTACCAACTCGTAAACACTAAATTTCAGAGTTTATCAACCTGTAGACAGACCACCTTTGGCCCGGAAAGTCAAGTCGTAGACAAACATTTTTTTTGTTGATGTTTTAAACCAACTTGTTGAAAAGAGATAAATAATCAACAAGATGTAAAAATAAATAAATTTTTATTACCCTGGGTTCGCCCAGGGTAATTTTATCTAAAAACCAGTCTGAGAGATTTTTGGAAAAAAGTTTTCCCAGCCTTAATACAGGTGTGGATGTGGTCAAGTTTGTCATTTTGTGTTCATATAGAGGTGAACTAAAATGCGTTGTGGAATTCACGATGGTTTGTTGTGGTTTTTTTTTTTTGGTTTTTTTTTTAATTTGAAAAAAAAAAAAATTTTTTTAAATTTTTTTTTTTAGTAGTTTGTTGTGTAGGCCCTAATAGATCGTTTGAGTCTCGAGGGGCTGTTTTCAAGCTGACTTTGCATTATAATGTCGCCCACGTGACTATCGTCCTTGCCATTCAAGGAAGGCCTATAATGCAATTGGCAATTGCTTTTTGCAGAGCATATATTCTCAAAAGCAGTTTAACAATGCTAATTGCAATTCTGCAAGTTCTAATGCGTTTTTTCACCCTCAGTTTACCAAATTGCCATTGAGAAACAGCACTCGAAATCAATCTGACAAGTGTCAAAGCTGATTGCACTTCGCAGTGCAGTGCTACTGCGATCTTGTATCCATGGATCTTATGCTTAATTGCTAATTCCCAACAGAACCCAGGGTTCGAATAATCGGATTCTTGTTTCTTGCATAATGTGTTGCATTCAGCTAATTTTGGTCAAGGAGGCAGTGACAAAGTTGAGTTAACAACACTGCCATCACTGTCCCCTTTTGAAAATACAATTCAAAAAACTTTTCTAATTAATTCAAAAAAACTTTCCTAATTGACTTAATTAATTGACAAAAATATTGATTGCAATCCATGTGTCAGAAACAAAAGTGACACTGTTCAGAATTGCAATTAATTGTGTCGCTCCTCCTTTGTAATTTACACACAATAGCGATAATTTAATGTCTTTTATCATTGTTGGAAAACTTTGAAATTGTGCTATGTGTCTACCAGTTTGAAAACCTTGAAACTGTGCTGTCTCCGAGTTGGTAGATCCTAAAAGAATGTTGTCTACAGGTTGGATGATGGCAGTGTCTACCACTTGGTTAGTTCATTTTATTTTGTGTCTAAGAGTGGGTAATGACTCTTCTAAGTGAAAATGCTGTGTCTATGACTTGAGGGATTGCTATGAAATGTGTCTACGACTTGGTGTGTCTACGACTTGGTGTGTCTACGACTTGGCGTGTCTATGACTTGACTTGTATTCTCTCGGAGTCTGTCTCATTTCTAGAACGCATGGTCGTCGTCAAAAATCTGACAAAAAGATTGCCAAAAATCACAAAAATGTGATAAATAAATTAAAATTAGCTCTTTTATCCGTATGTATGCGTATTTCTATCATGTGGACCTATGGCTTAGGAAAAATCATATCAAGTCATGCGAGTGAAGGCGCTTAATTCTGCAAGCAGCTTCACTGCAAAAATTATAAAATCGACACATTTCACCACCAGTCTAAACTAACAATGTGAATCATCTTACTGTTGGCGTGTTGCATTGTATTTTTTTTAAAAATTGAGACACCCCTGAACTATGATTTTACGAGAATATAAAATTACTAATATTTGTTTTTCTTCTTTGCAGAATTTTGTCATCACCATGTAGCATTCAGTTCCATGGAATATTGTAGTTGAATTCTACCCTTTTTTGGAACAAAGGAAAATGTCAGAAAGAAGCTCCCGCTCCAGGTCACGGCTGGTCAAGTCGCCTGGAATGGCCTCGGATAAGTGAGTTTAAAAAAAGGCAACTGATAAATGCATTGTTAGCTGAGCCACCATATCTACAGAACTGCATAAAGTCATTTATGGGAAGTTGTAGGCGTTTCAGATTAGAAATTGTGCTGATTTTGCTAATCTTCTTCATGTCCTTTTCAAATTTGTGAAGTTAAAACAGTCTATAAATAGTTTTTTTCCTAGTGGATAATGGAGAATGCAAGCCTCTGGTGGAGTTTCTTCAAGTTTGTGCTTTCTTATTACAGTTTTCTGATGCCGAAACCTTCACGAGGAAGACGTCAGAATGTTTCTCAAATGTCAGAGACGGAGGAAACCCCCAGAACATTGGTGAGTGCATATTAACCTTTGTTCAATTCAGATAAAGAAGGTCTTGTTTCAAAGCAGATTAGAAAATCAACAATAAAAGACTGTCGAAAACAAAATTGGAAGCCGTGAAAACAAGTTAATCCCACTCACAAAGATAAATTTGAAGATTACTGAATCAAATGTTACACTCCATAGTCCTACTTGTTAGGAACAGGCAAGCTGAATCGGTATGATCTGCTAAAAATATATGCAGTGATACATTGAAATTTGGAGAGTGACACACAAAAATTCTGATAGTGATAAAAGCTCATTATCAATGCTGAAAATTTTATCTAGGGCATTCTAATGTCTTCAAACCCTGACATAATAAGAACTTGCCAACTTAAGGTGGCTCGCTACTCATGTAAAAACGTCATTTACGCACATTTCCGCGCAGCCAGGCAGGCCCTATCTATCGTAACGTCACCACTCTGCTGTCACTGCTTCATGAATCTTTTTTCAATTTTGAGGATTTCATGCGTCGGCCCCTTCGTTTTACATTTGCGCCACTTCTACTGGGGTTAGAGACTTCTCGTTTTGAGCATAAGATGCGCTATGAAAAATACTATCTTCCGAAGGACTTTCAAGTCTCTACTCCTAGTAGAATATTTCTGCTGGCGATTTTAGACAAGCATGTCGAAATTCTCAGAAATGACTCTGTAACATAAATAAATTTCTAGATCAATTTCAAGCCCGTTGGGACGTATGTCTGTATCATTATATTGTTCCTCACTTTATTTGGAAGCAAATGACAAAGAAATAAAAAATCCTATCTCGTCCATTTTTTTTTGCGATATGGTTCATTTAAAAAATCAAAATTTTCAAAATCGAAACTTTTGTTCCGAACCCCCAGAAAAGTTCTTTAAACTAAATATATTTCTCTGGAATTTTAACCAGCTTTTCCATACACCTGTCTTCTTTAATTCCATGCTTCATTGAATAACATAGGATGAATGGCCACTGACTGACAGGGAAAACTTCACAGTAAAAAAATTAAGAAAAAAATTGAGTTTTTCAGGTTTGCGTGGACTGACTTTCTTTTGCATAACCTCAAATATTTTGAAAGAAAGGCTGGTAGCGACCACTTTCGTTTATATATCCTTGCTATAAACTATATTGTGAATCATTTTAAACTATTTTTAATAAATCCTATCTTGGGAAGTTCACGAGTATCGAGCCCTAAATTCGTTAAAAATATGAAATCAAATTTCAGATCAACAATGTGTTGGGTGGCATGGATTCCGAAGTGCCAGTTACTCGGCAACATACAAGAATCAAACCAACGCCATCTAACAGCAGTCGCAAAAGAAGGAGGTCCAGCGTCGCAAATCTCGTCCAAAAAGCTGCGATGAATGACATGCGACAGAACGCTGAGAGTGAGGAGACGCCTCGTACCCTCATCAGGAATTTCTTGGACACCAGTAAGTTTGTGGATGTCAAAAATGTCATGAAATAGTCAAATATACTACCATATCTATGTTGTTGACTCATTCCTCGTATTTTAAACAAACTTCCGAGTTTCTCTGTGTACCCGTCCAACAAGCTACAGGGTGGTCAAAAAAAAACTTTACAGTTGATATTTCATTTTCCAGGCTGCCATGATTGAGTCAGTGCCTGGGTACTTATTGTGTATACAAGTCAAGTATGTTAGATCTTTGGAAAATTGGTAAATAATCAAAACGGTTCATTACTTTTTTGATAGCAGACAAAATGGAAGCCGGGAGTGCTCCTGCGTTTTTACTACTCTGGGTTGTTCATGGCCCATCAGCAATTTTGAAGCTACTGAGCTTCACAGGACAAAATAAATACAACATAAAATGAAATTGAGAAGACAGAGGCACAATTCAGCACAAACCAGAATGTGCTAGAGCAAGTTCAGACTTCACTATGGCCATTATAAGATTTTAAAACAAAGCTGTCTGAAGGTGGATGATCAGGGTGTTGAAATCACATGAAAAGTACATATTAACATCTTGAAAGAGCATCTAAAGTCCTGGATAGATAAGACATACAGTGCCACAGATAATTTGATCTTCAAACAAGACGGGGCATCACCCACACTCCCTTGGAAAGCCCAGAACTGAATCAAGGTCCGCTCTGTCAAGTTTCTCAGAGGGACAATATGGCCCCTGTTATCACAAGATCTCAATCAATGTGATTACTCTGGACGGGCAAACTAAGAGGCAGATCCCTGCAAGACACCACAGACCTTAGTTGCCCATTAAAGGCATCCATTACGTTTGTATGGGAAAAACGGACACAAAGTTACATTTTTGACACCTCTGCATCATTTAGGCCCACTGCAGAAAAGTCATCAATCCAAAAGGACCTCCGAATGAATAAATTGTCTCTAGAAGAGTTATTCTTTGCTATACAAGTTGTTTTTGTATTGAAAAATAAGCTTTTGTTACAATGAGCGTCATCGAAAAAATTATTCATAGGTGTAAAGTTTTTTTTTGACCACCCTGTACATGCATCATCCTGTAAATTTGAGTGTTCTGTAAAGAAATATGATACTATATGAAACCGTCTTGTTGGAAAATGAATATATCCATCTATCAACCTAAACTTAAAACGACTTTAGCTGCTTAGCCAATATTTTTGTTGACATTACTACACAGCTCTTAGTTCCTCCGTGGCCTAAAGGTTAAGAGTGCTTGTTTGCACCACCACTGGCTCTGAGGGAGTGGGTTCAAATCCCACCCCGTAACTCAATTTAGTCCGAGCCCATGGGACATTAAATGGAGGCGGGTTGTATCCAGTGTTCTATGCTGGGGCAACTGAAAGACCCTGGGCATCCCTGAATTAATAGGCTATGTACCAGACTCACAGTCTTCTCATCTCATCATCATACGGCGATCGCCTGCCTCGATATAGCCCACTAAGGTGCTGCTGAGGCGTAAAACACAAACAAACAAACAAAACAAAACTACACAGCTCTTTGATATTGCAATAATTGTATCTTGTTTGCGCAGGAAGTGATGTCACCCCAGTTGTAGTGACTCGCAGCCATACTTCTGGTTTGCCGAATGTTGATGTGGTCCAGTCCAAACAGACGTCCAATTATAATCCGGAACTGAGGTATCTCAAATTGTATTTATTCAGTAACTGTAAAAAATGGTGAAGTCGCAATTTCAATTTCTGCCGATTGCTTAATTTAAGTTCTATAAAGTTGATGTATAAATTCCTATTTCAGCAAAAATGAGAGTGCACACGATGAAAGCTACTTGCAAGACTACATTCCCCCGTCGCAGCAAGACAGGGATCCATCATCTCAGCTCGGAAATCGCAAAATGAATTTCAAGACAGACAGGCTGAAGAAAGCCAAATTTGCTGGAGACGTAAGGAATTGATTTTAAATGAGATGATATTCTATTCTTATTGTGTCCAACTCCAAGGACAGAGACTGAGTTAGGTTCATGAATGTTTTATTTAGTAGTTCGATTTTGAAAAATGTGTCTAAGTTACAGTGTAACTGTAAAATGATGTGTTTTGTGTTTAGTCAATATTTTTGGACATTTTCATCAAACGTTAAGTCAAAGAATGATAACGTTGCCTTGGTTTGCCATTCATAATTTTAAATGTTGATTAAAATTTTACAGAGTGCCCCTTCGGAGAATAGCGAGCCCGCAGATTCATCCCCTCAGGTAAGAAGTTTGCCAAAAACTGACAAATGGATAGCCAGCTGTATTAATGAACTCCAGCATGGAAATTTCTGGTGTGAAAAAACCCATCGCACTTGCTGTTACCTCAATTACGGTTAGTTGATTTGTGTGTTTGGTTTTCTGTTGTTTTCTAGGAAGCTGAAACAAGCCAGTATGATGGAGATGCCAGCGACAATACTAGCAAGTAAGGAATTTTTTTTTTGTTGGTATTTTGACTTTGAGAAATCACGAGTCAGGCTCAAATTGTGATTCGCAAAGTCCAAAATGTGATATGAAAAATAAATGTTAAAAAAAAAAAATTGAAAAAAGTTTCAAGAAAGAAAGTTTGATTCAGAAGGACTCCTCATAATTTCTGGATTTCACTTTAAAGTGGTTTTACATGACAGAACGTTTATTTTACCACAGATGTATTTTAATGTTTAAATGCTTGAATGGCCTTGCGCCTACTTATTTAACCGAAGCGTTTTTATTCAGCACCTATTCCTATAACACAAGAGGTACCACAAGAAGAAATCTACAGCTCCCAAAATATAAAAACCCAGACTGGTCAAAAAGCTTTTAACTATTGGGAGCTAAATTGTGGAACTCTCTTAGCCCTGCTACAAGAAACTCTACCTCTATTGGAATTTTTAAAAGTAAATTAAAGTGTGAAATTTTATCCCATCGCATGTGCTTTTAAACTCTACCTAGTCATATCTTTTCTTTTATATTTTATCTGTATTTACCATTTGTGTTTTTATAATTTATAATGTGTTATATATATGTTTTTATCTATATTTCTATGTTATCTTGTCCATGTAAATAACTGTGTGTCTTCTGTGTCAGGGCCTTATTGGAAACCAGCTTGTACTGAATAAGCTACCCTGGTTAAATAAAAGTATTTTGACTTTGACTTTTGACTTTAATATCAAGTAAGTTCGTTAAACCTCCTGAATTTCCTTCACTTTTGGGATAATGATATTCTATGCTATCATGAAATTACAGTTCAAATGGGAGCATAAATGTGGACAGCTTTATGAAGGATTATATCCGGCCGTCTCAAGAAATACAACGGAGTCAAGGCTCCCAGTTAGGAAACAGAAACCTCCATTTGGATCCGAGACGGCTACAACAAGCCAAGTTCATCAGTTCTGTAAAGGTTGGTATTCATTTATAATTAGGCAGGCCTTAAGGGCTGCACAATTAATCGCAAGTCTATCGTTATCGCGATAGCAAGTGGGGCGATTATGTTATCGCACAAAGGGGCGATAAATAAATAATAAAAATTTCCTGTACTTTTGCCCAAAAAATTTCATGGATGATTCTCTCAGTTAACACTAGGGGAAAAGTGGTGAATACTTAAATCCCATTGGCTAATAGATATCCCGCCCTTGCCTCTGATTGGTCCAGCTGAGGTGACTCCAAGCTGGAGTATTTTTAGTGCATTTTAATGTAACTTTAAGGCTTTATAACTTGGTCATCCTTTTAGTTTAAATTTTGAAGGTTGTGTTTTTAGATTTAGAGTGTATACATCTCCTATGTGTGAAAAGCAAATGAAGAATCACAGAATTACAAAAACGTTATCTGGGGTCCAAGTGCAGGCCATTCAGTGAAATAGGTCTATTGTGATAATTCTTTAGAAATTTGATAATTTGATTCAATAGTCTTACCTTTGTTTTGATGCCGCAAGTCACATTTCATTAATTAATAAATGATCTATTGTTGAGGACAGCACGCAATTAAAAGTTTTATGTGAATTGAAAGATTAAGCAATATTCCTGATTGCTATGCAGTTCTAAACTAAATTGAAAATTGGAACTAATTTCAAACCATTATTTTCTCGATTTCTGCGTTGATTAGGCCTACATGAATTTTTTTTTTTCCATTATTTATAAAACCTTTTCACCTTCAGAAACGGGAACGACAACAGCAAGACAGAATAAATCGGACGGCAAACTTGGAAACTCTGCAGGAATTTGATGCCGGAGTGGAAGAGCAGGTATTTGTTTTATGACACCAAGTTCTCTTTATTTGAGCCTCTAGTTTAGGGTGTAGAAATTTCCTTTTTGCACAATTGTCTGATTCACTGTATGAGTCAGAGAAAAACTCTCTTGCTAAAAAAATGTTTAAAAAAAGACAAAAAAAGGGTTGGTCTGGAGGTGGCGTGCTAGACTGCTAATCGCTTGGTCCAGGGTTCGAATCCAGCTTTTCCCGGGTCACCTTGGCCTATGTTGGATGCTGTTTCAATCGTCCTTGGCTGGAATCGCCTCATTGCTGTGTCCTTCTCCTGTCCTAATTGGCGTACCAAGTGCATAAATACAGAATGTAAAGCCCCAATCATCCATCCATCCTGTCCTCCTTCTGAAATGTTAGGACAGTACATATATTTCAATGTTTTGGGACACATTTTGCTTTGGTGGGCCACTCCACTGAGTACTGGATTGCATCCTATTTCAATTGCCTTTGCAAAAAGACTTCCTATGAAAATAATGAATTATTTTACAAGTTAGAAACAGACGATTTGTAACATTCTTCCAGATGTTTTACGGTGGTGTCCTTTTACTCTTTTGTCAGAGTTTGAGTTAATTTTGAGTAATTGTTTTGCAGATGTTGAGGGTTCTATTCAATGTTTTTTTCAGGAGCGGTATGATGACGATGTTGATGATGCGCAGAGTGGATCTCGAGGATCTCACGTTGCTCCAAGTGTCAGTGAATTGGACGACAATGCTCAACCTCTTCCTGATCTCTCCATGCATGAGTGAGTATACATGTTGAATATTTGTTGATATGGGATTAAGTTGGAAAGTTATTAGGAAGTTCTGACTGAATGCAGTCTCCTATAGAGGCAGCTGAGCGCAGTGAGGCTGCAGACTTACGAAATTCGCATCGAATTGGGTGTCGAATTGGAATTGAGGGCACTAGAACAGCTACCTTTCAGGTCCGCGCTCAACAGAACTCAGCAGAACTGTGCTATAAATCCTCAGAAATTCATGTGTGCGAGGACGTGAAATAGAGCACCATCAGTGAAATGTTGTAGCCTGCTTGCTAATGCTCAGAATTAGTGCAGGCTACTGTAGACTGTAGGAAGTTAACCATAAAAAATCACGATTTTGACTTTTGAATGATGTTTTTAAGTCTCTTTGTTGGCCATGTTACGTCTTCTGACTTATTTTAAGTTTTAGTCATGGTCATGAGTTATTGAGGTCATGGGCTCTACATTGCTACAAATTGACATTCTTTATTATCATGTTTTGACTTGACGTAGATGTAGAGAGGACGAAACCTCAACCCGTCTATGTCTACATCACCTCTCCAGCTTTAATAGAACTAATACTGAGAATTTTTGTTCTTCGCAGAGTTACATTGAGACATGGGGCTGGCTACCAGAGAGATGCCATTGTCGATGCTGATGGGAGGAGGTGAGAAGATCTTTAATATTTTAATCAAAAATAATTGTTGTAAAAATTCATTGATGACACAGTAATAGTACACAACTACACATTACTCTCAATGACTCTGTATCATTAAATAGTCACAGGGGGGAGGGTTGGTCTAGTGGTAGCCCATTAAGGTGCTGCAGAGGCATATAAAACTCAAACTCAAACTGGTCTAGTGGTAGCGTGCTGGGCTGCCAATCGCTTGGTCCAGGGTTCGAATCCAGCTCTTACCGGGTCATCTGGACCTATGTTGGATGGCTGTTTCAATCATCCTTCGCCTCATTACCGTGTCCTCCTCCTGTCCCAATTAGCCTACCGAGTGCATAAATACAGGACGTAAAGCCCCAATCATCCATCCGTCCATCAAAAAGTCACTACTATCACCAAGATGCTATTTTAAAGTGCAAGTTGTGCACCAAGAGTGGGTTGGATGTTAAGGCTTTACCTCCTGAATTTTTGGCACTGATAAGACTTGGGAGAGGCAGGGATTGTATGAGGTGAGATGCACTCTTGGCACAGGATGAAATGCTGTCTAAAATGGGTTTGCAAGGTAATATAAAGTCAATCCGTATGAGTTTATACTTTTGATTTGTCTAATGTTTTGGCTGAAACCTTCATAAAGCTAGGACTGGGCCTGCTGTTTCAGAGTTTGTACTGTTTAATGTTAATATTGTGTTGTGAAAAGTTGATTTCTTAATTTTCAGATCGATTGCAAACCGGAGCAAATTCCGTACAAGAGACGACCAGGACAGTGTTGTCTCCACTGGGAATTTCAGCAGTCTCTCCACCAACAGGTCTGGAGTGTATATGAAAGATATGCCCGGAGAAGATGACAATCTTTCACCAAAAAATACATTGGGAATTTCAAGAAGATCCACAAATAGAGTCCGAGATGGCGATTTTGACCGAACAACTAATCAATCGGCTATTTCTGTGTCGAGAGTTTACGAAAGTGACGCTGATATGTCTCCGAGAATAGAGCCTAAAAGAAGCAGAAAGAGTCTGGACTTCTCCGAAAGAGAGACAAGATCTAGGAGTTTGGTTGCTTTCGAAAATGAAGATGTGGTTATTCCCGAAAGTCAGCCGGAAAGCCAGGAAAGAGGGTGGGTAGATTATCCTATCATTCCCGAAACTGAGCTCAGTCAAAGGTTCAGCGGAGGTCAAGAATATGATCAGGAAAGAAGTGATAGGTCGTTACATCGGAAGTCCTCTTCTCAAAGTCATAGCAACGAAGGTCATCATAGCAATGAAGGTCGTCATAGCAACGAAGGTCGTCATAGCAACGAAGGTCGTTATAGCAACGAAGGTCGTCAGAGTATTGAAGGTCGTTTTAGTAACGAAGGTCGTCATAGCAACGAAGGTCGACGTAGCAATGAAGGTCGTTATAGCAACGAAGGTCGTCAGAGTATTGAAGGTCGTCATCAGGAAATGTCAGAGGGTAGGGATTATGCAGATGACGGAGCTATGTATGACCGAGAAAGGATAGAAGGGAACTATGGCAGGAAATCTACGGGAAGAAAGATTTCACTTCATCGAGGAACGGATTTTGAAGGCGAAATAGTTCGAGAAAATTATTCAAATGATGGTCGCGATGACGATATTAGAGATAGAAGGTCTGTAAATGTTTCACGAAGGAGCTTGAGGACATCTAGAGGACAAGGGGATATTGTAGAAATCGATCACGGTCAAGAGGATGATATGGATGTTGATGAACACAATGAACCTGAAAGATCTTTAACAAATAGGTTGGATAGGAGATCAGGGCACCAAAGCTCTATGAGGGATGAGAATTACGGCGATCAAAGTGGCAGAAATGATGCGGATACTTATTCTCCGAGGAGTGGCAGAAAATCCAACATGTCAAAATCTGCAAGTATGCTGCACAGATTGACTTCCTCTCCCCGAGAATTAGAAAATCTTGATGATATCGGAAGAGACATTGATGGAGATTATGATGCTGCAAATGATGGGAGAAGTATGCAGGACAGGCGAAGCATGCATGCAAGGCAAAGTATGCAAGAAAGACGTAGCATGCAAGATGGGCGAAGCATGCATGAAGGTCAAAGTTTTCAAGATGGTCGAAGTATGCAAGCGGGGCTGAGCATGCTGGATGGGCGAAGCTTCCATGATGGGCGAAGCATGCAAGATAGGCCAAGCATGCTGGATGGGCGTAGCTTCCAAGATGGGCGAAGCATGCAAGCAAGGCAAAGTGTTTACGAAGGGCAAAGTTTTCAAGATGGTCTTAATCTGCAAGATGGACGGAGCATGCATGAAGGGCGAAGTTTTCAAGATGGGCGAAGTATGCAAGATGGGCGAAGTTTTCAAGATGGGCGAAGTATACAAGATGGGCGAAGTATGCAAGATGGGCGAAGTATACAAGATGGGCGAAGCATGCAAGATGGACGAAGTATACAAGATGGTCGAAGTTTTCAAGATGGGCGAAGTATGCAAGATGGGCGAAGTATACAAGATGGGCGAAGTATGCAAGATGGGCGAAGTATACAAGATGGGCGAGGACAGAGTTTTCTAGATGGGCGTGGTATAAGAAGTTCAGGGGGACTGAACATGGAAGACGATTATCAACCCGGAGACCAGGGTGATTATGTGGAGCCCAACGATCACCTTCAACACATAGATGGCGTCGATAGATCTTACAGGAAGTCCCGTCAAAGTGTCGTACAAGATGAACGCAGCAGGCATAGTAGTACTTTTGCTGCTGGTAACGATGATGATGATGAGGGCTTGGACTCGGAAGAAATCATAGAAAGACAGGTCGCAAGAATGAGAGGATCAGTGGCTAACGTCACGGGAAACGCCAGTCCAAAGCTGACGAGCTTCAGTGCTGCCTTAAGTCGAATGTCTGGTTCCTTCAGGCAAAGGCCCTCTGTTGGTTTGACTGATAAGCCTGTATCACATGTGGCTCCTATGAATGAAGTTGGATCCTTCTCAAATGCATCTAATATTATGCCAGTTGAAGGTGGGACTGGTCTGCCGAATCAGTTTCTTTCTCAAGGCTCTCCCATGGGACATGAAATTGGGGATAATTTCGATTCAGAGAGACAGGGGTATGGCGAAGAGCCCGCTGCATTGTCAAGAAGTAGAATCGGTGCAAATGCTACGGTGGCGTCACCTAGGTCAGTGGCGACCCCAAGTGGTCACATTACGAACCGATCTGCTGCTGCTGCATCAAGAAGGTCATCACGTTCAATGGTCGAGGAAGCTGATTTTGAACCAGAAGTGACTCGAAACCGAACTCCTCAATCTACAAGGTCGACAAGATCTGTTCGAACACCCCAGTCTTTAATGTTGGGAGGCGATCGTTTGACTCCTGGGTCTAATTCTAGAGCTTCAAATCTGAGATCAGATTCGAGAACAGCTTCTAGAAATGTCACACCAAGGTTAAGCACACCACGATCTAGAAGGACTACACCCCAATCAAAGAAAAGAACGCCACTTGGAAGTGCTACAAATTCACCCCTTGTTAATGCGGAGAACATCCAAAGCAGACAGTCAATAAGACCGAGCAACACGCCATTAGCTAGCTACGAAGATGGGCAATCTGGGATGGAATCTCTCCGCATGGATGTCACACCTTCAGGAAGCCGAGCAGGAGCCGCATTGTCCAGGAAGAGTATGGCGTCAGCTGGTCGGCAGGAGTCAATCCAGTCCTATTTCTCGCCTCTAGATTCCAGTAGAACAGAAAATCCCCAGCATGTGAATCTCCTTCAAAAGCTGATCGGTGGCTCCCAGAGAAGCCGTCAAGTCCTGCATCCGCAACGAGAAAAACTCCTACCCCTCCCAAAGAAAGCAAGGTAATATTTGTACATTTTGCTGTTAAACTAAATAGATTTTTTAATTTTTTATCTGCCGTTTTATTCACTTACTCAACTCGTTTGCATGTCTTCTTCAAAATTCTGCAGATGAAAAAAGATGTTCTCTGTTCATAATGATCTCGAAACTCGACTAAATAGTTTTCTAACTGGTTTTAAAATTTGTTTGTTTGTTGAAGGCCCTGGTTAGTCTTTCAAAAAGTCTTCTAGTCTCTTAGTGAGGAAATTTGATTCTACGCTTATGATTCCTTTAAGCCAGGAACAGACTTAATCTGTCTTAATGAGTGTCCGAATTGAAATCTATTAAAATTAAATTATGTACATCTGCAAAAAAATTTTAAAATGATTTTCATTTGCTCTTGCAATTTCAGGAAGAGGTCACCAGCTAAAAGAATCGCTTCAAAACGTGTTAGCAGCAAAGAGAAAGAGCCGCGGGTCCCACGTGCTGTTACGAAGAGTATATTGACTCACTTCAGCAAGTGCAGGATCACCAGGGACAGTTTGGAAAAAGTCGAAGAAATGTAAGATATTTTGTTTGCTCTTTCTGTTTATCTATCTGTGATAGTTATCTGTCATGGTCACCAATGAGTGCCAGGACTTTTGACTCAATGGAGCCAAGTAGCAAGTGAACAGACTCAGACTCCTGGCTCCTGCGGCATTGGGAACTTGAAGACACAATTTTGACTCTTGACTACCTCTTAAAAACCTTGCATTCGATGACTCTGGGCTCCCAGGCCCTAGAGGGCAATATTAAACGCCTCTTAACTCTTGGTATCTGAGAAAATTATAGACTATTAATGAATTTTGTTCCCTTTTAGATCTGATCAGTATTGGAAGAACTTAATTGAAGATCTATCAGCCCTCGCCGGACATGCAGGACGAAACACAGTCTGGAAAGAGGATGTGGAATTATTAATGAGAAGGTAGGTTTTCGATTTATTCAATTGATTTTTCATAAATTGTTGGTTAGGTGAATAGAAGAGTCTGTGTGTCATTTGGATTTTGGAAGATAATTCCATACTGTCATTCCATGCACAATGAATTAAGCTGAGAAATGTCTGCAAATATTTATTACTTTGTCAATGGCACATTAAGTGGGTGGGGCTTACATGTAACTAACTCAATCTCAATGAGGTTAACCGTTCATTCTAGGCCAGACAGGTAACCGTTCTGTTTTCGGTAAATCCATCATTATTTCAAACTGTCAAAGTATTGTGACATGGCTGGAAACTCGAGTATCCCTCCCCATCTTACCTGTTTTCCAACCCTGTAGCTGTATAAAGTGTATGATAAGGGCTATTCCATTTAAAAACCTGGGGGTGGGGTGGTCAGGTTACATTTTTGACCCCCCCCCCCCCATGCATCTAAAGTGAATTATTTTCGACCCCCCATGCATTTAATGCAAATTTTTTACCCACCCCACATGCATCAAATAAAAATTTCATTATTACAATGCGTAAGCCTTCATGGAGCGATAATGCCCCCCCGTACATCTAAAGCGATTTCTTTTGCATCTCACCATACATCTGAAGCAAATTTCTGCCGATCCCTACATCCATCTTACGAAAAATAAATCAACCTGACCACCCCCCACCCCCAGGTTTTTAAATGGAATAGCCCTAATCAAACTTTTGATTCCTTTCTTTGCAGACAAGGTTTCTTGGCCCGTGATCAACACATCAATGTCCTGATTGAGAAATACCTACCTTTGGAATACCGAAGAGAGCTGATTCCCATGGCATTGTCTGGCAACGTTGTGGTTCCCAAGCTATAACTAATTTCATGGGCAAATCCGGGAGGGGGGCAGATAAATTCTTTGTTCAGTAAAATTTCGGATCCACAGGTTCCATTGATATTTCAAAAGTATTGCTGTGTACCCGTTTCACAAAATTATGGATGCACCTCTGGATTTATCGGAAATTTTGTACTAGCTTGATTAATTTAAAACAATATGTTGCGGACTGTGCATAGAGATATTAATGGTCCTGTATTTATGCACTTGGTAGGCATAACTTCAGGACGTAAAACTTAATTCTGTTCATTGCTTTATCCGTTTAAATGCATTGCATGGTGAAGCTCTCAATTCTGTGTACAATTTGATACATGTGTTGCATTATAAGAAGTTGTCTAATGTTTATATAACAATTATTATACCCAGGGTAGTCTCATATCCATTCGTCTTACCTGGGTATGTTGGATACTAGTTTGCAATTTTGTGAGACATTTTCTGGTGCTTTGTAATAAAATGGTAAAAGATTACATGTTTGATTTTAAAGAATTTTTTTTTAGCCTGAGGTGGCTGTAAGAGCTGCAACCTTGGCTGAACATTCAATGATATATTAGGCAAGACATAATTGATCTTTAGCTTCTTGGACCAATACACATCAGATTTTGTGCGGACGAAAAGAAAAAAGAACTTGCCCACGGGTTAAATAACTTAATTTAATTGATAGAGACAACTTCCTTTTACGTGTCCTGCCCAACCAATTTAGAAATAGTGCCTCGAAAAGATCCGAAAAGCTAAAAATGGATTATGTCGGGCCTTATCTTGAAAAATGTATTGGACTTGAAGTTCCAATTTCAATTTCAATTTGAAAGTTAAAGAGCATGTCTAAATTGATAGTGTTATTTGTGCATATATATTTATATTTTAATTGGAAAATAATTGGAAAATGTAGTTATTTTGTACTTGAAGATTTTAATGTAAAAAAGGAAGAAAATTTAAGATATTTTTTGCACATTTTCATAATCAAGACCCCCCCCAAATCTGCCGCAAGCCATAAATTTGTCACAAGTTTTTTAGAAGGTAGTGGCTATACGCAGAGCCGGGCTCTGCCAATAGCCCATACTCCTCGCAGTACGACTTGTCAAGATGCCAAAAGCCTCACCTGGCTATTATGCAGAGCCTGCTCAGTTTTCAGATTATCTTTTCTATTCACAGAGCTGGCAGATTTTGAATCTATTATATTTTGGATCCACATAATTGAAATAAACATCATTTGCTGACACAGTATTTACTTTAAACTCTAGTTAGGCCTATGTTATAAAGAAATTCATGGGGCACAAACTTGACTTCACAGAGCCCGGCTCTGCATATAGACAGCTGTCTATTGGCAGAGCCAGGCAAGCCCGGCTCTGGGAATAGACAGAAATGGTTATGCGCATAGCCCGGCTCTGCCAATAGACAGATCACCCTGTTCACAGAGCCGGGCTCTGCCAATAGACAGGTCTGCCTATTCACAGAGCCCGGCTCTGCAAATAGACGGTCGCCTATTGGCAGAGCCCGGCTCTGTGAATAGACAGAAATGGCTATATGCAGAGCCTGGCTCTGCCAATAGACAGGTCAGCCTATTCACAGAGCCAGCCGGCTCTGCCAATAGACTGGCCCCACTATTCGCAGAGCCGGGCTCTGCATATATCCTTGGTCTTTTTAGAATGCCTGTGTCACTGTCAGCAGTGAATTAAGGAATTTAGGGTATATTATACTATAAGAGACTTAAGAGTGCCCCCCCCCCCCCTCCACACCTAAGATGGAAACTCCAAATTTCCAAAACCTTGGATATTCACTCATTGACATTCATAGTTGGCAGAGAATCCTTTTTCGTAGTCAGACAGACTAGTTTGCCCCACATAGTCTGGGGGTGTCCCTTGGTGCCCCCCTCCCTCCCCTACCCTCAAGCAAGGATTATTTTGGCGGGAACCTGTTGTTTCGACTGACGCCGTTCGCCGAATGTCTTTCGTGTGCGGAGTCGTGCAGCAGAATCACTGGAAGGTCAACATGGCGTCGAGTTTGAGAAGGTTGGCTATTCCTGCCGTGAAAAGCCTTGTTCGCATGCAAGGTGGGTGAATTTTGTCTACGAATTTCATTGTAATTTATGCAGGGACTGTGCAGGCGTTAAATGTGTGCTTGTTAGCTGCATTGGTGGTGTGCCAGCCTTTAAATCTGGTTTTCAACTTGTGCAAGTTATGTCACTTCTGAAGTTCTGACTTCTGTCAACAGTCAAGTTTTGACAGTTGTCAACTGAGCCACTCAGACTCGGTCAGCTGGTCAGCAGGTCAATGACACCATAAATTAATTACATGGCATAAACCAAGGCGTGATCCTGACTCATTTCTATGGGCTCCTGATTTTATTTCTGAGTTTTCTTGTGACAAGTTCGCAGTTGTATCAAAATTAGGTAGACATTTAAAGTGTTGTATAATATCTAATATCAATATTGAATCATTGAGTGACTGTTATAATGAAATTTTCATTTGCAGGTGTTGCCCGGCAGGGTGTGGCTTCTCAACTTGTCAGATTCCAGACCACTGCAACAACAGAAAACAAACGTAAGAAATTTATGGATTGTTTCGCTGATTTCTGTCTTTGGTTTACTTCACAATGATTATTTGCGCTGTATATAATCCACGTTTTGTGAATCTGACTGATTCTTGATTTCTGTATCCTTGCCTTGCAGCAACTGTCCGACCAGAGAGACCTGTTGTGAAGCAAACTCTGATTGACTTCGGTCGATATATTGGAGAATGTATGCCCAAATATGTGCAGAAGGTAAATCTAATTTTAACCAGTGCTCAATTTCACAAGGTGCTACTAAATACCGTGAAGTAAAGCTTAATTTTCATGTTTCATTGCCACCACCAAGAAAACTTGAGAAGAAAAAAGTCTGATTAATCAGTGTTTTGGATATTGTCAAACACTAGAAATTCTGCCAGGTATTCCATTGTCAGAAATGGAACTTGTCATTAATGAATCGTTATAAAATTATATCTCCAGGTGCAAGTGGCCCACGGAGATGAACTGGAGATCAAGATCCACCCTGACGGAGTCATTCCTGTTTTGTCTTTTCTGAGAGACCACACCAACGCCCAGTTTAGTAACATCACTGACATCGCTGGGGTTGACGTTCCAACAAGGAGGAACAGATTTGAGGTAATTTTGTGATTTTTGTAAGATATTGATTCCTTGTTGCCTTGCAAGCCTCTAATAAATAGTCAAATGTGGTGTTGATTGGGTGTTAAACACAAACTCACTCATATTGAAGCCTTTTTCGCAAGTTGATTGGGACAGGAGTTAGCTGAGTTGTAGTGAGTGCCCTTGGCTTTCAATCGTTGAGTCTAGGGTTCAACTCCAGCACTGACTCCCCCTTGACCCGTATATTGCAAAGGGACTTATTAACCATGCCTTAGAAGCCCCTATGGTATATTGGAGAGCAAAACTTCTCAATTCCATCTCAGATCTGTCGGCGGCAGCAGATTTCCTACGAGAGAGGGCGCTTCGAGCATTAAACTTCAATGCGTGCGCACCTTCCCCAAGCTATGGCATCTTAGTTTGGGGCAGGCAAAAAAGCATTAATTTGAGCTTGTTCGAGTAAGAACTTACTGCTCATTCTTCTTCAATCACTTGCTGTCAGTCCCGAAGATACGGGCATGCAATTTTGGCGAGAGATGGCATCTTCTCTTCGCCAAATTCACGCTTGAAATTAGCGTGCCCCTGGCAGTTGGTGATTCCTGGGCTCTCCATTACGTCATAGCAGTTGACGGGCGAGCGGATGGTTTTTTGCAATCATCTTGAACACTACACTGTCCAGTGGGGTCCCATTAGTTGGACAAATGCCAGAGAATAATAATCTCTACTCCTTGTTGGAGCGACAGCCCGTATTTCATATGTAAACCGGGCTTTTCCTGCTGGCGTATTCGCCATTGCTCACGAAGCATGCAGGCGGGGTATCGACCAATCACAGCGCTCGTTACAATCGACCGCTGGGCCCTCGGCCAATAGCGTCGCGTCTTACGACACTCCCAGGGCTCTCATTGGCCAAGACCCGCACCATCGCCATTCAAGGCAAAAAGGAGAAGCAATGAGATAGTTAACTCTGACACGATGCATGCCTTCTCCTGGGTCACACAACGCCCATCAAGTGAAACGTCATTTTTTGACAAATTCTGCTGCCAACTTTTGGCTGGCAACTTGCAACATGACAATTTGCAAGGCATTTCTGCCGAAGTCCAGTGTGGACATGATTTGGGCTAGTGACCTTTCCTGGGGCCTGGAAGCTACAGAAACATTCTGTTTTACCTGTTTCTGTCCTTTTCCAGCTTCTACAATGCTCAGAACTTCACTGAAGTTACTTTTTCGCTTGCCGAGATTCGGCCAATCAGATTGCAGAATTGTAGGTCAATGATATCTGGGTCAAGAATTGTTTCCCCAGAAAGTTATGACAGAGCACTCACAGGGGGGCAGCACAGGCAGAGAATGAGCAGCTTCAGTGCTCTGCATCTCAGACCACAGTCTGACCACTGAACTAATGCTTGCCACTAGGCAGCCACTTGCAGTATTTACTATGCAATATTCTATTCAAGTTAGAATTCTTGTCTTCCACAATAAAGACACATCAGCATTTTCCACCTCAGCATCGAGGTTGACTTGCAGCAATTCAATAATTATGTTGACAGAGCTGACCTCAAGGCTTGACTGCTTAAATTAACTGTGTGAACTTTGACAGTTCCAATTTCATGCATGCCTTGATGAAGGCAATATATATATGCAATGAATAATAATAATATTACAGGCATCTGGGCTATTGCCCTGCTTCACTACTGCAAGACAATACAGTTCTTACATTGGGCCTGCTTGCAACTTTCCTAACAAACTTTAATGTGTCAATTTATAGGTACAACCTGAAACCAGTTGACAACTTTGCCAAGCAGTAAACAAGCTGGCTACCAACTCATACTTTGGCAGGCAATGGGGCCTTGTGCAGGCAATGGGGCCTTGTGTACAGCTTCATGCAATATCGTAACGATATTAGAACGTTCAAGTTCTCGCATGATATCGGAACAAACAAATAAAAAGCTGGTGCATATATGTACATGTTTGAATTACTGCTACTTAAGCTCCTACAAGTACGACTTATTCCGTCTTCACAATTTTAACAATTGCCTTGCGCAGTTCAGCTCAGTCACTTGAATAGCTGGTCAGGCTGTAACCTGCTTGCCGAGGCTTCAGCACGGTGCTAACTTCTAGCATTATAAGTTACGCCATTCTCGGCTTCACATCATTATCAAAGAGCAACTTTACTGTCTTTTTAATACAGAACAGTACTCTTACCATTTCACTTGCCATGCAATCACTGTGAATAGTCATCACAAGCTACATAATTTGGGCAATTTCCCATGAGTCTTGTAATGTTTATTACATCCTCGCAACCTGCCCACACAACCGGCAGACACAAGTTTGACTCCCGTCTAAACACTCCTTGTGGCCATACTTTGCAGATAAACATAGTACTGGATTTCATATTGGCCTAATCCGTTCACAGATAACATTGCCAACCAAACCTCAGGTGAACACTTTGCACTTGCAACTTGGTCCTGGTCACACTAGTAGTGCATTGGTCTTCCTAACTTATAAGCACTGTCTGTGCCAAGAGAGGTTTGCAACTATATCATTATAAAGAGCTGATAAGGCTACTGTGTCTGGACTATTTCTGGTGTTCTGTGTAACTCACAACAGGAACAGCTCAATTCCTGAATAATTTGACTGCAATTAAGCAGTAACATAAAAACAGACTAAATGCAAATTCACTTACAGGCCTACATTCTTCTATTCTATTAGTTCATCGCAAGTGCACATTCAGAGATTTCCGTTAAATTCGGGTCACGCAGCAACTTAAGTTTGCCACTCTGCATGTTCTACTCACAGATAACACTAAGGATTACGGTGTGTTTCAAGCATACATAGATATGTATTTACGGTGTCCAGCATGAACTTGCCACCCCGAGTCACATAATATGGGTACCAGTTATTGGCTCTTTCAATCCTGAGCGCGACTTACCATGGTTTCATGAACATATCGACAGAGCAAGACCTTAAGCTGAATAACCTCCTTATATTCAGCCTGAAATACTTATGACATACAATATGGCATATGCAATGACTCTAATGACGCATCTCCATAAAGTGCTGACTTATCACAATGCAAAGCGCTCCAACACTTTACTCACAGTCTGGGGTACAACTGCAGATGGCGGTGAGACATGTTGTATATATAGTACATTTTATGGCCTTGGATACATTTGCAGTTGACAACTTGTACATCCAAAGCGCTATATGGATCCATAGCTCTACTTAACTTTATACTGCCCTACTTCAATGCGGCAGTCTTGGCTGGCACATTATCAACTTAACATTAATTTACCCTTGAGTTAGTTGATGGTCTCTTGAAAGAGTAAAGGTCCACAAAATCATACAAAGGGTAATACTATGAAGTTATCATTCCCAAATAATACTTTTGCTACCTCAATTGTTTACTCAGAGGAAACTACCGACTTGTCACAACAGCCAAATTACTTCAACTTGGGGTTCAAATTCCAATTGAGTCCTTGAGGAATATAGTAAAAGGCGCAGGCTTAAAATTGTGTCCTTCAAACGTTTGGTGCAGTCAGAAATTAATTCACACCTAAATATAAGACAGTTAAGCCCTGCATTGCATACAATCTTGATCTATCTATGCAATATGGTCGATTACATGTGCTGATCTTATTTATTGTCTCAAACGATCCGCCAAAGGCAAAAAATGGATAGAACCCTTCAAACAATAAACAAAGAAAGTCCTCTTTATGTTCAAATACAACCAAATGATTTTAACTTCATCCGTTCAACTTCATCTGTTCAACAGAATGAGGAACTCCTCTTGGGTCACACCTGCTAAGGCACATGAGTTGTTGATCCGAAAATGCAACCACACAACTGCTATGTAACCACACAAACAGCTCGCGATACTGGTCTGAGCAAGAACTCACAATTTCCTGCATTGAAGGACAGTTCAATTGTGTATTGGCATAAGATCCGCATATAACATTGGTCTTAAGCATTAACGAATTGGCTTTCGCCACTTTTCGTGAACTTGGACCTAACGCTTGCATATATGAGGAAATCATTATAGAACTAACTGCACATAGCCGTTGAACAGGCTTTAAATCTCTTGAACAGATTTAATCTGCTGGTTTGGGATCTCTCAATTTTACGGCTTTGGCATCAGAGTGCTTTAAAATTCTCGTAGGAAATCTGCTGCCGCCGACAGATCTGAGATGGAATTAGAAGGTTAAACGAACTTACTTGTTAAGTGAAGTTTGACCGGGATTCCATCGATGATCTGGAGGCGGCAGCAGAGTTCATACGCCCGCCTCTCCCAGCCCTTTCCTTTCGGTACTCTGACGCAAATGCCTACTTTAAAGATTGAAGTTTAATGCTCGAAGCGCCCTCTCTCGTATGAACTCTGCTGCCGCCTCCAGATCATCGATGGAATCCCGGTCAAACTTCACTTAACAAGTAAGTTCGTTTAACCTTCTAATTATCCTACACCCTTTTTCTCTGTCATTGCTCAATTCTCATTATTATTACAGCAATAGGCCTACAATAAAAGGATTGATTTTGATTGTCTTTCAGATCGTGTACATTTTACTGTCTCTACGATTTAACGCAAGAATCAGAGTCCACACATACACGGATGAACTGACGCCCATTCAGTCAGCTGTCAGTGTCTACAAGGGAGCTGACTGGTACGAGAGGGAGGTGAGCGATCTTTGCTAGTATATTCACTTGTCTTTCATAAATTTTACGTCTTTGTTGAATTATCATTTCAAAGCTCAATTTGATTTGAGTTCAAATTGTTTGGTTGTTTGTTTGGTAGATTTGGGACATGTACGGAGTGTTTTTCGCCAACCATCCGGATTTGAGACGTATCTTGACCGATTATGGATTTGAAGGTCATCCGTTTCGACGAGACTTCCCTCTCTCAGGATATGTTGAAGTGAGTTTATCTTGTATTATTCAAACTAGCAATATTCCTGCTCTCACTCACAGAATCTGACCTACAGTGTGTCTTGTCTAGCATGCGAACTTGAATTTGGCACTGGTTCTATAGGCTGAGAAAAAACACTGCATGAAGTTAGGGCAGTGCAAATAATTAATTTTAGGAGAACTAAGTCACAAGTGGCACTGCAGTCTCTACGATCAACTAATATAAAGTGGGTTAGGCCTAATTTGTGAAACTGGCCCAAATTGCATTAGGCCTATGTGTGGACCTGTTTAGGGAAAGGAAAATTCAAGAGTATTTTCAAACGTGTTTCGAGGGGGAGGATTGGTCTAGTGGTAGCGTGCTAGGCTGTCAATCGCTGGTTCCAGGGTTCGAATCCAGCTCCTGCCTATGTTGGATGGCATTTTCAACCGTCCTTCGCCTCATTGCCGCTTCCTCCTCCTGTCCTAATTAGCCTACCAAGTGCATAAATACAGGACGTAAAGTCCCTATCATCCATCCATCTAAACTGTTGCTCTTTTCTTTCCAGCTGCGTTATGATGATGAAGTAAAGAGGGTCGTAGCGGAACCTGTAGAACTCTCTCAGGAGTTCCGCCGATTTGACAACAACACCCCCTGGGAATCGTTTCCAGCCCACAGGGAATCTAACGTCTCAGAAGTTCCCTTAGACCAACTCGAATCAGGGAAAGCCGAAGAGGAAAAGAAGTAGAAAGAATACAAAATATATAAAAAAGACTATTGGTGAGATGTTGTTACGAAAGTTATGAAAAAGACAAGTCACAGACTCACTGTTGAATTTGTGGTATGTATTTATTATTGAAAAAAGTCCATTGAAACATCACGTTAGTCGATTAATGGGTGGGATTGTATAAAAAGATACAAGAAATAAAATTGGCAGTGTTTACTGTTCATGGTAAAATATATGATGCATATCTGTTGACGTATGTTGGATGCCGAACTTCGATGGTTTGCATGGGAGAAACTAAAGGGTCCATGCATACACATGCTACACTGTTCTGGTAAGCTTAGGCCTACATCAATCTGAACAACTGTCTTTTGCTTGGAGTGTGTTTCAGGCTGTAAATCATTAACAAGAAATCATTATAAACAAAGCGGCTTAAAAAATGTATGTGCCATTTAGGTCTTTGGGCATTATAGAAAGTGGAATTTGTAAAGTCATTGCTCTAGTTTACTTCCCTCAATCTTTTACAATGGAACCCTGTATTCCTCGTTTTGCCTTTCCCAAATATGTATAACTTGGCACTTGTGCATATATCTACAGTTTGATTTGACTAGTTTCCTTTGTGTTGTTGAGTGCTCAATATGCAAATTATTAAAGTTTTCATGTTGATATCAATATCTGAAAATGCATATTAGATTGAGCTGTCACCAGAGTGCATGCAGTTTTTTCGCAATTCTTGATTTAACAGGATCCAAAGTAGAGGTAATACAGCTGCGCCCGCGTAACTGACATATTGTGACACTCTGACGGCAAGAAGCATGTCATCTGTAGATGTAATCATTACGTAGTGCATGAGCAACACTCCTCCGGAAATGTGAACAATCAGATGTAGCGTCGTGCAAATGCACGAAGGAAGGACCCGGTTACGAGCCCGAGTGATTAGATCCACCACTTCCCGAGTCTGCGTGTGGTAGTGAAGTCTTTTGGAGAAGCCTCGTACGCAACGTAATATTACAGCAGTTAATACAGTCACAGCTAACATAGAAGTTGGTGCGATGAAAGAAATACTGTAGTGGATGATATCGTACTCGTAAGAATGTTTCAGCATGCAGTCCGAAAGTTTTTCGGGCACTGGAGCAATGTGAGGTAGAGCTATATGAAGCAAAATTGTCATGCATAAGGATAAAATCCAAGTGCAAGCGATCATTATAACAGACCGTCCTGCGCCCATTTCGTGAAAGGGGTGACTTTTTAGCTGCACGCACAAATCTATCATCAGCAAGAACACTGAGAAGTTAAGAAGTAGCTTAACGAACGTTGTCATTATTCGTACCAGATCGCAGCCAATCGGCACAGAGTCTGCCAACCACGCCATGTTGTAGTACGGTGATCCGCAAATTGATTGGACGAGGAAACAACACATTATGTTAATGAGGAATATGACGTGACTCCTGTGACGTAGACTTTTGCTTCGTAGTAAGACGATGATGACGACGACGTTCGTGACGATTATCCAACATGTCAAGAAGGTCATCAACATCAGGGATAGGTCGTCCTCCATTGACCTTTTCGATTCTGGCGCCATTTTTGGGTCACCTGAAATAAAGAATAAGATAGTAGCTAAAAAAATATCATTGACTGTAATTAATGATTGATGTTTCAATTTCAATTGATTGACCACTAAGAATAGGAACTAAGAAAATATAATACACAATCATGGTTAATAAATCAATGTTGTGGGCTGTACAATTTAATGAGATATGTGATAATTTTAGCCTCTTTATAGATTTTTGATAACCGAAGCTTTCAGCTATTTGATTTGCAGGCAAAAAAAGAAATTCTACTCTGACAAAATGTACAATTATCTCAAATGGAATACTCAGATGCATGATCAAATCCACATTGCTTTAACGTAATGAGATAGGAAAAAGGTCTTTTGACCTGTGAATTTTTGAGGCATCATGGCAGGGTGTTGGTTTATTAAAAAGCTTCCGAGACGTGGTCTTGAAGCTTGTGAATCTCATCAAAGTTGTCGCATGACAAATTGGGTCGTGTGATTGGTTCTTTGTTTTTTGGCTGTGTAGATTATCCTTTCTTGGAAGGGTTGAGTTGTGTTTAGCTACCTGAGGCGACAGGCAGCGTACTCCTTTATGCGAGTTATGACGAGAGAGAGGAGCTGGCCGGTGACCTTTCACTGCAGGTGCTGTTGTTGAGGTCCACACAACAGCGTTCTGTGTGTGGACCTGATTCTAATTCAATAGCCTCTGTTCCCCCACCCTGCCTGCAAGAGTTAGGCCACACATAATTGATTCTTAGCTACGCGGACCCGCCGACAATAGATTACCTGCCGATGGAAAAAAAAAATTAAAAAAAAAAAAAAAATTTTGACATTATAAAAAAAATTTTTTCACCTTTTTTTTTGTCCTACTGACCGTACCCTAGAAAAAGTGCCTTGAGACGAATCCGAGAAGCTAAAGATCAATTATGTGTGGCCTTAGTAGGTTTGATGCCACTTAAGGGCTGTCAATCGGTGGGTCTAGGGTGCGAATCTAGCTCTTGCATGTCACTTTGGCCAAATTGGATGGCTGTTTCAATCATCCTTCACCTTGCTGTGTCCTACTGTCTGAAATTAGCCTACCAAGGACATAAAAACCGATTGAGAAACCCCAATCATCAATCAATTCTGTAACCATTTAAAAAGCTCGTGCTGAAGCTTGTGAATTTCATCAAATAGTTTGCAAAATTCTGCACACGCGGTATCTTTGTTGACTGCTTGGTTATATCGTAGTTCATGAAGAAATGTCCCTTACAAGTTCTGGCCAATTTACTGGAAGGGAAGGTCTTGTGACATTGATCACTGCAAATCTCTTTTTATGATAATACATTCGAAATTATTTTAAATTGGTTACAATTTCCTACGGTACATTAAAAAGCTTGCCCTGAAGCTTGTGAATGTCATCAAAATAGTTTTCGAAGAAGTTCTGGACACATGGTCATGGCAGGCAAGTTCTGGCCAATTTATTGAAAGAGCAGGTCTTGTGACATGATTTTCATCGGACTGAAAATCTTTTTACGGCATTTGAAATTATTTTAATCGTTAACGACTTCATATGGTATATGAAAAAGCTCGCCCTGAAGCTTGTGAATTTCATCAAATAGTTTCAAAAGGAGTTCTGGACATGTGGTACTTCGGTTGAATTTTCAGTTGGATATCCTACACTGTTCATGGAGAAACGTCCCATGCAAGTTTAATGGCAGGCTGGTTCTGGTCAATTTACTGGCAGAGCTGATTGTCCGACATTATTTTCATCTGACTTGAAGTCTTTTGTAATATTCCAAATTATTTTTTGACTTTTTTTTTCAATTTGATATGGTACATAAAAAGCTTGCCCTGAAGCTTGTGAATTTCATCAAATAGTCTGCAAAGAAGTTCTGCTCATGAGGTATTGGTTGACTAATCCGTTGGATATCACATTTTCATGAAGAAATTTCCCATACAGGTTCTGGCCAATTTTCTGAAAGGGAAGGACTGAAAATCTTTTTATGACATATTCGAAATAATTTTTAAAATTCTTCACAGAATTTCATACGGTGCATTAAACAGTTTGTCCTGACGCTTGTGAATGTCATCAAATAGTTCTCGAAGAAGTTCTGGACACATGGTTATGATAGGCTAGTTCTGGCCAATTTACTGAAAGAGCAGGTCCTCTGACATGATTTTCATCGGACTGAAAATCTCTTTACGGCATTTGAAATTATTTTGAATCGTTAACAACTTCATACGGTATATGAAAAAGCTCGCCCTGAAGCTTGTGAATTTCATCAAATGGTTTTGAAAGGTGGTCTGGAAATGTGAAACAGTGATTGAATTTTCAGTTGGATATCATATAATTATGTTAATGGAGAAACGTCATGAGCAAGTTTAATGGCAGGCTGGTTCTGGTCAATTTACTGGCAGAGCTGATTGTCTGACATTATTGAAGTCTTTCGTGATCCAAATTATTTTTTGAAATTGTTTTCTATGTGATATGGTACAAAAAAAAGCTTGCCCTGAAGCTTGTGAATTTCATCAGCTAGTCTTCAAAGGAGTTGTGGCCATGTGGTAATTCGGTTGAGTTCTTAGGTGGATAAGACTGGATGTCATTTGTTCATGGAGAAACTTCCAATTCATGTTATGGCAGGCAAGTTCTGGCCAATTTATCGAAAGAGAAAGTCTTGTGACATAGCGGCATTATTTTCATCAGACTGATTATCTCTTTCATGATGTAAAAGTATTTGAAATTGTTTTCAATTTCATACAGTATATTAAAAAAGTTTGCCCTGAAGCTTGTGAGTTTCATTTAATGGTTTAAACATGTGACTGCATTATGTTGTTCTTTCCATCCAGGTACTGAAAAAGAATACTTTACATCTGATATTGATTTATTGTAAAAGTTTGTCCTACAGCTTGTGAATTTCATTAAAAAATCTTAGATGTGTGATTAAATTAATGATATATCTTACTTGTATGGGGGAATGTCCGATTTAGTGAGGTTTTGATTAAGTATAACTCTTAACCTACAGTTTTTAAAAACTTAAGTTTTGGAAAGCATGGGACTTCATGCATGGTTCTGCAAGTCCATCTTGCCCAGGTTGCACAAGCTTGGTACTCCATGGCATTGCACAAGCCTGGGACTCCATTACACAAACCTAGCTGGGACTCCATTGCATAGTCTGGGACTCTATACAACTTGGAACCTTTGTCACTCCTTCCTGCACCCATCACACGAGCCTGGCACTCCTTTGCACTAGCACAGGACTCCATTGCAAAAATCCGTTGCACAAACCTGGGACTCCATTGCACAAGCCTAGGACTCCATTGCACAAACCTGAGACTCTGTTGCACAAACCTGGGACTCCGTGGCTCAAACCTGGGACTCTGTTGCACAAGCCTAGGACTCCATTGCACAAACCTGAGACTCTGTTGCACAAACCTGGGACTCTGTGGCACAAACCTGGGACTCTCATTGCACAAACCTGGGACTCCATTGCACAAACCTGAGACTTTGTTGCACAAACCTGGGAACTCCATTGCGGAAACCTGGAACTCCGTTGCACAAACCTGGGACTCTGTTACACAAACCTGGGCTTTGTTGCACAAACCTGGGACTCTGTGGCACAAACCTGGGACTCTGTGGCAAACCTGGGACTCTCATTGTACAAACCTGGGACTCTCATTGCACAAACCTGGAACTCCCATTGCACAAACCTGAGACTTCGTTGCAAAAACCTGGGAACTCCATTGCGCAAACCTGGAACTCTGTTGCACAAACCTGGGACTTTGTTGCACAAACCTGAGACTCCATTCGCACAAACATGGGAACTCCATTGCACAAACCTGAGCCTTTGTTGCACAAACCTGGGAAGTCTGTTGCACAAACAAAGAAATCCATTGCAAAATCCTGGGACTCCATTGCACAAACCTAGAACTCCATTGCACAACCCTGGGACTCCATTGCACAAACCTGGGACTCCATTGCACAAACCTAGAACTCCATTGCACAAACCTGGGACTCCATTACACAAAATTGGGATCCATTGCAAAAACCTAGGACTCCATTGCACATGCCTAGGACTCCATTGCACAAACAACCCAAGTCAGGGTCACTGAGTAACAATATCACAAGCTGTTGTGTGAATTAATATCACTCGAGCCTGCAGCTCGTGATATTGTTACTCAGTGACCCTGACTTGGTTGTTTTGTTATAATATCAGTTGGAGTGGGTACTTGGCAGATCATCAGCTAGCCAATGGAGTTGCTGAATAATTCCATCATAAAGGTTTGAAGGCCACTACCATCAAGACCTATGTTTCAGCTATTTCATTTGTCCATAAATAAGCGCGGCTACAATATCCAACACAGGCTCTGCATGTTTCAAAAACCCTTCAAGACAAGACCAATAAAGAGTGTTAGGACTCTCCCTTCCTGAAACAAGGTGCACAAGAAACCTCGATAAAATAGTATGTGGAACTGGCATAGAAAGAGTAAAGCTACAGTTGAGGTCAAATGTATTCATACAGCGAGGGCTGCTGTTTTCAAAGTTACGTGGCATCGTAAAATCTGCCTATATTGGAATGAAAACACTTCAGATTATTTGTTGTGATTGTTTTTCAGCTCATGGCAGTGAAAAAAACAGAATCAAATATGATTTGCAGTTGTTAAGAGGCTCTGAATTCAAAATGTTCAAAATTTGGTGGGTCAAAAGAAATCATACACTTGGATTTTTCTCCAATATATGCAAAATAAGCATTGGTAAACCAACTAAACAATGGAAATTGATGTCAGAAATGGATGCCTCAATGCCTGATAATATATGTAAATTTCTGAAATGCAAACTGTTGACTGTCCTAATTTTTCTCAAGGGATGTGATAAATAACCTGCCTACATATATTATTTCCATTTTTCAAAACTTATTTAAAGGAAAAAGCATGTGGCAAATACATGAAAAGGTGAATAATTGAGTTCAAATGGCCAGGAAACAAATTGCATGCAGTATCTGAACAATTTCACACACCAAGGTCTACCATATACAGCACACCGAGGAAGTATGTGGAAAATTGGTCAACAGAATCACTGCACATGTGGGAAATGGATGGAGGCTGTCTGTCAGACAATGAATTTTAGTCAGTATGGTGACAAACAACCCAAATTAACAATGAAAGAGCTCTGTGGAGAATTATGAACTCAGCAGCACAGGGGACATAGCTGTCAACAAGTACTATGAACATTGCACCAACATGGCCTCTAAGAGGTCTCAATGCAAAGAAGAGCCAATACACCAAAACAAAACATCCAATTTCATCTCTGATAACTTCATGAAGTAGGAGAACAATTTTTGGGATAAGTTATGAATCTCGACTGTACTTTAAACCAGATGAAGTGATATTTTTTTGCATTGAAGGCCATCAAGAAGTGTTGAGGCATAGTGTGTTTGACAATGCTTGCCCACAGCTCTGTCCACTATGCCTGTAACTCTCCATAGAACTCCTTCTTTGTTAATTTTGGGTTGTGATCCACCTTTTTGACCAAAATGCATTCTTGTTTTGCAGATAAGTCCCATCTATCTGCTATTTATGCCATGATTCTGTTGACCGATAGGCTGAAAAGCCCTCGATGGTCATCTACATGAAGACATTGGCCTGTTAAATTGTTCACATACCACATGATATCAGCACCCAGACTCTCTGAATTTGATTGCCATTGTTTCGATGTATTTTCTGCGTGTTTGTTTTCATTCAAAATATTTTGAAATTTCAAATAAGAGGTGTGAGCAGTAACTTATCACATCCCGCGGGAATAACTAGGTCAGTCAATTTGTTGCCATTCAGAAGTTAACAAAACCTCATCAGACATTGAGGCATTACTTCTGACATCAATTTCCATTGTTTAGTTGGTTTACCAATGCTTATTTTGCATATATTGAAGAAAAAATCTAGTGTATGATTTCTTTTGACCCACCAGATTTTGGACCTTTTGGATTCAGAGCCTCTTAACAACTACAAATCATTTTTGATTCTGGTTTTTTTCACTGCCATGAGTTGTAAAACAATCACAACAAATAATCTGAAGCGTTTTCATTCCAATATAAGCAGACTTTACGATGCCACATAACTTTGAAAACAGCAGCTCTCGCTGTATACCTCAACTGTATACTGATAATGAAAATCGAGTAGTGCCTGCCAGTGATGGTACTAAGAGGCATGCTGGACATAGGTAGAGGACTATAGCATATATAGCAAACGGAATTTCCTGACTCCGCTTTCTCCCTTATTGCCAAAGGAGAGTTTGGAAATGGCGCCCTGGTGGAAGGACCTTCTGTCTTGCCCAAAGAAGCTTCTTGATGAAGTTTAACTATTTGCCGATGGAGATTCACTGACAGTGAGTTGCGTGAGGAAAGAGTTTTACCCTTGAAAAAGTCAAGTTTGAAGCCTCATAGGAAGCCATCTACAATGTATTTCCGGTCAGGGTAGCCACTGAGGAGCTCGTTCAGGGCTTTGACCCTTATTGGTGCTGGAGGTCATTGGTTGTTAGGGTGTTGCTGGTTAGATTGGATGCTTTGTTGGTCATCAGTGGAGGTAGATGCTGGGCTTGATATTTTGGGTTCTTTTGTTTGGATATGAGATAAGGGTGCAAGAAAGGGCAGTGCGCGACTTCGCGTTGGACGCCTTGGGCATGGTATTTATGGCAGTAGTATGAAGCTCCTCTGGGGCCAAAATGAAAAATCACTCTTGAATCTCAGAAATTTTCTGAGGTTCTCTTGAAAGTGTCTCCGATTCTCTTAAAATTTCCCAGATCATCTAAAAATGTGTGATATTAGTCCGGCAGTGGAGGGGTGGTACCCAAAAGTTTCGGTTAAAGTTTTTTTCTCTCTTGGTCATGTATCTATATGGTCCAAGGAACATTTTCAGGGGGGGTGTGAAACTCTCACCCTTGAGCATTCCGAGAAATCCAAGATGGCGAAATGGCCGCCGAACCAGAAATTGGTCATAAATTGGCTCCTAATTTAGCTAGGATGATAAATAAAACATCAAAATAGGGGTTTTGAGGGTCAAGGATTCTAGAAATAGATTGCTATATAGAAATTGCAATCTTATGAGCTGCTTTATCCATTTATGGAATCCTTGACCCTCAAAACCCCTATTTTGATGTTTTATTTATCATCCTAGCTGAATTAGGAGCCAATTTATGACCAATTTCTGGTCCGGCGGCCATTTTGGACGCCATCTTGGATTTCTCTGAATGCTCAAGGGTGAGAGTTTCACACCCCCCCTGAAAATGTTCCTTGGAACATATAGATACAGGATCAAGAGAAAAAAAAACTTTAACCGGAACTTCTGGGTCAGGCCCAAAAATGGCATTTTACTGCCGGACCATATTCTCTGGGAATTGTGTGATATTCTCTTAGAAATTTCTGAGAGCATGATTTTTCATTTTGGCCCTGGAGGAGCTTCACACAGTAGCCCTTTGAGTTGTTTTGGAATGGAAGGGCTAGTTTTGATGGTTGGAACTGCCAGCTGTGGAGTTTTCTGGAAAGGTTGTTGAGCTGCTTGGAGCTGGATGTCAAACCTAAGAGATACCCATAAGTAGTGAGTACTGGTGGGTTTCTCTCTCTCTTGTCTCCCAAACAGGGTTGTGGGTCGTTAAATAAAATATCACTCTCTCTCCCTCTGGAATCTTTTGTTAAAGTAGCGCCAATTCTGCTTTTTCGTCTCCGAGCGCCAGTTCTAGTTTACATTTGTAATACCTTTGATAATTTTACGTGTGCAATAGATTACCATATGGGTTGTTAAATATAACACCACTCACTCTCTCTAGGCGGAATCTTTTGTCAAAGTAGTGCCACTTGTGCTTTGTCGTCATGAAGTTTTTGATTCTCTTGCCATATGCTATCAAATCGTTGACGTCAAGGGGATGATAATTCAGCGTACAATATCATGCAGTTCCTCAGAGACAACGACTACTACAAGTATGATGAGAAATTCCTTCCAAGATAATCTACAAACCGATGTTGCCTCTAAATAGCCCACACTGGTGCTGATGGGGCGTAAAACACTGACTCTCTACGGGATGATGATGGAGATAAATTGCCATGAAGTAATTGACTGATCCCATTTACTACACCATTTAGTTAAGAGTTCCTCCGTGGCCTGATGGTTAAGAGTGCTTGTTTGCACAACCACTGGCTCTGAGGGCGTGGGTTCGAATCCCACCCCGGAACTCAATTTAGTCTGAGCCCATGGGACATTAAATGGAGGCGGGTTGTATCCAATGTTCTATGCTGGGGCAACTGAAAGACCCTGGGCATCCCTGAAGAAATAGGGTATGTACCAGACTCACAGTCTTCTCATCTCATCATCATACGGCGATCGCCTGCCTTGATATAGCCCACTAAGGTGCTGCAGAGGCATAAAACACAAACAAACAAACACCATTTAGTTTCAGAGAGTGATCTCCACTTGTGCGGAGTTTTTCTCAACTTCCCTCCATGAAGAATGGAGCTCTGTAGAGGACTTGAAAGGGTCTGTGTGTGCTGTGACCAATGAAACCGCATGCTAGACATTCAGTCCATTCTGTCTGATCCATGACTTAGCGGCTTCGTGAGTCGATGTCTGTAGTTCTATTCCAGCCTATGTTCTGGCACTGTAGCGGTTGCGCTGTAAATATGTCATGTGCTGTCAATATCCAAGGTTGCATAGCTGACTTGTTCAAGCTGAAACCAAACTAGAATCGCAAGCGATGATAATATGACCGCCGGCGCTGCTGGACGCCTTTTGCTGATCAAGTGCAATCAAGTGTGACTGTGTCGATCCATAAAAGATGAATAACAATTTGTGTTTTGAGTGCAGCTTGTTTGGACCTGGCTTAAAAAAGCTCAGTCGTATAATAATAATAATAAATAGATATATATTCGTTGTTGTCCATGGCGCAGTGGGGCCTCTATTTGACGGGGGGTTTATTCGAGGGGCGTATATGTGTACATCCATTGTGCATGCCTGTGTACGGCCATCGTCAAGTGTACGCCCATCTGTAGCTCGTCTGGCATGCCCATCTGTGTGTTCACGCCAATTTGTGTGTACGCACCCATTTGCGTGGGCATGTCCACCTGAATGCCTATCTGTGTGGGCACGCCCACCTGTACACCCATCTATGTGTACGCCCACCTGTAGGCCTATGCCCATCTCTCGAGTGTATGCCCATCTGTGTTGGTACCCTCATCTGTGAGTGCATGCCTTCTTAGTGTGCACGCCCCCCTTTACACCTAGCTGGGAGTACGACCGTCTGTGTGAGTATGCCAATTTGTGTGTGCACAGCCACCTTCGTGTGCACGCCCATTGATATGGCCATCTGTGTGCGCATGCCCATATGTACAGCCATCTGCATGTATACGCCCATATCAGCACGCCCGTCAGTGTGTGTAAGCCCATCTGTGCGTGCACGCCCATCTGTGTGTGCATGCCCATTTGTATGTGCATGGCCATCTGTATGCCCATCCCAGTGTGGATGCCCATGTGTGTGTGGATGCCCATGTGTGTCTGCAGGGCCACCTGTGTGTACACACACATCTGTCAGTGCAGGCCCACCTGTACGCCTAGCTGTGTGGGTATGCCCACCTGTACACTCATCTGTGTGTACGCCCATGTGTATGCCCATCTGTGTGTGTATGCCCATCAGTCAGTTTATGCCCATGGGTGTGTGTACGCCCATGGGTGTGTGTAAACCCATGGGTGTGTGTACTCCCATGGGTGAGTGTACGCCCATGGGTGTGTGTGGACCCAGGGGTGTGTAAAACCATTGGTACAGTATATATACACCTTTTGATATATATATATATGAACACCCTTTGGTATAAACTCGCCCATGTCAGTAAACTGTCATGAAAAGTAAGCCAACCGACCTGCCGCCTGACCTGTAATGTAATGTAGTGCTTTAATGCAGTGCTGTAACGTAGCGCTGTAATGCAGTGCTGTAATGCAGTGCTGTAATATAGTGCTGTAATACAGTGCTGTAATATAGTGCTGTAATACAGTGCTGTAATGCAGTGTTGTAGTGCAGTGCTTTAATGCAGAATACAGAAAGAAGTCCAATAACACGTTGCTGTAATGCAGCACAATGATTCATTGTTGTAATTATGTTGTAAAATAATGCAGTGTAATGCAGTGCTGTAATGCATTGCTGTAATGCAGTGCTGTAATAGAGTGATGCAAAGCATGCAGTAATGCAGTGCAGTTATGCAGTGCAGTTATGCAGTGCAGTTATGCAGTGTTGTAAGCAGTGCTGTGATGTGGTCTGTAATGCAGTGCAGTTATGCAGTGCAAAAAAGCACTGTTGAAATACAGTGCAGTAATGAAGTGTTGTGCTGCAGTGCTGTAATGCATTGCAGTAATGAGGTTCTGTGATGCAGTGCAGTAACACAGAGCTGCAATGCAGACTGCAGTGTTGTAATGCAAGGCAGTGATGCAGTGCAGTTATGTGTCCACGGGGGCATGGCCCCGTGTCCGCGGGGGCATGTCCCCGTGTCCGCGGGGGCATGTCCCCATGTCCGCGGGGGCATGTTCCCGGGGGCATGTCCCCATGTCCCCCGGGCATGTCCCCCGGGCATGTCCCCAGGGGTATGTCCCCAGGGGTATGTCCCCATGTCCCTGGGGGCATGTCCCCGCGGGCATGTCCCCGGGGGTATGTCCCAATGGCCCCGGAGGTATGTCCCCGGGGGTATGCCCCCATGTCCCTGGGGGTATGTCCCCATGTCCCCGGGGGTATGTCCCCATGTCCCCGGGGGTATGTCCCCATGTATGTCCGCGGGGGCATGTCCCCATGTCCCCGGGGGGCATGACCCCATGTCCCCTGGGGCATGACCCCATGTCCCCTGGGGCATGTCCCCATGTCCCGGGGGTATGTCCCCATGGCCCCGGGGGCATGTCCCCATGTCCGCGGGGGCATGTCCCCATGTCCGCGGGGGCATGTCCCCATGTCCGCGGGGGCATGTCCCCATGTCCGCGGGGGCATGTCCCCATGTCCGCGGGGGCATGTCCCCATGTCCGCGGGGGCATGTCCCCATGTCCGCGGGGGCATGTCCCCATGTCCGCGGGGGCATGACCCCATGTCCGCGGGGGCATGTCCCCATGTCCGCGGGGGCATGTCCCCATGTCCGCGGGGGCATGTCCCCATGTCCGCGGGGGCATGTACCCATGTCCGCGGGGGCATGTCCCCATGTCCGCGGGGGCATGTCCCCATGTCCGCGGGGGCATGTCCCCATGTCCCCGGGGGCATGTCCCCATGTCCCCGGGGCCATGTCCCCATGTCCCCGGGGGCCATGTCCCCATGTCCCCGGGGGGCATGTCCCCATGTCCCCGGGGGCATGTCCCCATGTCCCCGGGGGCATGTCCCCATGTCCCTGGGGGCATGTCCCCATGTCCCCGGGGGCATGTCCCCATGTCCCCATGTCCCCAGGGGCATGTCCCCATGTCCCCGGGGGCATGTCCCCATGTCCCCGGGGGCATGTCCCCATGTCCCATGTCCCCGGGGGCATGTCCCCATGTCCCCGGGGGCATGTCCCCATGTCCCCGGGGGCATGTCCCCATGTCCCCGGGGGCATGTCCCCATGTCCCCGGGGGCATGTCCCCATGTCCCTGGTGGCATGTCTCCATGTCCCCGGGGGTATGTCCCCATGTCCCCGGGGGCATTTTCCCATGTCCCCATGTCCGGGGGGGCATGTCCCCATGTCCGCGGGGGTATGTCCCCATGTCCGCAGGGGGTTTAGTAGATATTAAATGGTTGCCCCCTTATTCTTAGTAATAATGGTCGCCCACTCTTTAGTATATATTAAATGGTCGCCCCCTTATCCTATCTATCTATCTATCTATCTATCTATGTATATCTATCAGCATTGCTTAGTAGATATTAAATGGTTGCCCCCTTGGTTCATACATTCTTAGTAATAATGGTCGCCCCCTCCTTAGTAGATATTAAATGGTCGCCCCTTATCCTATCTATCTATCTATGTATCTATCTATCTATATCTATCATCATTGCTTAGTAGATATTAAATGGTTGCCCCCTTGGTTCATTCATGCATGTACTTTTGTTATCTTAGCACCTTAGTAGATATTAAATGGTTGCCCCCTTATTCTTAGGAGATATTAAATGGTCGCCCCCTTATCCTTAGTAGATACCTTATCTATCTATCTATCTATCTATCTATCTATCTTCATCATTGATTGCCATCATTGATTGCCATCATTGATTGCCATCATTGATTGCCATCATTGACTGCCATCATTGACTGCCATCATTGACTGCCATCATTGATTACCTTTGCCTACGACTCCGCCACATAAATCCTCCGACACCCTCCGACACATGAAATCCCGCCATGTGACCGCATAAAAACAGAGATCAGCCTAAAGGCGATCAATAAGAGTTTGGCTGCTTTTGAGACATCCCCCAGCAGTCAAGCGGTCCAAGCAGGTCTAATCTGGCACAGTGCCAAAAATCACGAAAACAACATTCAGATAGCCAAAATAACAATAAGGTGGGGTGTTTCACTGAAAAATCATGAATCTCAGAAAGGTATGAAAGACCCCTTGGATCATTCTGGTTTTCAGGGGTTGAGTAAAGAATGTAAAGTTATGTTTATATAGCAACTTTCATGATTGTACATTGAGTGTAACTTGTTCTATCCATCCCCAAAAATGTGAGTTAAATGGTACAATACGGGGGTAAAAGCAAAATGACCGCGCCAGCGCTGGCGGCGGTCATAATTAGCCCAGGGACCCATGCGTAGCATGGGTCATGGGTCATTGCATGCAAAATCTCGGCAACAAAACTAATGCATCAAACTTCATAAAATTTAGATTTTTATTTACCTAACATGCCATTCTACTGACGGCACTATTTTTGAAGGCATTTTCTCATTGTTGAATGAGAGTACATCACTGGAAAGTGCAGAGAAATTCTTTAAAAAACGGGAGTTTCAGCCATCAGTCTCAATGTGAAATCAGTGACGTCACTACAGCTTTGCTATGACGTCACCAAACTTACTTGTGACATCACTAAATTCTGACCAATCAGAGACAGCCATTTCCATAATGTTTAAGGAAAATATCTGATCTTTGGATTTCAAATGTTAATTTTGCATCTGTCAGGAAGTTTCAGTTTATGGAACAAGGTGCCGTCAGTAGCATATTTTGCCTATTTTCAGAATATGTTTTTAATTTTGGCCTAAGTACAAAACTCACAGAGCAAATTGAATTCTCCCAAACCCTTTCTTCCAAATCTCATGATTTTTCAATGGGACGATTCATGATCCCTCCCACAGGGGTCCAGGGCTAGAACCAAATATTCCTCTTGTTTTTGTGTCTTCATTTAGCACCTGCTCTATGGTCTGGTCAACAGCAAGTTGATTGAAGTCGTCGGCAGTTCATGGTCATCAGGATGAGTGGAAGTTGAATCATGTCCACCAGATAGTCTCATATATCTCGAATAATTGGTGTGATCATATGCAAACATCCAAGGTAGCATCTCGTGAAGACATGACTTGTGAAGCTCCCAGTTTCCTTCTCGAGTCGAGTGAATGAAATTCGATCAGTAGCAAGTCTACTTGATAAGATTGCCAAAAAATTCGGCCACCAGACCTCTGTCCTCTATTGAATAGACACTGGATGTTTCCTACAAAGTGGTGAATGGATCAAGAGCTTAGCAAATGTCTACACAAATTTGTGTAGGTCATCATATGGTACACCTTGTAACTTTTTTAGGGCCCATCTGGATTGGAGGGGGGGTGTTAGTCTAGTGGTAGCGTGCTGGACTGCCAATCGCTGGGTCCGGGGTTCGAATCCAGCCCTGCCGGGTCACCTGGGCCTACGTTGGATGGCTGTTTCAATCATCCTTTGTCTCATTGCCGTGTCCTCCTCCTGTCCTAATTAGTCTACCAAGTGCATAAATACAGGACATAAAGCCCCAATCATCCATTCATCCCATATGGATGGATTTTAGTAGCTTTTAATGTTCCATGTTATCTTCGATCCTGTTTCAATCTCACTTTGCCTCATTGCTGTGTCCTCCCCCATGTTCTGCCCCCGCAGGTCTCGGGCCTCCTCGTGGCGGAGGGCGGTAACACTAAGGTGAAGACCTCTATCCTTCAGTGGCCAACATGAGACAGTGCGCTTGCGCGGTGTGTCCCCTACCTTACAGGGGAATATCAATGATAATGTCAAAAAACATGTTTCAAGACCGGATCGTACGTCAACCGGGTAACCAAGGTGCGCGTCCCTCAGCGGGAAACCAGGCTGAGATCGAAAAATTAGCGACTGGACTACCAAGATTTCAACGGACAAGGACATCCTCGGATGACTTGATAGACCCTGACCGCCTCCCACACATCTTGAAAGACGAAAATTGCCTTGTGATGAAAGGTGAAACAAAATCCCTTGACGACCTGTCAGCTATCGATGTTTATGAAGTTATTGCAGACACTTGTGACAACACTGTAGCTGGAGAAATAAGACGTCAAACTAATGGAACCTTCCTGATTCATCCTCAGAATGATCAACAAAAAGAGAAACTGACATCAATCAACGAAATTGCCGGAACAAAAATCTCCTTTGAACCATTCAGAAGACCAGGCAAAGGCCTCATCTTCTCAAAAGAGAGCAGGACATGTACTGATGCTCAGCTAAACAAGTGGTTCAAGAAACATGGCATTGAACACTTCAAACGTCTTTCCCAACAAAATGGATATGAATTACTACACTTGACATTCAAAGACGATAAAGTTCCAAAGAAAGTACCTGTAGCTTTTGAAAAGTGCAGAGTTCGCCCTATCTTTCCTCGCCCAAAACGTTGTTTCAATTGCCAAATCTACGGACATTTCAGCAGTATGTGTAGAAGGTCGACAGTTTGTGCCAATTGCGGAGAACTGGATCACACTCACACAAGAGAGCAACCATGCTCCAAGCCCTCATATTGTGTTAATTGTGCAGGGGATCACCCTGCATTTAGCCAAGACTGCAGAATCTTCAAGAAAGAAAGGGAAATCATACAACTACAGATTGACACAGGAATATCATTCCCTGAAGCCAGACGCCGTGTAGAAGAGGATACGGACAGCATGGACCAAGGATCAGACTACCCCAGACCAGTTTTACACTTATCTCCAAAAAGACGCATTCAACTGAAGACGAACCTCTTCATGGATGTCATGCAGAAGAAATCTTCACTAGAACAACCAAAGAAGAAAGAAACCATGCACTCTCCTGAACCAGTTTCATGCATATCACCCAGGAAACAAAGTCATACATCCTCTACTGATATCCTTCAAATAAAGATGTCACCTGAACAAGCCAAGACAAAAGAAGCATTGGCTTTTGAGAACAAGCGTCCTAAAAAATGCAATGAAGTGATGGCTGCATCCAACAAAGACATCTACCTCAAGTTGGTACACAAAGATCTATCACTGACCACGTATGACCGCCTAGCTTTGATTGAGAAGCATCTAGAAAATTCTAAAAGTACTCTGACAAATGCAGGCCTTGAAAATGGATATGGACTTCTCTTACAGAGAACAACTCAAAGTGCAGGCTGCTGGCCAAAAGAAAAGTATTGTACTGTTGCCGAGATCCGGGAAGCCACAGCATCACACCTATTCACAGAGATTGAATATGGAACTATGATTCTTCTTCTTATCCACGATCTACTCTTTCTTATCCTGAAATTGGTAGAACATCGTCAGAACAGTTCATGTCAAAAAGAACAGTCAGGACACCTAACTAAGTCAGCTGCAGCAGTTGTCTGCTTGGTGTTAAACAACAAATGGCAAACTAGTAGAAGGAAGCTCACAGAAGACTACCTTGAGTATACAAAAACACTTCTTGCATCATTGAGACTTTACCAAGCACGCACACAACTTGTACAACGTACACAACAAACAAAGGGGTCGTTCAACAAAGACGGTTTCAGTACAAAGTCGGACCTCATCAAAGCTATTAAAAATTACAAATTTACCGAAGAAGGAGCAGGTGCTCTGATCCTTCTTATACGCAACAACCTGTTTACAACTGCGCTAAGAGTAGCCCAGAAAATCCGTAAATAATTTTTTCACCGACCTACAAAGTTAGTTCTTCCAACACAGACATGGTATGTGGACAATAAACAAAGACAATAAACACCTGAGCAAGCCTCGATATAGCCCAATAAGGTGCTGCAGAGGCGTAAAACACACACACACACACTCCCCCATGTTCTAATATAATATGCCTACCAAGTGCATAAATACAGTACATAAAGCCTCAATCATCCATCTGACCATCCTTTGTTAATATAAGGCGGAGTTTGGCAGCAAATAGTGCATGATCTGTAGTTGAAATTCAAAGAAGTTAAGTTAATTGGAGCTGAATTTCCACTAATATGATCTGAGATGGTCAAGCTGTGACAGTATACATAAATTTGCACGATTTGACATGTGCGAAATTTTTTTGGCAATGCCGTTCCACAGAAGTTTTCGTTTTTTGTTCGTCATGGACCCATTAATCCAAAAAATGTCAAGATTCCATATAGTATTGTTAGATATATTTAAAAAAATAGAGCTGTCTTTATAAAAAAAAAAGGAAATGAAAACAGTGAAGACAATGATATAGATCTTACCTCTATTGTATACCTCCCATTCCATATAGATATCTTGTTATAAAAGTCAACTGAATATGTATCACAACTGTATGGAATTGACATCAATATACTGCCAATAAACTGAACTGCAGTTAATCCTACAGTGGAGTTACCAACATGAATCCTGGGGCCAGTGCAGTTGCCACAATTTCATAATGGCCCTAAATTGCCTGTATGTTTGATATGTACAGGATGTGTGGAAAAAGTGGAAATAAAACATAAAGCCATTTGCTGCAATTTATATTTATATTATTCAGTGGCAATGTGTGTTTTTATGGGGTTAGCACTGTTTAGCAGCTAACAGTTGACTCATGGTAGATTTGCTATAGTCTGCATATGACCCATCATATAGCCTAGTTGGAACTTGTAAGGCAAATTCAGCTAATAATTTTGGCTCATAAATTGACATGTTCATGATGGGCACTGATAAGCTGGTGTTTATAGGTTATCCCATGGTTGGGTAGGGGGGAGGATTGGTCTATTGGTAGCGTGCTGGGCTGCCAATCGCTGGGTCCAGGGTTCGAATCCAGCTCTTGCCAGATCACCTGGGCCTATGTGGGACGGCTGTTTCAATCATCCTTCATCTCATTGCCGTGTCCTCCTCCTGTCCTAATTAGCCTACCATGTGCACAAATACAGGACATAAAGCCCCAATCATCCATCCATCCAGTATTGGCATTGTCAATCAGAGACTATAGGAGAGGTTAGCTCCGTTTGTAGTGCACTCGGCCGCAAATGGCTGGGTCCCAGGTTTGACTCCTGATCAGGCCTGGTGTCTGGGTTTTAGTTGGACAACAGTTTTAATCATCCTTTGGCTTTACCTCATTGCTGTGTCCCCTCCTGTCATAATTAGCATACAAGTGCAAAAATACATGCATACAGGACAAACTGAGGACATACTAAAACCAAAGGTTGATGACTAAAGGTGTACAACTTGCAATGGTATAGAACGAAGCAGATTCCGATAGAATCTATTTTTGGAAAAGTCATTAAAGGTAATTTGTTTATATCTGGCCAACCAAGTCCCTCACTAATGGACATTTAACCAGACAAGGGCCTGGTAACTTCAAGCACAGGCAGTGTTCACATCCTTTGCCCTTATTCTGTTATATTATACCAAGGTGTATTGCTCAAGCTCCCCCTATGGGAAAATGACAGTCGTCCTGTGCAGTCATATTTGCGGAAGTTGCCATAAATAGTATTCTTGGGATATCCCATGGCCACCAGGCCTGTTTTGTGGTGGCTGGGAAACAGGCTATAGTATGCTCACCAAAGGGCAGACTGAGGTTCCAATTTAATCAAGAGATGGCTCTGTGGTCTCCTAAATTCTGATTGGCTGTCAAAGGGAATTCCCTTGTGATGTATGCTGATATGGGTGCACACATAGGTAAGATTGGCCAAACAAGGTTTAATGCGGGTCTAAATGCACTGTAGTGGGTGAAAATCATCTCTAAGTGTAGCTGAGAGACTATTATCTCACAGAACCAACAAAAATGTTGTGAAAGGCTGCTCCTTGAGCAATTTTAATCAATTTTCTATATTTGCACTCCACCAGGCGGCACTTGAGCCATACACCTTCCTCTCTATCTCTAGAACTGCTAAGCCATTGTGATCATTCGGCCTGTGCTTCAAGCCCCATAACATCTTCCTTTGCTGTTATTATTGTTATCCTGGGAAAAATGTACCAAATGCTGTCAACATCTGGATAAGCATGTGACAAGCAGCAGTAGACATGTCATTTAATTGCCCTCTGTGGTTGGACCAGTCATCGCAAAGATGGCAAGTTGGGGTAAAATGTGAGGATAAAAATATATTCTACTGGAATCTGCGTGTTCCACAGGTATTGCTGGAGTTGGACACCTTTAGTCATCAACCTTTGCTAAAACCCCAACCTTCCCATCCATTCATTCATCACTCTAGATTTGTCTGAAGCCCACCTTTGACATATGCCATTTTTGTAAGAAGCAGTTCAAATTATCTGCTTCTGCTCTTGCCATGCACAAATTAACAAGATACACATCATTTGTTAAAGCTCAGAATAATATCGTCCTCAGGCGAACAGCTTGTTCTCTTGCTCTTTTGTTAGAGGTTGTGCCTTTTGGGGTTTGTTACCTCTCCCGAGAAAAGTAAGTTAATGTCTCCTTGCGGCGAGCTCATTTCTTGCAACATTGAAGCACTGACATCCATACTTTTTCAACTGTTCGTTCACTGCCCTGAAGGCAGCACTCAGCATGTCAAGATAGATACCCTCTCCTGTTATTTGATTCTTGAAATAACAGATGTAATTGCCAAGTTGTTCATTCATAGTTTCTCTGGGGATTCTTGACGTGTCATTGGTTTTGATATATTTTTGGTGTACATATGCCTTTGACAAAATTAGCCAAGTACCTATCCAAATCTGTAGCAGGAATATCTTCTTGCTTTTTGCCTTCTCTTTTAGTACTAAGAAAAAAATCTGTGAATAGCTTATGTTAGGTCGGTCTTAGTTTGTGTCAATGAGCTTTTGACATAGACCGGCATTTAAAGTGCTCAACTTTTCAGGTTGAACTGACATTATATAATGCAAAACAATTTGAGTAATTTCAAGTTCACTTGTTGTACTGAAGGTCCTCGGTTTTTTTATCAAGCGGAAGATTTTGGTGAGCTTCTCAGCAGTGTAGTCTTTAATGGTAATCTGATCGGTCACCCGCCTCGCCCAGTCTTGATTTGACTGCATCAGACTCCATTGCTCAACGTCCTCCCCCTGTCCTAATTAGCCTACTAAGTGCATAAATACAGGACGTAAAGCCCCAATCATCCATCCCATCCATTGCTCAGCATGGCCAGCCTGGATGATAGCTGGTCTTTCTTTGGAAATGAAGGCTCATCTTCAATCACACTCATAATTGTATCCATTGCACCCTTGCCTTAACTGTCATTAGGAGTCTTCATTAGCATGGGTTACCCTCCTCACCCAGCCTGGATGATAGCTGGTCGTTCATTAGAAGTGAAGGACTCATCTTCAACCATACTCATAATTGTATCCATTGTCTCCTTGCCATAATGGTCATTACTGTTTTTCATTAACATGTTGGCCTCATCGAGTAAATTTGATCGTATTGAGGTTAACTTGTTAAACCAGACCACGCTCTGTTGTGGCTGAGAATTTAACAGGAGTTACACTGTGACTAATATCAGGCTATTTTCTTGGAGGATTTCTGCAATGCTATTCAGCTTAATAGAGCTGATGAAATGGTTCATATTGAAGTCCTTCAGATGTGCGTATGCTTATGACAAAATAAGCCGAGTACCTATCCAAATCTGTAGCAGGATTATCTTCTGGCTCTCGGGCTTCTCTTCTGAGAAAATCTGAATAGCTTATGGTCGGTCATTCTTTGTGTCAACAAGCTTTTGACACAGACCAACATTGAAACTGCTTAACTTTTCAGCAGAAACTAACATTATAGACTCTATAATGCAAGGCAATTTGAGTAATTTCTTCTTCACTCGGGGCACTTGTCATAACGAGTCTTTATTCGCATGGGTCACCCTCCCCGCCCAGCCTTGATTTGACAGCATCAGACTGTCCGTTCCTCCTATCTTCTGTAACTCCTTGTCTATTTTAAATAGAACATCAAAAAATGGTATTTTCAGTTTCTGAAATCTCAGATGCCAATTTAACTGCTGGGTTGAATGTGCCGAACGCTTGAATAAAATTGTTTAGCTCATGCAATGTCATTGCAGTGGTCCCAAACTCATCATCAATGTAGCGTTTAAGTGATTCAGGTTTAGGCCAGAATATTGGGCAAGAACTTTTCCTCTATGTATCCCACAAAAAGATTAGAATAAGATGGACCCATTCTAGTCCCCATATCTACCCCACTTCTTTGTGTGAAATATTCGGCATTGAACTCAAAAGGATTTTGTGTCAAGACAAGCTCAGCTAAGCATAACAGTACTTTTAGGAGATTCTAGACTGTCTCTCTCATCTAGGAAATGTTTCAGAGCAGTTAAACCCTCATTAAATAAAAATTTGACATCCATTGTAAAAAGTAATCGCTCAGAGCCATCGTTAAATTCAAAATGTTCCACAGTTTTAAGAATGTCTTCCTTTACATAAGTAGGAAGAGTACTAACCAGTGGCTTCAAAAGTTCATCAATAAATTCAAAATGATATTGGTCGGGAAGCTACAAGTAGAAACTAGAGGGCGTCCAAGGTTCCGGGTCTTATGATTTTTCGGAAATAAATAAAAATGTCGACATCTAGGGTGTTTTTCGATAAGGCAAAGGACCTCCTCTGGTAGTCGTCCTTCTCTAATCTCTTCCTTAACAGTATCTTCGACCATCTAAGATGTCGCAGTGGTACAGTCCTCACTTTTCTTGGCATAAAAGGTGTTGTCAGATGGTTGTCTTTCAGCTTCTGCTATATAAGTTTTGTCCCAGACAACAACTGCCCCACCTTTATCGGCTCTCTTGATAATGATGTCCTTGCGGCTTTCGAGCGCTGAAAAGGTCGTCTTTTCCTCAGTAGTTAAGTTAGACTGTCTTGACCGAATATTGAGCGTCAGATGTTTTAACTTCTTCCTTACATCTTACAATGAAATTTTCAACTGCAGGAGTTGAATTAAAGAATGCGTACATTTTAAATCTCTGAAAAAGTTCTCCAAATCTTGAGAAGTTGTGTCTACATCGTTCGATTGTGGAGTGGGAATTCCCGCTATTATTATCTCTATGAATATATAGAGTTATCCTTATATTTCATGCTTTTTACATTATTGTACTGTATCGTATGTTTATTATTTCATGTTGCTATGGCTACAGAAAGTATAATTTTTAGGATATAGGTTGTTCTAGGTTTAAGATATTTGGTCAGGAGTTACTCTGTGACTAATGTCTGAAAGCACCCAACAGGAGTATTCACATGTTCAAGCAAACTGGAAGTACACCCTGTGATAAGAGGTAAATGCTGAAAAAATATTTTTTTTATGTTTATAGATGTAAAACTGTTTGAGAAAATTACATGCAAACTGGTCACCTACAAACCATGCAGCTTCCGATTTTCATGAATGAAAGAGGTAGTTAAGCCTATGGGGACTAACGGGTCTTTGTTTGTTGTTCAGAATTAATCCAGTCATCGAAAACATATTTTCCACAGGGACGCTGGCAGGGTGATATGATGAAATAAACTTGGGCAAGTTGCGCGAGCTTTGGAAAGCTTTGGATATGTTTGGAGTTACTTTTCCGGAATACAGGAGGATTTGAGTCCCTATCTTCAGTGCTGTCAACGCTATTATTCAGGTGCTTCAATATTTCTCCAAACCAGTAAACATGATTGCATCTCTTCACTAAACAGACATACTACTAAATATGAGCATTCTCTCTGGCAGAGTGGAAATTAAGTGGCAAGTTGGCGTTTTTCACACGGGACTTGGTAGTCCTCTTTTCCAATTACGGACGCTTTGTTTGGCTGGTTCCTGCAGCCTTGATGTTTTCAGTGATTTTCTTTCGGCTTCTAGCCACTGGTTTTTTTGGGAAAATTCTCGACCGTCTGTATGTCCAGAGTGCAGCCATTTTCTTAGAGTGTCATGCAGAGATATTCGGCTTTAATAGAGCTGATGAAATCTAGTTCATACTAAAGGCATTCAGGCATACATCCGCCTATGACAAAATAAGCCTAGTACCCATCAAAATCTGTAGCAGGAATATCTTCTGGCTTTTTGCCTTCTCTTTTAGTGCTAAGAAAATCTGTGAATAGCTCAAGGTCGGTCTTTGTTTGCGTCAATGAGCTTTTGGCATAGACCAGCATTGAAATTGCACAACTTTTCAGCTTGAACTGACATTATACAATTCAAAACAATTTGAGTAATTTCACCTTCACTTGGGGCACTGACAGAAACTCTGCTTTTTTTTTTATCACAAGAAGATTTTGGTGAGCTCGTCAGCAGGGTACTCAAGAACGGTAAACTGATGGGTTACCCTCCTCGCCCAGTCTTGATTTGAATGAATCAGACTGTTCATTCCATCAGCATAGCCAGCCTGGATGATAGCTGGTCTTTCATTGGAAATGAAGGCTCATCTTCAATCACACTCATAATTGCATCCATTGCCTCCTTGTTGTAACTGTCATTACGAGTCTTCATTAGCATGGGTTACCCTCCTCGCCCAGTCTTGATTCGACTGCATCAGACTGTCCATTCCGTCATAGCCAGTCTGGATGATAGCTGGTCTTTCATTGGACGTGAAGGACTCGTCTTCATACTCATAATTGCATCTACAGTTCTGCCCAAAAGTTTACATACCCCTTTGCAAAATGACCAATTTCTCGATTCCGAGGGCATTTCTAACAACAATAGGCAAATCATGCATGAAATACAGTGCTCTGCATGTGGCTAAATACTTCTGAACCATTAAAAATCCAATAGCAATGAGATTAAATGATATCATCACTTAATTGCATTTTATGACTGTTTCAAAAGTTTACATACCCTCCTGTACTATCACATATCTTCCTGCTTAAGATCAAGAAAAGCTTACATGATTTTACCACAATTTATCGAAAGTACTCAGACTACATCAGCAGTGATTTTAATCCATTCTTTATTACAGAATAAACCACTTGAGAAGCTTCTCCCAACTGTCCTGAAAAAAATATTAGGACAGGATTTGTGGAAAGTTTTGGATTGTTGTCATGCTGCTATGACTTGTTCATCCCGCTCCTAACTTTCGCACGGAATCATGTCAGTACTCTTCCAAAATTTTCTGGAAATCAGTGATATTAAACAATTCTTCAGTCATGACAATGTCTCTGGTGCTAACACCGTCCAGACTTGAATATTATCGATAAATTATGGGTTGATCTGAGGCAGACCTTGCCCCAGTCAAGACCAACAACGAAGGTGGAGTTACAGAAATTTTGTGATAAAGAATGGATTAAAATCACTGTTGATGTAGTCTGAGTACTTTCGATAAATTGTGGTAAAATGCTGTAAGCTTTTCTTGATCCTTGGCGGGAAAATATGTGATAGTACATTGAATATCATTGAATCTCATTGCTATTGAATTTTTAATGGTTCAGAAGCGTTTGGCCACATGCAGTGCATTGTATTTCATGTATGATTTGCCTATTGTTGTTAAAATTGCCCTCAAATAGAGAAATTGGTCATTTTTCATTGGGGTATGTAAACTTTTGGGCAGAAGTGTATTGCTCCCTTGCCATAACTGTCATTACTGGTCTTCATTAGCATGGGTTACCCTCCTCGCCAAGCCTTGCTTCGACTGCATTAGACTGTCCATTAATGAATATAGAGGTTGAAATGATAAGAATTAGACGGTGAAAAATTAGATAGAAAATAGAAGTATATTAGTACACATTGACTGGCATCAGCTCCCATCAACTGGCTGTCTAGAGGAGACTGACAACTGCACACATAACAATTTAAAATGGAACAAGTTGTTTCATAAGGGCTTATGAGGTTTTGCTTAGCATAGGATTTAAAGCTATCAAAGATGTATGTATCTTATCCTTAAATATTGTACACATGTTCTTGAAGATTTTTGGATACCAGTAACTCATGCCTTCCCTTGCAAATTCATGTCGCACAGTAGGAACTGGCAGGTAACTGCTCGTATGCAGAGTCGAATAGTTGTGAGTACAGTCAGTTGAATGAAATTTTTGGAAACAATTTGAGTAATTTCACCTTCACTTGGGGCACTGATCGAAAGTCCTCTTTTTTTATCATCAAGCTGAAGAATTAGGTGAGCTTATCAGCAGTGAAGTCGCAAATGGTGAGCTGATGGGTTACCCTCCTGGCCCTGTCTTGATTAGACTGCATTAGACTGTCCATTCCGTCATAGCCAGTCTGGATGATAGCTGGTCTTTCATTAGAAATGAAGGACTCGCCTTGAACCATGCTCATTATGGCGTCCATTGCCTCCTTGCCGTAACTGTCATTATTAGTCTTCGTTAGCATGGATTACCCTCCTTGCCCAGTCTTGATTTGAATGAATCAAGACTGTTCATTCCATCAGCATAGCCAGCCAGGATGATAGCTGGTCTTTCATTAGAAGTGAAGGACTCTCCTTCAACCATACTCATAATTGCATCCTTGCCACAATTGTCTTTACGAGTCTTCATTGCCAAAAAACATGATTGCATTTCTTCTCAAAACACAGACATACCACAAAATATGAGGAAAACGTAATGCCCTAGCTAGCTGCGATATAGCTCAATAAAGTGCTGCAGAGGTTGAACTCAATCACATACACACCTAAACACTGCTCATTGTTTCTGGTGGACATCAGTTTGGGCATTTTGCCACTTTCAAGCGCTCTATAGGATTAGATAATACTTTATTAATCCAATAGTGGAGCACTTAATCTGAAACTTTTTTAGGACTCAAGGACTGATACAATGAGTTCCTTTCTTTGCTTTTTTGCACTTGACTGGACTGCTTCATCACTCTGATATGGCTCATACACTGTCATGTGATACCATCATCAGTTTCTGCAGCTTCCTGGTTATGGTCACTGGTCTGTTTCTTCTTCTTGTGTCGTTGTTTGTACGGATCAGCTACAAGAACGAACTCCATGATGTCACAGACATAAGAGTGTTCTGGATCCACTGCCTCTCCATGTAGTCCGCAAGGTGACGAAGCTTGCCTACTCGAGGTACCACGTCCATTAGGCTGTCGAACTGTGCAACGATGTACTCAGCAGGTAGGTACAATAAAACCCACCCACGTCTGCAGAACTTGAAGGTCTTACCTTTCTTATAATTGGTTGTCTAAAGTCTCACTTCGTTGATCGTCTTCCCGATGGCTCGTGCAAATTGGAAGCTGCATCCTCGGAGATGGACATCAGGTAAAACATCTCGAACAGCTTGCTCAACAGCAGCCTCAAAGTCTACGGTCATTGTCTGGACTTCAGGTTCACTGTGGAGTTTGTCAAGGAGGGCCATCAGCATAGGCTTGTAGTTGTTCTTGGAGCATCCTGTCATGATGACAAAAGAGAAGGGCGACTTGCTTGATCTTGCCGTCGACATTCAGGAAGGTGTAGCTGCTGTAGAATTGCTTGAAGGGCTCCCGGACTACCTCGAATGTCCTGTTGAGGTACCAGTGCTTGGCTCTCATGAGTAGGTCCAACTGCTGGTTTGTCGCAAACAGGAAGTGGCCTTTCTTTCTCTCCCGGCTCACATGCTCAACTTCAATGAGGTAGAAGTTGTCAGGGATCGCCTCCATGTTCAGGTTGAAGTCCAAGTCTAGCAAGTGTTGGGGTCTCGTCTTCTGGCGCACTTCGTTTACGACCACTACAAGGGACTGGGCTAGTACACTAGGAGGACAGGGCTTCACAGGGAGCATCGGGATGTACATGAACCTGGGCCGGTTCCTTCACAACAGTCAATGCGGCCTCAAACTGGTCTCTTGCTGGCTTCTCGGTGAGTTGCCTTCACTTTCGCGGCTGTAGATGTCCAGACCAAAGTTTGGTGTGAATGCGGATGGCCACCCAAAGCATACACTCCATCCGTCTCTCTCACGGGACTTGCACATGTTCTTTCGAGAATGGACGGATCAGACCCATTCAACATGTGTGGTCTTGGTCTTTGAGACGACATACGAGTATCCAAGAGAGTTTGTCAGCAGCGTTTACATTCGTTTAGTGCCCTTCTCGATCTTGGTCCATGATGATTCTTGCTCTTCTTCGTCACCTGTGTTGTCTTCCACAGGCTGCTTCTGGATACGATTAGTCAGGAGCATTGGGAAGGACAAACAAGACGAAGTGGTCTTCAATGTTCTCTGTAACAGGCGTGGATTCATCGAAGTTTGTTGGTTAGATGGTGGACTCTTAAATTCTATCAACCTGGAAATGCATAAAAACAATTCTAACCCTGAGATGAGATGAGAAAGAATGGCCAATGCAGACACAGAATCATAAACATGACCGAGAAAGTATTGTCAGAAGGGAAGATTAAGAGCTGGCTTGCTGCAGGAGATTTGGGTACAGAACTGCACAGTTCTATGATTGTGGCTCAGAACGATCAGGAGATACATTGTACTCCGAGTATCACTTGGCAAAGCCGTCTGGCGGCATGCTGTGCAGCGCTGCTCAACCAGTCCTTCCAAATTATTGGTGACCCACAGTAATACCAAAGGATCTGCAACCGGCTCCCAATCCCATTGTGTTCACACTGCCAATGACAATAATGTAAGCCTGTAAATATTCGGAGAACCTGGTCAATGCACTGGCCCCAACTGATATTCTGAAGGTGATGGCAGGTGCGGGCAGATGCGGGCTACAGTTGCTCTGGGGCAGGCTGCATAATATGCGGGCTTATTGTAGGTGTGGGCTGAGAGTGTGCTGTGTTGACCCACAAGCAGCCTGCTTTCTGGCTCGCGTTTGCAACATACATTATTTTTTATCTTTTGAAAAATGTTATGCAGTTAATACGCTGTATTCCCAGTTAGTTTGGAATTATTGCTTTTTCATGATACTTCAAAAAAAAATAACGCTATTGGAATATCCTTCACAGTTCACACATAATGGTAAATGTACCATGGAACCAAAATCCTGTCGGTTTTGGCCAATTCCGTTGGTTCAGTTTGGAGTTTTGCTCTATAGTCAGGTTTTGAGGTGTTCCCAATTATGTAAATTATTGGAAGAGCATCCATTTCCATCCTAAGTTTTAAGTGATGGCTGTATTTTTTATTTAGTGTTATGCACCTACAGGGTGTCTACAGAAAAAGAGGACAGTCAACACAATTGGATTTGTTTACATTTCATTTTGTGCCAAGCATCATTATTCAACAAAACATGATTTGTATATGAACATTATATTCAGAACAGTCAAATTACTCATTATTCGCACCCCTTGATGTGGTAACTTTCTGCAGATGAGACATAAATGATGCAAAAGCGTGTTTGATGCTCTCCATGAACATTTTGCCCCATGCAGACATGGCGGAGGCCTTTAACTTTAATGCGAGGGTTGCGATAACTTGCTGGATTCTGTCTCCCAGTTTGCCCATACTGAATAATACACTGGGTCCAGCTCAGGAGACAAGGGGTGGCACTTTACCTGGCTCAGGAGGCTTGTTTTGAGGCACTCCTGAGTCTTCTTCGCAGTATGAACAGGTGCTACACCTTGTAGGAAGATGATTTTGCCAACAAAAGAGTTTCTCGTCTGCCGCCATGGCACCCCCAAATTATTTCAGAATGTTATTATAAACAATTGCATTGATTCCGGCACTCTGGTCAATGGTTTATTTGAGACATTTTTGTGCTTTTCTTGTCATCAGATGACTCCTTGTTGAAGACCAAGTGTTCGGTCCTGAATTGAATGATTGGAAGCTGGAACATCAGCAAATGTCCCCCTACTCACGCATGAATCATTCCTACTCTCACAAGCACCATAAATGGTGAAAAATTTCTCATCAAGAATGAGGAAAACAGGACGACCTTTTTCAGCTTAGAGCAATGCAAGCACTTTTGCATATCATGCTTGCATTTTGCCTTTAGTAGTGATCTAATTCACAAATAAACATATTTGCAATAGACCTAATATGGCTGACTATCAAATCCATTCTTATCTTAGACTTATCACCAAATTCTGAACTTGTATGAGTGTGAAAAAGAAGAAAAGTGACTGTCCTCTTTTTCTGTAGACACCCTGTATATGATAAAGGCAAAGGCATTTACTAATGAACTTTGTTGATTTTGGGTGGCAATGGGTTTTTTTTTTCAAGAATGTTTTCCTAAGTAATTGGGAACACCCTAAAACCTGATAATGTGGTAAAACTCCTCGTTGAACCAGCAGAATTTGACAAAATTGGCAGGATATTGGCTTCATGGAACACATGCTATTGTGTGTAAAGGATATCCGAATAGTGTTATTTCATGTTAAGATATTGTGAAAAAGCAGTTGCATAGTAATTGGGAATGCAGTACCATCAGTATTGTAACTGCAAAGCTAGAATACAAAACTTCTTCCTTACTGATTTCCTGCAATTATGCCATATTTTGAAGCTCATGTTTCTTCAAACCAAGCAGATGAAGCAGATGAATCTACTATTAAAGCCAAAAAGAGACTACTCTTGAGGTTCTGGCATATCTGTTCATGATTCAAATTAATTGTTAAATTAATGTTATGATAAATTGATGACTAAATAAGAGAAAATATGAGAAAATTAACTACTTACAGCAATATGAGCACTATCCACAAAACCAGTAAATGTCAAATATAGCATGTGTCCAATGTGTGTCTATCTTGATAATGAATGAATTCTTTGGATACAGGTAGTTTTTGACAGTTATAGATGTTTTTGTAGGGACCATCTCAGATCTGTGTTATAAGCTCCAAATGAGGAAAGATTTGACAGTGGAGGTCCCTAACTAAAGGGGCAAAAATAATCAGCCAAGTGCTACTTGTCATCAATTTATGTGTACTGCATTGGTGGAGCTTCTTGAGTTTCTGGAGGGGGCCACTAGGAAGTTGGCCTTGCAGAATATACTTTCCCTATAGCAGGAGTACCCTCCAAATTTACCTCCAATATTAGGAGGATACTCATGCTACAGCAAAGGTAACTGTGACTACAATTTACAAATCAAGTATATATTTGCCCCTCTTTATGCTCAGTAGCTCCTTCACTGCATGACCTTGGGAGCTGTCATGGTTGAGTGATTGGGGACCATATCCAAAGCACACCTGGAGCATAATACATTGGGGACCATATCCAAAGCACACCTGGAGCATAATATTATCCCATAGAGATTTCCTTCAAAAAATTATATAGCCTAAGTGTATAAACATTTGAGACAACATAAGACAAGTGATAAAAGAAAACACTGTATGAGAACATTAGATATTCAACTTCTCACAAACTGACCAGTCTAAAAGTGTCATAATCCAAATATTATGCAAGCCACAATTAGTTTGTTGTAATGGAAATAGAAATGTCATGTTCATGACAAAGAATCTAAAAGGGCTTCTCATTGCTTGGTTTGCTGTCTATGTTAATAACACCTGTAATTAGGCATGCCTAATCATGATGTAACATGTATTAGGTTTGTCATATCACACATTCACAGTGGTACATTGGAGGTATAGATGCAACTACACATACATAAAACATTATTTGAACATTTGGAAAATAAAATATGTGTTTGAAGAAACCTCAGGTCCCTACAATTCTTTTTTTAAAGAATTTCTTGTTACTATTGTTCGACTGTTTGACAGCTGTGCAGATGAAAGCAATGGCCTGATTTTTGTGAAACTGTGAATAATGTAAAAATACCTTTAATTATTGAAGGAATGAATGACTGAATCTATGAAGAACAACAAAAGACAACTATGATCATGATCATGAAATTATGATGAAAAATGATGATTATACAGACATTTATTTAAAATGTTCATTTGAAATAATTAGATAGATTTGTTTATCAAATCTAAGCTCTAACATAACTTGAAACCAAATGTTGAACTTTTTGATACTTTTATAAATAAAAGGAAGAGAACAAATCTTAAATCATTGCAAGCAATCTGTCAATCGATTCAATGTAACTATCTAACAAGTTAGCTATCTAGCTATCTGTATCCTATCTGTTGTGCCACATCTTATCTAACCCAATCTGTCTGATCAATTCAATTTCTTAACGATTATATAATTTTAAAGCACTGTTGCGGGGCTGGTGCGGACTCTTGAGTTGTGGGTACGGGCTCATGCGGGCCAAAGAAATGCATGATCAGTGCGGGCGGGCTGCAGCGAGCTGAAAGTTCAAGGGGCGGGACAGGTGTGGGCTGGGATTTTGGTCGGCGCAGAGACCTATTTGGCATACAATTTAATGAACAGGTGCTGCCATTTTGGGAGCAATTTCACAATCTCCAGCATCTAGACAACAGAAAGTGGGTGTGAGGAGCTCACACAACTTTTTTTTCAGAATTCAGGGCTGTTCCAGAGTAGGCTGATGGCTAGGGTGTCCGAAAAAGTGAAAGTCTGAAATTCATTGGCTCTAACCTCTAAATGTGTTCTATAGCCACTCTCTAACTCCCATGTAAAATTTCAGCTCATTTGAAGTTGTTTTAGATGTTGCTCAAGAGCCCAAAAGACAGATGGGGGTTCAACATTGAATTTTCATGCGAACATGAATATTTCAGCGAATAGCTCATAAATTATCAGTTTCAGTCCACCCAAACACGTGGATTGTTGATACAAAGATGTATAAATTATTCTGCACACTGTGGTACTAATTTCATATCTGTACCTTACTTGGTTCTTCTGTAATTGGCAACTGTATACCATTTTACATGAAAAATTGATGCCAAGGCAAAGAACCCTTCTTAATGAAGATTAATTGCAGTCTAATTTTGAATTTTAAACATGACACTCACAAATTGGTTCCATAGTGTGACAGAGACACAAGAACATCAACCAATGTCTTACAATCAATTTAGTTTTTTTAAATCACAGAAAATCGCATAGATAAGTATATCCCATACATGTTGTTGCACATGGCCGATTCCATGTGCTCTGTTTCCAATTTGTGATGCTTCAGTGTTGTGGTCACCACATGTGTTTCTTTGTTTATTTGGTCACTCTTCAGTGAGCCCAACAGCTGATCAGCTGGGCCATTAATTGGGTCTCACTGACCTAGTTGTTCTGAGCATGTGCAGAGGTGATTGTGCAAAATTTGAGTAGCAGAAAATTTTCCATTCACTCTGCAGTGGCACTTGGAGGAGTCAACTACATTTTTGTGTATTGGTGTCACAATGTATTCAGCTAAACTGGCTGATACAAATTTTATGCCTTGGCGGATTTTATAAGATGTCCTACTGACCATGTGATTGTCGAATTGTGGAATTTGTGGTTAAAAATTCAGAAGTCGCATATGCTTGTAAGTTGATTGTTTATATTACATAACGCAATTATTGCAGATGGTTGATGCTTGGTTTCAATTGATTTTTTTATGCCTCTAAATGGCCCACTCTGGTGCTGAGGTGGTGTAAAACATAAACTCAACTCAACTGATTTTTTATGTTAAATATTTCTGAATCATTCTTGTATTTGATTCTTTTAACTATTAATTTAGATATCCACTGTTATAATAGTCAAAAAATGAATTTCCATAATTAATGGACAAAAATACAAAAACAAAAGTTTAAATGTTTATTTTTAAAAACTTTAGCTTAAAATGTAATGTTCTTTATTACTTAGACGCTTATTTGATATATTTACTCTTGATTTTATAATTTATTTGTGCATTATATTTATACTTGATTTATTTCTTATTCGTAGATTTACCTATCTGTGATGGTGTAAATAAAGATACTTCTACAATCTACATATTCAAGTTTTATATTCAACCGCAAGTCCGCAACACATGTAGTTTTTACCCTTGGTTCCCCCAGGGTAATTTTATCTAAAAACCAGTCTGAGAGATTTTTGGAAAAAAGTTTTCCCAGCCTTAATACAGGTGTGGATGTGGTCAAGTGTGTCATTTTGTGTTCATATAGAGGTGAACTAAAATGCGTTGTGGAATTCAGGATGGTTTATGGTTTTTTTTTGTTTTTTTTTTAGGTGTAATTTGAAAAAAAAAAATTTTTTTTAATCTTAATTTTTTTTAGTAGTTTGTTGTGTAATAGATCGTTTGAGTCTTGAGGGGCTGTTTTCAATCTGACTTTTCATTATAATGTCTCCCACATTATGAGCGTCCATGCGATTCAAGGAAGGCCTATAATGCATGAATTTGGCAATTGCTTTTTGCAGTGCATATATTCTCAGAAGCAGTCTAACAATGCTAATTGCTATTATGCAAGTTCTAAAGCGTTTTTTTACCCTCAGTTTACCAAATTGCCATTCAGGAACAGCACTTGAAGTTGACAGGTGTCAAAGCCGATTGCACTTCGCAGTGCAGTGCTACTTTGATCTTGTATCCATGGATCTTATGCTTAATTGATAATTCCCAACAGAACCCAGGGTTTGAATCCTCGGATTTTTTTTCTCAATACTCAAGCAAGTTACACATATGAAATTGGTACCACAGTGTGCAGAATAATTTATAAATCTTTAAACTATCCATGTGCTCGGGTGGACTGAAACCTATTATTTATGAGCTATTAGCTAAAATAGTCATTTTCGCATGAAAATTCAATGTTGAACCCCCATCTGTCTTTGAGGCTCTTGAGCACCATCTAAAACTCTTTCAAACTACAAAGCCTGTTGAGAGTGATTGCAATGAAATCTACTTTGAAATAATACAATTTTTCAAATCCAGGGTGCAAATGTACTACAAGTAATTTTAATGCACCCTGAGCCCCTGGAGTCCATTTCAAAGTTCATTTCACACACATGTATACGTGGTCCAGTAATCCAGGATATAGACCAAAATCCATGATTGAAAAGATGACCTTTGTTTTATATGTGCAAATGAACTCAAACAAACTTTACACAATGGGTTTTGAAATGAGGTCTTTATTCACATATCCTTTAATCAGTCAGCAAAAGAAAATTCATACATTGTACTGTAGACCATCCGAATATGTTTGTTTTGAAAGGTTTTTTTGTAGGTACATGGAATATCCAAACTCCATTTATCCTTTCACAGTTAGATGATTTTATTTTTTAGTAAAAAATATTTTTACAGAGCATTCTTTTGTGGAGTATTTTGCTATTTTATAAATTGCTAATATTGCTTAATGTTATAAAACAAATTCGCAAAAGGCGCATCCCATCATCTGCCTTGTGGGTGTGTAGGCCCAAGCTCTGGTTGTATATTTTCCCTGAAATGGAGAAGAAAGAAATGAAAATATCCAGATATTGGTTTCTGCTACCTTTTAAGTACAGAGCCCTATTTTATAAATGAACTGTATTACAATGCTGTGCAAAAGTGATGGCACCCTTCGAATCCAGCATTATGCAAGAACAATTTTCTAAAGAGTTCCCAAAGTGACTGGGGAAGTTTTTTGTAGCATTCTTAGTGACATATAAAACCTTTCTATCCTACAAGTTCTATTAAATAGAGCAAATTTATATTGCAAAGGGTGCTTTCATGCAGTTTCACAAGACATTGTACCCTGAACTATCTAAACAGTAACTTACCTTTGGTAAATAGCTAGGGACCTTCATATTTTTTATAAATCTTTTTCTTCCTGGTTCGAGTGGGCAGTTCAATACTTTATCTTCCATCCCATCTTCAGCTTCACAAAGAGGCCAGTAATTTTTGTAAATTTGGACATCATTGTATTTTACTTGGAAATGAATTTCACCGTCTTCTACTTTGTCATCTGCAAAAAAAGTTTGTTACAGTTATCTTAAAAAGTATGTCCCATGCAAAAATTAACTTGAAGAATAAAATAACCCATTTTTTCCGAACTTCTACAAATAATTAGTTCCTGATATAGCACTGAGAGAAATATACAGACATTTTTGTGATGCAAGTCAACTATTAAGTAAAATTTTGATTGATTGTCGCACTGAGAATGTAGTAACTGCTTTGTTTTAAATTAAGTGAGAAAGCCAAGTATGCACTTTTTATTTTCCGGATAATTGGAGATGCTAGGAATGAAATAATCAGTCCAAAGCAGTGTATGTAGAGAGCTGTTCGACATAATGCACAAGTCGTTTAGAGCACTAAGCCTTGTTTGTGCAACTGTGGGCTGCGTTCGAGTCCCACACGGAGTCACCTAGAACTCAATTTTGTCCAAGTCCTTGGGACATTTAATGGAAGCCCGTTGTATCTAGTGTTCTATACTGGGGCAAATAAAAGACATTGGATTTCTGTAAATGAATAGAGCATGTGTCAGGCTCCCAGTCGTCTCATTAATCTTTAAACAGCAAGCGCCAAAATAGGATGTGCAGCTCCCTCCACAAAGGAGCTCTAGAATGAGCAACTCAGCTAATACAGAATTACAAGGACAGCATCAATAAGGTTTCAAAACATTTTAGCAACCATCACATAAGCCCTGACTTGAATCTTCGTATTCTTGTTTTACTCAGTTATTGATCGATGGCTGGGTGACATTTTCAGTTAGTATCATTATTGGTGAAATCTGATTCTGATTTACATGAACTATTATGAAAGTGCACGCTTTTTCTTTAATTGTGTTTCAATGACACATTTATGGATCAATGAAAAATACAAGAGTTAGAAATGATAACTTGGTCCATATTATCCATGGTCATGTTATCAATTTTAATTCAGAAATGACAAATTGATTGATTCAATGTTCTGTTATCTCGGATAAGGATCATCTTGTTTGACCTGGGATCATGATCCCTGACCTTGAATTGTAATTTATTGTTACATTGTAGACAATCAGTTCCTAAAATATGCCAGCTATTTTGGTCATGTATGTCATGTTGGGTTTGACTCGTTTTAAATACACAGCTGATTTATTCTGGACGGATAATAATCTTGTTTGGCGGTTAACCGTCTTACAATAAGTGGCAGAAATGAGGGCTCTCCTCTTGTAATTAAAATGGGGTTTCATTTTAAAACTTTTACCTAACAAATAATTGACTGCGTCGCCTGCCGCAGTATATTTTTCAAGAAAAAAAAACCCACAAAAACCATATATATATACTCACGAAGAGTGAAATTGCTGTATATTTTTGTTTTCAGTCCTCCGTTTTCCTTGTCCGGTAATAAGACAACTTGACCAAGTATTATTCTGTCTTCCCCTTCTGAAATGCCAAACGCCAACATACTGTAACATATAAGGAATATTATCAAGGCAGCCTCGAAATAGCCCAATAAGGTTGATAATAAACGCGACAATCCATATTAGTTTTGAAATGTGCGTTGGTCTGTTAATGGCAAGGTATAAAAGTTTTGTTGTGCTCAAATTATATATAATGATTTAATTTAAAGGTTAGTGTTATCGAACAACGTCTATATGATGTGCAGCTAAGGTCTGTTTGGGATGATGAGATGAGAAACCGGAAGACTCAATTTTAGAGCACAATTTTTACTCGTCAAACATGGACCTCCAATTTCAGATAAATGCCTTAGTTTTTTTTTTCATTTTCAGATAACTTCTTTTTTTTGTGCATATGTGTGTCAGCTGTTGTCCCCCAAGTGTTCTTATGAAAATTTATAATTGAATTTTTCTATTGGATTTTTCTATTGATCATGTATAAGGAGTCATTGAGGACCCTTCAGTTGTGAGTGGCTTATCTTCTCGAAAATGTCTATCAATTCACAAAACACTTCCCTAGTTTGACATTTCTAATCTTTTTGTATATTGTTCATGGAAATCAATATCTACTTGTCAAAAGTCAAAAATAAGTAACATGAGCCTGGAGCAACATCATTTCATTTTGTAAGATGTATTTAAAAAAAAGGGGGTTCATAAATCAGGTCCCAGATTTGGAACTAATAAAATAATAAAGAGTGATGTGAAAATGCATGCGGAACAACTTACCCCAACACAGGGGCAAGTTGTGCCACTTGACCTACTTTTTTAAATGCCTACCATGATCTTCCCAATGGTTAGACTCTAGCGTCCAAAGGGAAAACCTAGTTAGTCACATTTAGGACATTCTGAGAAAATTGACTTTTAAATTTCAGTCCGTGCAGTAAGAGATAGACTTACTGGGATTTGCCAGTGTCATTCTGGGGGTAATGGGCCACTTCTCGAAAATCTAAACTTAATAAATATATAGAAACATGTCTCAGAAGTCCTATTTTGACCTTTACTCAATTTGGCCCAAAATGTGACTTACTAGGTTTTCCCTTTGGATGCTAGGACTGCCCTGAAACTTTGGTCGATTCTGAACAATGTTTTATATTTGATTTGATGTCTGATTTTCAGTTTACATAATTTAGCTTTGGTTTCTCGGAAAATCAGCCTAACACAAAAAATGGCACAACTTACCCCGGTCTCCCCTACAGTAGCAATTTAGTCTTAATGTTTGAAAAATGATCCTTAGACAACAATTTGGACGATTGTGAATGTATTTGACTGAAATGGGTGTTATATAAAATCCTGCTGCACAATAGAGCCCTTTGCGTAAAAGCCCGAACAGTTTCAAAATTAACTTTCAAGTTGGTCTTCTGATGTTACTGGCTTAAAAATATTTTTATGATTTGTTTTTGTCAGTTATATATCTTGCACTGTAGGTGTCAATTAACAAACTCATTGACTCAGTTTAAGCACAGGCAGAAACAAGGTGTTTGTTTGATTTGAAATGGCCAGGCCAGTCCACTCCACTTATTATCTATTATACAAGGTATGACAGTCTCACTATGCTAGCAGACGAACGTGGGTGGGCCAGTTGTATAATACCTTCAAATTAACCCTTTTAACAAAGAAAACGGCCAGATGTTGATTTCAGTACTTCCTTTGCTATATTTTCTAGATATCAGACATACCTGGCAATGTTGACAGTTGTTTTAAGAAACAGAATTAAGCAAAAAACTAATCTGAAAAACGAGATCCACACGGAGCTGGACGGAAGTTTAATTGCTGAGGCACCCATAGCAACATTAATAAAAAGATTGCAAAATAACTCGAACCTCCTGAAGCCTACAATTACTACACAATTTACAGAACTGCAAGCTTGTTGTGGTGTACGGTTTTGAACTTTATTGGTCACTGAAAGAACCTTACAGATGATGTTAAAAAGTTGAAGTGAGGGCATTCATGCATATCTTAATAAACAATAATTTCTGAGGTTTCAATAAATTGCTGCTTTGACGGAACCATAAAATACTTTGATTTCACTCTGAAACTGTGAAATTTTGTACATCACACATTTGATTAAGACCATGTGTGATCCTTGTCTGTTAGTCTGTGTGTTGTTAATGGTTTATTGTTTATGTTTGAGTCTCTTAAAAGTAAATCAATTCACATACAAACTTACATTCAGCAGTTAATCATAATCAGTCATGCATTTCCCATTTAATTTGATTGGTTGGTTCTCATGTTGGGTTTTGCTGTACAGTGACTGACCTGGACCACATTTGGCACATTCAGATCGCACAGGCCCAGATGATTACTGTACACTTAACCAAGATTTGGAACATTATCTTTTGTTTGAGAAAAAAGTTTGTCCCAAACTTTACTTGTATACACAACACATGCATTATTACCCATTGTATTGCATTGTTAGAACAACAGATATACAAACAGATATACAGACAGATAGATAGACAGAGAGATAGACAGAGAGATAGACAGAGACACACAGAGATGCATAGATAGATAGATAGATAGATAGATAGATAGATAGATAGATAGATAGATAGATAGATAGATAGATAGATAGATAGACAGATAGATAGATAACCTAATATAAATAAGCTATGATAGATAACTAGAGGCAGATAGATAGACAGCTAGCCCAAAAGTTTCCTCAGTCGCCTTCTTACTAATATTAAATGAGGGGCATATACCCTTTTTGAAAACACAGTAAGATGCAAAAATAGACTGATTTGGTATTTTGTTGTACATGGAGTTCTGCTAAAAGATGGCAATTTTGAGTGCTAAATTGAATTTTAAGTGAAGATGAAAAAGATAATGTTGAATTTGTTTTCATGTAATATATAAAATTAATTGTATTTGGTAAGAGCAGTTTGTTGTAAATTCACAGTTAGACCCGATGAATGAAGTAGTTTACCACAGTTACTTTAAGTGGACAAAATTGCAACAGTCCTGTTTCTCAAATTGGTTGTTGGACAACAATTTGCTTCACACCTACCCTGTCTGCTATCACTATCGCAAAGTCTGCATTTTACGGTTACCTCTGTCGTCTGCTACAATGACAACGTACCAGTTCAGTCTGGAATCTTGGAGCATTGCCAAGCAAGCTGTCATACCTTTTCTAATAGTAAGAGGAATCAGAGAGGTGGCACTGGAATGGTCACTGATGAAACAGATTGTTTATGCCTGTGGTATAAGGTATACATCTAATAAGAAGATTAGGAAACCAACGAGTAACTGTGAATGACGTGGCAAAGCCAGTTTGCAAATGTGAAAAAAAGGGGTTTTTTTTTCAATGGACCGCCAATCTGCAAAGAGTTATAAACAGTCAAAGCAAGTTTCATTGGTGAAAAATAAGATAGGTTTAATTCCACTCACCACATTTGTCATATAATTCTCCTACTGAAACGTAGTCCATCACTTGCAACCAGTGTTCCCATCTTTCAGCCTGGTATTTGGCAATTTGAAGGTCTAAATTTTGAGTAAAGTTTGATCCATCTTGAATTTCGCCTAATGCTTTTCTTGCCATTCTTCCAAAAGCCCTTTTATTATTTGATAGAATTTCTTCTGTAGGTGGCTTTCTGAAGTATGTAACATACACCACTAAAACAAAGGACATTGTTGCTATAGTTAAAGCTAGTGCAATTTTTTGCCACATTTTTGTGTGGGGTTTCCTCATTTATTTATATAGTCACTTAATAATTAATTTTTAGATTTAAAATCCGTTCAGGGAATATCTTGCAGGAAAAAAAAATCCTGATGGTATGATGTGATATTAAAAATTCCTTGTATGAGATAAATGTCTAAAAACCTACCACTTCATGATAAATAAATCCAATTGTAAAGCAATCATTTTCATCTGCACATTTTGGTCGTGGTATCTGAACTGATAGCTTTTTTCCTGAGCCCTAAAACAAATTAGAGATGAGGGGAAGGGGGGTTACCATCAATAATTTTTCATTTCTGATTATGGGCAAGTGGCAACCCTTGAGTGTTCAGAAACATATACTCGTTTCCTGTACGCCCACGCAGAACATTGTGCAAAAAGCCAAAAATTTACAATTTTAACTTGGCAAAGGATGTCACTGGTTCACTAATTACATTTACAGTGCTGCTTAAAAGTATATGGAATGGGTGATTACAGTCTGTCACTTTGATATAGAAAAAATGAGGACCAGTTTACTGTGAAAAATTCACTTTGTGACTCATGATAGCTGATGAAGTGTCATCTTCTCTACTTTCAACATGGGAAACATGGAGGCTGTTTGATTAGTCATGATCAAGAGAAGGCTATTTGACTTGTCATAACTGATTTTAGAGTGAAAATCAGATGCAGAATCCTTTCGTTTGGCTGTCACCAACAAGCAGGATAAGTTCCCTTATTTATAAAATCAAATTAACATTGAAAGTATTGGGTATGATCATGAAAAATCATCAGCATGATGACACACAAAGTGCCACTTCACAGTGCAACAGTCCACTTTTTTTGCATATCAAAGACTGTAAGTCCATGCTAAGGGGCCGACCAGATGATCTTTGGGGGGGGGGGGCTATGGATATTTGGTGCAAATAAAATATTGTTTCCCTCTTGACACTGAAAAAAAAAGTTTGTTCAGCACATGGAAATTAAAAAAAAAGTTTGTTTCCACCTGTAACTAGGGTACCGTAATGTTAAAATTCCGATAAAAAAGTTTGTCGCCATCCGCAAGCAAAAAAATTGTTTGTCGACGCGCCGCGAACGAAAAAAAAAGTTCGTCCCGGAGGTAATGTCCATAGCCCCCCCAACTATCGTCTGGTCGGCCCCTAAACATCCTCCACTAAACTGCTTACGGGAGAATGGATTCTCATAAAATGAAGTGAAAACATATTGAATGATAAAGGGGGATATTTGACGTCTTTTAAGTAAACGGGACATAAATAGTTACATACAGGTTGAAATCTTTGAGAAGTGAACCCCCCTTTCCATTGAAAATACATGTGCCTTGTGTTTCACTTCATTCATTTAGTGCATGTGAACTGATGAACTCCATCCTAAATTTTGACCAGACCTGCAGACCAGTGCATATACAGTGCCGCCTGTAAATAAGTGAAACGCATGACATCGTGTCATTGCATCAATGCTAAACACCTTCAACTGAACTGCTTGTGGAACCATGAATTCTCATGTGATGAGGGGAAAACATATTGGGTCATAAAGGCCAATATGTGAGGCATGTATGATAACAATGGCAGCCAATTTTCTTTGCCGTAGTCGGAGTTAGGTGTGGGTCAAAGTCTTTGATAAGGCCTGGTGCAAAGTTTTGCGTATTTCAGGTGAAGCCAGCAGTTTATCTGCTACAAAACCATACAAAATATGTATATTCCATTCCACAGTACTTTGATGTGTTTAAAACTATTTTGTCAGTAAATATTTCAAATTTCAGGGCAATCGGAGTGTTGGTTCCAGAAATCTGGGGTCTTGAACATCCAGAAAATGGCCATTTTTAGCATTTTAGCGTGACATGCATATTTTGAGCAATGTTTAATCCTTCATTTGGAAAATTGTGTCAACAATTTGTCAATGGAAAGCATTCTCAACTGTGGCCATGGGAGTTCTGGTTCTTTGACTATCAATTGCATTTTGGTACTCTGCGTATTTGTCAAATAGTGTCAACAGGAATCCAAAGCGGCCAATGAAGCCAATAATTGAAATTTTAGCAATTTCTGAGCAACATCTCTGTGTACCTGTTGGTTCTTGGCATTCTATGCAGTATTGGCTCTCCCAGCCTAGTTTGAGGACCCCTCTACTGCATATTATACCTTATTTCCATATATACATGTCTCAACTACTTGTTTGCACATTTTTTTGTTGCTTTGTAAAAGCTGTCCCGACCCTAACACTAACTTTGCAGTTACTCTCAGTCCAAAACAGGCTGGCTACATTCACTTTTTCATTACAAAATTTGTCGTCTACAGTGTCTCAATTTTTTAGCAACAAAAAAGGATGCATCTGGCCTTCTGGATTTTAGCTAATGATTAAAACCATTGCATGTCCCGACCCTAACACCTCTGTCCCGACCCTAACACCTTCTGTTTTCCATCCCCATGTAACCTGAAACTTGCAGGCTTTAAGTTATTATGGACTATGCAAGTTCTCTTTCTTATTAGAGATGGCAAAAAGTGCCAAAAGAACTCCAGAAATAGTCTGGACAGCCAGGAATGGGACAAATAAAAAGTAATGTTAATATACTTTAAGATTATCAAATAACCTTCTTTGATGAATGTTAAAGCTACTAAAAGTTAAAATTTTATTAAGGAACAATTCTAGACCAGCAAATTGACTTATCCATGGCTGCTGGTTGCAGTTCATGCATGGTTTTTTATGAATGTCTGTTAATGTCCCGACCCTGACGCCTCCAACAAAATTTTCAGTGCAAAATCAGCATGTTATATCTTCAATACTGATAACTATATCTATTGGAAATTTCAATTACATACTAGGCTTTGTATGCAGAGCAACATTTTGTCATCTTTATCAGTTTTGAAATAAGTAAATCTTTCTTTGGGAAATATTAAATTATATCTTGTGTTAAAATGGGCTAATCTGTCAAAAAACGACTGTTTTGAATATTGGAACAATTTAAACAGTTCTGTGTTCCACCGAAATATGCATGCAAGTCATTCATGGCCTAACAGGTTCAGAAAGTGATTAGATATGACCAACACCATATTTATAAAAGAACTAAATCATGCCAGAATTTTATGCTTTGTTGTTGCTTCTTCCACAGAAAAACTTACAATAGCTATGTTGGAAATCATTACTTAACCCTGATTTTGCTGTTTATTTACTGCCACATATATTTACTTTGAATTGCACTAAGATTCCAAGCAAAATCAAGACCTTTATTTTTCACCATCTTGTCACGCTCTTATTTGCACCAGGCCATAAGTAAGTGAACCACCCTTCCCTATGTTTTAACATTGGGCCTGTGTTTCACTTACTTATCGATGACTTTGACCCATACCTAACTCTGACTACAGCAAAGAAAATTGACTGCCATTTATATCCCACATGCCTCACATATCGGCCTTTATGACCCGATGTATTTTCCTCTCATCGGATGAGAATTTGTGTTTCCACATTGAGTTTGGTTGAGGGTGTTTAGCATTGATGCAATGGCACGATGTCATGCGTTTCACTTATTTACAGGCGGCACTGTATGTAGTATGACGTCATTGTGATAGCAGTACATGTTATCTGTGGATCATGTGAATCAGATATAATAACCACAGAGCATCAGATTGAAACCATGCTGTGATCAGCTGTTTAGACAGTTATGCTGTGACTCTTTGGCTGAGCTGATGTTTCTTTATCCATAGTTGCACAGCCCTGATTTGAAAGTGTCTATTAGCATGCATGTTACTGCTACTTCAGAAAAATTAATTTGTGAATTAGACTCAATGAAACTCCATAAATGTAGGGGGAACGGGGACACAGTGAATCGCTGGACATGAACGGGGACACTGTGAATCTGTGGCTATTTCTTGATGCTGAAACCATAAATTGCTAGAATTTGTCATCTGCAGGGTGGCTGTTTAGTCCAGCATATACATGTGTATAATATTATATATAACACACACACACAACCTCAAACTCATGCTTTCTATATACTGATATACACTTGATGAAGTCCTTCGACATGAAATCCAAATTTTCTGCGGGTAAATTCTATGTCCTATTATTGGCTTTATGGATTATGACCACTTTTATTTAATTTGTGCAACAAATTACATTAATTATTAACACAACATCATTGTATCATGCTCCATGCATGTGTATGAAGCTCTCTTGAAGGTTAATGAGACATAAATTACATATTGATTATTTCATTGCCAAGAACTTACTAAAATATTGACCAATATGGTTGAATTGTCATTATAATGGTATGATTGTGCCAGACTGGAATTAATTCATAATATGCATATAACATTCCAGAGTAAGCATACATTCTGTGGACAACAGGACAGCAGTGTTCTTCAGTTTTACGAAGTGTGTTGTATGTTTTCTTTCACAAATTAACCTAAGTACAAGACTCATTCCTGAACACCCATATTCATATCCAACAAATCATTGATCAGTGATCACTCTCGACTTACTTGAGCTCAAGACAACATTTGGAATCAAACCAGGGACCGTCCAGGGTCTCTACCATTTTAAGGTCAGTGGTTTAGGTTAAATGTAAAAAAAAAAAAATGAACAAAGATTTGCCTCAGTGCTTGTGTTAGTCGTGATTAAATTGTCATACAACTTGATTTTAATCCATTTTTTATTTTCATTATTCCTCGAAATGAAGTCATCAGATGATGCATACCTTTTTAAAGTGCTTTTTGTAGCCTCTCAAGACAAAATACTTTGTGTCAATAGGGCAGTGTCAAAATCAGGACTCAAGAAACCTGCAGCTGTCGTATGAGCAGATGGGAAAAAAGATTTTGCATGCCCTACGTAAAAGATAGCATTTTGTGACTCATGACGAACAATTTTGCGTCATCATCATGGATAATTGCTATGATGATCGAATGGATGTTTTTAAAGTTTTGACTCTACAGCAGACATTTGCATTAAATTGTTTCACAAGGATCTGTTGCACAGAATAGTTTCACACTCAAATTTAATCAGTAAATAATATTGAACAGACATCCATGTTTATTTTCAGCATCAATAACACCATCAGGATGGCCACCATAGTCAACAACTCAACATCATTCTTGATTTTATTAATCATTTCCGTGATTCAAGGTAATTTCGGGGATAAAATCAACTTCCGACTGCGTCTAAACGTAAAATGTGATTCTCGGATAGACATAGGAAATTATGACACCAGTGATTGTGCTGCGACATGTTTGCAGTACAAAGCAATGACTGGCTTCACTTGCAAAGCATTCAACGTTTCAAATTCCATTTGCACCTTATGCATCATTGGTCCTCTTGCCGTTCCTCCAACCCAGCAGGCCGAATGGACTTTGTCCGACGAAGTTTTTGCAGTTGATGATGTCAATTTCAACACAGAAAAGGAAACAGGTAAAAATTCTATAATCAATCCTCATTGACTGTAAGTTTTACTTATTTGAACGGATACAGTCAATGACAGAGATGTGATAACCTTGCCTCTTTGAGAAAGTGATGTCACCTCAATCCTATCTTTTGCGTTTAAATTGTAACAGAACAACATTTGACATCAGTGTTAACTTTTCTTGTTCATGTCAAATTGACAGGGTACAATCCCTTTAAAGAAATTTCAGTCTCTTGGTGGGCCATTCCCTGAAATTAGGCTGGAAATTCGTATACAAGGTCTATCTACGACCCAACACACTATTGAAATTGGCAAAGATGGCAGTCGAAAAAAAGAAAAAAACTAATATTTTTCACTTTGAGAACCCAATACTGTGGTATTTTGTACCTCTGAGATGGTACAGGATCTGTGCAATCAATTACTATTAGTTTATGGCTGATCTTTGATAAGACATGCTCTACAGGGGGGAGGGTTAGTCTAGCGGTATTGTGCTAGGCTGCCAATCACTGGGTACGGGGTTCGAATTCAGCTCTTGCCGGGTCGCCTGGGTCTATGTTGGACGGCTGTTTCAATCATCATTCATCTCATTGCCGTGTCCTCCTCCTGTCCTAAATAGCCCATGGAGTGCATAAATACAGGAATCCATCCATCCATCCATGATGTGCTCTCCAGCATTGTTTCACTGAAAAAAATTCAAACGGCCCTGCCATTTCATAATCAATTAGATAAATCTCTTGATTTCTTTAAATTTCAGGTCTCATCATTCATGCAACCTTTGATCAGAAGATTGGGTCGAACTCCCCTGCAAATGGCACATTGGTCACTTTGAAAGGCACCCCAGGTAAGACACATAGATAAAAAGTTTTGTAAAAAATTTAGAATAACAAATTAACAATGATATAATTATAACAGTTTCTCGGAGTCTGAAATTTTAGCTTACCAAAGCTTTCAGCCACCTCTTATGGCTTTTGTCAGTGTTATATACCCAGAGTCAGGGTCAAATATACATTGGTTCAAATTAACAATGCTTTATAATTCACAGCGCAGTTATATTTTTAAAATTTATAATTCCCAATATCCCAATGTAATGGACATCATGCAGACTTTCACATAATAATGATGGTCTTTTGTCTGTACACTGTTGTAACAGAGTCTTACCGAATCGAAGTTGAATTAAAATTTTGACAAATGTGTTTTAACTGTAACTACTGCTTGTAGTTCCTAAACTTATAACAATCCAATTTTAGTGATAGAATGGCAGAGCTGTAAGAACTGTGAGGTTTCCACTCTATTGATGAAAGAGGGCCTAGGTGTTTCTTAATGAAACATGAATTTAAGGTCGCTGCACTTATTTTATAGGGTTCGACGAGACATCGGCTGGTTTTGAAAAAGGTGCATCACTTTCAAAAGTCATGCATCAAGCTAAAGTCAAAGTAGAATGCCAAAATGTTCTTTTATATTTTGAGGTTAATGACTGACTTTCATTTTAGGTCCAAATGTGGTCTCTGGAAAGTTTGGCAATGCACTATACACCCCTAACGTGGGGACTTACGATGACAATACAATCAGCTTGGGAGCTCACAGCAGTGACTGTTTGGGAAACGTGAACCTCTGTCCCGAAGGAGTGACTATCTCGTTTTGGATGAACCTTCCAACGCAGCGACACAAATATCCCATGGCAGTGGTTGGTCCAAGTTTCAGGTTATTTTGCTTCACACCATCAGGCAATCCAAGGTGCAATTTCAGACTGTACAATGGCACCCACAGATGGTACGAAGGTGTGAAAATCATCTACAATTACTGGCACCTGGTGGGAATCACTTACACTGCATCGGATGGATTTGAATTCTACTTTGATGGATACCGCTTGGACCAATTGTCTTTTATGATGGCAGCCCACAGTAGAAATGATCTCGAATTTGGATGTGCATCTGGCCAATACTGCACTAAAGGAAACTATGATGATCTGAGAGTTTGGACCAACAAGAAAGACTCAAATTTCATGTGGCTTTTATGGAACTCCTAAACTTGGGATTGATAATTTCGTCAGCATGGCTTTGAGAAAACACTTTGGGAAACTTCATGTTTTCTATATTTTTAACTCCACACAATTTTAATTTGTGCACAAATATGCAAATCTGTACAAGATACATTGTAATTTCATTGTATATTCGACTATGAAAATAAAGTATTTCAGAGACATGCCATTGTATTTGTTCTCAAGAAGTTGGAATTCAATTCTAGCTGGAATGGGAAGGCATTGCTGATTTTTTTACAATGATATGATATATTGGGCGCTATGTCTTTTAATTATGTTTGTAAATAATACTTAAGTCTATCTCAGAATTGTTGGACTTCATTCTGTAGTCATTTAGAATGGGTCTCCTCCTCGTCCAGGCTGATATTGGCCATGTGATTCGATAGCTGGAATTATAGTTGCTACTGTTTTTCCCATAAAGATGTATTATATTTTAATAATAAGGACTAAAAAGCAAGTCTTAAGTCCAATCATTTTTATTCCACAACATCAACCATATTATAAATTATTTATAAAATATCATTACACTGAGACATTGTCGAAATAAATTATTACAAAATCCCTTTGGTTAATTATGACATTTATGTTATAATTATTGACAATTTATTGTTGGTAGTATAAATTCCCTAAGTAATTTCATTTTCGACTGGTCCTCTTTTTTTCATGTTTTTTCACTGCACAATCTACAACATTATACCTTAGTTGTAAATGATAAAATGAACATGTGAATCATAAATGACATAAACAAACATTTCTAAATAGCTATCTATAAATAATTACATAATGTGCGATGAATGACAACTTTAAAAACTACAAATAACATTAGTTTTTGCAAAACACACACTCGTATAAATTAGTAATTAAAATCATATATTGTATAGATAGTGGATGGTGTGGAGACCAATATTGAGTTTTATTAGCTGAAGCTAATATTACCTGCTAAGCCAATAGAACTCTATATTGGTCGACTCAACATCCACTATTTGTTTTATTCTGCACCACAATTTTCAGACTCATACATATCTGTAAAATATTGGTTTTTCTAAAGATCTATACCTAATTATTTTATATGAAACATATTTAATTTTATATTTAATTTTTCCCATTATTTACATTGAGCAGATTTATAAAATGATAGATTGATATTTCAGAAGTTAGATTTGCTCCTACCCAGGCCTTCCCTTAAGTAATAGGCTATTTAGTGCATGGTTGCTGCTATGGCGCATGCCAGTATCACTCCACACACCAATAACTCACTCCACACACCAATAACCCACTCCACACACCAATAACACTTTTAAGACGCCAATATCGTTATTTATTGGTGTGTCATGTGACTGATTTCCTGCAACCTTATTGTCTTAAAATTTTGATGCAGAATTTAAATCTATATACATGTAGCATATTTTAATCATATTTAGATTATATAGATCAGATATTATAGATAAGATATATGTAGTGGGGTCAAATTACCCATGATTTTTTTAATCTTTCCAGAATTTGATATCCATTGAATTTGTTTGCAAGCTGGATGCTAAAATAATGTACAAAAAGTTCAGTAAAATGTTATGATGGAAACAGTAACATCTGGGGTCATGACTCATGAGTATCTTAGAAAATACTAGGCAGTTTAAGCTTTCAGAAGAACCAATAAATAAATGTTCTGTTCAAATATACAATATACGTAATCAGAAAACATAGGCTGCGCTGCAGCATACCCTCGGCTCTCATCAGCTATTCGCTGCAGACGGGATCTGCATGTTTTGTCTATCAGCAACTTCCCCATGCTTCTCCATTTTAACACGGTAGTAGAATAAATATATCAATATGCATGCAAATCGTGTGATACAGTCTCCTTGGTATTTTCATTTACATCTAATAGCACAGCAAAACATTAGAAAAGAAAATTGTGAGAAAAAAGGTATTTTCACACATTTTAACTTGCTATATAATACAACAAAAACTTACTTCAAACTATTTAATGACCATTAAAGTTACTTCTAATATGTTTAACTGGAGTAGATGTTGATGTTTACCAATTTATTAATTGCCATTAATTTGCGAGAACACTAGAAGGAACATATTATAGGTCTATGCTTTAAGACCCATTCATGTGCCAATATCATACGTGTATATACAGGTGCAATAGTTGTTTGTGCAGAAGCCAATATACATTTTGTTACACCACCTGCCCGCCCAATGGACAGAGAAAAATTTTCCATAGTAACTAAAGTACCCAAAGCCCCAACGGCAATACACCTTGCTGAGGGTAAAAAAGCCAATGATTTGTCTATTTAATTATCAGCATTGGTTTTTGTTCTTGGATGGCTGTAACATATGTGCAGTTGGCTTGTTCCATGTCAACTGTCGAGGCTGAAGCTTACGTTGATAAATTTTTTAGGAGATCCATAAAGTGTTCCCATGACTATTCATTATCATTTTAAGAGTTCCATAGAAGCCACATGAAATTGGTATCTTTCTTCTCACTCCAGACTCTGAAGTCATCATAGTTGCCTTTACTGCAGTGTTGGCCATAGTTGCATCCAAATGCAAGGTCGTTGTAAGTGTTGGTTTCTGCTATAATGGAAAGTTGGTCTATGCGGTATCCATCAAAGTAGAATTCAAATCCATCCGAGGCAGTGTAAGTGATTCCAACCAGGTGCCAGTAATTGTAGATGATTTTGATTTTCACACTTTCGTACCATCTGTGGGTGCCATTGTACAGTCTGAAACTACACTTTGGATTGGTAGATGGCGTCCTGCAAAATAGCCTGAAACTTGGACCAACCACTAGCGAGGGATATTTGTGTCGCTGCGGTGGAAGGTTCATCCAAAAAGAGATTGTCACTCCTTCGGGACAGAGGTTCACGTTTCCCAAACAATCACTACTATGAGCACCCAAGCTGATGGTATTGTCATCGTAAGTCCCCACGTTAGGGGTGTATAGCGCATTGCCAAACTTTCCAGAGACCACATATGGACCTAAAATTAAACAGATTAACATAAACTTAGATACGTGTATTCACTGAACAAAAAAAGGAAACGTCCTCCTTCATTTTTGCTTATAATTCTGAACATAATTTTTTTTAACCAAAATTAATTATACAGTTTATTCCCGTTATAAACAAGTGTCATTGTGCCGAAAATCAGTCAAGAGCAGCCATTTCCTGTGTCCCTTTAGTCTTGTTAATCACATCGGGGTATTTGAATAAAACGAAACCTTACCCACATCACACCAAACAAATCAGGGTGTAATTTCGATACGTGTGACAAAGCACTCTCCAAATGTGCATTTTGCACAGCGAGGGAAAAAATTAATTTTCACTGCATTTTCAATTGAGATATTTTTATGAAAGGTTAACATGACAAACAGGAAATGGTCGCACTTGACTGATTTTCGGCTCAATGACACCTGTTTGTAATAGGAATAAACTGCATAATTATTGGTTTCGGCCAAAAAAATTATCGTGCAAATTCAAAACAAAATTAAAGGAGGATGTTTCTTTTTTTTGTTCAGTATAGATCGAAGCTTTCTTAGTGACATTTTTACGTCATACATTCCTGCTTTTATAAATGCCTCGCTGTACCTTCCAAAGTTGTAATATTTTCTTCCGAAAGACCTAAATATGAAAATTCCATCCTGTAAATTTGTGTATGGGTAGATACAGATAAGGTAAAGGTAAAGGTACTTTTATCTAACGTGGGTACTGGGTAGCCAAGCTAAGTCAGTGACTTGTTTCCAGTTGGGCCAACGGTGCCTCCAATTTACGTCTGATGCAAACGACGATGTCGTGGAATGACATGATGGCCAGCCTAGGGATTGAACCTCGGTCCCTTGCTTGTGACTGAGCTATCGGGGCTGATAAGAGACCACCATGAGATACGTAAACCAGAACCATACTTAGTTTTTCACATAAAATTCTGATGTTAGATTAGTATTGAAAATTATGAACCTAATTATTATTGCGGAAGTTCTAACTGTTGTGGTGTCGAAATCTTGAAGATTTTAAAACGTTTTAAAGCATTTTACTGTTATTAATTCGTAAAAATCTTAATTAGGTATGAATCTTACCTGGGGACCCATTCAAAGCTACTATTGTGCCATTAGCTGGGGACCTTGACCCTACCTTCTCGTCAAAGGTGGCATGAATGATGAGACCTGAAATACACAAATTACAGTGGTGCTGAAAACCGAAATGGCTGCGTTTCAGGTATCCTCATGTCTGATTAACATCATAAGCGTTTTTAAAAACTTAGAACATATGTCATTCAATGAAACATATCAATCACCAGTCACCAAACCTACCTATTAAGGTAAGACCTGCTGTGGCATCACTGATGTTGTGGTCACACTGACACAGGGTTGACAAGTTTACAGCTTGTTGGATTAGGCGGGAGGTGAAAACAGTAATCAAGCCTGTAATGCTCTGTAACTCTGAAGTACTTGGCTCTAACCTGAATAGACTGTTTCAGTGTATAGTTCACTTCCTTGAATGTCTTTTCTGGGCCTTTCAGATGTCTCTGGTGGTGTAATGTGTGTATAGTTCGAAAAGAAGTTGATTGGACCACAGGCATAGACAACCACTTTTGGTCTGTTTTTGACCGTTAGGACACAATGTGCTAAATAGAGCCTTGGCAACACTTATTTCCATAATTAGGTGTTTGGTGCATTTTTATGTTAATTAATTACACATAAACAAGTATATCTCAGTTATAAAGAAAGATAATGAAGATCTGTTTGCTGTATTTGATGCGTATGATGGCCTACCACAAGCTACACTGTATAGGAATATTGAAAAATGTCACACATTTGTAGCCCACCTTATGACATGCGACCATATTGACCTATTTTTGGGCTTTGGATGGAATAAATCAGGCTGATTTAATCCAGTAAAAGGTGTTTTTTTACCACTTTAAGGCAGTTTATGGCTGATGCCATAACTAAAACAGTTTACGGCTGTCTTTTTGCCAACCCCGATTAACAATATCTCTTACCATTGGTTTCTCCTCTTCCATTGGCTTGTTAAGTGAAAATAACAATCAATGAGAATTAATATGGATTTTTACCTTCTTCCTTCTCTGTGTTAAAGTTGACATCATCAACTGCAAAAACTTCGTCGGCAGGGCTGTTAACGAGTACTTGAGTACTTAAGTACTTCTGTACTTAAGTACAATTTCTTGAGTACTTGGAATGTACTGGGTACTGGAAGTACTGAACCCAAAAGTACTGTACTGGTACCCAGTACTTTAGCAAAAGTACTTGAAATTTTAAGTACTTTTTAAGTACTTTTAAGTACTTTCAGGAAAAAGGCCAACATGAGTTACATGACTGCTGACAAGTCATGCTGAGTGATTTGTCAATATTTCCCCCAAGCATATTCCTGAATAACTAACACTTTATAAGATCATAAATGCCAGCTATCCTTTGTAAAAATAACTTAAATATTTTAAATTATTCTTAAATAATACAATTTAAAGTACAGAAATATTTGTAAATTTAAATAAGATAATTTTTTTTAGATTTCCTAAATTGCAATTAATATAATGAAAGAGCTTACACCTAAGTCTATCAAAGCAAAATGAAATTTGATTGCAATTAGATGAAACATTACAGAGTGAGCAACAGAAAACTGAGTGCAATTCAAGTGTCAGCACTTCTAAAATAACTCAACATTTGAGTTATTCTGAAATATGATTTCTTATTGGCCAAGGCAGTTTTACTCAACTTGAGTATTTTTTTAAATTTCTGCAATTTCATTGGTTGAGGCATGAGCTCATGTTGAGTAGATCTCAATTAGCTACTTTAAATACTTTGAGCTGACACTTGGCAGTCATTAGCAACTCAACATGTCGTCTGTTTTGAGTCATTTCAACTTCCCTGAGGACTTCAATGGGACTGTCAAAGTTCCATGCAAGCACTGCACCAGACTTATTTCGGGGAGCAAGGAAGTCACCTCTAACTTCTTCAAACACATGAGGGTATGTATTTTATTTTTGAAATATATAGCTAACAGATTAGACATGAAAGTGGCTGTTTTGTTTCATTTGACTTCCGTGTTGCTCTGTGTAGATGTGTTTATATGTGTGAGACTTCTACTTATATAATTATTACTATTCAAGACCAAGTAATTTGTAATATTGGCTGTTCATCATTATTGCTCTTAAATGACTGATGTATCAGCGTGATGCATTGATGTCATCCAAATATAGTTATGTGTATTGATCAATTAAATTCATACATTCATACATGATATGTGTTTTATGCATGTTTTAACACAATTGATTCCAAGATATTGATTATTTTTCGTTCTATTTTCAGAGATTACATCCAAATATTCCTGTTTCCAACAAGAGAGCACCCAAAGCCGACACATCTCAGTCAGAATCGATCACACAGACCAGTATGCAGTTTTTCGTTGACACTGCACGTCGTTACAGTCCCAATGATCCGAACCAGCTAAAAATTACAGACTCTCTCCTCATGTTTGTCGCTTGTGACCTGTTACCCTTGTCAATCGTTGACAGCCCTCGATTCAGAACTCTTATGCGTAATTCGAATCCCCTCTATCAAGTTCCTTGTCGACAGAACTTTGCCAAACTCATGGGAGAAAAGCATGCTGCCGTAACTTCAGCTGTCAAAAGCATGTTGGATCGTACCTCACATGTCTGTCTCACTATCGACCTCTGGACTAACAGACAGATGCGAAGCTACATTGGAATCACTGGTAAGTTATTTATAATTTGAATATTATTACTCTTATATGAATTTAGAGTTGATAGTCCAATTTAGTTATTTCATAATTGCCTATTACAAAATGTGCATTATTTGTTCTTGTTGTAACACATGGTTACTAAAACAAAGAAATAAGGATTACATTTTATTAGTACTTTGACAAATTAACAATACATGCATTACACTGCATTCACAATTATTGCATTTGGCTAATGTGATTATTCAAATTTACTAAATCAACAATTACAATAATATTTACTTCTGTAAAGTAAAATAATTTCCATTAGTAAATTCACAATTATTGGATTTGACTAATTAATTAATATTAATTTTGCATTAGTTACCTAATTAGTAATGCTGGATCAGTTTCATAAGACATCAGCCTCTTTGAACCAAAAAGTGATATCATAGATTTTATAATCATAATCTGTTCTAGCCATTATCTGTTCTAATCACTATCAATTCTTATTTTCTAATCATGTATGCAGCTGTCTGCTTTCCCTAACTTATATTGATAAATTCAGAAAGGGCCAATACATATTTTCCTGTTTTTGACAATTTTTTTTCCTCTTTTGCAGACTTCGATGGTGTCGAAATGATGAGAAGCAAGCTGTGAGGAACACATTGTCTGAGCAGGCTAGACATGTTTCCATCCCCTCATCTTCTGCTGATGCCGCCCCATCTTCTCCTCCAGCCAAGCGCATGAGACAGAATGAACCAACAGACAGTCTTCTAGATTACCTTGAGGAGGAAGATCCTGAAATCGAAACGTCAAGTTCGACAATTTCGGAAGAGATCGAGAAATACCTGGACGACATGGTTTCACCTGGTGCTGACGCGCTGCACTACTGGGAAGTGAACCAAGCGAAGTTTCCTCATCTGGCTGTCTTGGCAAAGAGGCACCTCTGCATCCCAGCATCTTCAGCACCCGTAGAGCGACTCTTCAGTGTTGCAGGAAAGATCTTCCGTCCAGATCGTTGCTCCCTCCAAGACAAGACTTTCCAGGAGTTGATCTTCATCAAGGGAAATGCCAAGTTTGTCTAAATTTTGATATTGTGATGGACTGATAAATATTTTCTAGATCTGACTTTGCTATTTGTTGAATTTCAAATTTGTTATGTGAAATTTTGGTACTATGATCCGCTGAGAAATATTGTGACATTTATATTTGTGACATTTATATTTGTTCAATTTGTTGAATTTCAAATTTGTCTCTGAGATTTTTGTAAATTTGGATTATGATTTACTTGTTGGTGCTCTACATTGATTAATTTAATATTGTATGATAAAACATTTTATTATTTATTAAATTTAAAAACTTTATTGCGATTTTGTTATCAATGATTGTGATTCAATGTGTTGGACATCAAAAAGTACTGGGTACTGGACTTAAGTACTTTCAAAAGTACTGGGTACTGGAATTAAGTACATGGCTAAAAAAAGTACTGGGTACTGTACTGGGTACTGGGAACATTTGCAAAGTACTGTACTGGACTTAAGTACTTTCAAAAGTACTTATTAACAGCCCTGTTCGTCGGACAAAGTCCATTCGGCCTGCTGGATTGGAGGAACGGCAAGAGGACCAATGATGCATAAGGTGCAAATGGAATTTGAAACGTTGAATGCTTTGCAAGTGAAGCCAGTCATTGCTTTGTATTGCAAACATGTCACAGCGCACTTGGTGTTGCTATAATTCCCTACGTCTGCTTGAGAATCACATTTTACATTGAGTCGCCGGGTGTATTCGATTTTCTCCGCAAAATTAATTTGAATCGAATGTATGATTAAGACCATCAAGAATAACCTTGAGTTGTTGAATAATATCTTCTTGTTGTAATTATTCATTATCACGCTGAAAAGAACATACATAAAAATCTTGTTAAATATTGACATAATACATTTCATTTGAAAGCATTCATTATTTCTATAATGTGCATAATTCTTGTATAAAAATCATGCTAAATATTTTATCTCTGAACTGGGGAAAAGTGCTAAAAGGTTCCCGAGTTTTGGCTATCATTTGCTTTTTTTGGGGGGGGGGCATATTATGTCTTATTTTGGTGACTACAAAAGTTCTAAAATATAAAATTAATATGTTTTAGCAAAATTCGAGGTCCCACAAGCTCAGAATAAACAAGTGAGACGGAAGCAGTAAAAAAAAGCAAAGAGCAGAAAGTACTGATTAATTATCTTTTAGTGACTGTAAATTGTAAAATGCTGCTTGATATTTTGTTGTTCTTTTGATTTGGTTGATATGATAGTACTTTTCCATTTTGCAAAAATAAGAAACATCCTTTTCCAAAAATAATACATACCTCTGTCCTAAATGCATCTCCAGTTCACCAATACTTTCTGAACCTCGACGTAAATAAGATTCTATGGTTTCATTAGGATATTCATCATTGGAAATATGTTAATATCTAGTACCTCAGCGAGGCCAATGTCCCCTCACAATCAAACACATCTTAAAGGATTGTAGAGTTTTTCAAACACAAAGAAATACACTCCTCCCAACAAATCCACTTCGACTTCTTGTAGACAAGCCAGAAAACATAATCACATTTTTGCACCAAACACAGACATACTACAAAATATGAGGAAAATAAACAAAGACAATTAACACCTTAGCAAGCCTCGATATAGCCCAATAAGGTGCTGCAGAGGCGTAAAACACAAACACACACACACACACACACAGTACCTCAGCGAGAAAATGTTGACATTAAGCGCTCCGTTTGAATAATCAAAATATGATTTCAGGAGGTGGATGACGCCTTCACTATTATTCCTAGCTCCTCAAACTGGCTTAATCTTATTCTGCCATAAAAAAAAAATTTCAAGTTATTATTTGTTAGAATAACATGATGTCCAAGCGGTGTTGAGTCGTATAAGCTTTTTGAAACTTGGCTCTTGATTCCGATTTTCAATATCCTTGACTGCACAACTTTTTACTGTGGTGTCCCCTTTATATCTTTGAATTAATGCCTGTCTATGTGGGCGGCTATTGGGGGGGGGGGGTTGCGGGGGCTAGGAGTTTCACTCCATGCCCCCCTCCTCAGTATGTTTTCTCTAACTTTATTGGTGCACCATAAATGAGAATTATTGCCTGAAAGAATATTAATTGTCTTCATACATGTAATTTAGGCATTCAGTGATACATTTTTATTACTTATTGGCAATAAAAATGAAAGTAGCCTTAATATGACAATTATTGGTTTCTGGAGTTCAATATTTTAATGACGGTAAGTACTATCATTAATGATTAAATAGTATCTTACACACTTTAACTCTGTAGTCCCAAGTGCATCATGAATATTGGAGCCATGATATTACTAGATAAGCGCGTGGTAATAATATTATTAGATAATCGATAATATTATGATATGTTTGCATAACAACCATTTTCACATTGTCAAAGCCTCCAGTGCGAGCTGGCACAGCGAGGCTTTGACTCTGTTGACCATTTTTCCTGTGGTTTTAGTCACATTTAGATCAGCCATGCCCCAGTGGCTTCAGCCAACCAGAATGCATCTTTCATATCATCCATGAATGTTGAACAATGAAACAAAAATACAAACTGAAAACAAGAAACTGTCATCATAAAATTACATAACCTGTGAAATGACTGATGAGTACTAAAACAAAACACTAGAAATGTGAACAATTCAGATGTCAATCATCATGATCCATGCATTTTAAAATTGTGATCTGATTGGTTGTTGGGTTACTTCTCAGGACAGCGTCATTGACAGTGATTGACTTGGTCCAAGTTTGACATTTTCAGAACGCATTTCTGTGCAAAAGCTCACTCTCATTCCCAGTTGTTAGGGGGCAAGCATTAAGGGGGGGGGGGTATTTAAAGGTTTATATAGATAATTTCTTTCTTAAGTTTAGTGAAATAACATTCTGATGCTTTAGAAAAGTGTGTCAGTTCAGAAAACAAATTGTTTTAGCAGACACAAAACTATCAAGAACTTTAAAAGTTGATTGTAGATAGACATTTATTCTATCTATCTATCTATCTATCTATTATCTATCTATCTATCTATCTGTGTATCTATCTGTGTATCTATCTGTGTATCTATCTATCTATCTATCTGTCGATCTATCTATCTATCTATCTATCTATCTATCTATCTATCTATCTGTCATTCCCCCACTTCATTCCCCCACTTCATTCCCCAACTTTATTCCCAACTTCATTCCCAACTTCATTCACCACCTCATTTCCCCACTTCATTCCCCCACTTCACTCGTCCCTTCATTCCTCCCTTCATTCCTCCCTTCACCCCTTCCTTCATTCCTCCCTTCATTCTATTGAATAGTTATCAAAATAAGGAACCTGAAAACAACAAATAGATTAGCAGACAACAGCTATCAACAGTATGCAGAGCCTTGAATGACATGCCAAGCCTTAAATGTAACAGCCTCTCTGATTGTGCGTCCACTCACAGGAAAAAACAAGGTGATCTATGTTTTGTATGCTTTGACTTATATATTAGTCTACTCCAGTAATTATCTGTAACAAGGTATGACAGCTGGACCATGATTGCAGACGACCATGGACTGAGTCAGTGTGAAATTGTATTAACTTTTGCGTTAAGACTGCAGAGTTCCTACGATGCTTGAAAATCTTAACAAAATGAGAATTGATTAAAAATATAAGCAATTACTTTGTCATGCCGTGGAAAATCCATGTTTGTTACTTTTTCATGGTCTATAACCACAGAGGAATGCTATAACTGGGCACGTGTCATGAACTGGTCTGCTGAAATGGTGGATTTTTGTTACAAGAAATTTCAAAACAAAATATTCAATACAACTTTTCTACCACTTCTTCTTCTAAAGGTTATTTCAACATATTTGACATCAGAAGAAGGCAAATATTCTCTAGTTTACAGAACTGTTATCCGTTGTAAATCGCTATAACAATTAAAGCACTATCGCGAAGAACGTTGAAGCATGTCAATCAGGGGTGGATGCGGAGTCGGAGTAGCGGAGTCGGAGTAGCAATATTGTGAACAGAAGAAATCAGCTCCACTGCACTGTCCCAATCATGATTTACAGGGTGAAGAAGCAAATTTTTCAAAATTTGGAATATTTCAAACTTCAGTCGAAATGAAATGTTTTGCTAATTCATAACAAATTCATATTTGCAGGCCTTAGAAACAAGACAAAAAAGATTCTTTTGGTGAAGTTTGACTTGTATTATCTTCAATCAAAAATTCGATATGGCCGTCTAAACTTGGTGATGCCTTGAAAAAAAGCGCCTTCAAATTATGAGGCCGTGAGCCATGAAGACAGTGAGGAGGACAACAACATCGTGGTGGCAGGTCTTGTTGACGAACTATTCCAATATGCCCCGTACGGAAAATTATGGGGAATTAAGGTCCGAGCTGGAGAAGGGTCAGAAGTTGACCGCCCAGAAGACTCAGAAATTTCTTTAAGTGGAAATCCTGAACTTTCTTGACCATAAGGCATGGGTAACCATCTTGAGTCTGCCTATAGTTGCCATTGGGGAAAGTTTGATCCAGCCATGGCAAAACATGACATCACTGGACCTAGTAGTATGCATCAGGTCCGTCCCCCTTTACTTGCGTGAAAAATAAATAAAGCATAATTTTTCTATCTGAAGTCATGACTCCCGAAACCTTTGCCTGAGCTGGATATTTTGCCCTGAATGTCCCATCGACATCTTCTATTGATTTTATATAGAATTTGCCACTTCTTTTGTTGACAATAGAATCCACAACAAAATGTTTATAGTTTGAAAAAAAAATTGAATATCGAGCCATGCTTCCTAATGTAGCCCATCATTTTTTCACCATTTCTATCTTCTGGCCTTCATGGAATCAGCCGAATGGTGTCTTTGGGGTCTTGACATATGATTTCAGGTCAAAAACATTTTGCATACATGTAGCTGCTCTGGCAGCCTTGAGGTCCACCTGAAGCTCTTCAACCACCTCCCTCATGGAGGTTGCAGGTACCTTGTCAGTTTTGTCGTCAGTGACTCCAGGAATGCTCCATTCCTCTCTTAATTCTCTCCACAAACTCCTAGACTTCCCTCTTATTCCTTTCCCATCATTGATTGCCTTCATGACATTGTATTCGGGTCGTGAGGTCACTCTGACTATGTCAGGGATAGTTTTTTAGTCCTTTTGGGACGAAGCAAATCTGACCACCCCTTCGTTTTTGTCTCCTGCGGAGTCATGTTTAGTCACAGCTCATTCTAACCTTCCACAGGTATGGCTGATACCTTAATGATTATGCTGTACTGTTTTCACACTTTTCCTGTAGATGTGAGATGTTTTTTAGCACAAGGAAGTTCATGGAAAATTTTGGTTCCCCACCCTGTATCTTTCCAGGTAGTTATTTTAGTTCACGTGCAATGCCGTAGATGTCTTACCTGGGGTTTTTGAGCACTTCTCATGAAAAGTCAAGGAGATATCATTCTCAACCATAGCAGTAATCTAGAGAAAGTTTTTCACAAAATGATGTGGTTTGTGATCGCAAATATATTCAATGCACCCTTCAAAGCAAAATCCGACCTTGATTTTTATTTAGATTGGTTGTTACTGCAGATTCATTAAGTATGAGTTTCTCTGGGTTGTTTTCTCTGTTTCTACGTGGTATTTTCAGCTTATCTGATTGCTCAATAGGCCATAAAACGTCCTCCAAATATCTATGCTGAACGTAGGAAACTGTGAAAAATGTTACATTCTGCTTCATTGAGCAGCTGAGTTAGGTTTGTTGATAAGATTAGCCACTATACAAAACACGTCCACTGGACTTTATACACGTTTTTGTGGTATTAAAATTAGTTACGTAGTACGAAATTCAGTGTCTCAACCAATCACATGTAGTGCATTTGCCACGTTTTCTGGCATTTTTCAGAAACTCGTACTTATTGAAATTGCAGTAATTGCAGTAAGCCTTGAAGTAACCAGCACATGAGAAGAAACATCATTTTATGACACCACTAATTTTTATGACTTAATAGCTGAAATGGTATATCAAATGTAGCCTAGGACCCCTGGAGAGCAGCTCCTCTGATGTACCATGTATGTCTCTCTACCCCTCATTAAGCTGAACCCCTTTAATTGCTGATCTTTGGAAACCCCCAACCCATATGAGGATCTAACTTTTTGAGGCACAAAGTTTGATAAAACTTTTCACCATTACTATTTGTATTTCTTAATATAAATCATGACTGTCTTTTTCCCAATAAAATAGGACTATTTTTCAAAAAGTTACACCAAAACCGATTTCCCCACATTTGGCAGTGATGAAACTTGGCATATTACCTCGTCTCAATGTCATCTTAAACATGCTCTAAATTTTTTGTTCCAAAGTGTTCCAAAGACCAAAAAATCCAGTTAAAAATAGTCCATTTTAGCGCAAATTTCTTCCCATAACAATTGCTTTTAGAGTTACATCATTACTATGAAAATTTGTGAGTGGGATCATCTTAAGGTGTTCTAAGTGGACACTATACAATATTGTCTTCAAAAGTAAAGCTTATGACTTAAATTAGTGAAAAAGTTGCAATTAAAACTCCTTTTAGATATGAATTCCGTGGATACTTTTCTTGAAGGGGGTAAAGTAACTGAGAAGAACACAGGGGAAGATGAGAGAGAATTGGTGCAGTAAGTCAACATATGTCAATCAATACGGGAGGCACCAAAGTGCCCATATCTCGATAAGTATACGAGATAATGAAGTTCTGTTTGAAATACTGTGTAGTATAATGCTTTTTATTTGTGATGATATATAAGAAAATAAAAAATAACATATTTTCGACCTGTAACGCAAAATTGACCAGTTCATGACACATGACCAACTGCAGGTTGATTTTTTTTTTCGTAGAATTGACAGACTTACCAGCTTTAAACAATTTTGCACCGCTACATTTCAGAGAACACTCTAAAAAATTTCAGACAAAATTGTTTTTTTAGATTCAAAATGGTTTTTTGAAAAACTAAATTTCAATGCAAAAAACCAACATGGATTTTTTTAAAAATCCATGTTGGTTTTGCATTGAAATTTGGTTTTTCAAAAAACCATTTTGAATCTAAAAAAACAATTTTGTCCCGACATTTTTTAGAGTAAAGAACTGAAACACTTCTCACAGCAAAGGTTATAAGGCCTGATTCAAGCAAAACTAGAGTGGTTGAGGAGCCTGAGGTCGTCATATTTTCGAAGTACTTTTAAATAGAATTACAGTATCCCTAGTGAATGAATACGTGTACCCTAGCGACATATTGACTAATTTGCTAATATGTCAGGAACTAACTTCACTAATCCAACTTTACCAGCATATAATATCCTCGGACCTAAAGAAATGTGTACATAAAATTTCAATGGCACAGACTTTCTTATTTGTAAGTTGTGATTAAGAATAATAGTGCTGCAAAATAAGTGAGTATACCCAATAGGAAATATATATGGGAGTGATAAAAAAATTGTCAAGTATTATTTTTCAGAACTTCAATTTTATCCTAAAATAATTAACAGTCAGAAGAATTTTCAGAGTTATGAGTGATTAAATGTAAAAAAAGATATTCTAAGGCATATATATATATCAACATAAAGGAAAATTTGGTGCACTAATGAATCAAACTTAAATATTGGTGCATTATAGCCACTGAAAGACAAGTGTCAAAAATATTCATCAAATGCTCAGGAATTGTAAATTTATATCATCAGGAATTTAGAATATTGGGACCAAACTTTTGACCATTATTGTATTTAGTGTCAAAAGATTCCTCATGAACACTCACGCCGTCATTATGTCGACGATTATGGAGTGTGGCGATCACCGTATGATATATATGAGAGATGGTAAGGCTGTGAGTCTGGTACATACCCTATTAATTCAGGGATGTCCAGGGTCTTTTAGTTGCCCCAGTATAGAACACTGGATACAACCCGCCTCCATTTAACTTCCCATGGGCTCGGACAAGTCAGGGGCTATTTATAGTACATAGAGGCTCATAGAGAGGCTGACCCTGTCTGGGCTTGAACCCACGCAGGCACAGCATATTGACAACTGTCCAAATATAAATTATATATGCAAGCAATATACCTTTCAATCAATAGTTGTAATGTGTTGCTAGTTTATTGTTACATTTTATTATGAATGAACATTATTATTCCTTGGCAGTCACTATTGCCTGATACTTAGGCTTAGTATTTTATTAATTAGCTCAAACGATTGTGCATAAAACCGTTCAATACACATTGTACTGTAACTCAGGGGTGCCGGAACAGGGGGGGGGGGGCAGGAGACATTTGCCCTTCCTGGTCTACTCCAAGGGGCAGGAGGGCATGGTGTGCCCTTTTGACCTTAATAAAAAACTTAATTCTGCCGGATTTTAGTATATTTAGACATATTATTGTGCCTTATTTAGTAATTTTAGGCACAAGTTTATAGTAATATAAATTCAAAATTATTATTGACTTTTGTCAAGCAAAATTGGCTCGAAATGGCGTGAATATGATTTGCCCTTTTTCGTCCGACTGCCCCTGCCGCCCGCATTTCCTTCCGGCACCCCTGGTAGTACGGTTTATTGATTACTTCAAAAGTGTAGAACAGCTTAAAACATAACACCAAGAGTCTCATAGTTCAATAGCTTCTTTATATTTACCTAAAACAAAGTCTTTTTATTACAATTTTACACTTCAGTAGCCTCCTCATCAAAAAGATAATCCAAGGGAGGGACGGCCAATGAGGGAGCACTCTGGACGGACATGTCCTGGAGGGGACGGCAGACTCGTCTTCAAAAGAACGATAAGATGACATCAGAGAAGGCCTGGAGCACCCCCTATCGCTCTCGTTAGAACTCTTGTACTCCTCGTCTGCGATCATGCTTAACATCCAGCTTGGTAATGACAGTTGCACTTTAGTTTTCGGATGGTGGGTCTCGGCATGTAACCTGAAGGAAGAGTGAAAATTATTCAATTATTCAGGTTTGACAGTTGTATTTATTTCTTAAGTTCAGGCCAGAGATAACTGAATTTTAGCTTCTTGAATCTATCGACCCAACAGATTTTCTGCCAAGGAAAGGATGGTTATCCTCAATAAGATTTAAATTCAGTGACACAATAAAATATTGAAATTACAGGTTGTTTTTTCATCCCTACGTTCGACCTCAGAGAAAATGCCTCAAGAATATCCGAAAAGCAAAAAATCGTTTATGTCTGGCCTAAAGAGCAATGAATTGCACATGAGTACGTCTGATCAATAATTATCCTGCCAATGTTATTTTACATAAAAAGTGGTAGTCTGAGTGGTAGGCCATTAATGATGCAGTGTGAAAGCATGACATGTGCAGGGGCGTCAAAATGGACACGGGAAATGGATAGCTCATTATCTCCGGATGCCATGTCCTCAGTACTTATTTCCAAGAACCATTTAAAACCTCTTCAAATGCTTGGACATTCCGTCCCAAAAAGAAATGACCATACCAGCAATAGCTAACACAAAAGGTCCCAGCAAGTGGAGTCATTTTTTTAATGGACCTTTATTCCTTGTACTTAAGTCGGGACCCATAAAACTGGTTTGGGATTGCTAGTGACTTCTCCTTACATTTCCCTATTTTAAACATAGGACACGTAATCCCGCACTCATGAACTTCTTCCTTGGATCGTTTTTACCCTGAGAGATGGAAGAATGGGGCTTTACTTCTAGTATTTTTGGTAGGCTAGTCAGGACAGGGGGACAAGGCAATGAGGTGAAGGATGATTGAGACAGCAGTAATTGATCTCTAGCTTCTCTAAAGGCTGAAAATATGTTGGGTCAGTTTTGATCGGGCACACAAACAAAGCCTGCAAAGTGACACAGTTTCCAATCTTTCGGCTGGCACTGCCGGCAATGTATTTCGTGACAAGTATCAGCAGGAACAGGTGTTGGGCACTTTTTTTTGTGAAGTGGCAATGACCAAATTACATATTACTGAATATTACTTTCTGATTTTATTCAAGGATAAATTGAAGTGAGACGAGGTTTATAAAATATGAGTGAAGAAATTTTTTTGATACGAATGCTGTAAAACCAGTTGCTGTAATAAAAAAAATACTTCTATGACAGTTAACCATTAAATGAAAACTGCAAATTACTTTTAATTAATTCAAATTTTATTTAAAAAGTTGAGAATGTCTCACACAATAACTCTTCCCTCATATTTTCAATGTGAATACAATGATGTTGAACATGCCGAATATGAGAGTACAGTAAGGGCATGCACTGTGGAATCGCTCAGGTAGTTTCTTACAATTTTTTCCGTTGGACAGACAGACAGACAGACAGATTTAATTTATTTTGACCCAGATAAAGATTACAGCAATTATATTAAGTTATCAATATAAAATTGGTCTAGGAGGTATACACCTTGGCTCGTGCCTCTATCGTGTATGACCCCCTATATAAACAAATACAAATTTAAAGTATTTCATACATTTCCGGAATTATGCTGCGCTACTGGCAAATAAGTGGAGACAAAAACATTTAATAATGAATATACAAATATAAGGATTTTTTAACTACACAAAATCAAATTAGGTACAATATACATCTGGTACGCGCTGCTAGGATGGAATAAGATACACTGAGCATCATTAAAAACGCAACATCATTAAACAGCCAAATTTCCTCAGTTCTAGTCGCTCAATAATTGTAAAATCTGGCACACGCCTCATGTATGGTCTTAAAAGGCATATTAGTAAACTTCATGAAAAATAATTCATTTTTGGCTCCACAGTGCTAATTTTAGTGAGCTCTGGTTGAAACTTCAGTTCACAGACAGCGCTTCAATGGAAAATGCACTCCTGGAAATATTGGTTTTGTGGCTTATTGAATGGGATTAATCTAATGAAATTTTCACAAAACAGGCACAGGAGTTCCCAAAAAGCTGTCAAACAAACATTTTGAAAAAAACATTGAGGATAAAGCAGATTCTGAATGAAAAACTCAAATTGAGAAATTACCAACTGGAAATGATGGATGCAAACCCAAAGTACTGGAAAATTGAGTTTTTATGCATGCCTAGGAGAGAAACACACACATAAACACTCATTCCATATTAATACTCTCTAAAAATCTGAATAAAACATCATTTTTGCAGATCTTGACAAAAAGCTCCTGTAGGGGGCAGGGTAGCATTGACACTTAAATTTTATTAACTTGATCGTCTTAAATTGTGGTTGAATCAAACATCCCTTTTTTCCCATCCCATCAAGCAATTAAAATGGTCAACTTTCCTGGCCTATCAAAAAATATTGTCTAAAGGACAGCAAAGTTATTGAAATTAATGATCATGGGATCTTGAAATTTTGTGACTTGCATTTTCAACAGTAGTCACGACGATTTAATTTGACACAAAAGTATTGCACCTAGGGATGTGAAAATTGACACGAATATACCTGATGGCAACTGCTAGATGTGTGCAAATTTTGATACTTTAAGAGAAAGCGCAATTTTAAGCCATTTTGCAATGTTGCGTTTTTAATGATGCTCAGTGTATATTATTACAGATCTCTTATTAGTGTGCCATGTTCTTTTCAACTGCCACAGTGCTCTTGTGATGTCAGTATCAGCATAATGATTTCACAGTTGGTATATTCGCAGTTTCAGCTGTGTCACTTGAAACCCGTATTGATCACACCATTACAAATCCACAATAAGCTGTTAGATTGTTGCTCAACATTGATTATTCAGTTTGAAGTTTTGAATAAATCCAAAAGTTACAATAACCAGCTATATATAATGCATGGATCAGTTTTAGCACTTTTACAACAAAACAAATTCATTCACTCTGACATTCATTTGTTGGTCTGAGAGGTTATCATGTGCTGCTCTGTCTTGGTAAAAAGAATATACTCAGAAACCATTCAGAATTTAAGACCTAAGGGGGGGGGAGTTTTGCTGGGGGGCATCCTTATCACTGATTTCCAATAATGTTTATTTGGTGTTCGAATTCTTAGCCTCCTTGTCTGGCCTTTTCCCAAATTTTTGGGGAGCAACTACCCCCCCCCCCATTTCTCGTCCTCTGGTATGCCCATGCAACACCGCCATGTTCACTTCAAAAAAATCTCCCCATCATCCCCATTCCAGTCATCAATTCTGAACATTTTCTTTGGCGAAGATCTCACCTAAAAGGCCGAAAAGCAACAAGGTGCTGCCCTCAAGGAGAAATTTCACAACAGGACACCATGAATGTCATGATGGATCAAGCAAGTGGCACAAACATATCAGTTTCACCTGCCCCAACTGAATCAAACAACCATACCAATGAATGCAGATTAATCAATTGTTATTCACACTTAGATTGCTCATAAGCCTGACTTGTTGGTAGCAGTTGGAATCAACACTCAAGCTTGGAGTGCCAATAGTGATGTCAGTATTGCAATACTGACATCATCTGTGCATATATTCACATGGAACATGGCACACTTATACGAGATCTGTAATAAATGTGGGTTTGATAGGTTACTACATGATGGGCACAATACAAAAACTCATCTTTTTGTCAACTATATAATAATTACCAGTATACATTTTTGATATCATATCATATATATAAGTGGGCTACCTTATACCACAATAGTACATTCTGCTTGGTAGGAATTGATTCGTATCCTTTTTATATAAAAACTCAGTCCCCAAAGACTGTGGGTTTGCAATTTATCTAGAATTCCAGAAGCAGTTTCATTCACAATTTTTGGTATTCTATTTTTGATTGAGCCGTCAGAAATATGGTAGTGCAGTCGTGGTACAACTAAGTTGTGTCGGTCTCTGGTAGGATAGGGATGAATGTCTGACGGCATTGGGAAATCCACATAAGGTATTTTATTGCTTCACCTGGTGTCAACATTCTGAATCGGAAGTTCGGAGTCTTTGTGTCCCACCAACTGTTACACTAATAACAAAAATAAATTTAAAAAAATTGTTATGAGTTGTCAAATTTTGATTTTAAATTATTACAGTCAGGAAATTTGATACGCGAAAAGAGTGGACAGCTGCTCTGTGAAAATGGCATTTAGTGACTCAAGAAAATTGATGAAGTGTCATCTTCTCTATATTCAACATGGGAAACAAAGAGGCTGTTTCATTACTCATGATCAAGAGAAGGCCATTTGATTTGTCATAACTGATTTTTGAGTTTAACTCAGATCCTTTTGTTTGCTTGTCACCATTAAGCAGGATAATTCTCCCTTAGTCAAATTAACTGTGAAAGTATTGGGTATGATCATGACAAATCATTATCATCAGCATAATGAAGCACAATGTGACATAAAGAGCTATTTATACAGAGCAGCAGTCCACTCTTTTTTTCATATCAAATTTGTGACTATAATATATGTTGAACCACTTGCAAATGACACATGTACAGAAGACACTCAAACGTTTACAAGACATTGAGGATTCATTCCGAATGAGTGTGTCGAAATAATAGAAACTGTCAACGTTGGAAATCCTCTGACAGCTCTGCTTATCAGGCTTATCAGGCAGAAATAACTGATTTTTAGCTTTTCTGATCTACAGGCCGGAAATATTTTCTGCCAATGACAAAAAAACTTGTTCGCAATTTTGTAAAATTTATGCAATAAAAAATTGAGATTATGCATTTTCATTTCGTCCTGCCAACCGATCTGAGAAAAAGTGCCGAGATAGGATCCTTGAAGGTAAAAAGGCATCGCTGAATTTTTACAATGATTTGATATATCAATTGAGTAAGTTGTGTTGTATTTTAAGTTTGTGAATAATAAGTCCATCTCAGAATTGTTGGACTTCATTGTGTAGTCTGTAGAATGGGTCTCATCCTCGTCAGGATGGTATGGGCCATGTGAAGCAATAGCTGGATCCTTGAAGCTTAAAAGGCATCGCTGAATTTTTACAATGATTTGATATATCAATTGAGTAAGTTGTGTTGTATTTTAAGTTTGTGAATAATAAGTCCATCTCAGAATTGTTGGACTTCATTGTGTAGTCTGTAGAATGGGTCTCATCCTCGTCAGGATGGTATGGGCCATGTGAAGCAATAGCTGGATCCTTGAAGCTTAAAAGGCATCGCTGAATTTTTACAATGATTTGATATATCAATTGAGTAAGTTGTGTTGTATTTTAAGTTTGTGAATAATAAGTCCATCTCAGAATTGTTGGACTTCATTGTGTAGTCTGTAGAATGGGTCTCATCCTCGTCAGGATGGTATGGGCCATGTGAAGCAATAGCTGGATCCTTGAAGCTTAAAAGGCATCGCTGAATTTTTACAATGATTTGATATATCAATTGAGTAAGTTGTGTTGTATTTTAAGTTTGTGAATAATAAGTCTATCTCAGAATTGTAAGACTTCATTGTGTAGTCTGTAGAATGGGTCTCCTCCTCGTCCAGGCTGATATGGGCCATGTGATGCGATAGCTGGTATAGTAGCTGCCAATATTTTTCCCCAAAAAGATTTATTTATTACTTTTTAAAAAATAAAGACTAAAAATCAAGTCTTAAGTCCAATCATTTTTATTCCACCAAATCAAGTAATATCATTTTAGGCTGGTCTTCTTTTTTTCATTTTAGCACTGCATGCACGATCTACAAAACTGTACCTTTGTTGCACATATAGTGATAAACATGCATATGAGAATCGTAACTGACATAAGCAAACATTTCTAAATATCGTTCAAAAATTACATGATGTGTGAATGACAATTTTTAAAAACTACAAATAACAATAGTTTTGCAAAACAGGCACTCGTATAAATTAGTCATTAAAATCATATATATATAAATATATATTCTGCATCAAAATTGTTGAGCCAATCAGATGACGTCAAATCCGTCACGTGCGGCGCCAATAAATCACGATATTGGCGTCTCAAAGTGTTATTGGCGCGCCAGAAAGCAATATTGGCGTCTTCAGTGCACAAGCACTTAAATCACTGGGCCTGCATCAATCAGCAGAGCCGTCTGTGCTGTCATCTTCGCAAGTTCATTGTGATCAAATTCATGATTGGTATCAGAGGGCCTTTCTACGGCTGGATTGCTTTGTCAAGTGCAATTTATGTTCACACCTTGAGCCACCACTTCCACTTCCACATTCGGATGAGATTGTAATTAATGAATTGTTATATAGACAATTGACAATTATCAATTTGATAATTAATTTTAAACGTTTACATCAATTATCAGATCTTAAATTAAGTTTCAATGATGCAGCATAGTGTCTATCTGTGCTTGTCATACAAAATTGCCTTGAAATGATCACTGCACTGCTTGCTGGCTTGTGAGGGTAGGGGGTTCTAGAGAATTAGGATATTTATCCACAGGCAATATGTTTTTAAAATATTGATGATTGTTTATTATTTTTATAAATTAGGTCTGACCATTTTGTTTCACAATAGGTAAACAGATCTAAGATATGGTGCCTTTTTCATGAAAACCATTTTTTATGCAAACTTGTGTACACATAAGTCATGCAGATAATTTTATTGCAGAATATAACAAATAGTGGATGTTGAGTCGACCAATATTGAGTTTTATTGGCCTTAGCAGGTAATATTGGTCTCGGCCTACGGCCTCGACCAATATTACTGCTTCGGCCAATAAAACTCAATATTGGTCTCCTCACCATCCACTATCTATATAATATATGTAGCATATTTTGATTATATGGACAGATAGGTAGATTGACTTTATTTAGCCACATTAAAAGAGGGCACAGACATATAATATATATGTAATAAATGATAAGTAGCACACTGTTGTAATGCGGTTCAGATTGCACACAAAAGTTACTTAGATTATGTAGATCAGATTATAGAAGATATATGTAGTAGGGTCAAATTACCCATGTTTTATTTAATCTTTTCAGAATTTGATGTCCATGGAATTTGTTTGCAAGCTGGATGCTAATTACAGCCTCCTAAAGGACACAACAAGAAAGAGGAAAAAATGAGTATTCACACAACGCTATTTTTAACTTGCTATATAAAAAAAACTTGCTTTTAAGCTATTTAATGACCATAAAAGTTACTTCTAATACGTTCAGCTATATATAATAGTACCTAGTTGGTGAAGTTTACCAATTTATTCATTACCATTGATTTATGAAAACCAAAAGATTACATGAGATTGGCCCTGTGAATGTGATGAGTAATTTAAACTGGTATAATTTAGACATCTTAATGCAAAATTTCACACTTTTGCTGAATTTGCTGTAATCAATTTTTGTAAGAGCATTAAAACCCTAAAAGACACATCTAGGATATTTAATGCATACTATGGTAGTTTTTAATGCCATAGGCACAACCGTTTTATAGTTCTGCTCCGGAAAAGAAAAATATTATTTTTTATGAATTTTCAAGATTTCACAAATATTGTAGTGATTGCATGAATATGAACAAAAGGCAAATATATGCTTCAATACCCATTCATGTGCAAATATCATATCATATGTACAGGTGCAATAGTTCTTTGCGCAGTAGCCAATATACATTGTTTGAGGCCTCCTGCCCGCTCACTGGACAAAAATTTTCCATAGTAACTACAATACCTGATGGCAATATACCTTGCCGAGGGTGAAAAAGCCAATGATTTATCTATTTGATTATCTGCATTGGTTTTTGTTCTTGGATGGCTGTAACGTACGTACAGCTGGCTTCTTCCAATTATACTGTAGGATTTGTACGTGAGCAGTTAAAACACTTTTTGATAAAAATTTGGGCTGGTAGTTTTCAATAGAATGAAGTCATTGATTAATCGTATCCACAATATCTGCTTACATAGTCGGTCTCAGCACAAATATTATCTGTTTTACGATATTTCAATAACATTATATATTCAGTTTGTCATGCGTAAGTAAACATATTCTCTTTTAAGGTCAGAAATTTATTTTCCTAATTTCGTCTTTCAAAAATAATTGTTTGGAATGTAATAATGTGTCACTCTGACCATAGGGAGCAGCACAGTAAATAATTTACAATATTCTTTTTTTTTTTAAAGGTTCAAACAAAGATATTACTTTGTGAAGTATCTAAAGGTATTTTTAGGGGAAAATGCTCAAGTAACCAAAGAGATTATTATGGGAATGATAAACCACACACAGGCCTGTATGAATGCCTTTTGACACCTTATTTTTCCAATAGGCCATCCAGATATTTCTTTGTTCATGAATTGTTAATGGTTGATGAAAAAAATACTTAATTTAGCCAAACATCCTTTGAATTTCAAGATTTGATAATGATCAAGAACTGAAACAGGGATTCCCGGGATTTCCGGTTATGGGCTCTTCATCTCCTGGTTTCCCGGTTTCTTGCAAAATCGGGAAATTAGCATTTCCTAAGACTCTACTGTCAAAGCTGAAGCTAGTGTTGACAACACAGTTTAGGAGATCCATAATGTGTGCCCATGAAATATTCATTCTCAGCTTAAGAGTTCCATAAAAGCCACATGAAATTGGTATCTTTCTTCTCACTCCAGACTCTGAGGTCATCATAGTTGCCTTTAGTGCACAATATGCCCTTTGGGCATCCAAATTCAAGGTTGTTGTAAGTAAGCTTGTTGGTTCCTGCTACAATTGAAAGTTGGTCCAAGCGGTATCCATCAAAGTAGAATTCAAATCCATCCGATGCAGTGTAAGTGATTCCAACCAGGTGCCAGTAATTGTAGATGATTTTCACACCTTCGTACCATGTGTGGGTGCCATTGTTCAGATTGAAACTACACCCAGGATTGATAGATGGCGTGTTGCAAAATAACCTGAAACTTGGACCAGCAACTGCCATGGTATATATGTTTTGCTGAGTTGGAAGGTTCATCCAAAAAGAGATTGTCACTCCTTCGGGACAGAGGTTCACATTTCCCAAACAGTCACTGCTATGAGCACCCAAGCTGATTGTATTGTCATCATAAATCCCTTGGTCGTTAGGGGTGTATAGTGCGTTGCCAATCTTTCCAGGGATCACATATGGACCTAAAATCAAAAATGATTAACATAAACTTCGATATACACGAAAAAAAAGGAAATGTCCTCCTTTATTTTTGCTTATATTTTACAATATAATTTTTTGGGCCAGAATTAATTATACAGTTTATTCCCATTATGAACAAGTGCCATTGTGTCGAAAATCAGTCAAGTGTTACGATTTCCTGTGTGCCTTTAGACTTGTTAATCACATCAGGGTATTTGAATAAAACGAAACCTTACCCACATCTCACCAAACAAATCAGGGTGTCATTTCGATACGTGTGACAAAGCACTTTCCAAATGTGCATTTTGCACAGCAAGGGAAAGAATGAATTTTTACTGCGCTTTGAATTGAGATATTTTTATGAAAAGTTTACATGACAAATAGGAAATAGTCGCGCTTGACTGATTTTCGGCTCAATGACACTTGTTTGTAATAGGAATAAACTGCATAATTATTGGTTTTGGAAATTAAAAGCAAAAATGAAGGAGGACGTTTCATTTTTTGTTCAGTGTAGACTGAAGCTCTCTTAGTGACATTTTTACCTTCAGCGAACTAAGTTCGAAGAAGGTATTGTTAACACTTTGGTCAAAAGTTGTACGTCCGCCGGTCGGGCGGCGGGCGGATAGACAGTTTCCGGGCCAGTACTCAGCCCCTATTGCATCTATATGGATGAAATTTGGTACACATGTAGCCTCTATGCTCTAGTTTTGCCTTTTGATGGTCTGATTGATGGAACTTTTGTAATTTTTGAAATATTGCAAAAAATATTTTTAAAAATGTTTTTTCGTTTCCGGGCTAGGACTCAGCCCCTATTGCATGCACACTGGTGAAATTTGATACACATGTAGCCTCTATGGTCTAGTTGTACCTTTGGATGGTCTCATGGATGGATATTTAGTACTTTTTGAAATATTGAGAAAAATATAACAATTTTTCTTTTGCCACAGATCAGAACATATGCTGTCTTGTGTTGCCACCTAGTGACTAGTGTGCTATTCCGCGAGCTCCTGCGAGCGGTCCACCAACTTTCAACCACAGGAAGACACACAATTTTGTCTGGAAGACACCGGGGCTGTTTCTGAGTGTGTTGATGGCCTTGTCTACTTCCTTAGAGAATGTGATTGCCGAGTCTGACTCTGGTATACATCGATGTTGAATAGAAATTTTGTGAATGTGCAATGAAATTGGAACTATTTCTTGGGACAGCAATGCTGTAGCATAGGAAATCAACTTTTGTGCCAGGTGGCAGCAGCATGCAGTTCTCAGTTTCACCAGACTGCATCTAGCCTATATGGTCTAATTGTGCCTTTTCATGGTCTCATTGATTGATATTCTATGCTTTTTGAAATATTGAGAAAACTTGATTAATTTTTTATTTTTTCATTTCAGCCCAAAACTAGAAAATTTGTTACACATGTCACCTATATGATTAATTTGTGCCTTTTGTGGGTGTGATTCATGGACACTCTATACATCTTGAAATATTGACAAAAATATTAAAAGTATTATTTTATACATCACATATATAATATTCCGGTGGCTTTTCTTGGTCTGCTTGATAGTTACTCTTAATGCTTTTTGAAATATTCTGACCCATACCTCAAAACTTATTGCTTGTTTATGCATGAAACTGGTCCATATTATCTGTGTATTGCTCTAGCGAGGCCTTTCCATCGTTCAACATACCCTGGCATGCTGGCAGGCATATGGTGGGGCATATAATATAGATAATTTCAGACCAAGATAGGGCCACTACTGCAAATACTGCATGCAATTTGGTTCACATCACTTTTATGGTGTAATGGTGTCCTTTTTAAATGCTGTTTTATCGCTGAAGGTTTGCTGCTGCAAACCTGATTTTTGACCCTAACCCTGCACCGACAGATAAAGTTTTTTTCTCAGTGGATTTGGGGTCCTTGGACCCTCAATAAAACATAAATTGCGGGTAACGAGGGCTTATCCTTGAGCAGTTTGATAAAATGGCCGCCAAAACGGGCATCAGTCAGCCTAACTTTCTTAATTTTGGACCCAGTAAGATGTGCAATACCTCCGTTTCAGTAAAATGTTCATGGGGAACCAATTTTTCAGGTTTTTGAATTGTTATGACCATCTTATTTCATGATACATATATTGAAAAAAAAAGCCAATTTATCTCTCGAATTTACAATTATTCTAAGTGGAAGTCATGATTCTATAAATTTTTTTGTTTTTTTTATGCAAGCACATGTAAATTTGATTTTAACACTTCAATAGTTCTTATGATTGGTAATTGTGATGTGTTTAAGGTCAAAATGTCTAAAATGTGATTTGGAACTAGCCTGCATTGTCGTATTCGCTAATTCCATTTGCACTCTTTGACTTGCAAATGGCTGTTTCAGTTCAAACTGTCTACACTATTTGAAGGCAAAGGACCCAATGCATCATGAACATAAAATACATGATGATGCTCTGCATTAGGAGCTAAACCTTTAATTTAAATAATGGTTCTACATACAAGTCAGTTAAAGTCACAGTTTCCCTGTATCAGTATAAACACAGAAACAGAATTTGTTGTAACGCCGATGTAGATAACATGAAAATAACTTTTATACTATTAACCATTTTAATTTAACTTGGTATGACCAGGTTTACACATTGTACTTTCGGGAAGCAATTCTCTTCATCCTTCAATCAAAGGCCAATTGGTAGCAGATTATCAATCGATTATGTTTTTTAGGATGTTTCTAACTAGTTGTTTTCGGGCCTATTATGCTATATATTCAGATGCTTTTATTATCCAACAAAACAAGACATATTATCTGAAAAAATGATAACAAGCAGTAGTTGATGTTATTCAAATAGCAATAAATATGGTCCATAAAGTTATTACGTTCAAACGAATGACAATCATACAGTATATTTATCCATAGGAATCAATCAGTAAAGCAATCAATGAATCAATCAATCAAACAATCAGTCAATCACTTAGTCAAAAGCGTAATTTTTGTATAATTCAATAAATAAAACAAATATTACCTAAAACGGTATTTTGAAGGTAATATATCTGCAGATTTAAAAGACTGTTGGTTGAGTGATTTCAGGTATGTTTAACAATTTATAACAGTAAAATTGGCTAAATGCTATTCTGTTATCAGGTCTCCCGATTCTAAGCACTAAGCAAAATTTGCCTTGCAACTGTAGACCACAACTGAAGGATACATTTTATAATTATACATTTCTTGCCCAGAGGAAAAAAGAGCATAAAAGCAGTACAGCTTCTAAGCGAGGAAGTACACAATCAGTACAAAAGCAGTACGCGAACCCATGCTGCAAATGTACTCCATTATACTGATTTTGTGCTTCTATGCAAATTGTGTACTGATTTTATACTTCTAGTGAACCAATTTGAATAATCACATACTGCATGTGTGCTCCTCTAACTTCTAAATGTCATTTGAACATTCCATGTACTGAATTTATACTTCAATGACTTAGGCTGCTTAGATTTAGTCACATGTGGATCATGTTCACTCTCAGAACTAAGGAAAATTTGCAGGTGTGTCCAGGTTTTAAGTTACAATACATTGTATTACTGGCATAATTTCCATAGTATTAGATACTAATGTTTTACTATTAATTGTGGCAAAAAGTACAAATCGGATATACAATTGTTCCAGTTTTCTTTTTTACTCTAGGCTTAAGTAATTAAGTGTGTAGTTATTCTAATAACATTGATCTAGCTGAGGAACTGATATTATATGTGGCCTATAAAATTAATGAAGCATTGATTTTTAGATACTTTATATGTACTCCGATGTACTGCAAAAATGCTTCCTGCTAGCATGCACAGCTAGTATGCTCTTTTTGTACTCCCTGTGCAGCGAGTATTTTTGGAGCGTATGGATTTGCATATCGGGAGTATAAATGGAGCATAATTTAAGTAATTTGAGCACTTCAAATGTGCTCCTTTAGTACTGTAAATGTGCTGCAAAAGTACTGCATTTGTACTTCAAATGTACTGCATTTGTACTTCAAATACTAATTTTGTGTGAAAAAGTCTCTCAACCATGCAAATCGTCATTGCGCAATGTACTTCTTTTGTGCTTCTAATGCACTCCAATACCATATATTGGATATACTGATTTTGTGCTGATTCTGTGTTGCAAGTGTACTCTTTTTTCCTCTGGGTGACTTACAATCAAAATTGTGTAGCTATGGTTTTTTAGAATAATCTGCTTGACTTAACTTGATTTCATCACTTTGTCAATCAGCTCACAATCCATCTATCTGGAATCCATGAAATATCTGTCAATCTATCTATCTGTCTAAATGTCTTTGCAAATTAAAACTTCAAATATTTGACATATTCTACAGAACTTGCAAAGATAGCAAAGAAAAACATAGGCTGCGCGGCAGCATACCCTCGGCTAATCAGCAGCTGAACAGGCCTTCATACTTCATACATGTTATGGAAATGAGGTGGAATTTGCTGATTCGAGCACATAAAGCTCAATCCCAGTTAAATGGGAAAATTCCAAAAGAAGAATATTTGAAGAATGTTGGCTGTCATTTCAAGAAGAATGATTTCACAATTTTAAAATTTGGCAGTAATTTAGAAAGCGTATGTAGAAATACAGTCATATACAATATATATATAATGTGTAATAGCAACTGGGGTAAATTCCATGTTAAATTCCCGAAAAACGGAAAAATAGCATGTGATGGTAATTTAGGGGTTACATATAAATCATTGCTGTGTCACCAATTTTGCAGATATTAACTTTAGAAGAGCATGGAAATGTACCCAACAAGATAGATAGATAGATAGATAGATATGGTAAGTGCAGCCCTCTAAGCCCAGTTCTGGGCGCTCACAAGGGTTGATTGATGAGATGGGAGAGAGAGCGGGAGTCCTCAACATGTTACACATTTACCCCATATGAGGGATCTTTTACTTGCCCAGCATAGAGACTGATACAAGGGGCCGCCAATTTAACGTCTCATCCGAACGACATCCAGCTGGGATTTTGCTCATGAAGGTCCCCTGAAACTTTTGGGTTCCCTACCTGGGGTTCGAACCCATGCAGGCAAAGACCTTCAGCGGAGCAGGCGGGAACCTTGACCACTTGACCACCCAGCTGCCAAACAATAATGACCTTCCTATAGAAAAAGTCGTAACTCCTTTTAAAATGGATAAATAAGCTTTTAAGGTCATGTAGAAAAGTCACATAATTCTTGTAAATTATGTTACCAAGATTCAGGGCAATTTTAATCATATTAATATTTGCGGATTCTAAAAATTAAAAAATAAATTAACAAGTTTGAAAAGTCTAGTTTTTGGTTCAATTTACGGTTTTGCTAAATATTGAGAACTCTATTCACAGGAGGCCAAAGAACGTTGAAAAGTGATTTTGTCGTTTTTCAATGTAAATTACGTTACCATGCCCTACAGAAAGGACCAATAAAGGTAGAAACCAATTATTTTGCATTTCAGTTGGCCTTTAATGTCTGAGATGATCTGGCAAATTTTATGGATTTGTGATAATTATTTTTCCTCTGAGAAGGGAAAAACTGTGCAAATGTGTGTAAATTTATTCCAAACTGTGTAAATTACGTTACCATTTCTCATTTTAACCTGTAACATTGCATTGGAAAGTTGAAAAATAAAACTTTAGATTAGTGAAAGATATTCCAGAAACTACTACTTTTTACAATATATGAAAGATATTCAGCAATATTTTTTATTTCTGTGATGGTCATTTTTTCACTTTTTTTAGACAGCAATTTGCCCATTTAACCGGGATTAAGCCATAACTCATAGAGCTATGATTCTCACAGCAATAGAGAGATCTCTTCATGAGCTTTAAAATGATAGTTGTTACGTCTCTGAGAAAAGTACTGCACACTGATTGCCTGGACACTCTGACAACAAATATGCAGCAATGGGGGGATTCATCTGTAGTAGATTCTATGGGTGGCTTGGTATGACTCTTCAGATGTACATGTAATGGTAACACACAAATACTGCAGCTTATTAATGCAATAAAAAATTTATTTTTGCACAAGGAAATTCATATTGGATCAGTCAGTCAAACAATCAATTAAGCAATCATTCAATCAGTCAATCAAACAATAAACTTATCTATTTATCTGACTGTCTATGTATCTGTCTAATCAATCTATCTTTCTATTTATCTATCTATTTGCCTATTATTATCATAAATTACAAATAAGATTATGACTAACAGAAATAGTGGCTAGGCTGTCTACCTATTCAATCTATTTTAGTATTCACACTAAAAAGATGTATAGGCCCATAATACATACTTAAAAAAACATTACTATTTTAAATTTGTATCAATAACTGATAAATTTGTATATATTAGCATGCACTAAAGTCGGTAAAATGTTGTTTAAACATGGTTATGGGGGTAACACAATAGGGGCATAACAATAGCTGAAAAGAAAAACAAAAGAACCGTACCTGAACTGTCTGTACAAAATAACACTAATGGCACTGCTGACACATAGATAACATAAAGATGTGTTTTAAGTAAAATTGTTTTAATAATTACTTTTTTCTTATACAATTCTGTAACCAACCCTTTAATATACAGCCTAGCATGGTTGCACATGTTACATAGCCCATAAGCCTCACATGGGCTTGATAATTAAAAGTCATATCTCAGCATCTACTTGGCCCAGTGTTGTGATTCAAATTTCAAATTTAATTTCATATTAAAAAAAAAACTAAGATGAAATCATTGCAGTTTGGACTCATTTCTTAAAGAAAGGGAAATTTTGTTAGAAAGTTGAGGATGTTATGTAACTGATTGTAGCCACCCTCTTGGTTTTGGTCATGGGAGAGCATCAGCGGGGCAGACAATAGCCTCTGACATCATGTTATGTAATGCAGACTCTGTGGCACCAGGGCTCCATTCAACAAATACTCTACCCCCTCCCTGACCAATGAAGATATTTGTTCTCTTCAAAATGCTAAAATAAATTGGGATGAGTCTTGAAATTAATAATTAAAAGACAGATTTATCTAAATAATATCTCAAGATGTAAAATTACATATAGAAATTTGCAGAAATAGGGTATGGATTAAAATCTAACCTTGGTGATATTGAATTTAAAAAAAAAGAAATGTCAGCCTACTTTTATTATTATTTTTTTCATGAAAATTAAATATGAACAAATCAGACAGGGTGACTTAGGAATTGACCACTGAATACAGGGTAATTAAAGAAAATTATTTGGCATGTGCATGTTACAGAAGGTTAAAATTGGGAGTTCAGGTGACAAAATCTTTAAAAAGTAACGAGCAAATGCATGTTTCATCGTTTTCTTAATGCTTTAAAGTCCACTTATATGTTTCCAATTGATAGTATCTGATAAAGAATAGTAAAAAGTAAAATTTAGACATGTTTGTAGAAATTTTGACTTACCATGCAAAAATTGACTGATATGTGATAATCTGAAAATCCATAATATTTATTAAATTTTGCAAATATTGACCTGTGGTATGAATTAAAAAGATTCAAATGGCTCAAAATTAGCATCATGATGATTTGATGCACTGTCATGTCTATTTTGCTAAATATTCCAAAGTATAGTATGACATCAGAAATGAAATTGTGGAGGAAATAGACATTTGAGCAATTATTTTGCTTTTTAAATCTTAAATTTTCAATAACTCATTCAGTGGCTGTGACTATTCTTTCTATGTATGTTTAACTATAATATGCTTTAAATTCAATCATGATTATCTTGGCGTTTCAGACAGAAATGTTGGCAAATTGGCAAAAATCCTGATTTTTTCTGGTTTTTGTTTTTCATAAAACATTCATATGATTAAAATTCCAACTGAGTTGAGATGTTTAAAGAGCCATAATTTAGACACCTAACTGGAATATTTCATAGATGTCGCTGCAAAATTGACTGAATAATGCAGGTTTAAAAATTTGATATTAATCAAATTTTTAATGAATTTACGTCAGTCAGTTTTTCTAAGAGTATTTAGACCCCAACGGACACATCTTGGGTATTTAATACATACCATATGCAAATTTCGGTGACATAAGTTCAAAAGTATTTGAGTCAATCCGGAAAATGAAAAAAAATTATTTTTTCCCATTTTTCAATAATTGTGAGAAAAGTATTAATGTTTGAAAGATTATACCCCTAAAAGACACTACTAGGATGAGAGATACAATAATGTCTCAAAAATAAAATATATACGTGCCATAGTTTTGGCATGACGCCCAATACACAAAAAAATATTTTTCCACATTTTTCAATTACTGTGAGAAAAGTGTTAATTTCATGTGGATAAGACCCTTAAAAGGCAAAACTAGGATGATAGATACAATGATGTCCAAAAAATAAAATATGTACATGCCATAGTTTTCGCATTACTGCCAATACACAAATGGGACGCCCGTTATCCGTACGCCCGCCGACGGACAAATTTTCCAAAAGTAACTACAATACCCGTCGGCAATGTATACGTTGCCGAGGGTAAAAATTGCATTGTTTATTGCAATTGACATACATACAGTTCTGCCCAAAAGTTTACATACCCTGACGCAAAATGGCCGATTTATCCATTGCCAGGGCAATTTTAAGAACAGTAGGCAATTTATACATGAAATACAATGCACTGCATGCTGCTGCACACTTCTGAACCATTGACAATTCAATAGCAATGAGATTCTATGATATTATTGGTCAATTGCATTTTATGACATTTTCAAAAGTTTACATACCCTTTTATAATATCATATATTTCCCCCCTTGGGATCACGGATAGATTGCAGGATTTTATTACATTATTTCAAAAGTCCTCAGACAACATAAGCAGTGATTTTAATCCATTCTGCTTTACAGAATTTCTGTGACTCCACGTTCATTGTTGGTCTCCGCCGGGGCATGGCCTGTCTCAGATCATACCATAATTTATCAATAACATTCCAGTCTGGAGGGTGTCAAATCACTTGAGAACCTTTTCCCAACTGTCCTGGAAATATTTTTGGGCAGAATTAGTGGAAGATTTTGATTGTTGTCCTGATGAAGCGACTTGTGTTCCACTCCATTCCTAACTTTCACACAGAATCATGTCCGTTTTTGTTCCAAAATTTAATGGAAATCTGTGGCATTACAACTTTCAGTAGTTTTGACCAATATTCCAGTGCTGTTTGTACTGAAATAGCCACTATTTATCAAAAATTCACCACCTTGGTTTACTTTGTGAATGGTGCTATTTTGCTTGCATTCTTGATAGACATGCCTCCCACAGGGCGGGGGTGATTATGGGACAAACTTGGCTGCAGTACACCTAAAGCAGTTTGGTAAGTCCCAATCCACCTGCCAAAATGTTTTTGGATAGACACGACTTAGCTGAGGTATTATATCATTAAAATCCTTTGCGCTGTGTTTGCAAGGAGTTTATTCAGATTTACGATAAAAAGAAGACCATTGCTAATTTGAACCAGGGTGGTGCACCTTCAATTATTTGCAGCTGTTTCAGTTCGAATATCACCAGAGACATTGTCAAGACTAAAGACATGTTTAATATCACTGATTTCCATAAAATTTTGGAAGAGAACCAACATGATACATTGTGAAAGTTAGAAATGGAGTGAAACAAGTCGCTGCATCAGGACAACAATCCAAAACCTTCCACTAATTCTGCCCCAAAATATTTCCAGGACAGTTGGGAAAAGATCCTCAAGTGGTTTGACACCCTCCGGACTGGAATTTTATTGATAAATTATGGTATGATCTGAGACAGGCCATGCCCCGGCGGAGACCAACAATGAACGTGGAGTCACAGAAATTCTGTAAAGCAGAATGGATTAAAATCACTGCTTATGTTGTCTGAGGACTTTTGAAATAATGTAATAAAATCCTGCAATCTATCAATGATCCCAAGGGGGGAAATATATGATATTACAAAAGGGTATGTAAACTTTTGAAAATGTCATAAAATGCAATTGACTAATAATATCATAGAATCTCATTGCTATTGAATTGTCAATGGTTCAGAAGTGTGCAGCAGCATGCAGTGCATTGTATTTCATGTATAATTTGCCCATTGTTGTTAAAATTGCCCTGCAAGTAGAGAAATTGGTCATTTTGCATCGGGGTATGTAAACTTGTGGGCAGAACTGTATGTGCAGAATAAACAACTGCCTTTTATTCTGCAATTCACCACGTTTTCATATTTTAGAGCATGGTCACACATGGCTAATGTTACTGTTTTATTTTTTGTTGATGTGGAATAGAATTTTATTCCTTATTATTACATATAACTGATGTAGGATTTTCCCCTGATTTGATTTGCTTCAGTGTTCAATAACTGCTCACCCATGACATTACATTCACAGCTTCATGGCTCAATGATTAGGAAAACCCCCAAAATTAAAGTCATGCTATTGAAAGTGAGTGCATTTACACAGTAATAATATTTGTCAAAATATTGCATACTGACAAGCGAAAAAGGTTGAGATAGTTACTTAAAAATATTTATAATAATGAGATGTAGTATTTTCCCCTGATAAGTTTTTTGCTTCAGTATTCAATAACCACTCACCCATGACATTGCATTCCCAACTTCATGGCTCAATGATTAGGAAAACCCCAAAAATTAATAATAGTCATGCAATTGGCAGTGAGTTCATTTACACAGAAATTATATTTTATAACTATTGCAATATTCCATATTGAAAAACAAAAAAGATTAGATAGCTACTTAATAGAATATTTCTATTAAAGAGGTGTGGTGTTTTCCCTAAATAACTATGTGTTTCAGTATTCAATAATCACTCACCCATGACATTGCATTCACAGCTTCATGGCTAAATGATTAGAAAAACCCCTAAATAATGATCCTGCAATTGGCAGTGAATTTAACCTGCCCAGGCAGAGAAATTGAGGACATATCGCCTACCTGCTCCGTGCAGAATTGAGCCTTAGGGACATTACCACAAATGCATTTTAAAAGGTAATGACATTTTAGGAAGTAAGCCATCTCATTCCTTTGCCACCAAGTTCAAAGTACCACTTCATCAACTGGACTGAGTCCCACTTCTTGTGGTGTTGCACTTGTTTCTTCTCTGTGAAGATCTTACAGCTTGCTTAACAGTGTTCTAAGATGCCAGAAACATTGCCTTTGGCTCTCCATATTCGCTTAATCACTGAAGAATCTGGATATCATTTGCAGAACCATGCATCTGTTGCAAGGATACCTGATGTGAGGACTATTTACATGTCCAGTTTCTCTTGCACTCCCCATGCCTAATAGTCATTCCTTTCTTTGTATTTTTTCTTGATTTGTTGCACAGTCACTCTCAGCTTCTACTTCCGCTTTCAGTCTCAAGGGTATAAAAAGCATGTTTGCAATTATTTAGTCAAAGGAGGGCAAACACTTGAGGAAGCTCTCTTTTTAGGTATAGGAGAAAAATCAACAACTGGTGATTTCTTCATCTCAGCAATTCTTCCTTCTTTGGTTAAGTAATAGGACATGTGTGTGAATTTGTGGTATCTATACTGGTGCAGGGAAACTGTCACTGGTACGAAGAATCATTATTTGAATTAATGTTGTAGCTCCTAATGCAGAGCATCACCATGTATTTTATGTTCATGATTGCTTTGGATCGTTTTCCTTCATATATTGAAGTCTGTCTGAACTGAAACAGCCATTTGCAATTTAAAAAGTGCAAATAGAATCAGCCACTATTGTGACAATGTATGCCAATAAAAAATCATATTTTAGACATTTTGACCTTAAACACATCACCATTACCAAGCAATACATCAACTTATGATGCACTGATCATCAATAATAAGAACTAATAAAGATTTGAAATTAATTTCACACATGCTGGCATAGAAAAACAACATATTCATGGAATCATGGCTTCTGCTTAAAACAATTGCAAATTCGAGAAATGAATTGGCATTTTTTCAATAGAACATAGGATGGTTATGACAATTCAAAAACCTGAAAAATGAGCTCCCTGTGCGAATAGTATCTGAAATGGAGGTACATGTTTGTTTGTTTGTTTGTTTATTATATGATGCACATCTTTCTGGGTTCAAAATTAAGAAAGTTAGGCTGACCGATGCTCGTTTTGGCGGCCATTTTGAATTCGACCATTTTCTCAAAATGCTCAAGGATACGCTCTCGTTACCCGCTATTTATGTTTGATGGAGGGTCTAAGGACCCCGAATCCACTGAGAAAAAAACTTTATCCGTCGGTGCAGGGTATAACCCTCTGACTACCTGACTAATACCTGCTTTTATTCATGTCTTGCTGTACCTTCCGAAGTTGTGGTCATATTTTTTTCTTATAGACCTAAATATGAAAATTCCATTCTGTAAATGGGCCATTCTCAAATTTCGGGACAACGGGTATAGGAAAATTGTCCTGTAACGGAGGGGACAATGTGGTAACGGAGGGGAATTTTGATGTAAAAAACCAACTGTAGGAACAGCAACAAAAGGAAAAATGATAAAAGATTGATGTAACTATTATTTTCAGAAGTACTTCATCTCATATCAGTAGATTTTTTGGTCCAAATGTCGATTTCTTGTTCATGATCTGGTAATGGAGTGGACGGTAACGGAGGGGAACAATTTTTTGCTTTTCACTCATTACTGCTTTTTATTTTGGAGATTAGACAAAATAATTGCAGAATATTAAAACCTGCCACCCTCAGCAACATATACATGAAATCGTTCTGTAAAATTATCATTGGTAAGCTTGGAAATGAAGGAAACGGAGGGGACATTTTAGTGGGACCAAAAACATTTTTTATGAACATTATGTCATAATTTATTGAATACATGTTTTATGAAGTCTGCAAGGCAGTGGTACTATGGCGCACATGAGTCTGATGATATTCAGTGAAAATAGCTCATAAAAAACAATAACGAACAGAGCTATGGCAAGTAACGGAGGGGACAAAAAAATTGACATAAATTAGTGACACGACTATTGTATCAATTTAATCAATGAAATTATACAAAAATAAAATTGAAGATGAACTAAATATAAATTCAAGTCTATATTCCCGTGAATCGTGCAAAGAAACTTTGAAAATAATGGTATATTAGGAGGAAAATGAACACCTTATTTTGTCATGTCAGGTCCAGTGACAGGGAAAAACCATTGATTTTGCACGGATTTCTGGACATAATGCATAAAAAAAATATCTAATAGATGACTTCTTGCTCCAAATGCAGTGGTTCTAAGTAGAAATATGAATAACAGATGCAGAGTGACGCGCTTCAGATATTTATCGCATTCATATTGATGTCAGGGAGCTAGAGTGACGCAAATTGTCCCGAAATTTGAGAATGACCCATAAATTTGTTTCTGGGTATAACAAATAAGGCACGATATGCAAGAACCATAATTGGTTTTTCATATATAAAAGTCTGATGTTAGATAAGAAGTGAAAATTATGAACATGAATATTATTGCGGAAGTTTTAACTGTTGTGATGTCGAAAACTTGGAAGATTTTAAAAAGTTTACCTGACCTCATGGGGACCAGGGGAGGCACACCTTCCCGGCAATATACCGGGAGTTCATATCATGTGACACTTCGTCATATATGTGACCGTGCAAAATACCAGAACTGATGAAGGAGTTTGGATGAACTTTGAAAGCTCCTCTATTATAATTTTGTTGTCAGTAAACGTTTTAAAATCTTCAGGAATATCATTGCAATTTGCCTTGAAAAGCATTTTGCTGTTATTAATTTGTACAAATCTTAATTAGACGTGAATCTTACCTGGGGAACCCTTCAAAGCTACTGTTGTGCCATTAGCAGGGGACCTTGACCCTACCTTCTGGTCGAAGGTGGCATGAATGATAAGACCTGAAATACACACAAATTACAATGGTGCTTGAACTTCATAGCTCAATGATTCTGAAAACTGGAATGGCAGCGTTCCTTGCATCCTCATGTCTGATTAACATCATAAGCTTTTTAAAAACTTAGAACGTATGTCATTCAATGAAACATATCAATCACCGGTCACCAAACCTACCTACTTAAGGTAAGACCTGCTGTGACATCACTGATATAGTGGTCACGCCGTCACGGGTTGGTAAGTTTACAGCAAGGTGGTTTTATACGTGTAAATTAATACTGCCTTGCCGAAAACTAGTTTTAGGCACTTTTCTGCCGTAAACTGCCTTAAACCCTTAAATTTAACTCAAAATGCTAATTTTTCCTTGGTATTGTGGAGATTTAACAAAAAATTGAAGATATTCCTGTTCCTTAATTATCACAAAACGTACATGCAGTATTGATTGATTAAATTTCCACTGACAAATAATCAGTATTTCCTTCATTACAAAGTACAGGCCTATTTACCTACTTCTGGGCTTTTGGATGGAGTGAATCGGGCTGATTTGGGCTAAAGGCATTTAAGGCAGTAAAAAGCTGTTTTAGCACTTTTTAAAAAGCAGTTTATGGCAGTTTAAGGCAGATGCTGTACCTGAAAAGGCTTACGCTGCTTTTTTGCCAACTTCGAGTAATGCTGTCTCTTATCAGTTTCTCCTCATCCATTGACTTGTTGAGTGAAAATAATGGTCAAGAGTGATTTATATATAATTTTTACCTGTTTCCTTTTCTGTGTTGAAGTTGACATCATCAACTGCAAAAACTTCGTCGGACAAAGTCCATTCGGCCTGCTGGGTTGGAGGAACGGCAAGAGGACCAATGATGCATAAGGTGCAAATGGAATTTGAAACGTTGAATGCTTTGCAAGTGAAGCCAGTCATTGCTTTGTACTGCAAACATGTCACAGCGCACTTGGTGTTGCTATAATTTCCTACGTCTGCTTGAGAATCACATTTTACATTGAGTCGCCGAGTGTATGTGATTTTCTCCGCTAAATTAATTTGAATCGAATATATGATTAAGACAATCAGGAATAACCTTGAGTTGTTGAATATTGAAAATACTGACATCTTTATGGTGTAATTAGAATGTAGAATGTAAATGGTTGGGGACGAAACCTGTCGGTTGTTGTCCCATCAATTTTTCCTGGAATGATAATTCGGGTTCTCTTCTAAGGTGGATCCTCTCTGTAGATGTGCGCCTGCGTCACTTCCTTTTTCTCTGGTGTTGCAAATTCAAGCTTTTATGCTTGTTTGATGAAGTGATTGATGAAATAATGTATGGTGTTAGAGGCCCTGTGATGTTTGGAAAGGCTCAGGATTGACCACTTTATCTATCATTTTACGTAATTATTCACACTGAAAAGAACATACATAAAAATCTTGTTAAATATTGAAATACTACATTTGAGTCGAAAGTGTTCATTATTTATATAATGTGCATAATTCTTGTACACAGAAAGTGCTGAAAGGTTCCTGGGTCTTGGCTATTACTTGCTTCAAAGAGTCTTATTTTGGTGACCACAAAAGTTCCAAAATGTATAATCAATATCTTTAAGCAAACTTCTGAGGTCCAACAAGCACAGAACTAGATAATTGAGAGACTAGTGAAAAGAAAGCAGAAAGAAAAGAAGCAGAAAGCACTGAATTAATTATCTTTTAGTCTCTGTAAAATGCTGCTTGATATGTTGATTTTCCTTTGATTTGGTTGATTATGTATAGTACTTTCGCATTTTGCAAAAATAAGAAACATTGTTTTCCAGAAATAATACATACCTCCGTCCTAAATGCATTTCCATTTCACCAGTTTTTTCTGAACGTCGACGTAAATACGATTGTGTGGTTTCATTTGGAAATTCATCATTGAAAATATGTTAATATCTGGTACCTCAGAGACAAAATGTTAACATCTAGCGCTCCATTTGAATAAATGAAATATTAATTCTGGAGGTGGGTGAGACCATCACTATAATTCCTGGCTCCTCAAACAGGCTGAAACTTGTTCTGCAAATACTTTTTTTTTTTCAGATTATTAATTTTTTTGATAACATAATGATGTCCGGAGATGGTAAGTCATATAAGCGTTTTGTAACTTGGCTCTTGATTCCGATTTTCAATATCCTTGACTGCACAACTTTTTACTGTGGTGTCCCACTTTATATCTTTGAATTAATGCCTGTCTGTGTGGGCGGCTATTAGGTATTTGGGGGGGGGGGGGCGGGGGCTAGGAGTTTCACTCCATTCCCCCCTCCTCAGTATGTTTCTTCTAACCTTTATTGGTACACCATAAATGAGGATTATTGCCTGAAACATATTAATTGTCTTAATAATTTAGGGCTTCAGTGATCAATTTAATATATAAATTATTGGCAATAAAAATGAAAGTACCCTTAATATGACAATTATTGGTTTTCTGGAGTTCAATATTATAATGACGCTAAGTACTACCATTAATGATTAAGTAGTATCCTACCCACTTTAACTCTGTAGTCCAAGTGCATCATGAATATTATTATCCACTTGCAGGGCCGTTCCCTAGTTCATTAGCAAAATTTAGAGGGCTGCTGATTCCCCATAACGGCCCTCGATTCTCAATAACGGCCCTTGTTTACATTTCAGAGGGCCGTTATAGAATTCAAAGTGTCAAAGGGCTAACAATGGTGACGTTACAATGGTAAGCTTGCTGTTATAATATCATCACTCATGGTGTCACAATTGCCACATGACATTTGTGACATCACCAGTGATGATGTCAAAATTGAACAACAACAAGCAGTGAAGTGATTGTTCTGACATTGTTAGCATAATATTTGCTTGGCAAATGGATAATGATAGTAATAACACTTATTTTTTTCGGGCCAAATGCTGTTTTATTGGCCTCGGTCATGTCCAGCAGCCCTCGTGATTGCATCATTGCACAGCAGCCCTTGCGCTGCTCGTGCTGCTTTGAATCACTTGGGCTGCTGGACATGACTTTGGGCCATTCAAACAGCATAGCGCCCTCAAAAGTAGTGTTATTGTTATATTGATAACCGTGGTTTTTTTTTTAACTGAAGTAAAGTTATGGTATAAAACATTTAATTATCTCTGATTGGTTTTTGACATTTTGGATTGTTTTACCTTATTTGTGTAACTTTAGTGGATGGCAGATATCAAAATATCAACCAACTGCAATAAAAATTGTAAGAATTCAATATAAAAACGAATCAGTTATGTACAGATGTTGAAAAGCTGCATTTGAGAAGTTTAGAACTTGAGTGGGAAAACAAAAATATTTTTGAGCCCTTATTACACATCAGCATCCCCCATAGCAGTGTCAGAATAAACTGACATTGGGACGTGACGGAAGGTGTTGGGATGCTATTTCCTTGAGAAGCCCCCAAAAAGCAAAAAAACAATTTAAAAAACCAACACTTTTTCTAGGTTGTATCAGGGTGTGTCCCTGCCTGCCCACCTAATTTCTTGCTGTTTGGAGGCTTCTTGAGGAAATAGCATCCCAACACTTTCTGTCAGGTAACAATGTCAGTTCATTCTGACATTGCAATTGGGCATGATGGTGTGTAATTAGGGCTCAAAAATGTTTTGTTTCCCATGAAAATTCTAAACCTCTCAAATGCAGCTGATCAATATCATTAGATACCTGATTTATTTTATTATTGAATTTATTACAATTTTACTACAGTAGGTGGATTTTGTGATATTTTCCATCTACTAAAGTTACACAAATAAGGTAAAACAATCCAAAATGTTAAAAACCAATCAGAGATCAATGTTTTATACCAAAATTTTACTTCTTCAGGTCAAAACAACATGGTTATCAATAAAGAACATCACAAGTTACAATGGGGGTGTATACTTTTGCATCACCCATTTTCATTGATTTAATTTTTTACCCTCGGCAATGAATATTGCCATCGGGTATTGTAGTTAGTATGGCAAATTTTTGTCCGTCCGGCGGGCGGGCGGGCGGGCGGGCGGGTGGGCGGGCGCCGTCACACAATGTGTATTGGCCTCTGTGCCAAAACTATTACACCTATATATATGAAATTTGCCACATGAATGGGTCTTATAGTGTTAATGTGCCTTCTGGAGTTCATATTTATGTAATGACCACAGTTTTTGTTTAATATTGAAAATTCGAAAAAATTAATTTTTTTCGTTTCCGGACCAGAACTCGGAAACAGTTATACCTATGGGTATGAAAATCTACCATAACATGTATTAAATCCCCTAGTTGTGCCTTTTGGGGGTCTGAATGCTGTAACTAGAATAGATTTCAAAGACAGAACCAAAAATGTGAAAAAATTGTTTTTTTTCAACCCTCTGCAATTCCCTCAATTTTGGAGTTAGACATTTGAAATTTAGAGTTTAGTTGTCTAAAATATAGCTCTCTTAATTGCTTGAATTATTTAGAGGGTCCATCTAACGAATTTTGCATAAAAACCAAAATACTGGAAAAATGTGTAATTTTTTACATTTTTCTTGAATTTTGTTCTCTCACACCAAAACAGTAATAACTATATTGGTAAAAACCAAAATGTGTTATAGTTAAACCTATCAAGAAGGAACGTTCATGACCATTATGTAGTTGACGCAATATTTAGGCCGTCAAAACAAGTTTAAAATTCACAAAAATTTGCAAATATCAACTTCCTGGCCATTTCTCCTCTAATAAAGTCATGCCATGCTCATGAATATGAACATAATTAATAAACATGAATGAAATAAGGGGTTTTCATGCACATATACGGTACATCATCATATGAACATAAAAAGACCGAAATTGCTAAAAATAGGCAAAAACTATAGATCTTTGAATTGTCGCATTTCAGTCAATTTTGGATTTTGGTTACTCAAAGTGCCATACAATGTGCCTCAAGTATGATTTAAAAACATTTTTTATGTGCATGTAGTTAATGCGCTTTTGAGGCCAACAGAAGAAGTTTAAAATTCACAAAATGTGAAAATATCAACTTCCTAACCTTTTTGTTTCTAATAAAGTCATTCCAATGCCTTACCATTCTAAACTTTGGACAAGAAATCTCAAAACCCCCTTTTGCTCAAATCTAACCTCAGTGATGTAAATTAAAGGAAAGAAATTAAATTAATGTCAGCCTGCTTTTATAAATTCATTATATTGCATAAAAACTAAATGTGATCAAACAATGATTGCAGAAATGATTCCACTAAATACAAGGTTATTTATAAATTTACCTGGCATGCAACAAAACCTTAATTCTACGAATTTCAATATTTCATTTTATATCCAAAGATATTTAATGTTGGATAAATCTGAATTTTAATTAATGACAAAACTCAACACAAGCATATTTTAGCACATTGAAGACAATAAGTGTCACTGCTTTGTTGGGGAACAGGGTGCAGCTTTTGTTGAATGGACATTATGTAACATGATGTCACTAATCCTCCCCAGTTACCAAACCCAAGAACAAAGGGGAGAGTACAGAAGCAGTTAAATAGCACCCCTATATTTCTAACAAAATTCCCTTTTTTCTTAAAAATATGTTCAAACTGCATTGATAGCCTTAATTTTTTTATCTTAAACATTATAATGAAATTTCCTATTTTTAAAGTTGAATCCCACAGAATACAGCTACTCCGCCTATTGTACTCCACAGTTCAACAAAAATACCCCAGCTGGTGGCTCCCCCGCTTGGTCAAATTGTTCATATGCATAGGAAAAGCCACAGATTTTTGAAGACAGAGGTAGGCTCACTCGAAGGCTGCTGTCTCAGCCAGGAATAATGGCACTACACTATAAATGCACTCATTTTGGGTCGATATATAGGCCTATAATCCAATCCAACTTTCATTAAAAATCGGAGAAGGAATCTTTGAGATATTCAAGTTTATCTTAGGGAAGACTTATATTTGTTGAACTGTTTTTCATAATTTTCTCATATTGTACACCACGTAACTCTCAAAAAACATCGGAAACCCCCCTTCGAAGACTTGTTTTTCAATAAAGTGTATGTTCAGCTATATTCCTTTAATTTTTCATAAATATCTCATGGATATCGTTCGAGTGATGCTGCTTTTCGTTATAAATCCCACACGTTTTTAGTATTTTACTGTATGTTTTAATGTAATGACATCAGATTCTGAAAATATCATAGTTTGAAAATTATGTTGGATAGCCCGCCTTTTTTTTTTAATGTTGGAAAGCTTTCTTTTTGAAGAACTTTTTGGCAAAGTTTCATGAATATCTCATGGATTTTCGATTTCTTGCCAAGTGTGGGATTCAACTTTAAATAAGAAATATAGACCAAGTAGAAGTTGGGATATGACTTTTTATATCCCATGCAGGCTTTTTATTTGCCTTTTCAGCTATTTTGTTACTAATACAGCCAAGTTTGGACAGCATTTAACCTTTTTGGTGTTAAGCAGTAAATGTATTAGTCTTATTAAAAAGCATCTGTAGACCACACATTGTTTTTATTTTAATATCTAAAATAGATAGATTGGACAGCTATTATTTCTGTTTTTAGGCAGGCCTTTATTCTATTCATAATTTATGATAAGATGATAAAGGTAGGATAGGTAGATACTAATAGATAGATAGACAGATAGATAGACAGATAGATAGACAGATAGATAGATAGATAGATAGATTGATAGATTGATAGATTGATAGATTGATAGATAGATTGATAGATTGATAGATAGATAGCCAGATAGATAGATTAGATGTTTAGATAGATAGACAGATAGATAGATAGATAGATAGATAGATTGATAGATTGATAGATTGATAGATTGATAGATTGATAGATAGATTGATAGATAGATAGCCAGATAGATAGATTAGATGTTTTAGATTAGGTGATTGATAGATTGATAGATTGATAGATAGATTGATAGATTGATAGATAGATAGCCAGATAGATAGATTAGATGTTTTAGATTAGGTGTTTAAATGACTGAAGATTGCTTGACTGATTGGACTGATTGAATGAATGAATGATTAATTAATTGTTTGACTGATAGATCCACTGTGAATTTATCCCAGCAAATATATTTTCATGTTGCACTATTGATTAGTTGTTCGATAGATAGATGGATAGATGGATAGATAGATAGATATAAATAGATAAATGTTGCACTATTGATTAGTTGTTAGATAGATAGATAGTTAGATAGATAGATAGTTAGATAGATAGATAGATAGATAGATGGATAGATGGATAGATGGATAGATAGGTAGATGGATAGATAGATAGATAGATAGATAGATATAGATAGATAGATAGATAGATAGATAGATAGATAGATAGATAGATAGATATATTGATTGATTGATTGATTGTTTGATCATGTATAATTATGTAATCTAATACATCCAGAGAATCATGGATGGATGGATGATTGGGACTTTACCTCCTGAATTTATGCACTTGGTAGGCTAATTAGGACAGGAGGAGGACATAGCAATGAGGTGACCCTTATATTTCATTGCAACATCTCTTTTCAGTACCTTGAATCTGTTGAATGCTAAGGCTGGGAATTTGGCAAAATTAGATAAATAAAACATCATGTAAAATAGAGAGACGGACATATCATTGATCTAAAAACACTTTCCGTCAGCCAGAAAGAGTGAGGAAGCTTGAGAGAGTTGGGCCACTTTGTACATTCTTGCACCTCCAGCTGACAATTATGATTATACAAACATGTTTGATACATTGATTGCTTCTAGAAATAGATAAGAATATATCTGAAGGAGGGCATTGATATATATGTTCATGAGCTAACGTCCAACGAAAATTGTAAAATTTTGGCCCAGGCCATCTAAATATGACTGGGTTGGTAAAGCTGTAGTTGAGGGTCATAATCTATCGCCAGTATGTCAATTGATTTCACTGGCTCCAGAATAGCCTGCTGAATAGCCGAGGGTATGCTGCCGCGCAGCCTATGTTTCTACTTTACAATGACTTTCCATAAAGCATTTCATGGTGTATATGGGTTGTAAAACAGGTCAGTATGACCATGTAGCAATATAGGAATGATGATTCTTTTTAGAAGAAAGATATGCCAGGAAATGAAAAAACCACTCCAGGGGGGTGTATACTTCTGCAACCCTCTGTAATGTAGGTAAAACACTAATCTTGCATGGGACTTTTGTTTTTCTTATTATATTAAAACATAGGCTGTGCAGCAGCAAACCTTCAGCGAATAACACCTTTAGAAGATTACAATAATATCATAAAGTTGGTGCATTTACGAAATTGCTTATAGGTATGCAATAGCGGTCGAGTAGTGTCCTTCAATTACCTCTATTTGCCCGCTGCCCTGCCATCTTCTCATCTGCTTGCCAGGATTTGTAAAATCAGGGAAAGGCCTTATTAGACTAATTTACGCATATTATGGTATAGTTTCATGCATGTGCAAAGTATAGGTTATGAGGTGTCGGTTGAAAACCAAAAAATATTGTTTTCTGAAGTTTTTCCAATTCATCAAGTGTTATACGCATCAAAAAGCACTGGTATATTGCATAGGTGATTTGTTTAGAAAATTGTATTACTGTATAATATTATGCAATAGTGAGCAAGTTTTGGCTCTGATATAAAAAAAAAATTATTTTAAATATTTTTTCTCAATATTACAAAAACTATAGAAGAGCCATCTCTCAGACCATGAAAAGGAACAACTAGACCATATAAGCCAGATGTGTGACAAACTTCATCCATGTATATGGAAAAGTGACCGGATGTTGGGCAAGAAACAAAAAATAAATTTTTATTTATTTTCTAATATTTAAAAAAGTATTGAATATTTTCCATCAGACCTTTCAAAAGGCACAAATAGACCATATTGACCGTATGTGTACCAAACTTTATCCATGTACATGCAATAGTGACCGAGTCTTAGCCAAAAGAACAAAAAAAAAGTTTTTATATTTTTTCTAAAAGTATAGAATATCTGTCAATGAGACTATCAAAAGCACAACTACACCATATAGGCCACATGTGTACATAATTTCATCCATGCACATGCAATAATGACTGAGCCTTGGCCCGGAAACGAAATTTTTGATATTTTGTTAATTATTTGAAAAAGTATTTAAGATCTATTCGTCAAACCATCAAAAGGCACAACTAGACCATACAGGCTAGATGTGTACCAAATTTCATCCACGTACATTCAATTGAGGCCGAGTGCTGGGCCGGAAATGATCTATCCGCCCGCCACCCGACCGCCCGCCCGCCCGGCAGATGGACAGCATTTTTACCCAAGTACAATACCTTCTTCGAACTCTGTTCGCTGAAGGTAAAAATTGTATGAACTCCAGAAGAGGATCATTGTCATCTTGATTTAGATCATCCATCGCTTATCAAGGTAATCTGGGCTAATCCTACAAAAATATATAATTTTCGCTCTGACTGATCACCCCATACTCTTTAACAAAAACGTTCTATATGGAACCTTTTTAAAAAGGTTTCATAAACTGGTATAGATAAGGAACCCTAAAGGTCCATTATTCAACTATTAAAAAGGTTCCAAAAGCAAACAAAGACAACATAGATAATCTAGCTGCACTGAACTCCAAGAATTGAACCCCTTTCTCTTAGACCCCGAAGTCGGTCAGGGTTGAAACTCTGACTAGCTTGGCAAGAACTTCAACTGACTAGTCAGCCAAGTTGTTAAAATCTGACTTTTTGTTAAAAAATCTTCAACTGTACTTTTTAACTTACAAACTTTTGAAATTTTTGCTCATGAAATATTGTGTAGCATGCAAATGTGTCAATTTTTAGGGAGTTTTCATGTTGAATAGACTTTGCAAAAGTCCTAGAAGATTTTGAAAAAAATCTTGTGCTCTTTATGCTGTTTAGAATGGTACCAAAACCATTTCTGAGGGGTGATATTGGCTAAGTTAAGCGACAATGACTTGACTTCAGCTGACTCAAGTCTGACTTGACTAGACTGAACACTAACTTGCTGCTTGGAAACCTATACTAACTATGACTTGACTAGTCCTCTTTATGTAGTCGACTTCGGGGTCAGCTTTCTCTCAAGTTGGGAGGATAGGGTCCTATCGTAGTCATGAAATGCGGCCTAGGGAACTTTTTGGGACACAGAGTCAGTATATCTTGTCAAAACTTGATTTAATTTTTACAAGAAACCTATTAAAAATGATCCATGACATTTCACAAATTCTTAAATTAATGAACTTGACACTGAGTAAATTTTCTCTAACCCGATATCCTGTAAAAAGTCAATGCCTAAAATTCGTTTCGCAGATTTTGTGCAGAAAAATGATATTTGGGTCAGTTGATATTGAGGTAATTTGCAGATGATTCCCAAACTATCACAGCATAGAAGTAAAAATAAATTGAAGAAATACAACAGGTATATGTGATGTCGTCCACATCCAAACAATTCTCATCTTAATCTAAAAAACTGAGAAACTGAGTCAAAGTCAAAGTCAAGTCAAAGATCTTTTATTTTACAAGGGTTGCACAATCAGCATACATTGCTGTTTTACATTGCGGCCCTTAAAAAAAAGGAGATATATTTAAAGTAGTAAATGTATACAAATAAAACAGGTATATATATATATATATAAATCGATAAGTATAAAAACGTATAAAAACAAAAACCATGAGAAAAGTTATTTAGCGATAAAATATTGTTGAGGCCTGCAGGATAAAATATGTTTGATTACATGATTTTTAAAAACATGTAAAGATGATGAGGATCTTATTGACGTGGGCAGGTTATTGATGGTAAAGTAACTGAGATGTGACAATAATACCAGTTTCAATTGTTATTAATGATTTTACAATTAACTGATTGTACTTCATGAAAAAAATTATGAATATGTACTTCAATTCAATGAAAAAAATTAGGAATATATACTCTAATTCCATAAGTCAAGACACAGATAATGCAAGCAGGTGTTCAATTCGTTTTAAGTGAGCACCACAAAGTCTAGGCCGCATTTCAGGACTTCTGGTTTCCATGTCAACAGATTAAGTATTTATTTGCATCTGTATGACCTGATGTTTTGAATGTTGTTTGCAAATTACGTCAGTATTGTCTGACCCAGATATCATGTTTCTACATCAAATCTTGCAAAAGTTATGACTAGTTGGACAGAACTTTTGGAAAACTCCTCGTATATATATATATATATATATGTAACAATTTCCAGGGTTCCCTTGCAGGACACTTCTCACAACTTTTGCTTAAATATCAATTATTAGTGATGTACAGATGCAGTGCTAAAGCATGACATGTGCGGAGGGGGGGGGTCTAAATGATCTCTGAATGCCATGTCCTCAGTACTTATTTCCAAGAACCATTTTAAACCTCTTCAAATGCTTGGACATTCCGTCCCAGAAAGAAATGACCATGCCAGTAATAGCTAACACAAAAGGTCCCAGCAAGTGGAATCATTTTTTAATGGACCTTTATTCCTTGTACTTAGGTTGGGACCCATAAAACTGGTTTGGGATTGCTTGTGACTTCTTTACATTTCCCTATTTTAAACATAGGACACGTAATCCCGCACTCATGAACTTCTTCCTTGGATCAGTTTTTACGCTGAGAGATGGAAGAATGGGGCTTTACTTCTAGTATTTTTGGTAGGCTAGTTAGGACAGGGGGACAAGGCAATTAGGTGAAGGATTGAATCAGCAGTAATTGATCTCTAGCTTCTCTAAAGGCTGAAAATATGTTGGGTCAGTTTTGATCGGACACACAAACAAAGCCTGCAAAGTGACACAGTTTCCAATCTTTCGGCTGGCACTGACGGTAATGTATTTCGTAACAAGTATCAGCAGGAACAGGTGTGGGGCACTTTTTGTGAAGTGGCAATGACCAAATTACATATTACTGAATATTACTTTCTGATTTTATTCAAGGATAAATTGAAGTGAGACGAGGTTTATAAAATATGAGTGAAGACATTTTTTTGATACGAACATGCCGAATGTGAGAGTGCAATAAGGGCATGCACTGTGGAATCACTCAGGTAGTTTCTTACAATATTTTCCGTTGGAGGCCACATAAGATATTTTATTGCTTCACCTGGTGTCAACATTCTGAATCGGAAGTTCGGAGTCTTAGTGTCCCAACAACTGTTACACTAATAACAAAAATAAATTAAAACAAATTGTTATGAGTTGTCAAATTTTGATTTAAAATTATTAAAGTCAGGAAATTTGATACGCGAAAAGAGTGGACTGTTGCTTTGTGAAAATGGCATTTAGTGACTCAAGATAATTGATGAAGGGTCATCTTCTCTATATTCAACATGGGAAACAAAGAGGCTGTTTGATTACTCATGATCAAGAGAAGGCCATTTGATTTGTCATAACTGATTTTTGAGTTTAACTCAGATCCTTTCGTTTGTCACCATTAAGCAGGATAATTCTCCCTTAGTAAAATTAACTGTGAAAGTATTGGGTATGATCATGACAAATCATGATCATCAGCATAATGAAGCACAATGTGGCATAAAGGGCTATTTATACAGTGCAGCAGTCCGCTCTTTTTTTCATATCAAATTTGTGACTGTAATATATGTTGAACCACTTGCAAATGACACATGTACAGAAGACACTCAAACGTTTACAAGACATTAGTAGAGGACCCCACCATAGATCCCGTGACCACCTGAGTGGGAGCAATTTTTTTATGTTGATTCAAGTTTATGAGGTCAAAAGAAAAAATTTTGGCTGGGGCGCCCCGCTAGAAAGTGCGGGCTAACTTCACCAGGCGGCCATTTTCAAAATGGCTGCCGATAATCAAAATTTTGCTAGGATGATAATCTTTTGGTCAAAATGTATGTTTTTGGGGCCAAGAAATACAATGGTCACCGTAAGAATTGTCTATGATCACCACCAGGGGGCAGAATAAGAAAATTTATGAGAAAAATTGCTAAAATACAATATATACGGGCCGAAACCTAACACACACATGCAGAATCTGTAAAAGTGAGCAATGACAGTTAAATTATGATATTTTCATACCTCCCAAAGTTACATAGTGCAAAGGAATCGTATTATCACTCATCAGCAGGAAAACTACGATCACGTCCCTTCTTGAGCTTATCAAGGTGCAAAATACATAAAACAAACAAACTGAAACATGTCGTCGTAAGTAATTTAGGATTCATTCAGAATGAGTGTATCGAAATAATAGAAACTGTCAATGTTGGAAATCCTCTGACAGCTCTGCTTATCAGGCTTATCAGGCAGAAATAACTGATTTTTAGCTTTTCTGATCTACAGGCCGGAAATATTTTCTGCCAATGACAAAAAAACTTTCCCGCAATTTTATAAAATTTATGCAATAAAAAATTGAGATTATGCTTTTTCATTTCGTCCTGCCAACCGATCTGAGAAAAAGTGCCGAGATAGGATCCTTGAAGGTAAAAAGGCATCGCTGAATTTTTACAATGATTTGATATATCAATTGAGTAAGTTGTGTTGTATTTTAAGTTTGTGAATATTAAGTCCATCTCAGAATTGTAAGACTTCATTGTGTAGTCTGTAGAATGGGTCTCCTCCTTGTCCAGGCTGATATGGGCCATGTGATGCAATAGCGGGTATTATAGTTGCCAATATTTTTTTTACCCAAAAAGATTTATTTATTACTTTTAAAAAAATAAAGACTAAAAAGCGAGTCATAAGTCCAATCATTTTAATTCCACCAAATCAAGTAATATCATTTTAGGCTGGTCTTCTTTTTTTTCATTTTCGCACTGCATGCACGATCTACAAAATTGTACCTTTGTTGCACATATAATGATAAACTTGTATATGAGAATCGTAACTGACATAAGCAAACATTTCTAAATATCGTTCAAAAATTACATGATGTGTGAATGACAATTTTTAAAAACTACAAATAACAATAGTTTTGCAAAACAGGCACTCGTATAAATTAGTCATTAAAATCATGCTACATATATATATTTATATATATATATTTTGATTATATGGATAGATAGGTAGATTGACTTTATTTAGCCACATTAAAAGAGGGTACAGACGTATATATGTAATAAATAATAAGTAGCACACTGTTGTAATGCGGTTCAGATTGCACACAAAAGTTACTTAGATTATGTAGATCACATTATAGATGATATATGTAGTAGGGTCAAACTTCCCATGTTTTATTTAATCTTTTCAGAATTTGATGTCCATGGAATTTGTTTGCAAGCTGGATGCTAATTAAAGCCTCCTAAAGGACACAATAAGAAAGAGGAAAAAATGAGTATTCACACAACGCTATTTTTAACTTGCTATATAAAAAAAACTTGCTTTTAAGCTATTTAATGACCATAAAAGTTACTTCTAATACGTTCAGCTATAACATTTAAAATTGAATTTTTATTGAATTTTTTGCACATATTGTTATTTACTGGACAATCAATGCAGTTGTTAGTAATAACATTGTTATTATTTTTATTGTACCTAGTTAGTGAAGTTTACCAATTTATTCATTACCATTGATTTATGAAAACCGAAAGCTTACATGAGATTGGCCCTGTGAATGTGATGAGTAATTTAAACAGGTATAATTTAGACATCTTAATGCAAAATTTCACACTTTTGCTGAATTTGCTGTAATCAATTTTTGTAAGAGCATTAAAACCCTAAAAGACACATCTAGGATATTTAATGCATACTATGGTAGTTTTTAATGCCATAGGCAGAACCGTTTCATAGTTCTGCTCCGGAAAAGAAAAATATTATTTTTTATGAATTTTCAAGATTTCACAAATATTGTAGTGATTGCATGAATATGAATAAAAGGCAAATATATGCTTCAATACCCATTCATGTGCCAATATCATATCATATGTACAGGTGCAATAGTTCTTTGCGCAGTAGCCAATATACATTGTTTGTTTGAGGCCCCCTACCCGCTCACTGGACAAAAATTTTCCATAGTAACTACAATACCTGATGGCAATATACCTTGCCGAGGGTGAAAAAGCCAATGATTTATCTATTTGATTATCTGCATTGGTTTTTGTTCTTGGATGGCTGTAACGTACGTACAGCTGGCTTATTCCAATTATACTGTAGGATTTGTACATGAGCAGTTACAACACTTTTGGATAAAAATTTGGGCTGGGCTAGTAGTTTTCAATAGAATGAAGTCATTGATTAATCGTATCCACAATATCTGCTTACATAGTCGGTCTCAGCACAAATATTATATGTTTTATGATATTTCAATAATATTATATATTCAGTTTGTCATGCGTAAGTAAACATATTCTCTTTAAAGGTCAGAAATTTATTTTCCTAATTTCGTCTTTCAAAATAATTGTTTGGAATGTAATAATGTGTCACTCTGACCATAGGGAGCAGCACAATAAAGAATTTACAATATTCTTTTTTTTTTTAAAGGTTCAAACAAAGATATTACTTTGTGAAGTATCTAGAGGTACTTTTAGGGGAAAATGCCAAAGTATCTAAAGAGATTTTTATGGGAGTGATAAACCACACACAGGCCTGTATGAATGCCTTTTGACGCCTTATTTTTCTAATAGGCCATCCAGATACTTTGTTCATGAATTGTTAATGGTTGATGAAAAAAATACTTAATTTAGCCAAACATCCTTTGAATTTCAAGATTTGATAATGATCAAAAACTGAAACAGGGATTCCCGGGATTCCCGGTTATGGGCTCTTCATCTCCTGGTTTCCCGGTTTCTTGCAAAATCGGGAAATTAGCATTTCCTAAGACTCTACTGTCAAAGCTGAAGCTAATGTTGACAACATAGTTTAGGAGATCCATAATGTGTGTCCATGAAATATTCATTCTCAGCTTAAGAGTTCCATAGAAGCCACATGAAATTGGTATCTTTCTTCTCACTCCAGACTCTGAGGTCATCATAGTTGCCTTTACTGCAGTGTTTGCCGTTTGTGCATCCAAATTCAAGGTCCGTGTAAGTGTTGGTTTCTGCTATAATGGAAAGTTGGTCAATGCGGTATCCATCAAAGTAGAATTCGAAGCCATCCGATGCAGTGTAAGTGATTCCAACCAGGTGCCAGTAATTGTAGATGATTTTCACACCTTCGGACCATCTGTGGGTGCCATTGTATAACCTGAAGGTGCACCTTGGATTGCTTGATGGTGTGTTGCAAAATAACCTGAAACTTGGACCAACCACTGCCATGGTATATTTGTGTCGCTGCGTTGGAAGGTTCATCCAAAAGGAGATTGTCACTCCTTCAGGACAGAGGTTCACATTTCCCAAACAGTCACTGCTGTGAGCTCCCAAGCTGATGATATTGTCGTCATATGTCCCTCGGTCGTTGGGGGTGTATAGTGCGTTGCCAAACTTTCCAGGGGTCACATATGGACCTAAAATCAAAAAAGATTAACATAAATTTCTATATACGCTGGGCCAGAATTAATTATACAGTGTCATTGCGCCGAAAATCAGTCAAGTGCAACCATTTCCTGTGTGCCTTTAGTCTTGTTTATCACATCAGGTTATTTAAATAAAACGAAACCTTACCCACATCTCACCAAACAAATCAGGATGTCATTTTAATGTGTGTGACATAGCACTTTCCAAATGTGCATTTTGCGCAGCAAGGGAAAGAATTAATTTTGAAAAGTTAACGTGACAAACAGGAAATGGTCACACTTGACTGATTTTTGGCTCAATGACATTTGTTGGACGTTGGTAATAGGAATAAACTGCATAATTATTGCTTTTGGCCAAGAAAATTATCTAGCAAATCAAAAGCAAAAATAAAGGAGGATGTTTCTTTTTTTGTTCAGTGTAGATTGAAGCTTTGAATTGAGATATTTTTATGAAAAGCTAACGTGACAAACAGGAAATGGTCACACTTGACTGATTTTCGGCTCAATGACACTTGTTGGATGTTGGTAATAGGAATAAACTGCATAATTATTGGTTTTGGCCAAAAAAAATTATCTTGCAAATCAAAAGCAAAAATAAAGGAGGATGTTTCTTTTCTTGTTCAGTGTAGATTGAAGCTTTCTTAGTGACATTTTTACATCATACATTCCTGCTTTTATAAATGTCTCGCTGTACCTTCCGAAGTTGTAATATTTTCTTCCAAAAGACCTAAATATGAAAATTCCGTCCTGTAAATTTGTGTATGGGTAGATACAGATAAGGTAAAGGTAAAGGTACTTTTATCTAACGTGGGTACTGGGTAGTCAAGCTAATTCAGTGACTTGTTTCCAGTTGGGCCAACGGTGCCTCCAATTTACGTCTGATGCAAACGATGATGTCGTGGAATGACATTGATGGCCAGCCTAGGGATTGAACCTCGGTCCCTTGCTTGTGACTGAGCTATCGGGGCTGATAAGAGACCACCATGATATACATAAACAAGAACCATACTTAGTTTTTCACATAAAATTCTGATGTTAGATTAGTATTGAAAATTATGAACCTAATTATTATTGCGGAAGTTCTAACTGTTGTGGTGTCGAAATCTTGAAGATTTTAAAACGTTTTAAAGCATTTTACTGTTATTAATTCGTAAAAATCTTAATTAGGTATGAATCTTACCTGGGGACCCATTCAAAGCTACTATTGTGCCATTAGCTGGGGAGCTTGACCCTACCTTCTCGTCAAAGGTGGCATGAATGATGAGACCTGAAATACACATTTTACAGTGGTGCTGAAAACCGAAATGGCTGCGTTTCAGGTATCCTCATGTCTGATTAACATCATAAGCTTTTTAAAAACTTAGAACATATGTCATTCAATGAAACATATCAATCACCAGTTACCAAACCTACCTATTAAGGTAAGATTTGCTGTGGCATCACTGATATTGTGGTCACACAGGGTTGACAAGTTTACAGCTTGTTGGATTTTACAGGTAAATTAATACTGCCATGCCAAAAACTCTTTTTAGGCACTTTTCTGCCATAAACTGCCTTAAACCCTAAATTTAACTCAAAATGCAAAATTTTCCTTGGTATTTTGGAGATTTAACAAAAAATAGACGATAATCCTGTTCCTTAATTATTACAAAACATATACATGCAGTATTGATTGATTAAATTTCTACTGACAAAAAATCAATATTTAAATCATTACAAGGTATATGGTCGCATGTCGTGAGGTGGGCACCTAAAAAGGGTGGTTTTGTGACACTATGCAGAGAAATTTGTCATTCAACTGTCCATTTCGCAAGAACTAAAAGGTCTATCAATGTGGCTGTAGTCTCATATTGTAGCCCTAAAAGTTCTGTTTAATTTGACATCAACTTTATGTGAATGATGGAATAGTTTGGGCCCTGCTACTCTACAAATGAAAACATAGGCTGCGCAGCAGCAAGCCTTCAGCGAAAGACATCTGTAAAGTCATAAAAGCGATGTTGACAAAGTTGGTATAATGCAATCGTGGCCAAATCTTGGCCTGAAATTATCTATATACCCGCTGCCCTACCATCTGCCCGCCTGCCTGCCAGGGTATGTAAAACCATGGAAAGGCTGAACTAGACAAATTTACACATATTATGTTGCAGTTTGATAGCGGCCTACTAGCCTTAAAGGGGTCACCCTCCAATAGAGAATTGTCAAACAAAAATACTGTATAACATATCAATAGTTTATTTATCTTTTTCATAACTTATTCTCTATTGAAAATAAATATGTCTGAGTCTGAGTCTGAGTTTCATACATGTAGCCCTACAGGAAATAGGTTATGAGCTGTGGGTCGAAAACCAAGAAGTATATTAATTTGTATTTTTCAATTTTTTTCTAAATATTTAAAAAGTGTTAAAACTACCTATCAATGAGACCAGTGAAAGATCTTTATAGGCAATATGTGGATGAATTTTTGTCAAGGTACATCCAAGAGAGGCTAAGCTTTGGACCAGAAACCAAAAATTATAATTTGCAATATATTTTGTCAATATTTCAAAAAGTATAGAATGACCATGAATCACGCCATCAAAAGGCACAACAGCATCATATAGGTGATATGTATATGAAATGTCATCCATGTACATGCAATACTGGGCAAGTTTTGGGCCAGAAATGAAAAAAAATTGTTTTTATTATTTTTTCTCAATATTTCAAAAACTATAGAATACCCATCAATCAGACCATCAAAAGGCACAATTGGACCACATAGGCTATATGTGTACCAAATTTCATCCATGTACATGCAATAGTGACAGAGTCTTGATCCGGAAACGAAAAAAATATTTTTTAATCTTTTTGTGTAATATTTCAAAAAGTATGGATTATCCATCAATCAGACCATCAAAAGGCACAACCAGACCATATGGGCTATATATGTACCAAATTTCATCTACACTGAGCATCATTAAAAACGCAACATTGCAAAATGGCTTAAAATTGTGCTTTCTCTTAAAGTATTAAAATGAAAATTTGCACACACCTAGCAGTTGCCATCAGGTATATTCATGTCAATTTTCACAGGTGCAATACTTTTGTGTCAAATTAAATCGTCGTGACTACTGTTGAAAATGCAAGTCACAAAATTTCAAGATCCCATGATCATTAATTTCAATAACTTTGCTGTCCTTTAGACAATATTTTTTAATTGCTTGATTGGATGGAAAAAAAGGGATGTTTGATTCAACCAAAATTTAAGACGATCAAATTAATAAAATTTAAGTGTCAATGCTACCCTGCCCCCTACAGGAGCTTTTTGACAAAATCTGCAAAAATGATGTTTTATTCAGATTTTTAGAGAGTATTGATATGGAATGAGTGTTTATGTGTGTGTTTCTCTCCTAGGCATGCATAAAAACTCAATTTTCCAGTACTTTGGGTTTGCATCCATCATTTCCAGTTGGTAATTTCTCAATTTGAGTTTTTCATTCAGAATTTGCTTTATCCTCAATGTTTTTTTCAAAATGTTTGTTTGACAGCTTTTTGGGAACTCCTGTGCCTGTTTTGTGAAAATTTTATAAGATTAATCCCATCCAATAAGCAACAAAACCAATATTTCCGTGAGTGCATTTTCCATTGAAGCGGAGTCTGTGAACTGAAGTTTCAACCAGAGCTCACTAAAATTAGCACTCTGTAGCCAAAAATGAATTATTTTTCATGAAGTTTACTAATATGCCTTTTAAGACCATACATATGAGGCGTGTGCCAGATTTTACAATTATTGTGCGATTAGAACTGAGGAAATTTGGCTGTTTAATGGTGTTGCATTTTTAATGATGCTCAGTGTATGTACATGCAATAGGGCCCGAGTTCTGGCCCGGAAACTATCTATCCACCCGCCGCCCGGACGCCCGACCGCCCGCCCGGCGGACGGACAACATTTTACCAAAGTGATAACAATACCTTCTTCGAACTTCGTTCGCTGAAGGTAAAAATCCAGGGGTGGTTCGGTGGCAGGAGGCGGTGGCGGAGGCGGGAGGTGAAAACAGTAATCAAGCATATAATGCTCTGTAACTCTGAAGTACTTGGATCTAACCTGAATAGACTGTTTCAGTGTATAGTCACAGGCATAAACAATATGCTTCATGTGTGGTGTGTTCCACTCTGCTGCCTCCTCTCTGATACAGTTAACTATTAGAAAAGGTATGACAGTTCCAAGCTGAGCTGGTACGTTGTCACTGTAGCAGACGACTTAGGTAACTGTAAAACCCAGTCTAAAGATAGTGGCAGCGGACCAAGTGGGTACAAAGTGAGTTGTTGTAAAACCACCAATTTGAGAAACAACACTCTTTTCATATTTTATCCACTTTTATAACTGTGATAACTGACAGAAATAGGACAGCTGTATTTGAAATTATACTGCGCATATTCATTGTTCAAGTGTTATACAAAATTCAATCAACCATGCACTAGAAGTCTGATTGGTTGTTCCCTAGACGTTATATATTGATTGGCAGGGTCCACAACTGAAAAGAGCTGACCACAATTAACATCTGTGACCTGCTCCACCAAAATGAGTTCTAAGTAGGCAATTTATATTTCCCAGAAATTAGCAAAATGTGTCAAGAGGTCACATTTCAATGTTTTTTAGCTGTTTTTACCTCGTTTTAGGAAAATAAATTTTCTTCGAATAATTTAAAAGACCATTTTATAAGAAATTGATTTTAGATTATCTAAATTCGGTGTTCTTCTTGATATTTTTAGTTCTTTTATTGCAATGGCGGGAAATTCAAATGCCATTTTCTCAAAGTTTGATGTTTCGCATCATCAATGTTTGAGGTGCCATATCTTTGGATTGAATGGAGATATCAAAACATGTGAATCATCATTTTAAAGCCCATTTCCAGTAGAATAAAGTTATTTCACAACTAAATATGACAAGGGGCCGACTTTGAACCCATTTTGGTGGAGCAGGTCACATCTGTATACACATTGAGCCAGCAACCCTCCCCCTCGCAGCGCTGTTAAAAGTAATCACCAAAGAATATTAGTTACTAATTTTCATTTCTTTTTCCTTTAAAATATGAAATTATGAGACTCTCCATGACTATCTATCTATCTATTTATCTATCTATCTATCTATCTATCTATCTATCTGTCTATCTGTCTATCTATCCATCTATCTATCTATCTATCTAGCTGTCTATCTATCTATCTATCTATCTATATATCTATCTATCTATCTATCTATCTATCTATCTATCTATCTATCTGTCTAATAGTATTGCATTCTGACTGTGTCCAACTGTTATATGTACCTATCTGGCATAGCTAGTACAGGTTCAGTTTCCATCACAAAATGCGGTCTGGACAAGTCAAAGATGGACCAAATTGACCTCTCTCATGCAAAGGGACCAGCCTACTCATTTAAGAACCAACCAATCAGCACATTCGAGTAATTTGTTGGCAATGGATCACTTTACTTAATTGAATAAATGGTGTCTTATAATTCCACATGTTTTATAGTTTAAGTTTTCACAATTTGGTTTTACCAGTTTTATAACAACAACCAGAATCAATTGACTGACTTGTCAACTTGTGATTTGGTCCGTCTGAACTGAATTTACTGACATCTATCAATTAATTATTTGTCTTGACATGCATGAATGCCCTCACTTCGATTTTTATATCTCTTCTATACACATTTACATCCATTAATCAAAGCTGAAATTTGTACACCACAATCAACTTTTTGTTCTTCACATTTTGTGGGGAAATGACTATTTAAGATGTAGCAATTAATTTGCAATGTTTTTATTATTGTTGGTGTGGATATCACAGCAATTGCACTTCCGTCCAGCTCAGTGTGGAACTCTCGATTTTAGATTAATTTTTGCTTAATTTTGTTATTTAAAACAACTGTCAACACTTCCAGGTACGTTTGATATATAGCAAATGTACCAAAGAAAGCTATGAAACCGACAGTTAGGTTGCATTTTTGTGATAAATATGAATTTAAAGTAATTTTACTACTGACTCAGTCCATGTTCGTCTGCTTGCATGTTTGGGCTGTCATACCTTGTATAGATAATAAGAGAGTGGACTGGAATGGCAGTCAAAGCACACACGGATCATATTGTTTTTGCCTGTGGTATAGTTCACTTCCTTGAATGTCTTTTCTGGGCCTTTCAGATGTCTCTTGTGGTGTAATGTGTGTATAGTTCGAAAAGAAGTTGATTGGACCACAGGCACAGACAAGCCACTTTTGGTCTGTTTTTGACCGTTAGGACACAATGTGCTAAATAGAGCCTTTTATTTCCATAATTAGGTGTGTCAGTGGGCACTTGCTGACTGGAAAGGCATTCAGAATGACATCTACTTAAATAAAGCTGTAACGTCAGTGGCACATTTGTCATACTTTTGTCCACGACTTTCAACAGCCCTGCCACTCCTCACACCATCAAATGTGCACATTTCCTCTTTTTTCAAACATGCCCTTCTGATGAATCCACATGCAAATCAATTCATGATGGCCCTTTCCCTTCGATTCAACTGTCCATGGATTGATATAACAAGCAATGCCACAGAAACCAAGCCATTCCCTTCGTGACTATACTTCCGGTCTGAACACTCTGTTGTCATCCAGGCTGAGCTGCTAAGTCACGCTTCACTGAGCAGCTCCTCATAATGCCTTGGTATCATATGGAGGTTTGTTGTTTTTTAATGTCACGTTTTTAACAAGTGCAGGGTTACAATGTAAACACTGGGCAATAATTTCCTGGGACAGCCACAATTGGCAAAATTGTCGAGCTCATTTTTGCATTGGATTCATCAATTAACATGCACTTATATTGTGTCTATTGCATTGTCACGAACATAAAGTATTATTTAGCATGTTCAAATAACAATACATAAATACTACTACAATTATTACGCTACATCAGAATGAAAATGGTTACAAATCTATTTTTTTTCTGTAGCATGTAAAATTGGTTTCTTGAATCACCCATCAGCATCCCCTCTAATTAATTGTATGACACAGTGACAAGGATGAATGATCTGATTATAATAATGTGAGATAGATAGATACATAGATAGGCCAATGGACAACCAGGTACATAGCCAGATGGATAGATAGATAGATAGATAGATAGCTACATAGATAGATAGATGGATAGATAGATAGCCACATAGATAGATAGATAGATAGACATCATAATTGCCAACTCTCTCACAGGGCCACCATTTGCCAGGCGTTGGGTCAAAATACCCATTTTCCTCATTTCCAACAGATCTACAAGGCCATACATTTTTTAACAATCCAAATTCCAATGTTAATCCCTGCCTTCAATGCAGTCATGTCACTGCATGTCCTACCCACATCACTGTGTGTCTCAGCCCCATTACCTCACCCCCTAAACCAACAAATATTTACAATTGCAGCCCTCCTCCTTTATTCATTTATCACTGGGTAATTCTAGTTTTGATATAATTTGGCGACCATCATTGGATCAAAGGAGCCATAAAGAGCCTACTTGAGAAGATATTTACTACGAACATCAGAAAAATTGTTTGCTATTTCTTATTCACAATTCATACTCCTTTACACTTTGATAAAGCAGGTTATTTTTATGTCATCTTATAGTCCCATTTGTAATGTACAATTTAAAACAAACCAGAGTCACTTCTGAGGAGATTTGACCTGGCAATGATGTTTTCTGTAAAAAAGGTCAAAATTGAGAAAAATGCGTTTTTAGATCAGGCTTTTGGTGCATTTTTATGTTAATTAATTACAAATAAACGAGTATATCTCAGTTATAAATAAAGATAATGAAGATCTGTTTGCTGTATTTGATGCGTATGATGGCCTACCACAAGCTACATGTATAGGAATATTGAAAAATGTGCCATTTTGACCATGTCACAAATTTGTAGCCCACCTTATGACATGCGACCATATTGACCTATTTTTGGGCTTTGGATGGAATAAATCAGGCTGATTTGATCCAGTAAAAGGTGTTTTTTACCACTTTAAGGCAGTTTATGGCTGATGCCATGACTAAAACAGTTTATGGCTGTCTTTTTGCCAACCCCGAGTAACAATGTCTCTTACCATTGGTTTCTCCACTTCCATTGGCTTGTTAAGTAAAAATAACAATCAATGAGAATTAATATGGATTTTTACCTTCTTCCTTCTCTGTGTTGAAGTTGACATCATCAACTGCAAAAACTTCGTCGGACAAAGTCCATTCAGCCTGCTGGATTGGAGGAACGGCAAGAGGACCAATGATGCATAGGGTGCAAATGGAATTTGAAACGTTGAATGCTTTGCAAGTGAAGCCAGTCATTGCTTTGTATTGCAAACATCTCACAGCGCACTCTATGTTGCTATAATTCCCTACGTCTGCTTGAGAATCACATTTTACATTGAGTCGCCGGGTGTATTCGATTTTCTCCGCGAAATTAATTTGAATCGAATATATGATTAAGACCATCAAGAATAACCTTGAGTTGTTGAATAATATCTGCTTGTTGTAATTATTCATTATCACGCTGAAAAGAACATACATAAAAATCTTGTTAAATATTGACATAATACATTTCATTATGAAAGTATTCATTATTTCTATAATGTGCATAATTCTTGTAAAAAAATCCTGCCTATCATTTGTTTTTTTTTCGGGGGGGGGGCATATTATGTCTTATTTTGGTGACTACAAATGTTCTAAAATATAAAATTAATATGTTTTAGCAAAATTCGAGGTCCCACAAGCACAGAATAAACAAGTGAGACGGAAGCAGTAAAAAAAGCAAAGAGTAGAAAGTACTGATTAATTATCTTTTAGTGACTGTAAATTGTAAAATGCTGCTTGATATTTTGTTGTTCTTGTTTCTGCTGTGCTAAAGTTACTTTTCATTTTTTACAGTGGCAACTGGTACAGGTCTTACATTCTATTTTTACAGTGTATCAGTTTCTGTAGTTTCCATGAATTCTTTACAGCTATTGTATTTTCAGCTATTGTCTATAGAACACTTTCACTGTTTGTAACGGTTCACATGTCCATGTGTCACTGGTGTTTCCTCTTCCCATAACTCATTCAATCATTCTAAGCATTGTTATTGAAGTAGAAACATATCTAAGAACTTCAATGCATATATATTCATATTAAGCCTAAGGAACACCAAAAAAGGTAATTCAGTTTCCATTATGATATAAGAATCAATTTATATATTTATAGATATTTAGTAAGTCTATGTGTTATATGTGGTGCTGATTATTGGTTTAATTTATTTCAGTATCACGGCATATATGGCATATACGACATTATACGACATATACGGCATGTAAGATAAGACAACTAAGGCAAATAAATGTCAGTGAAACTTCTACAAGGTGTTCAGTGTTCATATTGTGTTCTGGGCAACAGCACGGCTGTCACAGTTCTTTTGATTTGGTTGATATGATATTACTTTTGCATTTTGCAAAAATAAGAAACATCCTTTTCCAAAAATGATACATACCTCTGTCCTAAATGCATCTCCAGTTCACCAGTATATTCTGAACCTCGACGTAAATACGATTTTGTGGTTTCATTAGGAAATTCATCATTGAAAATATGTTAATATCTAGTACCTCAGCGAGAAAATTTTGACATTTTGTGCTCCGTTTGAATAATCGAAATATGATTTCTGGGGGTGGATGACACCATCACTATTATTCCTGGCTCCTCAAACTGGCTTAAACTTATTCTGCCACAACTTTTTACTGTGAAGTCCCACTTTATATCTTTTAATTAATGCTTGTCTGTGTGGGCGGCTATTAGGTATTGGGGGGGGGGGGGGTTGGCGGGGGCTAGGAGTTTCACTCCATGCCCCCTCCTCAGTATGTTTCTACTAACCTTTATTGGTATACCATAAATGAGGATTATTGCCTGAAAAATATTAATTTTCTTAATAATTTAGTGCTTCAGTGCTAAATTTATATAACTTATTGGCCATAAAAATGAAAGTAAGTAACCTTAATATGACAATTATTGGTTTTTCTGGAGTTCATTATAATGACGCTAAGTACTACTATTAATGATTAAATACTAGTGCTTCCAATGAGTCTCGATCGTGCACTCTCGAGAATGGTCATGGTCCAGTTCAAGTTCAAGTTCAAGTTCTTTATTGGAAAATAATTATTTAGCAAAATACATAAATCATGTACAATTATAAACAATCAAATTTTCCTTAGTCAAGATACAAAAAAATGTATATAATGGTCATGGTCCAGTGCAGGAGACTCGAGAATTTCTTGAGAAATCTAGGACACTGTCCTTCAAAGGCACAATGATACACTGAACAAAAATTTTGAAGTTCTTGTGGCTCAATAATTTTTGATATTTTGCACAGACCTCATGTATGACCTTAAAAGCAATTTCGGAAAAAATTGTGAAAAAGGGTTGACTTTTCGCTACACACAAGTGACATGACTCATTTTAGTGAGCTCTGTTTAGACATCAGTTCACGGACTGTGCTTTAATTATGGTTGGATCAAATATCACCTTTTACCATCTCATCAAGCAAGAAAAATGGTGAACCATCCTGACTAATTAAAAAATATTGTGGAAAGAACAGCAAGGTTATTGAAATTAATCATCACAGGACCTTGAAATTTTGTGACTTGCATTTTCAACAATAGCCACGGTGATTTAAATTGACACAAAAGTTTTGCTCTCAAAAATCTGTAAATTTTTGTAAATATACCTGATAACAACGACTAAGTGTGTGCATTTTGAGAGAAAGTACCATTTTAAGTCATTTTGCAATGTTGCGTTTTTAATGGCACTCAGTGTATAACAAGAGAGATTTAATTATGCAATGGATCATGTTTTTTGGCTATTATGACGTCTTTTGTAGTTCTAATGCCAATCTGTCCGTTTTGTTTCTATAAATCACAGCAAAACGTCCAGTTATTATACAATTTTGAAATATTTGTACAAGTTTAATTTCAGCATCTATCCGATATACACTGAGCGCCATTAAAAACACAGCATTGCAAAATGACTCAAAAATGGTACTTTTTCTCAAGATATCAAGGTGAAATTTTGCACACGCTTAGTAGTTGCCACCAAGTATATTCATTAAAATTTACATATCTCTAAGTGCGATATGTTTGTGGCAAGTTTAATCGTTATGGCTACTGTCGAAAAAGTAAATCACAAAATTTCAAGATCATGCGATCATTAATTTCAATTATGTTGCGGTTCTTTCCACAATGTTTTTTGATTAGACAGGAAAATTTACCATTTTACTTACTTAATGAGATGGAAAAAAGTGAAATTTGACCCACCTGCAATTAAAGATGATGAAATCTAAAAAAATTGAGTGTCAATGCCGGCCTGCCCCCTATAGGGGCTTTTTGTTAAAATCTTCGAAAAAAGATGTTTTATTCAATTTTTTGTCAGAGTTTTGTTATGGACTGATTGTCTGTGTTTGTGTTTCTATCCTGGATATGCATAACAACCCCATTGTTCAGTAGTTTGGGTTCTTATGCTTTATTTTCAGATACTGATGCCAACATCTACAATTTTCATTCAAAATCTGCTTTATCCTCAATATTTTCTTCAAAAAAGGTTAATGGGACAGCTTTTTAAAGGAATTGCATGTTATCGGAACATTTTGTAAGATTATACCCATCCAACAAGCCACAAAATCAATATTGTCAATGGCAACAAAATTCTCGAGAATTCTCGTTCTCGCGAGAAAATTCTGAGTCATTGCTGACCTCGAGACTTCTCGATCTCATTGGAAACAATAGTTGCAGGTACCTTATCAGTTTTGTTGTCAGTGACACCAGGAATGCTCCATTGCTCTCTGAATTCTCTCCACAAACTCCCAGACTTCCCTCTTATTCCTTTCCCATCATTGATTGCCTTCATGATTTTGTATTCGGGTCGTGAGGTCAATCTGACTATGTCACGGATAGTTTTTAATGGAGGTGTGTATACACACCGCCGTTTTTGTAGTTGATGATAAAGGGGGGTAAGAGAGTGGTAGAGAGAGTGTAAACTTTAGGTGGGAAATTCAAAATTTGAGAAGAAAATCTGAAAGTACTCTTTGCATGTTTCAAATTATCTCCTAATTGCTAAATTCACCAAAGCTAGAGATGCAGGGTTGTTATTTGAGCTTATTTGCATTGTCCTGAAGTAATTCTAAGTACTCTTTTTATCAGGTTTTTTGTTTGGTGTTTGCTGTTTACATGTTTGCCTTCCACCATTTTGAAAATAATGTGTATTGAGTTTTGGGTATGCAAATGAGCTGTCCACCATTTTGAAAATTATGTGTATTGTGTTTTGTGTATGCAAATGAGCTGACCTTGTGACATTAGGTTGTGTATTGGTCACAAGTGAGATGAAAATTCAATAGTTATATAAATCTCCCTACTAATATGTAAATGGCACTGCCATGAAATTCGCGCAGCACTTTAAAAAGCTTTTGTAGGACTTATAGTGTTACCATAACTTATGTTTATTTCATATTCAATGTATGAAAGGCAGTTATGTAATTATTTCAGAAAATTAGAAAGACAGATACATGGAAAGAAAGAGAAAAATGTAGAATAGCAAGATAAACTAGACAAAAATATAATAGATAAATAGATAGATAAATAGAGAGATAAATATATAGACAGATAGATGGATAGATATATTGACAGACAGATAGATAGATAAATTGATAGATAGATAGATATTAAATAGATAAATAAGATTGATAGATAATCAGCTAAATGGTAAAAAAGGGCAGACAGCACTGAAAGCTGCCGAAGTCAAGTCTATGTTAGATTGTTGATATTACATAATAGCATAAATATATAGTAATACGAAAACAATAACATTGCATGTAGATTAACTGTTCACTGTTACATAATCATCAGTTTATAAAGATTGTGTAACTTTAATTTTGTTATGTTTTCTTGTTGTCTGATTGAAATTAAATGAATCACATGTTAATAAGTTGATTTGGCTTGTCAACGCTAATAATTAACTATTCCATAAAAATTATTGGTACAGGATATATTACTAGAGAAAATTGAATTTTTAAGACACTTTCAAAGATGAATATGTTATGTTTTGTTAAATACGAAAACTAAATCATTGATAAGAAGCTGGACCCACTTGACCTAATTCTCAGCTGTGGACTGTTGATGTTGAGACCATCACTGCACAGATTTTTTAGTCTTCTCTTGCACTCAATTCGCTTCGCTCAACGGCCTTCGGCCGTTTCGCTGCGCGAATATAATAGCTTATAATAGATAGACATATAGATAGATAGATACATACATAGATAGATACATACATAGATAGATAAGGGTGGATTTCATGGATATATTTTATGTATTAGATAGATCTATTGCATGAATGATATGGATAGAATGTATGGATCAAATAGATAGAATAAACAGATTAGTTAGATTACAGATTTATCAAAAGGTTTGAGTAAGCCAGGGCAATAAGTTGCAATTTGGTACTTGAAATAATTTGTTATGTACATGGTCCAAAATTTCTGGATAGGATTAGCTCAGGTGTAGCACACTAGGTTGCCGATCGCTGCCTGACTCACTGGCTCCTGGACTCCTGGGTCTGCAGTCTAGGAAATTACCGTCATTTGAGGACAATCGCAGTTCCAGCTAAGTCCTGGCCCTGACAGAATTATTGAGTGTGTGGGGTTGATCAGCTGGATATCAGAAGCAAGTCGGATCTCATTTTATCCAAGTTCGCGAAATACTGCAAAGGAGTTCCCTAATTTTTCTGGAGCCTTTGGGTTCTTTTCCTAATTATGTAATGTATAGGTTTGCCAAAATTGATATAGTTAGTTGATACTGTGATACAACTTTATTCCAAGATTGGAAGTGATAGTAGCTGCAGTTATTTTTGAATAGCCTGTCAAAGAGGGTCATGGGAGGGTGATGATAGTGCTAGGGTGAGTGTTATGTGGGGCTGAAGACATTGCTCACCTTGGTCTGATTAACGCTCTCGCCGGGTCACCCAGGACAACCGTTTCAATCTTCCTTTGCCACATTGCTATGTCTTACACCTGTCCTGATTAGCTTGTAACGTACATAAATATAGGACGTATTGCCCCAATCATCTATCCATCTTTCCAAAATATCCATGCCAATCCGACATAAGATTTCACCTCATTTCAGCTCTTTTCAAATTCTGGGTCAATAGATTTATTGATCCAGTTGGTCAATTTGGCAGTCTATAAGTTAGCTGGCAGTGGTAGTAGGATTGACAGATGTATAGAGCAGCATGTTAGTGAGTAAGGAAGGTCTTTATTGACATGATAGTAGGGAACTATGGATGAATATAGTTAGTTTCCGTCACAGCTAGGTGGCCAAGAGTTGTCAGTCCAAAATCCTGATAGTCTTTGCTTGCCTGGGTTCAAACCTGGGCCAGCCAATTTAGAATATTTTCAGTGGAATTTCAAGTTCAAAACCCAGATGGGTATCAATAAGATGAGATGTTTTAAATTGGTGTCTGTCCCTTTTGATCATTTTCAAATACGGTTAATGTGCAACATGTAGAGGACTCGCGTTCTCTGGGTTGTTTTCTCTGTTTCTACGTGGTATTTTCACCTTATCTGATTGGTCAATAGGCCATAAAACGTCCTCCAAATATCTATGCTGAATGTAGGAAACTGTGAAAAATGTTACATTCTGCTTCATTGAGCAGCCGAGTTTGGTTTGTAGATAAGATTAGCCACTATACCAAACACGTCCACTGGACTTTATACACGTTTTTGTGGTATTCAAATTAGTTTTGTAGTACGAAATTCAGTGTCTCAACCAACTACATGAAGTGCATTTGCCATGTTTTACTTTTGTAGAAACTCATATTTATTGAAATTGCAGGAAATGCAGTAAGCCTTGCAGTAACTAGCACAGGAGAAGAAACATCATTAACTGAGATATGACACCACTAATTTTTATGACTTAATAGCTGAAAATGGTATCAAATGTAGCCCAGGACCCCTGGAGAGCAGCTCCTCTTTGATGTACCATTCGACCTCTCCAAAATAAGACTTTTTTGCATTTCAATGCCTGTCTGCAAATTTTCCCATGCTTTTGAACATGGGAAAGCCAAATATGTCAACCATTTTGGTCTGAGATGATGGGAAGCATTGCCGCATGGGCCTTGAAGTTTTATCATATTTTATGTTCGAAATTTGTCAAAATCGCCTCCTTTTTAGGCACATTTTTGGCCATATCTTTTTACCTAATGGAAGCTGCTAAAGTGGGCTATTTGATACAGTAACATTCATATTCACTTTACATGATTTTGAGGTTACAAAAAGCCAAAGTATGCTAAAATCTTGAAAAAAAGTCTCGCAACTTGGCATGCTTTGGTCATAGATATACATAATTTCACAGACTCAGCTAACACCAGGTTTTATGTAAAGTCTAGTCTTTAGTATATTTCCTACTGCATATTACTGGCATTCTGTCACTGAAATTGGGTATTTCTAGACCAGGGCTAATGCGTTCACTGGTCTACACCCTGTTGGAGAATTCTGGCCGATGGTAATGCTGCTGAACCAAATCTGTTAAACCTGTCAAACAGAATTGATGTCTCATGTTTAGTTGAAGGACTTTCACATTATACAGCATGGTCAGGAAGACTACAGTTGTGAAATAAGGGATTAATTAGGATCATAAGGATATCATAACAACATACATTTTACATTTCATGACATACATTAATGCAAACGTACACCTTTTTCCATGGCTAATAGCTTGACAGTACTAAGAGCACATAAGGTATTGACTGGCAACCTAAAATTAAATTGTGCATATTAATATTGAGTTTTAAAACTGTTTTGCTGTCTGTCACATGTTGCATTACCCATCCATATGTAATGAACTGAGTTTAAATAAAAATTTGTATTGAGCATCTTATAACATCAAACGGAAGAATAGGAACTCTTATCAAAATAAAAGATTAGAGCAATCTGATACACATTACCATTACATTGGAAGAAGTGAAAGGTTGTTCCAACATGTTCATTGCATTGAATGCCCATGCAAGAAAAATATAACAATATATATAGGCCTAAATAAAATCAACTAATTCAAGTAGATAAAACTGTCCTGCGAAAAACTTGGGCTGGTTGCAAACCTGGTAAAGTGGCAAACCTCACTGAGTTAACCACCAGTCGGTTATGTCCCTTGTAGTATGAAGCCAGAAGGAGATCACAGTATGTATAATAATCATTTGCAATAGAAACCTTCATTTAAGAAAATTGAGTAAACCCATGGCTAATAAATGGAAATGAGTGCTCCTTTCAAACAAATATGCATGTACAAATGGTATGGTGCATCAAATAATTCTGGTCTTTCAAAAATAATTTTTACTATTCTGTCCAATGTTATAAGATGCACTCTTACCTAAACTCAATTAATTTTGATTGGATTGGTGATGCAATTGTTGCATACAAGTGATCACTGTTTGCACATGTATGGCGTAAAAATGTTTGTTTTACACAATGATTCATGTTCCCACTCAGTATATTTCTTGTCTACCTCTTTGTTAAAAATAAAGAGTCTAGTAAGTTGTAGGGATGTGCATCATTTTTGTCTCTACTTCCAGCAGCTCATGCAAACAACAAACTTGATGTACCACTATCAGTCCTATCACTCCTTTGTGTTTATAAGCCTCACTTTTCTGAAATGCGCATTCTCCTTTTCCAGTCAGTTGTACCATCCACTGCTTGGGCAGACCGAATGCAAAAACTTTTCACTGCGAAAAATGTACTCTGTGACTCATGGTAGCTGATGATGTGTCCTCATCATTCATTTAACATGGGAGCCATGGAAGTATTTTGATTAATCATGATCAAGAAGACTAGAAGAGGCAATTGTATTCAAATGTCATAGTATTAGTTAGAACCCTACAATAAGGTGTCTGACTCCTCTTATGAACTTATAATTTTCACAAAATAAACAATCTGATTGTTTGTTTACTGTCCACAACAAGCAGTATTAGTCTCCTTAGATAGATCAAATTAACATTGAAAGTAATGGGTATGATCATGATAAATCATCAATATGATGACTCACAAAGTGCCATTTTCACATTGCAACAGTTCACACTCTTTGCATCCATGTGTGCTTTTCTAAAGAATACTGTCAACATTCTGAGACAGATAGCAACACAACTAACTCAAAACTAATGCACATTTACTTTTGGGTTGCCAATCTATATCATTTTGTGTCCTTGGAAAAATTCATTTTTACTAGCTGTTCACCCGTTAGGGTTTCTTGCTTTTCAAATTTAAAATGCACCGAGGCCCAGGTTCTTCCCGGGTTCGAGTAATGTGAAGGCAGGTGTTATTTGCAGGTTCCAGTCAACTTTCAATTGGATGAAGTAATGTTTATTGTTTGGAACTACTACAACGGGTCCGCACGACAAACACTGATAGAGTGGAGTTGTTGGAAAATAAGATGTTTTCGAAATGCATGACGCAACTTAATTTGTGGGAGCTGGGTTATATTGGACATAGAAGTTGAATGAGTGTGGCAAAAGATGCGGAATTTAGTGGCCTGCAATATGATATGCATTACTGGCGTTGATGTGGCAGAGAAATATATATAGCTTCCGGATTTGTATGTGGAAAATGTGGTTTTTGTGAAACTCCAAAAAGGAATATGTGGTAACTGGGCAGTTATATTGGCCATAGAAGGTCAGTCAGCATATCGAAAGATGGGGAATTGAATGTCTTATAATATTAAATGCATTACAGCCCTTGCTGTGGCAGATAAATATACATGTTGGATATATTCAAGGGAGAAAAACATATTTTTTGGCAAAATTCCCACGATAAATTTGTGTAAGTATGGAAATAATGCATTTTGATAGGTAATAGTTGCCCTATCGGGAACTTCAGATGAATTGACCGGCTTAGGAGTGTAATTGAAGGTCTTATGGGTTGAGAGAAAAAAGCCTTATGGGTGAGATGAGATTCCTGCTATGAGTATTATTATGATTAGATGCTAAATGTGTATCTATCTAAGAATGTCTGCATGTCATATTTATGATCTTAATTAATTCTTTATTTCACAACTAGTCATAAATGGGATCCTGACAATTCTGCATCCTGTAAATGTCTGTAAACCAACAATAAAATATCAAGTCTGTTCAACAATTTGGTTCAGCAGCATTGTCATACGCCCATTTTCACTGACAGCGTGCAGGCAGTGTAAGGCTTAGACCTGGTCTAATAATACCCAATTTCTGTTACAGAATGGCAACGCTTTATAGTTGGAAATGTGCTTAAGACCAGGTTTAACATCAAACCTAGTTTTAGCTCACTTGGTGATAATTTATACATATTTTATAGCCTAAGCATGCTTAATAACAAACATTTTCTTCATGATTTTAGCATATTTTGGCTTTTTAAAGCTTAAAGCATCATGTAAAAGAATATCAATGTACTTTATCAAATAGCCCACTTCAGCAGCTTCAATTTGGTACCATTTCTGTGGCTCTATCTTAATTGGGTAAAAAGATATGGCCAAAAATGTGACTAAAAAGGGGGCGATTTTGACAAATTTCGAACATAAAAAATGATAAAACTTCAGGGCTCATGCGGCAATGCTTCCCATCATCTCAGACAAAAATGGTTGTCATATTTGGCTTTCCCATGTCCAAAAGCATGGGAAAAGGTACAGACAGGCATTGAAATCTGAAAAAGTCTAATTCTGGAGAGGTACCATGTATGTCTCTCTACCCCTCATTAAGCTGAACCCCTCTAATTGCTGATCTTTGGAAACCACCAACCCATATGACTTTTTGAGGCACAAAGTTTGATAAAACTTTTCACCATTACTAGGGTAAAAGTGGGTAATATCACGCAGCTAGTGCGTGATATTACACTGCAGTGTTTTTGTACAGCTACCACTTCCTTGTTGTTTTAACTGCCATGACCAAATGTGAAGCTTTTGATTGACATGGAATCCAGGTGTCATAAAAATGTCAAATTCCATTGGACGGCAGCTTCTAGAGCACTTTACACTACAGTTAAAGTAACTACAGTCATTTTGCCATTTTCTGAGGGTAATATCACGCACTTCTGTTTAATATCACGCAGCAGAAGGTGTAATATGACGCATGTTTTATTATTTGATAAAGATGGACTGCATGGTTCGACTAGGAGCGCTGATGGGATGACGTTTAAAAAAAAGAAGCCTTCTGACAGTAGCATTCCACAAGATTATAGATGGTTTATAACTTAAGTTGATTTTGGTCAAAAATTAATCAGGCCTAACTCACCGAGTGATTAGTCTGAAAAAGACGATTGTCTGCTGTTCAAAGTTAGTTTCTCTATAAACACTGGTAATTTTATAAGTGCAGAGCATTGTGCATACACTTTTGGGTTGAATATGAATCAGTTCACCCTCATAAGTACAAAATACCCTTTGTAATATTGCTTTATTTAGAATACGTTTATTACAACCATTTTGAAGGACTCAGGTTCGATTTCAGGTGTGAGCAAAATGCAGCTTGAGCAGAATTCATTGCAGAATCTGCAGACTTAAAAAAAAAAAAATTCTTATGACGCCTGCATGATATGATTGAAGGATAATCTTGTAATATAGAAAAACCTTATTATATAAGTTACAACATATTTACACAAATGAGAACTATGCAAATATTATATTATTTCTTTCTGTCTCCTGCCTCTCTATCATGCTATCTATTCATGTATCTCTCTGTCTATCTGTCTATATAGATGTATGCATATGTCTATCTGTCTATCTGTCTGTCTGTCTATTATTTACCTATCCTTCTAACATCTATTAATCTAGTTATCTTTTCAGATATCGATCTAACTACTAGATGTATGTGTAAAGTGGTTTCAGCATTTAAAGTCGGGGGGGGGGGGTTGCCAAATACAATGTACCATGCCTATCAGAACCTCCACAAACCACCAAAAATCGCAAAAGACAAGACTTATTCGAGATTTGACATTGTCAAAAAGTATTCAGAGCACCCCAATATAGCTCAACAAGGACCGTTGTGCATTTGTATGGGGCTTGCCTGCATTTAATACATTATTAAGAATAGGGTGCATTGTATGATCGTACAAGTAACTGTTTTAGACAAAATTTGTTTTCTCTGAAGTTGAGGGACAAATGTAAAACTTTGACTGCAGGGCTCATCAGAAAAATGCTGGTAACTCACAAAAAGGTGCGTGATAATACCCAAATGTGCGTGATATTACCCCTAAAACATGCGTGATACAACCCCTGAAACATGAGTGATATTACCCCAGATCAGTGCCAATTACATATACATGAATAACAGTGACTTCTTTAAGGCAAACATTGTGCGTAATAAATGTTTGAATTCTCAATTCATACCTTTCCAACATCATAATTTTCCACTCAATGCATAACCTGAATAGCAGCTTCAAAAGCTTACAGATTACTTCATGAATATTGTATAAAAATGCACTAAAATTGGTTAAAATTACGAAAAATTCTTAAAATCCTCCTGTAAGCTTGTCAGTGACAATGTCAAGCAGAATATACCATCAGTTAGTGTCAAAAGTATCTATTGCACATTTTTCATTTCTAACATGGAAGATCTCACACATAGCTTGAGCTTGCAATAGCAATTATGTTTGGTGCGTGATATTACCCACATGCGTCATATTACCCACTTTTACCCTATTTGTATTTCTTCATATAAATCAAGACTGTCTTTTTCCCAATAAAATAGGACTATTTTTCAAAAAGTTACACCAACACTTATATTTTTAAAATGAAAAAAAAAAACATGACATCCTAAACATCAAATTTGAACAATTTCCCCACATTTGGCAGTAATGAAACTTGGCATATTACTTCGTCTCAATGTCATCTTAAACATACTCTAAATTTAATTTTGTTCCAAAGTGTTCCAAAGACCAAAAAATCCAGTAAGAAAATAGTCCATTTTAGCTCAAATTTCTTCCCATAAAAATTGCATTTACAGTTACATCATTACTATGAAAATTTGTGAGTGGGATCATATTAAGGTGTTCTAAGTGGATAGTATACAATATTGTCTTCAAAAGTAAAGCTTATGACTTAAATTAGTGAAAAAGTTGAAATTAAAACTCCTTTTAGATATGAATTTCATGGATTCTTTTCTTGAAAGGGGTAAAATGACTGAGAAGAACAAGGGGGAAGATGAGAGAGAATGGGTGGAGTAGGAAGGTAATTAGGAGCTCATAGTGACGAACATGGAACATCACAAAACTGTATAGATCTTTCGTCTCCTGCGCTAGTTACTTCAAGGTTAAGCTGGGGTTCCATATGTTAGAACCTGTGCTGGGCAATGAAAATATCCCTCACATGGGGTAAATGTGTAACAAGTTAAGGACTCCTGCCTTCTCTCACATTACATCAATGAAACCTCCTGAGTAGCCACAGCAGGCCATGCTGACGATATCTATCGATATGTTCATCTATCTATTTACCATTCTTATGCTCATGCCCAGCCACTTTGATCTATGGACCAGACATTTTCCTGTGTCTTAATTTTGTTACATTCAATATGAGCTAGCTCATTTAAGGAAGTCCAATAAATATCAAGAACATGTGTAATTGGTTAAGTAGTAGAAAAGTTACACGTTTTACTAAAAAAAAACATCAATTTCAAGAAAAGCTTTTAAACCTTTCCTTAAGTCTACATATGTCAATCAATACGGGAGGCACCAGAGTGCCCATATCTTGATAAGTATACGAGATAATGAAGTTCTGTTTGAAACATTGTGTAGTATTATGCTTTTGTGATGATATATCAGAAATTAAAAAATAACATATTTTCGACCTGTAACGCAAAATAGACCAGTTCATGACACATGACCAACTGCAAGTTGATTTTTTTTCGTAGAATTGGCAGACTTACTGGCTTTAAACAATTTTGCACCACTACATTTCAGAGAAGACCTGAAACACATTTCACAGCAAAGGTTATAAGGACTGATTCAAGCAAAACTAGAGTGGTTGAGGAGCCTGAGGTCGTCATATTTTCGAAGTACTTTTAAATAGAATTACAGTATCCCCAGTAAATGAGTACACCTTAGCGACATATTGACTAATTTGCTAATATGTCAGGAACTATAACTTAACTAATCCAACTTTACCAGCATATGATATCACCGGGACCTAAAGAAAAGTGTACAAAAATTTCAATGGCACAGACTTTCTTATTTGTAAGTTTTGATTAAGAATAGTGGTGCTGCAAAATAAGTGAAGTACCCAATAGAAAATATATATGGGAGTGATAAAAAAACTGTCAAGTATTATGTGTTAACGTCTTGGAAATTTTGTACAAAGCATGTCATTTTAAAATAGATCACATTATATCATTAATATCACATAAAAAGCAAGAAATTCCAATGACCACTGTAGATGCTGTGAGCGGCAACATGTCCTGAGGTAGTCATCCCAAATCAGCAATGCTATTTCAATGGAGAGAGAGATTCCTTGGCATCAAAACAAAAAATTTAATGCAATGACTTTATTGTGTAGTAGTTTTTGCAAGGTCTTTTTCTCAAGACATAAAATTGAGTGACCTTTCATCAGGATTCGGAAATTGCGAATAATGAGAATTCTGCTTCTGTTATATCCTGATGTGAATAAATTGACCCCTGTTAAAAAAAAAATCACTGCTACTCAGTGACCGTAACTTGGGTTGTTTTGTTAAAATATTTTTATGTAAAATCATGGATCTACAGTGCCGCCTGTAAGTAAGTGAAACGCATGATATTGTGCCATTGCATCAATGTTAAACATCCTTAACCTAAATGCTTCTGGAAGGATGAATTCTCATCCGATGGGAGGAAAACATTTTGGGTCATAAAGGCCGATATGTGAGGAATGCGGGATAAAAATAGCAGCCAATTTTCTTTGCTGTAGTTGGAGTTAGGTATGGGTCAAAGTCTTCGATAAGTAAGTGAAGCGCAGGCCCAATGTTAAAACATAGGGAAGGGTTGTTCACTTACTTATCAAAGACTTTGACCCATACCTAACGCCGACTACAGCAAAGAAAATGGGCTGCTATTTTTATCCCGCATTCCTCACATATCGGCCTTTATGACCCACTTTGTTTCCCTTTCATCCGATGAGAATTTATGCCTCCACAAGCAGTTTGGCTGAGGATGTTTAGCATTGATGCAATGGCACAATGTCATGCGTTTCACTTACTTACAGGCGGCACTGTATAACTTAACTTATAGCTCTATGGTAAAAATACATTTTTACCAGTGTTCTAGTGCAACATTAAGTGTGATGCTTTGTGCTGCTTTGGGGGGGGGACAGTTGGCCGCTGACCTTTTCTGCAAGGTCAGACCCTGTGCCCTGACTGAGGGAGGGGGGGGGGCTCGGGGGGGGGGTCCATACAGGTGCAGACTTATAATATCAATACTAATTTAATTTCTGCATGGATATATTAAGTGACTGATAGGCTATATATCATATTACGATATTTTATAGCCCATAGAGTCAATACCTTGTAAATGGCAAATAATAATAAACCGTACATAATTTACTATTAAAACATACAGATGCTAGTCTTGTGTAAGAATATACTGCTTTAGTATTCTTTAATAATACAAAGATAAGACTTGACCAATTATCATGTATACAAGTGCATACATGTATAATTGCAATACTACTAAAGTGCTATCTTCATTCACACCTTCGTGTCTGCATTAATCAAGTGTAATTAAGATAAAATTATTCTTTGCTCTGTTCAATTAACTTTGTTCCATAAAAATTTATTGGAGGTGCAGAAATTAATAACACTTATATTGATTGGTCCCTGTTGCAGGAGCTGTAGTTTTTCCAGAGCAACACACACTTTTTGATGACGTTTCACACGCATTTTGTTTCACGCTAGAGGTCTAGTAATCTTCCTATAGCTGATATTGTAATAGACTTTTTATAGGAAACATTTCCTTACAGGTTGAGACATCGCTATAAAAAGAACATATCAAACACCCGTTTTTGTTTTTTTTCAGAACTTCAATTTTATTCTAAAATAATTAACAGACAGAAGAATTTTCAGAGTTATGAGTGATTAAATGTAAAAAAAGATATTCTAATGCATATATATCAACATAAAGGAAAATTTGGTGCACTAATAAATCAAACTTAAATATTGGTGCATTATAGCCACTGAAAGACAAGTGTCAAAAATATTCATCAAGTACTCAGGAATTGTAAATTTATATCATCAGGAATTTAGAATATTGGGACCAAACTTTTGACCATTATTGTATTTAGTGTCAAAACATTCCTTAGAACACTCACGCCGTCATTATATTGACGATTATGGAGTGTGGCGATCGCCGTATGATATACATGAGAGATGGTAAGGCTGTGAGTCTGGTACATATCCTATTAATTCAGGGATGTCCAGGGTCTTTTAGTTGCCCCAGTATAGAACACTGGGTACAACCCGCCTCCATTTAACATCCCATGGGCTCGGACAAAGGCTATTTATAGTACATAGAGTCTCATAGAGAGGCTGACCCTGCATGGACTTGAACCCACGCAGGCACAGCACATTGTCCACTGTCCAAATATATATGCAAGCAATATACATTTGAATCAATAGTTGTATTGTGTTGCTAGTTTATTGTTACATTTTATTATAAATGAACATTATTATTCCTTGGCAGTCACTATTGCCTGATACTTAGGCGTAGTATTTTATTAATAAGCTCAAACGATTGTGCATAAAACCGTTCAATATACATTGTACTGTAACTCAGGGGTGCCGGAACAGGGGGGGGGAGCAGGAGACATTTGCCCTTCCTGGTCTACTCCAAGGGGGGCAGGAGGGCAAGGTGTGCCCTTTTGACCTTAATAAAAAAACTAAATTCTGCCGGATTTTAGTATTTTTAGACACATTATTGTGCCTTATTTAGTAATTTTAGGTACAAGTTTATAGTAATTATAAATTCAAAATTATTATTGAATTTTGTCAAGCAAAATTGGCTCGAAATGGCGTGAATATGATTTGCCCTTTTTCGTCCGACTGCCCCTGCCGCCCCCATTTCCTTCTGGCACCCCTGGTAGTACGGTTTACTGATTACTTCAAAAGTGTAGAACAGCTTAAAACATAACACCAAGAGTCTCATAGTTCAATAGCTTCTTTATATTAACCTAAAACAAAGTCTTTTTATTACAATTTTACACTTCAGTAGCCTCCTCTTCAAAAAGATAATCCAAGGGAGGGACGGCCAAAGAGGGAGCACTCTGGACGGACATGTCCTGGAGGGGAACGGCAGCCTCATCTTCAAAAGAACGATAAGATGACATCAGAGATGGCCTGGAGCGCCCCCTATCGCTCTCGTTAGAACTCTCGTACTCCTCGTCTGCGATCATGCTCAACATCCGGCTCGGTAACGTCAGTCGCACTTTTGTTTTCGGATGGTGGGTCTCGGCATGCAACCTGAAAGAAGAGTGAAAATTATCTGGTTATTCAGAGCTATTCATGTTTGAAAGTTGTGTTTATTATTAGTTTAGGTCAGATATAACTGATATTTAACTTCTCTGATCTACCGACCCAGCAGATTTTCTGCCAAGGAAAGAATGCTTATCCTGAATATAATTTTAATTCAGTGACACAATAAAATATTGAAATTAAAGGGATTTTTTGCATCCTTACAACCGACCTAAAGAAAATGCCTCGAGGGGAATGCAATAAACTAAACATCATTTATGTATGGCCCAAAGAGCAATGAATTGTACATGAGTATGTCTGATCATTAATTACTCTTCTATGTTATTTTGCATAAATATCAATTAATTTATATTCTCAGAAGTGGTTGGCTACTAGTGATGCACAGATGCAGTGCGAAAGCATGACATGTGCGGGGGGCCGGGGGCGTCTAGATGGACCCGGGAAATGGATAGCTCATGATCTCCGGATGCCATGTCCTCAGTATTAATTTCCAAAAATCATTAGTCCTCGTCAAATGCTTGGACATTCTGTCCCAGAAAGAAATTACCATACTAGTAATAGTTACCAAAAAGGTCCCGGTAAGTGGAGTCATTTTAGTGGACCTTTATTCCTTGTACTTAGGTTGGGACCCATAAAACTAGTTTGGGATTGCTTGTGACTTTGCTTACGCTTCCCTATTTCAAACATAGGACCAATGTCATAATCCTACACTCATGAATATGCATTTTTGCAAATTCTGCTCCATATCATCTTTCCCGCCGATATGGGCCAGTTTTAATCGGACACACAAATAAAGCATGCAAAGCAACACAGTTTAAAAACTTTCGGCTGGCACTGTCGGTGTATTCCGTGACAAGTACCTGAGCAACAGGTGTGGGACACTTTTTGTGAATTGGCAATGACCAAATTACACATTACTGAATGTTACTTTCATGATTTTATTTTAGGATAAATTGAAGTGAGACGAGGTTAATAAAATATGAGTGAAGAAACAACTGGTTTTACAGTGAACCGATGAAACAACTGTAATTAATACATAATTTTGTGCAAGACAATACGATGAGTTTCTCAAGCCACTCAAGAATTAAATGGACATCTCAAGTTACTTTAATTAATTTAAATTTAATTTAATAAGCTGAGGATGTCTCACACAATTATTCTTCCCTCATATTTTCAATGTGTATACACTGTTGTTGAACATGCCAAAAGTGAGAGTGCAATAAGGGCATGCACTGTGGAATCACTCAGACAATTTCTTACAAATCTTTCCTTCGTAGGCCATATGAGATATTTTATTGCTTCACGTCGGTGTCAACATTCTGAATCGGAAGTTCGGAGTCTTAGTGTCCCACCAACTGTTACACTAATAACGAAAGTAAATTAAAAACAAATTGTAATGAGTTGTCAAATGTTGATTTAAAATTATTAATAAATGTCGAACCCCTTGCAATTGACACATGACTTATTGTACAGAAGACACTCAAACGTTTACAAGACATTTGTGATACATTATGAAAGACTGTCTCAATAATAGAAACTGACGACGTTGGAATTCCTCTGACAGCTCTGCTCAGGCAGAAATAACCGATTTTAGTTTTCTGACCTACCGACCCTAATTTTTTGTTTCCAATGAAAAAAAAGCTCGCTCGCAATTTCATAAAATTAATGCAATAAAAAATTGAGATTATGCCGATTTTATTTCATCCTGCCGACCAACCTTAGGAAAAAAAGTGGCTGTAGAGGATCCGCAAAGCTATAAATCAATTACGTCTGGCCTCAAATGTTGGTATTCATTTGACAATTCTCCTTGCATGTATAAAGCTTTCAAACCTATTAGAAAGAACAACAATCGATAAAAAATTGGACCAGGTCTTTTACGCCATCCCCACAGAACTGCATTCTGTGGTTTTCGATCATTATTGAAAGTTGGTAAAATTAAGATATCATCTGCTATGAACTTTAGAATAATATATATATATAGATATATATATATATAGATAATAATGTCTATATATGTATAAAATATACATATAATTACAGCTTGTAGGACGTATGTAGGTGGGAATTGGAAAGGAGCCAATGTCAGGACAACTTGAAATATTCTTATGCTAATGATCTGCAGTTTTCATGATGACATATGCTGCTGTCACATTACTCAGAACTGCTGAAGACCTGCTAAATACAGCTACAAATCAGTTGATAGGCTGTATCAGTTACAGAAGTGGAGGTAAATAGCATGGCAAGCAGAAAATATGAATAGCATATGTTGAGATCATATGCATGTGTAGGTGAAATTGATGATTTGCATTCTGGATTGATTCTTAAATTGACTAACGTCTGAAAATTAATGTTTTACCACCAATTTGATGAGCATAATGTTATCACATGGCATTTCACGTATCCGATTCAAACCTTGTTTCATGTACTGAGAGCCGAATATCAGCCCAAAGTGTCACAGGAAGCATCAATGGTATATCGTTTTTTTAAATTTATTGCATTACCATGCGACAACTCCAACATGGTCTCGAAAGGTAAATCATTGAAGGGTGTACCAACTTTCAAGAGAAATTGTTGTTGTGAACCCTTCAATGGCTCACATATTTCATCAACATTAATTTTTACCTCATGGCACACGTTACCAATATTTACTATAGACATCTACGAAATCAAACTGCTGAAACCGACGATCATATAATGTACTTATAATGTTAGCAGTTTATGATTTATCAATGAACCCTTTATGATTACATGTGTATCATCGGATGCATTAGTTAATGAATTGATGTCATACTACAGAATACCCACCATTAATACCAATGAAAGAATTACCTGGGTGACATTCAATAGAAGCATTAACAGAATATTGTAAGGGCTTAATATATGTATTGTTCATTAATGGAGGTCTTTCTATACATTATGAAAACCCATAATGTTACAATAGTATGTGTCCATAATGGAGCGAAGTGGAATAATCTCAATGTATGATGTATTGTTATAATTGTGTATAAGAACGTTTGCAGAATTATTGTGAATGGTAACAATGCCATGATCTGCTTAACCCTTACTAAATCATAGGAACAGGAAGGCTATAGGGCTGCAAATAATATTATTGTGAAAAAAAAAAAGGCTGTGCAAAATCTAAATGACCTAATCTTTGACACTGTATGTGGGAAATGTTAAAATTTCTAGTATTTCCAATTGGTTTTGTTGAGTAACATTCTGGTATGTTCAAAATTAAAAGATTTCATCTTGACTGATCATATGTTCATCTTGAGTTTCTTGACTGATAAGATTGAACTAGTCTCTATCTTTGTGTAAATCTAAAACTGGAAGAACCGACATTTGATCAAGAGCCTTCCAGACCTTCCAACGTACAAAATGGCTGGTATTTCTGTCTACAGCCAGGGAATCATTTGTGATTCTATTCAGCTGTATGAAGACATCTATGATGTCACCACCAGTGCTGTCTTTTACATTTGACAAGTGGTCAATTTGGCATTTGCAGAGGTATGACCTTACTGCTGAGTACTAGTGAGTATGATTCCTCCAGTTGTTTGTTCCTGTAAGTCAGTGAAAATGGGTGATGTTTTTGTCATTAGGTCAATGCTAAACATCCTCAACTAAACTGCTTGTGGAAGAAAAGATGCTCATCCGATGAGACACAAACATGTGGGGTCATAAATGACAATATTTGAGACATGTGGGATACAAACGACTGCCAATTTGATCTGCTCTTCAAACGATTACATATGGGTCAAAATCTCAGGTAAGTAAGTGATACTCCTTCCCATTGAAATAGCATTGCTACATTTGCCTTGTGTTTCACATGGATGTTTAGCATTGACCCAATAGAACAACATGGCCCGTTTCACTTGCTTACAGATGACACTTATAGCTGTTTGCTGATTAGCGGCCCAAACAGTTTCAAACTTACCTTTCTGTGATGTCGCTGGCTTAAAGATTTTTTTAAGTGTTAGTTATGGCTAATCAGTTGATTCAGTGCTTATCATATCTAGGAGCAGGGGACAATAAACAAACCAACAAGCATACATAGTATACAAAATCCCCACGCACAAGAAATGTGGATTCCAGGTGGCATGCCAGTCTGGACTGCTGCATGAATAGTGCATACAGGGAGGACCTCTGGCGAGCAGATGAGAGCAATGGCTGCCAGACACAAAGTTCAATCAGCTGGTGAAACACTCTTCTCTGGCGTCTTGATTTAGGCATTATTAATTCAACTAAATTCAAATTTGGCAACTTCAGACCATTTGGTGTATGCTCACCAATTTTCATGTGCAAACATGGTGTGGTGTTTGTGATATTTGACGGAAGCCTTTTATGGATATCAAAACTAAATCCTCTACAGCATAGCTGTGTGGGGATAATTAAATGAGTGAAGGTACTTCATCAAATAAGAAGATTAGAAGATCAGCAGAAAACTGTCAATGATGTGCCAAAGCCAGTTTGCAAATTGAAAATAAGTAAAGGTTATTCACCACGGGAGAGGGAATATGTGATTTATCACCCAAGGCCTTTAGGCCGAGGTGTGATAAACACATATTCCTGATCCCATGGTGAATAACCGGCTTATACCATGAGACAAACACTCAAACAGTCAAACATGAAAGGATAACTGGACAACAAAGAATATGGGAATTATTCCCCTGTAATACTGTAATTTGTTTGGCTGACAGAGGTGTCGAATGGTATAAGAAGATAAACTTTCCCAGTGGACCGCCTGTATCATCTATATGCAAAGAGCTCTAAAGAGCATTTTGATGCAAGCGGGTAATCACTTGCACTTCCAATGCTGCAACTTATTGATTGCTACTGAACACGAACTGAAACACACCGAATCGCAAAACTATATAAATCTTTACCTTTGAACACAAAATGAACATGTAAAATCACAAAACACAAATCAATGTACAAATCACAAAACAAAGATTCAACATCTTACAAAACAAGCAAGAAAATAATGCGCTTACAAACATCCGTTGACTAATGGCAGATCTGATTTCGCATCGTTAACTTCATCCGTCGACAGAGACCTCTCTTCCAACTCCTGTAAAGCTACTAATTTGCGTGCGGCCAATTCGAGCTGTTTCGTAACCCTCTTATCCTCCATCCTACAAATGTACATATAAGTAAATATAAGTAAATATGTGTGTAAGCATAGATTTGACCATGAGTGAGTTTTGATATTGTTAGTTTGGCACGATAGCCTCCGTTTGCCAATATTGTTTTTTTTTTTTTTTCAGTGGTATTTTTGGATATCGAATCATCGATGCCTTCTGTAATTTTCACAGTAGGGTCTATCTTAAGAGCCCTGATAACATACTCAGGCAAAATGTCATTGATCAATTCATTTTGAAACTCAGGTACATTACTGTAGAAGTTCTTTAGGAATATTCTTCATAGCATTTCTTATACGTACCAATTTTTTCAGAGTTAGGTTATTTATGAAAAATATACCAAAAGTTGCTCTTCAATGAAGATGCCTTCACTATCACAGCACTGTGCCTGACTGCATCCACTTTACCATGTACAACTGGGTTTAAAATAGCAAAATCTGCCTGATGTGGCACACTTACAGTCTGTCACTTTGATATAGAAAAAGAGTGGACTGTTGGACAGTGAAAATGGCACTTCATGTGTCATCATGCTGATGACTTGTCACAATCATACCCAATACTTTCAATGTTAATTTGACTTAAGAAGACTTATCCGGCTTGTTGGTGACAGCCAAACGAAAGGATTATGCATCTGATTTTCACTCTAAAATCAGTTAAATGACAAGTCGAATGGCCTTCACCTGATCATGACTAATCAAACAGTCTCTATGTTTCCCAAGTTGAAAGTAGAGAGATGACACTTCATCGGCTATCATGAGTCACAACGTGCATTTGTCACAGTGAACTGGTCCTCATTTTTTTCTTTATCAAAGTGACAGACTGTTATTACTATACATGTCATTGTAATTTATACACGAAAGGTTATTAAAATAAACTATTTGTGAAAAGAATAATATTGAATATGTTCATTAAAATCAATATGGTTGTCTATCTAGCTAGGATTTCTCTTTGTCTAATGTCTGGAATGTGGTTTTGTGCTGGCATCATCAATGCTGACATCGAGAGAATGCAAATGTTATGCATCCTCATGATTAACAAATTTACAGCGAGTGATGCAAATATCTAAAATTTCCAATGTCGTGATGAACAAATTTACTGCAGAGGAGACAAAATATCGGAGATTGCTAGGCCAGACATTTTAATTTTTAGCTTCTCTGATCGACCGACCCAGCAGATTTTCTGCCAGCAAAAAAAAAATTGAGCTTACCCAAAATTTTTATTAAATTTACATAAAAATGATATTAAACCTTTTTTTCGTCCTACCGACCGTCCCTAGAAAAAGTGCCTCGAGAAAATCGGAGAAGCTAAAGATCAATTATGTCTGGCCTTAATATACATAACTCGTAAATTTATATGTTATATGTTAGACAGGCGTGTTTGTCCTCGCGCACCTTTTAGAATTGGATCTGAATATAGAGGTCTTTTTGACCTGCGTTCAGTATTATTTACTTTGCTTTACTTAATATATTATAATGGCTCACCTGGCAGGAAGGGGTTTATAGAGCGTAAAGACATCTTCCTTAGGGCGATAACCACTATTACTCAGAGTGGGACTGACTGCGGTGGAATTAGACTTCTCTGTTGATTGTTCTTTGCTTTGGTATGCCGAGTCACGCAAGGGATGTTTGTTTGGTGTTGCTGCATTTTGCGAGGGAGCATCAATTTCAACGGCAATATTTTGCTCGACATCCTCCTCCGGTGATGGTTTTGGAGGCTCTCCCATCCAAGCATCGCCTTTGTCTTCCGGAATGGATGGACCGTCGTTATCCACCTCATCAAATCCTTGGGGTATATCAAGTGAACGCACCTTTGTTGCTGACGCGCTTGTTTGAACGGCTTCCTTATCATTACGGAGGGAGATGTTAGTTACGGCTTTGCGCTTAGCAGGTGGTTCATCAAGATTGATATAACTTGATTCCGGACCATAATTTGAATCCTCGATAATCTCCTCACCTGATGATAGACAATGATCCGGTGTTTGGTTGGGGACAATCGTAGCCCCAATGCTGTCAATAGATATGCCCCTGGACTGAGCAAAATTAACACGAGGGGATGTTTCGGAACTAATACTTCCGCTGTAATCACTTAATGTCGTTTCATGACTGGGCACTTGTAAACGCTCTGAATGGAAATGTTCACTGCGATCTATGGGTGCCCTGCCTAGTGAATGCATCCTTTCATCGGAGCTATTACCCGATTGATTGTCAAAATGATGGTTGCGCTCTTTGAATGACTTGTGTCTAAACAATTTAGGATGGTCCTCATATTTTCTGATATCAACACTGTGGGCTTTGCGCACCAATTGTTTAGGTTTCGGGGTTGAGGTGTAGCTTTTAATTGATGACGCACTTGCGGCACTTCCGTCTGACCTGACGGCTTCCACTTTGCGGTGCCTGCGAACGACTCCCATGTGTTGTTTGTGCCTCAATAAACGCTGAATGTCCACCTCACTGGACCAATCTCTTGACACCGTTCTTGTTAATCTCAAATGCCCTCCTTGATGCACTGATCTGTCCGATCTGTTGTTGCCCACAATATCAGACATGGACGACTCCCTTGAGCTGTAAACGGGCAAATCATAGGTCCCGGACATATCGGCAGAATACGGTCGGTGGTGGTCGTGGCGTTTCTTTGACCTGTGGTACTCATCGTGGCTGTGCTTGTGGTGTCTACTGCGGTGTGCCCTGTGCCTGTGGTGTCGATGAGACCTGTGGTGGTGATGGTTATGATGTCTAGAACTGCTACTGACATCACTCGCACGAGAGCTGGTCCGGTACAGAAAGACACCATCATCTGAACCAATGCTGTTTCTCTGATTACGATTTCGATGACTGCTGCGACGGCTTCTCCTGGTATCAGCAATGTCGACGGACATCGAGAATGTATCCCTCATGCTACTTAAGCTTCCTGCATGCCGAGATTCATTCGAACTGTGGCGTTTTTCGCAGTCAAAACTATGGTACGAGCAGTAAGAGCCGCATGATCGGCAAAGACTCCCGCTAGAGTGATTGGATCGCGGTTGCTCGCTGTCTATGATCGACTGGTAACGAGCTCTTCTTACGGAATTCACAAACTCTTTCCTTCGCTGAGCGCTGTTCACTCTGTGATGCTCTGTCACTTCACTGTCTTTTCCTGAATCCACAGAGAGATTAATAACGGACTTCTTTGTCGTCAGTGACTCCGTTGTTGGAGCATCATTTGGATGAGCGAGGCCAGTGTCTAGTGATGAACTAAACATCTTGCCTGCTTCGCTCATGTCTTCACGGCTTGTATTCGGAACACAAACTGCAAAAGGCATAAGAATATTGATTGGATTTTGTGAGATTTTTTATATAATTAGAATAGAACAACCAAAAGGATCTTAACAATCACATAGTGATGAAAACAATCCTTGGATTAAAGAGCAAGAACGCTGTCAGTTAACTGCTTATATCACAATCACATAGCTTACAGCTGTTTTTATTATTTATTTGGAAAAAGCAACGTTCCATTGTGAATCTGGTCTTTGTGAGTCATATGAATGCTGATGATGTGTCATGATCATTGCGATAAAAAGTAATAGAGACTTACCATTAAAACTAGATGATCGCCTTAGTGGAGAATGGCCATTGCTTTTCACAGCTGATTCTGAGGCACTGTTTTCATTCTGTAAGAAACGAAAAAAATACATGTTCCTTGCATATTTTTTTCACTAACATATTTTGCATATTACATACTTATCATAGGCCAAGAAGGACAGTCTGGACAGATAGGACGGGTCGATTGCAAGGTAATGAGTTGAGGTGGTCAGTGACCACTGGTCACTTGGAACAGGATTAAACTGTAAAAAGACATTACCAGATGTGGAGTTGTGATTGATATGACTGATTTACAGTCGACGAATGTCAAGTGCTTACAGAATTGGACTGAAATGTTCCTTATGAGGTCATATCCCTATCCATGCCATGTTATTCTCTATGACTAAGCAGTTTGTGAGGTCATATCCTATACTTTCAATGCCATCAAAACAAGTCACCAACTGAGTATCAATCATGAATGAGGTCACAAGTGTCAAAATTAATGTCAAATTGACAATTCATATTACTGCAATGGATATATAGGGCCTGTTTTGAGGTAACTGATGTCTACTAGCAGCTGAATGTAAGTAATTTTCATTCGGTAACTGCAACAACATGTTCTTATAGCTTATCCTGACCTTGAACATCTATCCATATTTCATTGTAATTTTACATTATATAGCATGTTGTTAAATACAGTCCAATGACTAAGGAGTTGAACAATTTAGATTTGACGTAAAGCTGAGAACATGACGTCAAACTTGCCCTTCTGGCATCAAGCTCCAATTTCAAACGAACACCAAATCACGATTTTAAATTCTGTGTATCAATTACACGAAGCATCATTCAGCGAATATGTGTTATCATGTTCTCTTTCTTGATGAAGGTCAACATAATATAATGCTAGAACGCCCATTCAATGAGACGAAGGCAGAAGGATGATCGAAACTGCTGTGAAACATGGTTACCCAGCCAGATCAAGCATGTACAGAAGATAGGAACATATATGGCTTAAAAAAGTAGGGAATTTGGGCATGTCATTGCCTAGAAATTTCTACATCTCACTTGAAATTTTTGAAGAAGGTCCAAAATTTTTACTTTAAAGCAGTCGCTTGATTCGCAGACATTCCTGGGAAACTTTGTTTTATGTTAAGAAATTGTCTGGAAAATCACATTTTTTCTGGCCCTGAGAACATCTAAAAGACAGAAGATAAAGATATTAATTTACATACCACTATCTCATGAGACAACGGACTTGGAGGAGGTTCAGGGGGTGTGGCGCTTTGATGCACATACACTATGTTGCCATTTTCACCATCTTCGAAGTCAGACGCAGGCCTGGAATTTTCACTGTCCAAATGTACCTGTTTCCAAATGAAAACATAAACCACTATAGAAAGACATAAACAAATTAAAACTATATGTCTATTTCACTGGTACATAAATATGATGTGAGAGTCTCCAGACCACACTCTAAAAAATGTCGGGACAATATTGGTTTTTTAGATTCAAAATGGTTTTTTGAAAAACCAAATTTCAATGCAAAACCAACATGGATTTAAAAATCATGTCAGACTAACCCCAGTCACTTTGTAAAAACTGGCAGAATTTGTCGTCACCCATAAGTAAATTCAGTTCTCTCATGTTTAAACTCCCAACTTTGGGCCTCTGTTTCTGTTATTAATAACAATGATATTCTAAAACGAATTATATCATTTGACAATAGACACTTTAATGTGTCAGTTTCAACTTTCAGGGCAGTTCCGCCACAAGGGCAGTTGCCTGTCAGTTGCTGCATGTGAATTCTGGCAGAATTCCTTGCCCTTGGGAGTTTGGGTATTCAGTGCTAATGCCTCTTGTACATGTATGGAGCGTACAGTCTCATCAGGATTTAATTGTGGTTGGGAGGCCTTTCACAGCCCCGTGAAACTGAGACATTGTGCTGCTGCCCCCGGCACAAGTTCTGTATGCTACTTCATACCTGGTAGTTTTGTAAAGAATTGTTTGTTTGTGTCTGTTAATTTGATATTTGATACTGTGTGCAGCCAGTACACCGCATCTGACGAAATTACGCAAGTAGGTTATTTTACATTGGTATGAAAACATTTGGGCCGAATGTTTTATCCTTTTCACATAATCATTGGCTTGATATGAGACATCTTCCATGTAACTTTCATCCAATTCTGTTGGGGTAAAGTTGAGTTATGCCATATATTCAAATATTTTGGTGTCTTACGAAATTACGCAAAATTGACATATTAAGTGGAGGGGCCTTGATAATGTTAAATTTTCAAATTACTGCACTCCAGTTATTAGCATCTGATCATTTAGCAACTATTCATATCGAAAAAATTAGCTTACTTGCTGCCTCTGCCAAGCTGTATGCATTAATTGTCTCCATTGGAATAACATTGGATTTGCATACATTTTTTAATTTATGCTCCCCATAATCTCAAAATGGTTCCGATTCTTTTGAAAACAACTTTAAAAATAACCTTTTTCTATCCATTTAGTTCAATGAAACTGAGTGATAAGTTATGCATTGGGAATTGACAAAATATTGAATAAGGAACTGCACATTCTGATCGCAATGCTATTCCAATGGCAGGTCATTGATGTGATTTTTGATTGCTAGCCAGTTTAAAGGGAGACAAGTTACTTCAGTGACCTTTGAACTGAGCTCAATAGATAGAATAAGGTAACTGGTAGTAACATTTTTTTAAAGATCGGAACCTCTTTGAGGTTCTTGGAAGCATTCATTCAGAAAATGTATGCAAAACCAATGTTATTCCAATGGAGAAAATTAATGCGTACAGCTTGGCAGAGGCAACAAGTAAGCAAATTTATTTGATATGAATAGTTGCTAAATGATTAGACGCTAATAACTGGAGTGCAGAAATTTGAAAATTTAACATTATCAAGGCCCCTCCACTTAATATGATGATTTTGCGTAATTTCGTAAGACACCAACATATTTGAATCAATGGCATAACTCAACTTTGCCCAAACGGAATTGGATGAAAGTTACATGGAAGATGTCTCATATCAAGCCAATGATTATGTGAAAAGGATAAGACTATAGGCCCAATTGTTTTCATACCAATGTAAAATAACCTATTTGCGTAATTTCGTCAGATGCGGTGTAGTTGATATTCAAAACTGTCAGTTAACATCCTGCTTGAAGATATCGTGGTCAGGTCAAACTAATACTAAAACAGGTTATTCACCATGGGAGAAGGAATATGATTTATCAACCGAGAGCTTCAGCCCGAGGTGTGATAAACACTTATCCCGATCCCATGGTGAATAATGGCTCGTACCATAAGACAAACACTCGAAAGAGTCAAACAGAGACGATAGGTGGACAACAAAGATTACAGGAATTATCGCCCTAAAATACTGGCATGTGATTGGCTGATAGAGATGTCAAATGGTAGTAAGCTCGAAAGAGGAAATTCCTGTTTGATAACAACAATCAAGAAACCATTGTTGATATATATGCACACAAGCTTGCAACAAACTTATTACTTAAGACGTATTAACAACTCCGGATGTTTTATGCTCAAAACAAAGTGACAATGCGTCAAGGCCATTCAACAAAAATGATTGTCCTAATTGCAATATGTATTATCACATAAATGAATAACCGATGGCGTGTTAATGTCGCAATACACTGAAAACTCTCAATAAGTGTGACGTGTACTCATCAACCTTAATAATACATCCATTAGCACACTATTGTTGTTAATTAATACCTGTTTATATGCAGTGACTCCATTTGTTTTTATAAAATGATTCTTTGTGTTAACAATGACCGGAAGCAATTACAGATAAAGTGATGGTTTATTGCGAACAGTTTATTACGGACAGAAAACACAAAGTAATTTCTTTTGGCTGTCGCTGCAGCTTCTGACTTTATATTGAAATGGATGACTTATAGTCACTTCATCTAAAGTATCCTTTAAGCGTCTTTCAAAAATAATCATAGAGAATTTTACAATAATCACAGTACTTACTTTTTACAGTTACATAAGAGTATATGACGTCTAAGTTGGTTAGATACCCATTTTGAGGGTTCTAACATGTACACTGAAAAAAAAAGGTTTGTGTAAAACAGACAAAACAAACGTTAGCTGGTGTCCGTCCAAAATTTTGTGTAAATTTGACAAGATTTTTGTGTGAAATAGACAAGGAAATTGTCAATCCTGATCAATATTTTGTGTGATTTGATCAATGATGTGTCAAAAATACACATAGCTTTTGTCTGAATTAACACACAATTTTGGACAGACACCTGCTAACGTTTATTTTGCCTGTTTCAAACAAACCTTTTTTTCAGTGATATTTTGTCAGTTATCGAGGTTATAGGATCCTCAAAACCAATGTTTAACTATTACCTGACTGGACACTGGACAGTCATGCCCAATTTCACCAACATATTTTTTAGCTAAGGTTTAAGTTAAACTTGATCTTGACTCTAATTCATACAATGATGTAATTCTGTCTTTGCAAAGAAAATTGAGGTACACTCTTGACAAAAAGGTTTTATATGGAACCATTAAGGGTTCTATAAGCTGGTATAGATAATGAACCCTAACAGGCTCATTACTCAACATTTAAAAAGGTTCCAACAGTTAACAAAAACAACATTTAGATAATCCAGCTGCACTGAACTCCCACAATGAAACCCCTTTCTCTCAAGTTGGGAGCATAGGGTGCTATCATAGGGCCTTCCCACCAAGTATTGAAGTTTCAAGTTGAACCCTTAAAAATTAAGAACCTTTTTTCGGCTGTGAGTTCTTTATATATACCATCAAGAACCTTTTGCATTAAGAGTGTAAAGTTGAGAACCAGAATTAGAAATAGAAAGAGGAAACAGAGGTGGAGGTCACATCATAAGGCCACACATAATTGATTCTTAGCTTCGCTGACCCGCCGACATAATAGATTTACTCCTGACAGATAAAAAAAAAATTTTTTTTTTACCTTTTTTTTTTTTTGTTCTACCGACCGATCTTAGAAAAAGTGCCTTGAGAGGATCCGAGAAGCTAAAGATCAATTATGTGTGACCTAAAGTGATCATTTCAATTCTGAATGAAAGGGACAAAAGTCTCAACCTACCTTAATTACAGGCATATTTCTTTTGTCCCACACAGGAGACGCCTGGGACATAGGGCTACCAGCTGGCATGGGGGATGACCCTGGAGAAAACGCTGCGTTTGAAAATACTAGATCACGTCGATCCATTAGATCGTGGCCGTTGGAACCCGTCATGTTTTTGTTGATGTCGCCTGCAAAATACAGCAACTCATTTTAAATGAACAGTTAAATAAGCACACCCCTGTAAACAGTAGCAAGTTAATTAGTTGATATGATGCTCTTTGGAATAAGATTTAGTTACTTGATCATGGTTTATTCTCATGTTTAAACTTGTAGTGCGGATTCCGATTGAAGTAAATATGATTGCGCAGTAAGCTAGCTATGGTTTTTGAACGTGAAACTCAATCCTAATTTAAAAGGAACTCTTGTAGAGTGCTCCTTGCAGATGAAAAAGCCTTAGTAACAGTTTCTAATTATTTACCAGCATTAGATGAAGTCTTTCGTAACCCATGGCAACAGTTGCAGTTGCATTTTGGCAAAAACTTCTTTCGGACCAGTACGACCAATCCGGTCACTGCGAGGACTCCCAGGACAACGATAATTCCAATCCAAAAGGGTTCTTCTAGTAAACGGGATCCTCTGTTCCTTTTATCTATTATGGTAATTATCTGTTCACAGTGGGTACCTAGAAATAACAACAATCCAGACCAGGGTTGGACAATTTGTGAATGCAAAACCAATTGAAGACTAAAATTATAGCTGTTTGCAGATTAGCGGTCCAAACAGTTTCAAATTTAACATTCAACTTGGTTATGTGCTGTCACTGGCTTAAAATGTTTTGTTTGTTTCAGTTATTGGTGATCAGTTGATTCAGGGCTTATCATATTTAGCAGCGTAGGTGAAAATAAACAAACAAATTAAATGACTTTAGGTACTTCATCAAATAAGAAGATTGGGAGACCAACAGGAAACTGTCAGTGACGTGGCAAAGTCAGTTTGAAAACTGAAAATAAGAAAATTAATTTTTCCAGTGGACCGCCAATCGGCAAGAGCTCTAAGTTACGACGTTATATCCATTTCACATAATCATTGGACAGGGCTGAGAAATCTTCCATGTGACTTTCATCAAGTTTCGTTTGGCAAAGTTGAGTTATGCCACATATATATATTCAAATATTTTGGTGTCAGAAGAAATTATGCAGAATCAATGATTACCTACTTTTTCGTTTGGTGTAGTGAATGGGGGCCGTTCAGGAAGTTCTGGCTAATTGTTATGTTTTAATTCACCTTTCTACTTGGAAGTACATATGTCACTATCTATTTCCCAAATATCATGTCTGTCAAGAAATCTCTTTTCTCGTGATCAGTTGTTTATTTACATTAAATTCCATGAATTAGTTTAGCATTGCATGAAATTGAAATAATCATTGTTATCCGTATGTAAATGGAAATACTTTGTAACTTTTGAATGTGAATAATTTGACTGCACTCTAAAAGATTTCAGACAAAATTGGTTTTTTAGATTCAAAATGGTTTTTTGAAAAACCAAATTTCAATGCAAAAAACCAACATGGATTTTTTATTGGTTTTTTTAGATTCAAAATGGTTTTTTGAAAAACCAAATTTCAATGCAAAACCAACATGGATTTTTAAAAATCCATGTTGGTTTTGCATTGAAATTTGGTTTGTCAAAAAACAATTTTGAAACTAAAAAACCAATTTTGTCCCGACATTTTTAGAGTGTGGAGGCATCACCTGTCCACCCCGTTTTGCAGAGGCAAGCCAGCTGCCAGTCGGGTTGGAAGTAGCATTGACCGTGGCCCCGGCAGTTTGTCAAGGCACAATAACGGATGTTCAAGCCGCAGTCTTTGCCGCCATAGTTCGGAGGGCAGGTGCAGTTGTAGTCCTGGTCGAGATTATGGCATGTCGCGCCATACTTGCAAGGCGCTGAATCACAGAAGTTGTAAGCACAAAGAAGACCTGAAAAAAGGACAAAAAGAATGATATACTCATTACTTAGGCCGCACAGATTTCATTTTTCCCTTCACAGAATGACCGACTCAACAGATTTTCTGCCTGCGGCGAAATAATTGAGCTTACATATCATTTTTATCAAATTGACATAATAGTAAACTAGAACGCAAATATTATTTGCAAGTCCAGGCCTTCCTAGATGAATTAGATATTTTAGCATGATGTACAGCTGTTCCACTAAAATTATTGCAGTTTTAGTCAAATTTCCTTCATGACTGAAAAATTCGTACTTTCCTATGAAGCAATGTATGAGGTTTTTCTTTACTGATTCTAATGATGAATATCGTTATTTCACTGATGCGTTTGTAGTGGTTGCCTGGTTGTCAATGAGCATATTTATCTTCATTTGTTGATCCATATGGAATATATTCCATATGTAGCCTACTCAGGCACCAAAAATTGCAGCCCAGGCTCTTCATGAATTGGGCCTGCCCAGCTCATTGGACAAAGCAGAAGAGCCATGTGACACTTGCATGTGCACTGAGGCGCAAAATCTAGGTCATGATGTGAGGTCTCTCCATTAGCTTGGCACTGTTTGGCAGCCACTATATATATCAAACTGAAAATCGTGATTTGTGGCGATTCTCACGCAGTCAAAAAGACATCGATTTATGCCTGTTGTATAGATAGCTCTAGATATTCTACATATCTGCCCATTAAACTAGGATTTGTGCATTGGCAAGGTATGGTGTAGAAATGTCAAGGATCTTTGCAATGCCCCTGTTCATTCTCTTGCAACCTAATTTGCAGTCTGTAGGAAGTGAATCTGGACAGGAAGTCAGCCGTAACAAGTGTTACAGTCCAGCCACCGTTTGGCCTGGACTAAAAATTGAGATTACAGGTTTTTTTTTTCTTTGCAAGACTGACCCTACAAAAAGTACCTTGAGGAGATGAGAGAAGCTAAAGATCAATTATGTCAGACCTGACACTCTAAAAAATTTCAGACAAAATTGGTTTTTTAGATTCAAAATGGTTTTTTGTAAAACCAAATTTCAATGCAAAAAACCAACATGGATTTTTTTAAAAATCCATGTTGGTTTTGCATTGAAATTTGGTTTTTCAAAAAACCATTTTGAATCTAAAAAACCAATTTTGTCCCGACATTTTTTAGAGTGCATCCACACGAACTGGGCTGTGTGAAGACTTTTAGTTGTATTGTCATGTCACGAAACTTCAACAAACAATTCATCATCATTTACTGCTTAAAAAGTAAAAAGCATCAAAGGGCTTCAAAAATGTCATAAAAAGTTTTCCGGGACACATATGCTGTTTGATGCTCACATAGTGAGAGCATGCGAGGTCTTGTCAAGCCTAGTTGTAAGTTCATAATCACACTTGGAATCAGACATACATTACAGTCCTCGTCATATTTACATGGAATCTCAAGTTCTTTCTATGCTGTTGAAGTGTGATGTCAGAGATGACTCTATTCTCTAGCATTGTAAAATAACTTCAAGCTCTGATGTCATTTTAAACTGGGTCAGATTCCCCCGGCTTCTAGCCGATGTGAATCCCCCAAAATTGAGCATCACAGTTTCATATATTTTTTGCTTTATCTTTGATCAGACACTTTTATAAATAGCAGAAATTAATATCATAAAAGCATGGCATGTAATACTTTGTTTAAGGTCACATCAATGTCATTGGGAAAATTTATATGATTGAAATATGCTCTTAAAACATTAACATATGATGTGACAGCATGATATAGAATGCATTGTTCAACTCCTTTGACGAATTACAACCTTATCGGATACCTCACTTCTACCTGTGCGACAGCATCGGAGCTTGATAGCGGTTGAGAAATTGAGGGGCATACATAGGTCATAGAAATGGCTTCAATTTCATCAGCCACATGCAGAGCTCAAAGAAACCCGGCTGACTCCTGGGATATGTTATGTAAACAGGGTGGTAAAAAAGTATTTTTAAATTGAAATGCCTAAATTAACTTTTTAAAATAAATCCAGTAAATCATGCGAGCTGTGTCATTGTGTCATTTTTTAAGATGAACCAGACTATCTTTTTAATAAATTCATTAATTGTTCCACCAAATTTGTTGTACCCTTCTCAGTTATTTAGTTAAACATTTTAAAAGCATTTGATCTCTGCATCTCTGTATATAATTTACTTGAGCTGTTTTAAAATATTTATGGTCACTGTAAACTGGTGCCCTCTGGGTGCATGGATAGCCAATTGCTTGACCTACTTCTGAGTGCCATATGGCGGGAAGACTCTGCCAGGATTCATATGCAGCAAGCAGCTGAATGAGACATCAACAGCTCCAGAGGATCAAAGGCAGGCATGTTCAGTTGCATACTTGAATGTTGTTGATATAAAATTGTGTGTTTGGTTTTCAGGTGTCAGCAACAAAAACACGGTGATTTAATTAGATCCGTTTATTGTTTATTTAAGCTGTTAGTAATATAAGTTTCAGAGACACTGGCTGATTTTGCAGGGCAAAGACCTAGATTTTACTCATGCATGGAATTGGGTCATTGAAAACCATCAGTCTCCTCCAGTCATAGGCATACGGTGCGCGCGATTTTTTTGGGGGGAGGCGAGCGACATTTGCCCGAATTTCACGATCTAAATTTATAAACATTTCAGATTAAATTGCCTGGAAATCATTAATTTTCAGAAGTTTTTATTTAATCATCTGCCCAAATTTTTTAGCCTTTTTGCCCGAATCTTACTGTTTCCCAAACTTTTGGGAGGCGATCGCCCCCCCTGGCCCCTCCACTCTGATACGCCTATGCCTCCAGTTGAAGCTGTTCGGCAAAGAGGGACTGTGTTAGTGTGGAAGAACCATTCGCCATGTCAATTGTCTCTATTTTTCACCATGTAGGGGAACATGGGGACCGACAGGCCATGGGGACCGATGGGCCATCCTCTTAACTCCACATCAAAAATGTTTCATTACATCTAATTTGCATTTTTAGTATTGCTTATCACATCTATGAATACCATATCGACCACTGATCAATAAGTGATAGCACAAGCGTGTAGGAGGCAAAATTAAATTTTCAACATCTAAAATTTTTTTTTCTGATTCAGAAAAAGTTTAATATCTCAAAAGTGTGTAGACTCAACGCAATATAATTTCTATGATGATTTGTCATATTTATTGGCAACAATTTACACATCAAATTTTAGGAACAAGAACCATATTTCACCAAAAAAGAGGGGTTTAACTGTTCAGACAGCTTTTGGGGACCGATGGGCCAACCAACATGGGGACCTATGGGCCACTATTTCTTGAGATTTTCTATAGGTGGCATATTCGCATGGGGCTGGATATTAAAGTCTTTTATGGAAAAAAGCACAATAGAACTTAAGCTTGCATCTTTAAATGATAAGTTTTGACTTAAATGAATGCCCTCGGATTTACAGTGATAGATTTCCTTAGTAATGGCTTCAAACACAAAATAGTGGAAATTTAAAATATCCATAATCACACATTTTCAATCTAGCTAGTATTTGGGATGTAATAAACATAAGTTCCCCATTAGACATTGATGCAATATTGAGTGTAAGTAAAATTTTTACCAAAATATAAGCTAATTGAGGGTTATTGGTGAATTGTAATGTTTTGATTCAATATTTCTCCTGCAGGTGGCATACTAGTACAGTATCATTGGAAAATTTTACTTTTCCCCTAAAAATCTAACTGATTGACAGAAATGATTCATTGATGGAGAAAAAAATTAATATATTTTCATTTTTTAATATTCATCAACAAATTTGAGGTATTAGACAAGATTTTCATGATCACGGTGGTAGCCAAACTTCTGTGTGGACCAAATATCAAATAATTTTTTTTTTTAGTAACCAATGAATCAATCGTTTTGGAATTCTCCAATATAGTTTTTAATGCATCTGTTCATGTACTGCTAAAGTATCATCTCAATAGATTGACTATAACTACAAAAAAGTAACTCATGACATTTGTGAAAATTAAGCTTTTTTTCAAAGTGTAAAATCTGGGCATATCTATATTTTTTCGATCTCTTATTGTCCTATACACTCAGATGGGTCAACAAAAAAATATTGGAAAAAAATTTTGAATTCTTTATCCACCCTTTGGCAAGTTATTAACATGGTCCATCGGACCCCATGGGATGGCCCATCGGTCCCCATGGTTGGGGACCGACGGGCCACCATCTTTCTTGACAAAAAATGTGTTTTCTAATCTTTCTTCCTAGGTTGATCTATGTGAATCTTATATCATTTTAAAGAAAATTACACCAGCTAATAGGGTGTACAGTATGAATCCTTTATCTGAAGCAGATTTGCCTCCATGGTCAATAATTTGTCAAGCGGCCCATCGGTCCCCACTCTCCCCTACAGGCCCAACTGCATGAGGGGATGATCACGAGAAAAAAAAAACACAATTGGAATAGGCCTACTCTAACTCTATTTTGCAAGATGATGTCCTTTATGGACACTTTTTTAATGTTTTAAAATACTTGTTTGTGTGATTGTCAGAGAGGCCTACCTTTTGGAAGATTGAATGACATTTATGTATTTAATTCTTAACCTTTCCTCAAGATAATTGAGCAATGGTTCAGCTTTTTGTGCTTAATTGAGCATAAATGGGCAATTTACCTCATATAAATTGTCAAGGACCTTTAACTGCCCACTAAGAGGCCCATTGTCATTTTATGACACTTGATCTTTTCAAAAATATACTTTGTTATGCATATTTCCTTAGCCTTCACATCTAAAATTTAGACCATATAATAATTGTCAGCAGCCTTTAGAATTAGTTTTATTTTGATGTGGAAACTTGCCTCTAAATAGCCCACACGGGTGCTGATGGGGCGTAAACCACAAACTCACTCACTTTTGATGAGGAAACAAAATTGGAAAATACGCATGATTATATTGTTCACTCTAAAAAATGTCGCGACAAAATTGGTTTTTTAGATTCAAAATGGTTTTTTGAAAAACCAAATTTCAATGCAAAACCAACATGGATATTTAAAAAAATCCATGTTGGTTTTTTGCATTGAAATTTGGTTTTTCAAAATCCATGTTGGTTTTTTGCACTGAAATTGGGTTTTTCAAAAAAACATTTTGAATCTAAAAAACCAATTTTATCTGAATTTTTTTAGAGTGTTTGGTAATTTGTATGATTATTTGTCTGGCGAACTCACAGGCTTGGCACAGCAAGCGATGAACAATCGTTTATCTCAGAATCTGTATGATTTTTTGGACAAATGGGATGGACCTTCATTTTGTTTGTGTGGATTAGGCCAGACAGATCTGACATTTAGCTTCCCGGACAGTGGCGTCCCTATGGGGGGGCATGGGGGGCACGTCCCCCTCCCTTATTGGACGCCAATATGAACTTTTCAACCTTGGCTAAAATATACAGTTAGTATTATGGGTGCCCCCCAGAGAATCGCGTGCCCCCCCCCCCGCTCGAGACCCCCTAGTTACGCCACTGTTCCCGGAATCAACCGACCCTACAGATTTTCTGCCCATGTTTTTCTTTTTTTTTACAACAGCTGGTTTAGATCTGTGTGATAAAACAAGAATGTAGCCTTTGTACCTATAGGAATAGGGTGCGTAACAAAATCACTGAATCACACCAAGCAAAATTGTTTGCAGAAGTAGAAAAGACAATTGATGATGTCATGATGATCATTGTGACATTCTATGTTGCTTCTAAAACATTGCAATTTACAATCAATCTCATTGTTCAATTGTGACACCATCTATATTTTCTTGGGCAATGCCATGAACCTAAACTAATGTGACTTACAGAATATATCAGGAAAATATTGGAAAATCTAAATCTAATCATTAAAAAAGCAGTCCAAGTGCAATTAGTAGAAGATTTACCTCTGTAGGGTCCCGAGCAATTGCAATTGTAACCATTTTCATCATTTCCAATGCAGGTTGCATTATTGTAACAGGTGTCTTGATGGCAGCTATCAAGAAGAATGTTCAGTTTGTTGTTTGTCTTGTTGACAAACAAAGGATCTGAAAAGAGAAAAAACAAATAATATAGTTTTTAAAACTAGATAATAAGATAATTAGTAATATTGACAGTCACACATAAGGCTGTTATGATAGTGTCACTTGACAGACAAATGAACACAAAATTCTTCCCAAAGCGGGCAATTACAATTATTGTATCAACTTTGGATTTTTCACCGAAACTTTCTGCTGTTCTCAAAAACAGTTTTTCCTCTAAAAATTTCTGCCATCGTCCTACTTTTTTGTGTCATTCGCTCACATATTTTAGAGAAGACAACAAGTGTAAAATATTCTGTTTTGATGCACAATATCACTAAAAGTACATTAATATTCTTCACTGCACAAGTCAATATTCGATAATTACTGAGTAGGCCTATTATCATTGTAGCGCAAACACATGTAAAACATATCGGTTTCTCACATTTTATGGCAAATCTGAAAACTTCATATTATAAAAAAAGCACGTACCTGGTATCACAGAATATTGCAAAGTATAGCCAAGCCCAGTCGCATCAAATCTAGTATCATTCTGGGCACTGGCAGAAAACGAAATCACAAGTTCGTTCAAAAATGATGTCGATTGTTGAGGGTATGCTGTCTTCGCAAGACTGCAATACGAACTCAGGACTTGTCCAGATTTTGAAGTGTTGTTGGACTTTTGATGCTCATCAAGTATCTGTAAAAGGAAGTACATTTTACAGTTGTTATTGTGCAAGTGTAAAAGATGGAAACAACATTATTTCAGTGGATGTAAAAAATAATTAAATAGTTGAGAGATCGGCCTCTTCCAAACTAAAAACTCTTCATTACAGTCTGTCACTTTGATATATAGAAAAAGAGTGGACTGTTGCACTGTGAAAACTCTGTGTGTCATCATGCTGATGATTTGTCATGATCATACCCAATACTTTCAATGTTAATTTGATTTAAGGAGACTTATCCTCCTTGTTTGTGGCAGCCAAACTGAAGGACTATATATCTGATTTTCACTCTAAAATCAGTTATGACAAGTCAAATGGCCTTCCCTTGATCATGACTAATCACACAGCCTCTATGTTTCCCATGTTGAAAGTAGAGAAGATGACACTTCATCAGCTATCATGAGTCACAAAGTGCATTTTTCACAGTGCACTGGTCCTCATTTTTTCTATATCAAAGTGACAGACTGTAACGTCATGACAATTTACAGCCAATGAATGACAAGTGCTTACAGAATTGCACTGAAATGTTCCTTGTGAGGTCATATCCCTATATCCATGCTCTCTATGAAGCAGCCAGTGAGTTCATATCCTATACTTCCGATGCTTTTAACCGAAGTCACAAACTGAGTCACACCAATCACCACTGAGGTCATAAGTAGCTCAATGATAAATTGACACTTAATTTCGATGCAATGTATAGGGTCACTATAGGGCTTGTTTTAACATCTGTGACTGCAAACAACTAAATGTAAGTACTGATCATTATTATTTGACTGTAAGGCTGTACTGGTTGCACTTGGGAATGATTATTGGCAATGGTTCAAATTGCAACACAAATACAAAGGCATAAAAATGCAGTTTTTATGTGTAGGTGGATGACAATTACAGAAATGAAAAAAATCTTGCTTGTGTGTGCACTTTTGTGTGCTTAAAATACACCCATTTATACCAACACTGTCTTCCTGACATTCACAGACGAATCATTAAGAAATCCAAGACAGTTACTGTAGAGAATTAAAAGTGCTTACAGCTGCTAAACCTGATATGCTAAAAAATAGTGTTGGCTCATACAGATTTTGGCACTCTGTGACTCATAATAGCTGATGAAGTATCATCTTCTCTACATTCAACATGGGAAACAGAGAGGCTGTTTGATTAGTCATGATCAAGAGAAGGCCTTTCGTTTGCCTGCCGCCAACAAGCGAGATAGTCTCCTTAAATCAAATTGGCATTGAAAGTATTCGGTGTGATCAGTATGATGATTCCACGATGCCATTTCACAGTGCAACAGTCCACTCTTTCTGCATATCAAAGTTACAGACTGTAAAGAAATGAACTGGAATGTTCCTCATGAGGTCATATCCCACATCCTGTGGTGATTAACTGGCTTATACCATGAGTCAAACTTTTGATTTGATTTGATTGGGTTTTAATTTCTTGGTCATGAACCATCATGCGGCACGTGAAATTTGTAGTGAGCCTTCCACCTATATGATACAGCTCAGGGCAGCTGCATGGGCAGAGGATACAGGAACATTGCCCAAGGTTCCCATGTCATAGCACCCTCCAGTGATGGTGATCGCCTATTATGATGATGATTGATGAGAAGACTGGGAGTCTGACACATACCCGATGAATTCAGGGATGCCCAGGGTCTTTCAATTGCCCCAGCAGGGAACACTGAGGAGAGTATAATTTCTTTCTGCAGTTCTGCAGTTCTGCAGCAATTCTGCAGGTAGCTGCAGAATTCTGCAGTTCTGCAGCAAATTCTGCAGTTCTGTAAGAAGCTGCAGAATTCTGCAGTTCTGCAGCAAATTCTGCAGTTCTGTAAGAAGCTGCAGAATTCTGCAGTTCTGCAGCAAATTCTGCAGTTCTGTAGGAAGCTGCAGAATTCTGCAGTTCTGTGGCAAATTCTGCAGTTCTGTAAGAAGCTGCAGAATTCTGCAGTTCTGCAGCTCCCAGCAGGATTTTTGAAGCTTTGTTACTTGATTCAGCTTATTGCAATGCATCTGCAAGGTTCAGACCTCTTTCACAAGGTGTTGCCGCTACCCAGGAAACGTTGGTTTGGGGGCGTAGCGGTTTAGGGGTCGGTGGGGGGGGGGGTTGGGGGATTTGGTGCTCGTCAGGTTCAGCAGCATTTCTGAAAAAATTCTGCAGCAGAATATGTAATTCTGTAGGAGTTATGCAGCTTGGGAGGTTTTATGCATTTATGCAGCCAGCTGCAGAATTCTGCAGGAAGCTACAGAATTCTGTAGGAAGCTGCAGAATTTCACAAATTCTGCAGCCACCTGCAGAATTTCACCAATTCAGCAGCTACCTGCAGAATTCTGAAGTTCTGCAGCAAATTCTGCAGTTATGTAGGAAGCTGCAGAATTCTGCAGTTCTGCAGCTCCCTGCAGGATTTCTGAACCTCTGTTACTTCCTCCAGCTTATTGCAAGGCATCTGCAAAGTTCAGGCCTCTTTGACAAGTATGTTGCCGCTACCCAGGAAACGTTGGTGGGGGGTTGGGGGTTCGGGTGGTCATCTGTCTCAGCAGCGTTTTTGAGTAAATTCTGCAGCAAAATCTGTAATTCTGTAGGAGTTATGCAGCTTGGGAGGTTTTATGCACTGCTGCAGAATTCTGTAAGAAGCTGCAGAATTCTGCAGGAAGCTGCAGAATTCTGTAGGAACCTGCAGAATTTCACAAATTCTGCAGGCACCTGCAGAATTTCAACAATTCTGCAGCTGCCTGCAGAATTCTGCAGTTTCTCAAAAAATTCTGCAGGAAGCTGCAGAATTCTGCAGTTCTGCAGCTCCCTGCAGGGTTTTTGAAGCTCTGTTACTTCATTCAGCCCATTGTAATGCATAGATCTGCAAAGTTCAGGCCTCTTTGACAAGGTCTTACCGCTACCCAGGAAACATGGGTTTGGGGGCGTAGCCGTTTGGGGGTCGGCTGGGGGGGTTGGGGGTTTTTTGTGTGCTTGTCTGGCCTAGCAGCGTTTCTGAAAAAATTCTGCAGCTGAATATTAAATTCTGTAGGAGTTATGCAGCTTGGGAGGTTTTATGCACTGCTGCAGAATTCTGTAAGAAGCTGCAGAATTCTGCAGGAAGCTGCAGAATTCTGTTAGAAGCTGCAAAATTCTGTAGGAAGCTGCAGAATTTCACAAATTCTACAGTTTCTTTAAAAATTCTGCAGGAAGCTGCAGAATTCTGCAGTTCTGCAGCTCCCTGCAGGATTTCTGAACCTCTGTTACTTGCTCCAGCTTATTGCAATGCATCTGCATAGTTCAGACCTCTTTGACAAGGGTCTTAACACTACCCAGGAAATGTTGGTTTGGGGGGTCGGGGTTTGGGGGTCGGGTCACGGGGTCGGGGGTTTTGGTGCTCATCCGTCCCTGCAGCATTTCTGAAAAGTTTCTGCAGCAAAATCTGTAATTCTGTAGGAGTTATGCAGCTTGGGAGGTTTTATGCACTTATGCAGCTAGCTGCAGAATTCTGTTAGAAGCTGCAGAATTCTGTAAGAAGCTGCAGAATTTCACAAATTCTGCAGCCACCTGCAGAATTTTACCAATTCTGCAGCTGCATGCAGAATTCTGCAGTTTCTTTAAAAATTCTGCAGGAAGCTGCAGAATTCTGCAGTTCTGCAGCTCCCTGCAGGATTTCTGAACCTCTGTTACTTGCTCCAGCTTATTGCAATGCATCTGCATAGTTCAGACCTCTTTGACAAGGGTCTTAACACTACCCAGGAAATGTTGGTTTTGGGGGGTCGGGGTTTGGGGGTCGGGTCACGGGGTCGGGGGTTTTGGTGCTCATCCGTCCCTGCAGCATTTCTGAAAAGTTTCTGCAGCAAAATATGTAATTCTGTAGGAGTTATGCAGCTTGGGAGGTTTTATGCACTTATGCAGCTAGCTGCAGAATTCTGCAGGAAGCTGCAGAATTCTGTTAGAAGCTGCAGAATTCTGTAGGAAGCTGCAGAATTTCACAAATTCTGCAGCCACCTGCAGAATTTCACCAATTCTGCAGCTGCCTGCAGAATTCTGCAGTTTCCTAAAAAATTCTGCAGGAAGCTGCAGAATTCTGCAGTTCTGCAGCTCCCTGCAGGATTTCTGAACCTCTGTTACTTGCTCCAGCTTATTGCAATGCATCTGCATAGTTCAGACCTCTTTGACAAGGGTCTTAACACTACCCAGGAAATGTTGGTTTTGGGGGGTCGGGGTTTGGGGGTCGGGTCACGGGGTCGGGGGTTTTGGTGCTCATCCGTCCCTGCAGCATTTCTGAAAAGTTTCTGCAGCAAAATCTGTAATTCTGTAGGAGTTATGCAGCTTGGGAGGTTTTATGCACTTATGCAGCTAGCTGCAGAATTCTGCAGGAAACTGCAGAATTCTGTTAGAAGCTGCAGAATTCTGTAGGAAGCTGCAGAATTTCACAAATTCTGCAGCCACCTGCAGAATTTCACCAATTCTGCAGCTGCCTGCAGAATTCTGCAGTTTCTTAAAAAATTCTGCAGGAAGCTGCAGAATTCTGCAGTTCTGCAGCTCCCTGCAGGATTTCTGAACCTCTGTTGTTTCTTCCAGCTTATTGCAATGCATCTGCAAAGTTCAGACCTCTTTGACATCCATGGGGTTAATTAGCCCTTGTAGAGGGATAGCATACCAGTGGGATACCCCAACCCCAAGGGAGCAGTTCTTTTTATTCTGGGTGGACATTTCAGTGTTGGTTGGAAGCATGTTTGTTTTGATTTTGCTCACCAACTTCAAACGGCCAGTGCAACATTATTTACCCACACATCCCTCTAAAACTTTGGATTTAGACAATATGAAACCTAAGTTTTTGATTGAGGAAGGATACAACTCTGTATCTTGATTAAAAGTTGCCGAAAAACGTAATATTATCTCGATCTGACAATCGCGCCAGGCCAAGCCTATGAATTGTTAGGCCAAGCCTATGAATTGTTGGGACTACCTAAAAGACCTAGAAAGACAACTATTTAGCGTACAGAAATGGCAGACCCCTTTTTAGAAAGCTGAGACGATTATCTGTTGATATGGGCTATTTAAAAAACCTTGACAGTCTTTCTAGCATTTAAACATGACAATATTTCATAAAATTACATCAAACAATATTTTACAAAACTGAAGAAACACAACATTTTAAACATCAAATTTGACTCATTTCCCATATTTCTTCTATTGGGTAACCCACTGGTACAGGGGGATCCCTCTGGCCTCTGGGTGTCCTCTTGGTCCTCTTTCTTGTTTGTGTATGTTGGGGTATCCCACTGTAGAGAGCCAGTATCGAACTGATATCCTCACTGTCGACTAAGAAAATAAATGAGCGATAATACTTACTTTCTGTTACCGAAATTGGTCATGGTAGTGACTGGTATCAACATTTTTCTAATTTTATTTTTCTGAATTTTTGGTGGTGTTCAGAGTCGTAACATTAACACGGCAAAAAGCCGCACTTCCTGTCTATTGATCATTCAGAGGGGGTTATTCTGGCAGGAAGCAGTAAGAAAATAGACACAAAAAACGCCACAAAGTGTTGCAATGGCCGAAATGGAACATTAACTTTTCATAGTGATGTCCTCATTCTTGTGTGGGCATCCCAGTACAGGGTATCTCAATGGGAGGTCATCTTTCTTGTATAGGTATGCTGGGGTATCCCACTGGTACAGGGGTATCCCACTGGTTTCCTCACTGACCTCCTCAGTCTTGTATAGGTATTCAGGGGTACCTCACGACAGTGTGTTATTATAATGCCCATATCAGCGTAAGCTCCTGGTTGCGCATCTTTTGTGACACTTAGACTCATTTTTTTATGCAACTGGGAGAAAATATCTGTTATGCTGCCAGCTGGGTTGCCAGCCAGCCCAATCGTCATTCAGCGCCTCCCAGCCAGCTGATATAAATCTTTTTTTTCCCAGCCAGCCACCTCAACTGCTTTCTCATTACCTGACTGCAAATTTCATCGGTTGGACACCAAAAATTAGATCCCAGCTGGCAACTTTGCCAGCTTGGAACATCCTAGCTGACAGTCTACCAGCCAGCCGGGCAGCTGCTGCATAACAGATAATTGGTATAACAGATCATGGGGTGCCCCTGGGTATTCCACTGGTGCTGGGGTATCCCACTCATAGATTTACGTTTATATGCCTACGATCCCACTGGTATCCTCGCTGTCCTCATTCTTGTGTGGGTATCCCACTAGTATGGGGGTATCCCACCTGGTGTCCTCTAGGTCCTCATACTTATGTAGGCATGCCGGGTATCCAACTGGTACAGGGGTATCCCACTGGTTTCCTTACTGTCCTAATTTTGAAAAAAAGAACTGCTCCCTCAGGGGTATCTAACTGGAACATACCAGTGGGATGCCGGGATCCCACTGGTGCGGTCCTCGCTACCTCAAGAATAGCACTGCTCATAAAACCTCCCAAGCCGCATAACTCCTACAGAACTGCTGCAGAAACTTACAGAAACGCTGCTGAGCCAGACGAGCACCAAAACCCCCGACCCCCCCCCCCCCCCGACCCCCAAACCGCTACACCCCCAAACCTGGGTAGCGGCAACATGCTGGTCAAAGAGGTCTGAACATTGCAGATACATTGCAATAAGCTGAATGAAGTAACAGAGCTTCAAAAATCCTGCAGGGAGCTGCAGAACTGCAGAATTCTGCAGCTTCCTGCAGAATTTTTTAAGAAACTGCAGAATTCTGCAGGCAGCTGCAGAATTGGTGAAATTCTGCAGGTGGCTGCATAATTTGTAAAATTCTGCAGCTTCCTACAGAATTCTGCAGCTTCCTGCAGAATTTTTTAAGAAACTGCAGAATTCTGCAGGCAGCTGCAGAATTGGTGAAATTCTGCAGGTGGCTGCATAATTTGTAAAATTCTGCAGCTTCCTACAGAATTCTGCAGCTTCCTGCAGAATTCTGCATCTAGCTGCAGAATTGCATAAAATCTCCCAAGCTGCATAACTCCTACAGAATTACAGATTTTGCTGCAGGGACATTTCAGAAATGCTACAGTGACAGAGGACCAAAATTGCAGAACTGCAGAATTCTGCAGCTTCCAGCAGAACTGCAGAATTTTGTGCAGAATTCTGCAGGTGCAGGAAGAAATTTAAGTGTACTGGGAACACTGGATACAACCCGCCTAAATTTAATGTCCCATCGGCTCGGAACAGCATGACACGATAAACGCACAACAAAGAATACATAGGAATTATTGCAATAAAATACTGGCTTGTGACTGGCTGACAGAGGTTGACAAATGGTATTTATAAGCAAATAAATACACAGACAGCATATATATGTCTGAAAAGAAGTTCACAGTTTACACAGTACAGACAACTGCATATGTAGGCCTACACAAAGATTGATTTCTGTAATTGTCTTAGACTTTTTAGATGTTTTCACTGCCAACTGTTCCTCGTATATGTCTGCGATTATGTTTGCAGTATATATATATTTGACATTCACATCCGCTGTTTTATGCTGCGAACCATAGGGAGAATTATAAACACAGCTTTGCTGTTCAGATATAAAATTGAGTGGACATGACGCTGTAGAGTTAAATATATAGTATTTTATGATTTGTATCATGTTTTATTATGTGTATGGAAGTTATTTCTTAGACTGTTTAAAATTTGAACGAAAATTTAAAGATGTTTTTTAAAATTTAATTTTAGTGATTTTGGTTTCACAATTTTGGTATCATATTCTGGGTGACCCAGCATTGCAGCATAATATATTATTATGTAAATAAGGTACAAGCTATGATGTCATTTTATAACAAGGATATGGAGCAGCCCCCAGTTGCTGACCATCTGAGGTCCTCCAAAGGATCATCGCTTGTCCCTTTGTTTGTTCATATTTTATAATTGGTCGGATTCCCAAGTTTCCAGCAAATTGGAATCCATCTGTGAATCATGGCCTCATGTCTTGAAAGTGAAAATTGTGTTTGACATAGCTCCCCATAAGTGCAGCCTCACAGCCTTTAAGGTAATAGGCTGTTAGTATACGTTTATGATCGTTTTAGTGTCCGCAGTGATGTTTGATAAAATTCAGCTCATCTTTTCATACTTACAATTCAGGCATCATTGTATTTTTATGTCTGAAACAGTTTCATTCCTACTCCGACTCTCATCTGACACAATTTAACATCCGACTGATTATCCACTGACATCAGGTACCATTACGTCACCCTGACATCAAATTGCATTAAAATGCTGAAGGTTTGCTGCTGGGCAGCCTATGTTTCATACTTTAACTAAAATATAATTTCGTTTTATATCTAAAATTGAGTCTATTCCTGGAGTTCTGTCTCTGACCCTCATCCAGTGAGTATCTGATGGAATTTTTGTTATCAGGCATTCTGATGTCAGGTGAAATCTCTCTGACGTCAAATGGCATCAGAATACCTATGGGAAGTAATTGGTTTCACTTCCCAGAGTTACTTTTTCTGAACCTTATATATGTATACTCACTTTAATTGCATTTTTTTTGTAATTTAAAAAATGTTTTTAGCATGTTTAAAATGTTTTAGCGTACACCAAAAGTTTTTTTTTTCAAGTTAAATTAGAGTTCAGATTGTGTGCTAAGTTTTAATGAGATAGGTGAAACAGCGTGACATCCTAAGTATTCACAAGCTTTCCCAACATTCCTCTTGCAAGAGAGGTTGCAAGCGCCTCAAGCGAGCACCTCATTAAAATATATGGAGTCAGGTATTTCTCACGACACCAAACCACATTTAAAGGTGAGCAGACAATCACATTTGTGTCTGAGAAGCTTTTAAGGTGTCCAATATCAGATTAGTTTTTGTTCCTAAACTGGTACATAGCTGTGCACCAGCATAAACATGCAGACTCTTGTGTAATGTACCTGTATCGAGATAGTTTTCTTTGGTACAGATTTATCAGTTGCAGACAGGTGATGGGTATTTTTTATTTATAACATACAGCGAGCAAAAAAAGTAAGTGTCTACTGAGTGAGACAAGTGATGTTTTCGCTATCAGGTCAATGCTATGCAGTAAACATCTTCAACCAAACTGCTTGTGGGAACATGGATCATCGGATATTACAACATGAAGGAGAAATTTTAGGTATATCTGAAATTGACTGCCACTTTTCGCTACTGTACTCACTATATATCATTGGTCAACACCTATTATGATAGGTCAAAACGCTCAGAAAGTTCGAGGCTTTTTTTATATGGACACTAATATTTTCAATCCAGAACTATGAATTTTTCACAGGATAAAATTCAACATATTCGGCATGGATTTCCAAAATTTTGGACAATTTGAACATTTTAAAGTCATTCTGTGGTTGCCATGGAAACTGAAAGTTCAGCTAGGTGGGACAGGTAATAGTAATACTGAAACCAAGAAAGCCAACCAACTGCACCCTGCCAAGACAACCCCTGCCCACACAGGCTGCAAAAGTAACTATTTGGGGTAAAAATTGGATATTCATGAGCTTCTGGTCATTCCTGGCATGTGACATTCCTGTTGTTTTCAAAATGGTGTAAACTACTTTCTAAAGGGAGTTTATCGCACTATCTTCTCTCTAATACTCAAAATAGCCCATCTGTTATCCATTAAGGGGTTGCTATTTTTGTGGTTAGCAAGTGTAAAGATTCAAAATGACCCCCCCTATAAAGATCCCTTGTCCTCAAATTGGAAGGTCACATAAATTATACCCTTAAGGTTTTTGAATCCCGTTAGCTGATTGGCTGAGAAGGCAAACTATGTCAATGCCTGGAATAGTGGCTGAGGGCTGCTGTGTAGGCAGGGTACCATGGGAGGATGACCAATTGTGTCTGTGAGAGACTGCTCTCTATCACTTGATTAGTGATATTGGCGATATCTGACACATTGCAAAACATCACCTGCTTCACTTACTTTCTTACAACAATGTATTTAAAAACCGGAGATTTCCTGTTTAAACTTGAAAATTAAGACATTTCAATGCTGTTTATTTGACCAGACAAAATATGACTCATCTCATTTAAGTAAAAATAATGTTTAAGCGTGGCAAAAATGGTTCTGTCCTTTTTCTGGAACAAGGTTTTATTTTGATGTGCCGGGCTATTTGATTATACTATTTCTTTGTGTTTGAAAGTTGAAACTCTGGATTCCGTCATTTTCAGTGGCTTAATTGTGGCAGGCATTACCACAGGTCGAACATCACATGGAAAATGGTCATTTTGCAATAAATGAAATTAAGTTTGTCTGTAAATTGGCCTTCCATTCACTTAGATGTGTGCATGTTCGTTTCCAGGTTGAATCATGTTACACTGAACATCATTAAAATGGGGCGAGGCACCTTGGTCCTTGGCCCACATGTATGACACAGCTGCTATGCATGTAAGCTGCTTATTAACACTGCAACCTACCATTATATATATAATTCACAGGTAGAAATCACAGAAAGCCTCAAACTTTTTCCCAGATAATATGTTACAGTCTGTCACTTTGATACAGAAAACATGAGGACCAGTTCACTGTGAAAAATGCACTCTGTGACTCATGATAGCCGATGAAGTGTCAACTTCTCTAAATTCAACATGGGAAACATAGAGGCCATTTTATTAGTCATGATCATGCGAAGTGATGGGCCTCAGTACTCAGACTCACTGGGTTGGAACCGGGTCAAGGCCTTAGACTGGACAATGTGGACATGTGACCATGAAGTTGAAATTGCCAAAGAGGGCAGCACTGCCCAGTACTCTCCAGTTCATTGGTAATCTCAATGGCATGAGTCCTATGATTTTCTTGTCAGGCAGCTGACAGGCGCTGCCCTCTCTGGTAATTTCAACTTCATGGTCACATGTCCAGGCCTTGACCCTGTTCCAACCCAGTGAGTCTGAGTACTGAGGCCCATCACTATAGAGATAATGCAATACCTGTACAAATTCATGGATTTTATGGAACTACTGATGTGTCAGCTCCAACAAGTGTGCTAGATGGTGAGAGATGACTGCAAGGATCATGAAACACTGCAGGTAGTGTGCAAAACATGGTTAAAACATCATGTTCAGTCCCCAGAAGTTCTTTTGTTTACTTTTTTTAATGGACTTGTTTCAGACTCTGTTCTATTAGGTATGATAGCCCATATATATACAGGCGAATCCACCCGTGCTTAAATTCCTTACCTTTTCTAGTACAATGTATGTATTCAATGTTTTGCAGTACAGAATATATTCCTGGATTATATTCACCATCTGAATGGATGGCGATGATTGTGCTTTATCTCCCGAATTCATATGCATGGGAAGTAAGCTAACAGGGACTGGAGGAGGATGCAGCGGTGGGGCATAGGATGATTGAAACTGCTGTCAAACATAGATCCTGATGACCCCGTCACAGTTAGAAGTGATCGCAAGACCCAGCGATGAGAAGATTGAAGCACTCCCAAAATGTAAACCCCCTTACGGACGACAAAATTGACTTTTTAGTGGATGCAAATAAAATATGAAATTAGATAATTATATTACCTGTAGAACATCCAAACAGGGAGCGACACTAGAACCACGAGTGTCCAAGGCTAAATATTTTACAGTCACAGATATCACATGCGCAGTGGGAGCTCTGAGGCGAATTTTGCTTTCAAGGCCGGACGGGTAGGACAGGGGCCAATTAAAGCTGCGTATCAACCCAGAATCATCTGCAGTAAGTCTCTTTTCTTTTTCTATTAAGAAAATATCATCTGAAACTAGAAATTGAAAGACAAAAATGAAAAATACATATTGTATTCAAACAACAGCCTCTGATTGTTGCACATAAACAAGAGATGGCTTTAAAATTATAGCAGCAAAAGGCGTGCTCGTTCAGCACAGTGACCAAAAAGGTATGAACATGTTTTTTTCATAGAAGTCAGATGTAATCAAATATTATTTTTTATTTCACAACTTTATATATGCCAACAGGGCACACCATAATTTGTGTTTTAATCAAATTGAGTTATCAAATGATTTCTTAGTCAGGCCATACAAAATAATTCATAGCTCCTCGGATCAACCAATCAAACAAATTTTCTGCCTGCGAAAACAAAGCCCTGCAAAACTAGAGATTACACCTTTTTTCTCTCCTACAGACTGACCTCAAAATGTGCCTTGAGAAGACCCCGGAAGGGAAAAATCAATGACCATTATAATATTACAGTGAGGGAAATAAGTATTTGACCCCTTCGATTGAAAACGGTTTATCAACTGACTAATACAAAACAAACACTTGGAAAACTGTCATAACTAAAGATTATTGCAACGAAAACCTATTTCAATTGCTATCCCAAATTTTATTTAGTTTTCAATGCCCTCAATAACTCCTTCCATAATTTTTGGTAATTTATTTATTTTGAAGATGCGCGTTTGAAAAAAAAGTATCCAAAGACACTTAAGACATGATTTTTGACTGACGGTAGTCTGGTGTTGGTACACAGAGCCTATGTAATGATCTAGGCGTAAAAATTTCAAAAATTGAAGCCATTGTATGTAAGTAAACAAGGGAAGGAATCACCACTGGAACATGCTGGTCTGCTGTGCCACAACAATCTCACCTACACAGGTGTCCGTGAGTGCAAAAATCATTTTAGAAAGTCCTAGACTGACCAACGATGAGTGAGCGAAAGCTCTGAAAGCAGTTGGCAACATTGCCAGAATGAGATAATGACCAGTACAATATGTCGCAGTATGCGGGCGTTATACACTGCTGTCATAGTGCCTCTGTTGCAGAAGAATTATGCCAAAGCTTGTTTAGAATTTCCCCCAATCATCAGCAAAATTATAAATTCTAAGCGAGCTTTGGTATGATTCTTCTGCAACAGAGGCACCATGGCCACACTGCACTATCTCAGGCTACCAAGACATATTGTGCTGGTCATTCCCTCTTATAGGTAGAGTTGCAAACTGCTTTCAGAGCTTTTGCTAAATCATTGTTGGTTAGTCCACGACTTTCTAAAATGGTTCTTACACTCATGGACTCCGGTGTAGGTGAGATTGCATTGGTACTGCCGATCGCCATAGCCCAGTGGGAAGTTTGTCCTTTGTTTACTTACACACAATGTCATGATTTTTTTTTATTTTCACCCCTAGATCATTACATAGGGTTTGTGTACCTACACCAGACAAGTATCAGTCAAAAAACATGTCTCTAGTGTCTTTGGATACTTTTTTTTCAACTGCGCATCTTCAAAATGAATGGATTACCAAAAAAAAATTATAGAAGGTGTTATTGAGGGCATTCAAAACTAAAGAAAATTTGGGAAAGCAATTGAAATAGGTTTTCATTGCAATAATTTATAGTTATGATGGTTTTCCATATGTTGTTTTGCATACAATGTAAGTCTGTCGATAAACCGTTTGCAAACGAAGGGTCAAATACTTATTTCCGAAGACTATTGGGATTCTTATGCAAAAATATTACGTAATGCCTCTTTCACTTAATTTTTGTGCATTACCTCTCTTCTTACGTTGGACCAGATCTACCTGAGAAATTTCAGGGTTTTGGAGCAAGCGCAAGTGCCCAAACCAGAGAATATGGTAGGGGGTCAAATACTTATTTTCCTCACTGTATGTCTAGCGTTCGAGAATGTAAAACTTACCTGATGAGAAGGTGGCTTCAAATCCAACCTCGTTATAGAAGCCGTCAGAGTGAAAAATGATTTCCGTGCGGTTTCCCAGTGAAAGAAACTGTAGATTTGAAGATGCATTATGGGAACAAAGAACTTGCCGGTAGAGGGCGTCAGAGTCAAGCAGCAGTATCACATGATCAGCGCAATCGTTTGGAAGAGAATTCAAACGGAAGAAAGTGAAGTTTATAAAGATACGAGA